>JAUYWH010000024.1:14623697-14678549 GCA_034779795.1 Ctenopoma multispine
AGTTCTGTGGATGCAGAACGAAACGTCTCTACTTGGAAGAAAGAAGTCCAGTTGCCATGACTCAATCCTCAGACTAGCAAACATGGTATTGGAAGACAGTAATAATGTTTCTCAGAATTTAGGTCTCTGTATGTTTATGTAAATATTCCTTTTAAAAAACAGATGTTTTCAGCTACAATCGTCATTTACAATATGAACAATGTCTACACATTCATTCAGATCAATTTGATGTTATGACATTTGCTTTTCCTTCGCAAACATAGTCGTTTCTATGTTTGTCCAAACTTTTGATTAGTAGTGTATATACATTTAAAAAAATATTCATGTAAAGGACCTCGATCCGTTGTTACTTCTTGCCACTGGTAGTTACATGAGCCACAATTACTACAATAGCATCCTGATAATAACTATTTCAAAGGTAATATGAAATACCAACTAAGCCCTGATAATCTCAGAAAGAAAGAGAATGAGAAAAAGATGAGATGAGAAAAGGTCTGAGGGAAACATCGTTTATCCTCTTGATTGGGATCTTGTTTTTCCACATTGTAGTTGAGAAATGTATTTAATTTAAACTATGATTCCTGACTTTATAATATCCTTATAGTACAGTTGCATGTTGTACTTTAATTATCCAAAGATTCATTGGGGAAATTCTCATTCATTTAATCAGTGCCAGTAAAAGGAGTATTAGGTTCTTTCAGTTTCAGTTCTTTCAGTAGACATGATAAAGAGTTCTCGTGGAGTTCTCCACACTTCCCATGGACTTATTAAATGTTTTCACAGGAGAGACCGGTGCAAGTATCATTAATGTCGCCAAAGAGGCGAGAAAGCGATTCCTGGGACCCATGCATCCTTCCTTTAACCTGGTGAAAATTGTGCGTCATATGCTGAATGGGATGTTGCCAGCTGATAGCCACGAGCGGGCCAGCGGGAGGTTAGGAATCTCTCTCACCAGAGTGACAGATGGTGAAAATGTACTGGTGTCTCACTTCAACAACAAGGAGGAGCTGGTGCAGGTGTGAATCATGCAAAATGTTTTTCTACAGTTTTTTACAGAATAATTGGTTTATATCAGATGTGATGATACACAACTCACCAGATAACTGGTAGTTTTTTGGAAATGAACATGGGTTTTTTCAGTCTTTATTTGCATACAAGAAAATATTGAATATTGGCCATTTGTAGAGTAGATATAATTGTTCATTTTATCGCTTAAACGATTAGTTAATTACTCAGTTAGGTCAGTTACAGGTTAAAATACTACACATTCAATAATGTATGTAATAATAATTACTATTATTCAGTAGTTCCACCTTCTTCTGTGTCAGGATTTTCTATAATTTTCTCTGCTTTCTATAATTGTACCTGGAATATTTTTTGATTTTATACAAAGATGTTTGAAGACATCACTAAGTATATAATGATAATAGTAGCTAGATAATAGTTATATATGCTGTCCTCTGTAATGCTTGCAACATTAATCCATTTGCATGTGGTTAAAGTGAACAGTGATCTCAGACTTTTTGTTTTGTTTTTTAACATTTGTTTTTATCATGGAGAAATTACAACAGGTTTAATACATAGCCAATAAATTTCAGGTCAACTTAATGTTTGGGACACAGAAAGAGGTTATGGTTAAGACTTTGTTGCCTACTCTGTATGTACTACTTGGACTCTGATTCTTTGATATAACCAGTTTCTGGGTAACTCCTGTGGTGATGTTCATTAATATAGTGATATTATATTACCAAACTGTAATATTTATAATGTTTTTTCTTATAATTCTATTCATGTCTAAGTTAACGTCACCTCTTTCATCTATTGTATTTTTGAACTAGGCATGTGTCTGTAGTGCTTATATCCCGGTGTATTGTGGCCTTATTCCTCCTACACTGCAAGGAGTGGTGAGTAAAATCAATATTATTCAGCATCAGTGCACTTTTCACTCTGTCTCCAGTATTCTATTTGGATTAATGAAAATAAATGACTTTCATGATTTGCATTGATTTTAAATTTAGAACTACACATACACTAGGTGTTACTGTTCGAAAGATGTACCAACTCGTCTACCTTGCTGCTTTGCTTGAATTACCCACTGTATTTCCTGTTACTGTGTTTTGTTGTTTTTTGCTTCTTTTTGCACTTTTTGTCCATCTATAATTGCTCCTGCCAGAGCCCTCCCTTCCTCAAGAATGTGTTTGTTCTGAATGCCACATGCGTGTGGAAACAATGATTATAAAATTACTTGGGACTGTGTGTTTGTGAGAGGTCTCACTCTAAAGGGAAAAGTAGAACTTGGATTATTTACTGTAGATGGACATGTTTCTAGTACAAAGGTTTTCGGGGAAGAAATATTGAGAAATACCAATGTTCCCACCCTCTGTGCATGGCCTTTGTGATGGGTTTTAAAAGTTTACATGTGCTTATGTGTATGCATGGCTTGTGACCAAAATTTGAGATTGACAGAGACTGGACTGTGCTGGCCCAAGCTTTAAGGTTGCTCTGTCCTCTCCTACCCTCGGTGCCTCAAATTCTAAAAACTGATGTCACTCCAATCTTATCTGTTGACACACAGTGGGTGCCTCCCAACTCTGGGTTTAAAAGTTCACCAGCTTCAATAAAAACAAACAATCAATACGCAGCACATGATGTCACTGTTATCTCATCTTTTGTAACGATTGCTGAGGCTAAATATCCTATGATTCCCGTAGGAATATTGTGAAGATTTTGTGCAATTAAGAATGAGTTTGCATTTATTCTGATTCTAACATTTGTCTTCTTTCATACAGCGATATGTCGATGGAGGAATCTCAGACAATCTGCCTCAGTATGAGCTGAAAAACACAATCACTGTTTCCCCGTTCTCTGGAGAAAGCGACATCTGCCCCCGAGACACTTCAACCAACATACATGAGCTGCGATTCACCAACACGAGCATCCAGTTCACTCTAACCAACCTCTACAGAGTCTCCAGAGCTCTTTTCCCTCCAGACCCAATGGTAGGTCACTGATTACAACCTTTCTAATCTATACACAAAGTTAAATTGATTTGCTCAGTTGAACAGTGGTGAATTCGGTGGACTTCTTTAACTCATGAGAGATGGATTCATGTGCTTGTTTTGAGTGCAGATTATGAAGACCATGTGTAAACAGGGATATAAAGATGCTCTGCACTTTTTAAAGAGAAATGGTAAGAAATAGATGTTTACTTTTATCAGCTTTCTCCAAAGTGCTTAATAACAAAAAATGTCCAATACTAACATACTTAATTGATCTTTTGTTCTCTGCGCAGGAATTATCAGAATGTACACACAGTGTATCACACTGATATGCTATCAGAACTTAAACTTCCTGTGACCATATACCCAGATCAATACATTGCTTTTACTTAGGATTAGATTTGTGTCACTTCCTATAGTTACAACATGTCAAATTAATGCTTCAGTGCAGTTTACATAACGTAGTATTTTCCAATACTGTGTTCTTAAACCATCCACACACAAGCATATAATTAACATAGTATTACAACATAAACAATTCATAAAGAAACTGCCTTTCCATTGATCTCAGAGAAAAAAAATACTTTATTGTTTTTCTTTACAGGATTGCTTAATTACAACGAACCTCTCAGAGATAGACCGCTGTTAGCTAATGAAGAAAATGAGCATTATCATGATGAAGAGGAGGAGAGCGGTGAAGGCAATGAAGAGCAAGAATCGCCACATGTAGAAGAAGGAGCAGTAGTGGTTCATTCCACTTTCATAAAAGACGAGCATATCATCGTACACCTTCCACCCACCCTGCACAAAGGTAACATAATAATTTAGAGTTTTTACAAGATTTAATTCAATTCAGTTTCAATTCACTTTTGTTTATATAGCACAACATTACAACAGAATCATCTCAAGGCACTTCACAAATAAGAAAGAAAGAAACCCAACAGTCCCTCTTGAGCAAACACGGGGCAACAGTGGTGAGGGAAAAACTCCCAAGGAAATACAAGAAAAAAAGAAGAAATATATGGTGTCTCGTGTGTAGCATTTGTCCCAAATTACATCTATTGTTGACACGTCTATAGTATGCCGTAGTGGTTTACAGTTTTCAAGGTTTTCTTTGATTGGTTCCTAGTCTTATCCATGCAACAAATACCTTCTGTTACAGAGTAGAAGGCCTTAGTGGATAAATCATTATTTATTACTTTATTTTCATTTCAAATTGTACTGTCTGGTTGAATAAAACCAACTATCAAACTAAAAGACATGATGAGGCATGATATATGAACTATTAACTTAACACGTTTTTTGCTGAATAGTATTTTCCTTTTTTAAGAACATTGGTAAATGCTGTATTATGTTCTCTGTACTGATACATTCACTTGTCATGTTAAAATATCTCCTTTTTACATCATGAGTGGTGTTGCATAAAGTTTGTTCATTCTGTGTCTAGTAATGCAAAGGTTTTAATTCCATTTGCTTCTCTGCAGCTCTCATTGAAGCCTGCATGGAGAGGAGAAGCCTGGTGCAGTCACTAAGGAATCTACTTCCTGTGAGGATGGCCTCTGCCATGATGGTCCCCTATACCCTCCCTCTGGAGTCAGCCATATCCTTGACTGTCAGGTGCTGTAGGACTTAATTACACCTGGTCTCATTCCTTCCTTATTTGACATGCACTCTAGATGATAATGTGTCTTCTAGTAGTATTTGAATAGATTTTTAGTATGTTTTTATTGATTGGTGGAAATGGCTTTTCTGTAACTGTTGTTATTGATTTAGTCTTCTCTAAAAACTGCATATCCCATGTGTAGACTCTTGGAGTGGCTGCCAGATGTGCATGAAGATGTAGAGTGGATGCGAGAGCAGACATTGAAAGTCTTGCAACATGTTTTTCGCCAGACCTCCAAAAGCATTTCCCAGCATGTTTCTGCTAGGTAGGTGACAGTTTCTGTTTTACAGTTGTAGTTATCTATTTATATTGTATGTCATGTTTTACAAACACGTGACATACAAGTCACATTTAGGAATGCCCAAATACGTTAAAATGTCAGATTTATAACATACATTCCATCATAGGATCTAGGTTACACTTACAGTATATAAATCCAATACATCCATGATGTATTGGATAGCAGGATTTCATCCTTGTTAAATCTGATTTTTTTTGCCACTTGACAACAAATTGTTTACACAATATAACATATCTATATCTAACAACATATCTTTGGTCACCAGTGAATGTAAGTCAGATATTAACTCAGCATTTAACTCTTTTTGGTTTCTTACATCTCCTGCAGTTCAGGTTGTTTAGTTTCTAAATGCTCCACCACGTTCACCAGCTAGTCTCTACCTCTATCTGCTGTTTGGTGTTGGGCACGTGGTGTACAGTGGGATTTTATAGCAGTTCAGCTAAAAACAACTGCCTGTTGTAGTGAAAATTAATATTAGGACAGCGATGAGAACAAAGCCAACATTTTGATGTACAGTTTTTATAAAATACAATTACAGCTGCTTTAATAACAGTAAGTGACATGGTTGCAGCTGGTTTCTCCTTCACCTCTGCATGCTGGCAACTCTGTTCTAGGATAAGCTGTCAACTGGAGTTACGCCACTACCAGTCCCTCCCTTCTCGGATCAGCTCCGCCAATCTGTTTCCCACCTGGGTGAACGGGAGCAGCTCTTCATTACAGGATGTCTTCAGGCGCCTTGACAAGTATAAGAGGCAGCTGCTATCTGGAGTGCTGTGTATCAACATGGACCTGCAAGGTTCCTTCGAAACTGGACCCATGTCAACAAATAAGCTGTCTCCATTCATCACAGACGGCCTCATAATGCATGATTGTCCTGAAATTGTGCATGCTGATTCTGGAGACACAATCAGCAGAGCCTAAGAGCTTTTGACAGGTTTATGCTGCAGGTGCTGCAGCAGTAAGGTTCACATCATCAGAAACATTTGAAAAGAATTTAAATCAGATTTTAACATCTGTTTACACCCTGACTTATAGATACTTTTGCAATACCAGGAAAGTACTGTATATGTCATCTGATGAGCCCTTTTGTATATGGAAATGGTATTAATTTGCCATATTTACACTTACTACCTATACATTTATAACTTAAATATGTCTTCAGTTACGGTGTACAAAGGAACCTTTATACTTAGCACGTGAACAAACTTGAACTACAGGATTTTACAAACAAACTTGCTCACTTAAACTATAATGGTTAAAATAGGTGATTGTGTATTTTTTTTAGTGGAAACCAGAAGTTAAGCAGAATATTCCTGCTGCATCTGGTCATGATACTATAAGTCACAAGCTACACAGACAGTGTAGGGACATCTGTTTGTTACAGGGAGTTACTCCATTTATTTTATGCAAGTGTCAATGCATTATTGTAAATAACTACAGTTTTTGTGTTTCTAGGTTTGTATGCGTGTCCTGCTGCTAACTGAATTTCTGCTTTAAAATCTTTCTAATCTTTTGAATGATTTTAAAATTGCATTCGATATTTTTAGCTTTTCATAAATCAAGAATGTGATACATTTTCTTTTATTAATCATTGAATCAGTTTAGTCTGAGTTGCACTTTTTCATTTGATGTTACTGTATGACATGAAATGATATTCTTAGCTAATACCCTATATTAATACTTCTTATGCTGTGTTACAAGATATTCAAACTGTGTGATCAAACCCCAACTTGTGCCTTACACTTCAATGCCAAGTGAATTTAACATATTGTCAAAATGTTGCAGGGAATAATATTTATGTGATCATTAAATAAACTATTATTGTTTAACAATAATTTTACTGTGTGAGTATTTTCTCCCTCCTGCAAATATGCAGAGATCAGTTAGATAACAGTGATTCTCACAATACTCAGAAAAGCTTTATCTTCCAGTGAAAACTGCGTGCAGGACAGAGAACAGGACAGAGAGTAGTACACGTGCGTAGCAGTAACCAAACAGTGACTCAGGGACCAGATGAGGTGTTTGGAATGCTTCCAGAGAATTCAAAGTGACAAATATATCCTGTTGATTCCTGAGTTGTAAGAACAAAGTACAGAAATTATCGAGCTCTTTTATGTACTCTTTGACAAAAACTAAAAAGGTAAAACAAACAATTTGTGGTTCACTTTAACACAATATGCCTCTAAATTATTTATTTTCATTCATAAATTCCTTCTTGGAATAATTGGGGGCAGTAATGATAAAATCTTCAAAACACTGACGGTTACTTTGACTTTGTGAATTCACAGTAATTATTTCTTATTATGTATTTAGATGTTAACACTCACAGGTTTAAGGCTAATTTGTTGTCATTTATAACGTAAAGGCAAATCTGTAAGCATTAATCTCACCAAGTAAGGTTTAAGATCATTTTAGAAAGACTGTTAAAGATAACACAGATATTAAGATGGTAAAGTATAAGCTACAAAATATGTGGTGTGACTCGTTTAAGAAGCTCATATCAGGACTATTCTTTTATTATATTTTGTCCACTCTTTTTAATGTCCCTAAAATGTGCATCATACCATATGTTCTTCAGCAGGGAACAACAGTCTAACAAAGCTACAGAAGTACACAACATCAGTACTCACGATAGAGAACATGCTATAAAATGTACTAAGAAATCTATATCTCTGTACATCAATCCAACCAAATATGAATATGATGCAGTTGATAACATGAATGTGAAAGTCTGGCCAAGCAGTGTTTCACCTCAGATTCAACATTTCTGTAGCAATCTGAAATGTTTGAGCCTTTTAATATATGCAGATTAAATGGGAGAGTGACTTCAAAAACTGTATTTCATTTGAAACATTGTTCAAAATAAATTATATTCATTCTATTAATATAATCAACTGTTACCTATTAGCAATACAATAGCAAATGTTGGGGGATACACAGCAGTGAAACCTTTTGGAAGAAAATATTTATTGTGAATATTGTGAACTCATTTCTATTTGTGCAAACTTTCAAATGTGAAAAATATAACACTAAAATAATGATGAACATCTTATGATAAACTAATTTTGTGCAGAACAAAGAGCAGAGTATGGATGGATGGAGCTGCTACCACTTTATGTACCAGTTAATAACCTGGTAATACATTATCCTTTATTAATTGATTACATTTTGTTTTAAAAATCTACATCTACAAACTCACAACTAAAAATGGGACATAAATGCAGTGGGCTAAGAACTTTATTTCTAACATAACATAACATGGAAATACTCAGGACAACTGGCTTCGTTCAAGATTGAACTAAATTACAGTACTTATACTAAATAAATATACTTATTTAATTTACACCACTGCAGATATATTATTTTCACTTACATTCTTGAAATAAACGAGTCACATCTAAAAATATTAAATAAAGTATTTACATCGTCAGTTACGGTACCGTACTAGGCACACTAGAGGCGCATCCTGGGATTCCCCTCAGTGCGGTTACACTGTACATAAAGAGAGTTTTATGTGTTATGTTGTGCTATGAAAGCGATTTTAAACGGTGTCCTGTTAATCCCCAAGAGTCATAGTCAAACAAATAAGGAATAACAATTAAGAAAAAATATTAGTTGAACTGGATTTTAAATTACATACATTTATAAGTACGACTCGATCCATTGTTGTTGCGTAGAAAGGTGACGATGCCTTCGCGTAATGTCAGGAAGACGGTAACTTAGGGCTGTCATTATTGTTCGCGTGTTTTACTTATAATTTCTGTAGTGTTTCTTTGATATTTAGGTAAAAATATGCAAGTTTGTTCATTGTTAAATATAAGTATTCAAGGTCGTATTGATTTTTTGTAAAAAAAGAACATCTTAATGATTTCACTTTTGATTTGTTATGCTAACAGTAAATTGTTTTAGGCACACTAAGTATTTAATTAATTTGTGTCAGAGAAAGATTTGTGCTAGTCATTGACAAGTGACAAGTCATTTCCATACGTAAAGTGTGTCTACAAAATAATCAATCACTTTATTTCTCCACGAAATTGATTTAGCAATGAAAACCCCAAATATAAAGAACTTGAACACATTAAAAAACTAGATAAATAAAAAAGAAAATATTACGTATACCTTATATTTAATTTGGGTTATATAAGTTATTTTGATTATTTGTAAGCACTATAATTTGCGTAGGTTCATTGCTTTAGTTTGTTTTGTTTTATCCAACTAGCGACATTCACTTGCATCTTTTATTTTTGGCTGGTAAAAGATTTTCGTAACACAAAAAATAAAAAGCATTTAAATTATTTGTTGAATCAGTTTTAGAGCAGTTTGGGTTTTTGTGTGTGTTTATTGTTTATTTTATTTTCAATTAGTTTATTAACGTAAAAATATCCTGGCTGCTTAGATAAAGAAAAAATGTAATGCGACTATTACTTGTACACTGTCCCGAGGGGTACTCGAAGGCACCACGCTGCCGCTGAAGTTCGCCCTGAAGTTCGCGGTTTCGCTTCCGGTGTGCCTCCACCAGGGGGCGCAGCCCGGGGGAGGCTCAATCCAAACCATCCACTCCGCTTTTCCTCGTACCATGAGCTGAATCTGTCCGGGACAGACCAGGGAAGATGGCGGCTACTGACCATTCCCGGTCCGAAGCTGCCAAACAACGTCGGCAGGATCAGCTGCAGCGATGGCTGGGCTCCGAGACGGATCGCACGGGATCGGAGACCCGGGAATTCTCGAGCGGTTCCGGGACGCGGCGGGCGAAAGTCCGGTTCGCCCAAGGAGCGGTGTTTATGGCCGCCTGCTCCGCCGGAGACCGGGAGGAGGTGGCAGCGCTGCTCCGGCAGGGAGCCGACATCAACCACGCCAACATAGACGGTCTGACAGCGCTTCACCAGGTACGAAGTTCAACGTTTCTCTCTAACTGTCGAAAACTACGTCAGTTTGTTCGTCAACCGCCGAGTTGCTGCTAACTGTCGCTCAACGGTTCACCCCGTATTGTCAGTGATCCTCACGGAGAAGAAGCGTTTACCATAGTTTATCGGGGATTCAGAGGTGAAATTGTAAAATCGACGTGAGTCTAAACATTTATGTTGTTTTTTTTTTTTTACTTGTTAGAGTTCGTAGCTTATGATTTGATCATGTTTGGATTTGTCTTTGAACGTCCCAGCAGTTGCGTTTGTGGCCTGTGTGTTGGTCCATTAGCCTGCTGCTGGTAGGCTGGGTGAATGACTGAGTTATAGGGTTTTTTTTCTAGCATACAAGTGGGTATGAGGGTGGCTGTGGGCAGCAACTCACAACAAGACAGTGAAAACCGGTCGTCTCACAGCCTGTGGGATCAGTTTTAGACATTAATAGGCGCTGACTGGCAGGCTTGTGACAGACAGTCCCTAGTGGGACTGTTTTTATGAAGAGTGTGTTTTTTACCCCTTTATTTTTTCATATACAATTGGCCAATTGTTGCTTTTGTACATCCTAAATAGGCTGCAGTGTCTTTTTTGGAGCATATTCCAGTCTTAATGTAGCTCAGCCCCCTCCCCTTGACTTCAGTTGTAACACAGAGGAGCAGTCTGGACAACATCACTGTCACACAAGCCCTCAGTGATACAGTATTTCCTCTGCTTTTATGATACTGCGTGTCATAAACACATTGCTGTCTCTTTGCATACAGTGAGCTCACAGTCTGCTGGATTTAACTTTTATATCAAAGCTTACTTGTCATCAGGAAAGATGTTGCACTTTTAATTTTCCAGCTCACAGGATCTGGATGGTGGTTCAGCTGGCCTGTGCGCACGCACTGATGTCATGCTCGGGATTTTGATGATTGCTGTTTTCCCTCTAATTTAAGCCAATTGTATGTATTTGTTGAAGTTGCCTTCCCATGACCAGCTCAGCTCAGATGGGTGAGTGAAGACGGCCCTGCCTGGATGTTTGCTGAACGCTCCCTCTTTTGGTGGATTCGCATGTCGGACTACCATCCAGTGTGGTCCCTCTCACTCCATCCCTCCATCCCTTTCTCCCCTGTTGTTCATTGGTTGCCTGGCAACCAGAATTAAATATAGGTCCACACTCTCTAAAGTTTCCATCCTCTCCATCCAAAGTCTTTCTGTCTTCTCCCTTACTTTTTCTCTCATGTTTGCCCCCCTCCTCCTCCTTCTCCTCCTCCTTCTCCTCCTCCTTCTCCTTCCTTTTGCCAATTCCCCATGGAGGGGACTTTTAGGATTTCAGATGAAGAAATGGAAAACATTCCTCAAACAGCACAAGCTGCTGTTGTCAAAGGCGATTTCCACAATGAGTCACTTGATGACCCAGTGAAAGAGTCTGCTGGGAGGCTGTGTGTGCACCCTCATATTGCATAGGGTGCAAGAAGCGCCTACTGTTCATTCATTCAGCTTGGAGCACCCACTTGTTCAGAGGGCTCCCGCTCTGCTGTGAGTGAACACTGCTTTTGATTTGCCAGACTGGCTCTGGAGTGTACTACGAGCCCCGTTTCAGGGTCTTACAATGACGGTGTTTTAGTTTTCTCCACCATGCTCCCTGACTAATTACCTCACATCATGAAGGAGGGAGGAGACTTGTAGCAGCTTTGTGATTAGTTGATTTAGCCCCAAAGTAAAGCCTCTTAGGTGGCTTAAGACAGGCCTGATGGACAAGGTTTAGTGTCACTACAGACACTTGCTGCTGTGATGTTCTGCAGATAGCCACGATAATGACGAATGACTGGAAACACTGCCTCGTTTTGGAGTGCAGTCTGGTTCAGAGCAGGTGTCAGAATGAAAGCGTGATTAAATAGACAGTGTCATGTGTATGAGAAAAAACATGAAGCAAAGGTTGCCTTTATTGTTTCCCCCAGTACAAATAGTCTACTGTACAGTATGTGTGTGCACTTTCCTTTCACCAGTACAGATTAGGCTCTTGCTGTGTGTATCTATGAGAATCACTTATTATACTATTTTCTTGATAATACTCACTCTGCTAGTACCTAGGTGCAACATCTAGTGTTTTTAGTCAACAAAGTTAACAAATGTGAAATGTTAGTACAAAGGTTTGTCCTTCTCTGGTGATGAATCTTAGTGACTTTAATGAGTATCTGACTCTTCCCATAGCACCATCACATTGACAATGATTATTTGTGGTTTAAATCTTTCATTTTCTCTCGGATGAACTGTAATAACTTTGGTGACTCTCTCATCTGGTGCCACCAGCAGAAAATTTAAATACTAGTATGCTCAGCTAAGATAAGCCACTAGCATGACTCCTGTTTTTGTCTATAAATCACTCCTAAAACCCTTATTTTACTAACATAAGTGAAGGAACCACCTGTGCAGTTAGTGTTGGAGTGATAACATTTTAAAAAGAGAGAACATATACACACATTAAATTTTCCCTTTCTTTTGTTGTCTTTTCCAAAAATAGTGGTACATTGGTGGTATATAAATAATTAACAAAAATTTGTACTTGTTCAAGTAATATAACAAGGAAAAGCGCTCAATGTTCCTCAAAAATATGAAGATTTGCAGCTTTTTACTGTTTTGCAGCAAAACAAGCATTATTGCAAAAAACTAATTATCAGATTTATCACTATTTTTTTTTGCAGGATGGACACCTCAATGTAGGCCAAACTTAATCTATTTCTAACAGTGTTCACAAGCAAATATCTATTCTGTCTAATACCAGAGAAGAAAAACTGTTTATTGAAAAACTTTGATATAGAAATGCAAAAAGGTTTTCATAAATATCGTCTGAAATTAAAGCACACTATCGTAAAATAATACCATGAGATCCTCATGGGATTCATCTCGGGACTTGTGTTGGATCAGTGGCTAAATAAATTTAGGCGTTTCACTTATGCCACAAAATGACTGTTTTGGAAAGTACTTGAGGGCTTTTAGCAGCCCACTTAACAGAAACTCATTGTTTTAGTTGCAGTCCTTTTTGGCAACGTCTGGGGCTTTGCATTTCACAACAAACAAAAATGAAGTCAGTCAAACACCTTCTCTACTCTACTGAAATTGTACACTGACTGTCTAATGTCTCTTTTTTAATGTGTACAGTGGGGCTTCCTAAAATAAACCAACAATAAATGCTATCCATCATTTGGCTGTGTGTGCTGTGGCAGGCCTGCATTGATGAAAACGCTGAGATGGTGCAGTTTTTGGTGGAGAGCGGGAGTGACGTCAAAAGAGGAGACAACGAGGGCTGGACTCCTCTGCACGCTGCAGCCTCCTGTGGCTTCATCCAGATTGCTAAGTGAGTGTTGACCATGTCGGCACTGACACACCTCTATCATTGTGCTTAAATACCCTGAAGTAATAGAATTACATAACATTAGAGTCACATAAGAGGTAAACATTGAACATGGGCTGCAGAGACAACAGTGACATCACTTGATACAGTTAAGAGCTATATATGTACATATTTAAATTTTCTCATTTTAGTGTGTACTGACATTTTCTTTTTAAAGATACCTGATAGAGCATGGCGCTCATGTTGGAGCAGTGAACAGTGAAGGAGAGCTTCCTCTGGACGTGGCCACAGAAGACGCCATGGAGAGACTTCTCAAAGCTGAAATCAAAAAACAAGGTACAGAACAACAACAACACACTTATCTGTTCCAAGTTAAAGCCCTGTGTTGTTTCTTTTGCTGCTAAGTGGACATGCAAGTGATATTTATAATAATTACAGCATATGACATATTTATGTTATTATGTATGTTATGTAATGAATTTGACAACAGTCATTTAGCTAGATCCCAACCACAATAATCATAACTACTGTACTACAATATACTGTATGTGCAGAACTGGTTCCTGTTTTTTTTTATTATTGTCAGTTAAATATCTTTTTTGAGATACTTAATTTCTATAACGAAACAAGCTATTTGAACGTCACCTCACCTGTAGATTCAAATTAAATTGATTAATCTAAACTAAATGTGCGACTGTGAGGACTGAGGGAGGAGAAAACTCCCACAGACACAAGGAGAACAAATCTACACAGAGGACCTAACTTCTCTGTAGTAGTGAGATAGCAGAGCACCATCATGCTTCCTTTACCTGAAGTAGGACTCCTTATAGCGTTTATAGAACAAAAGTATTTTCCCTTGTACAGACATTTCCACCTAACAATGTGACATGTCATTCTGTCAGTATATGTAATATATAATATATATAAGTATATATTGCCAGTATTGCAGCAGTTTAAGGCTATCACTGTGGAACCAAAAGTCATATTTTGTAGAGTAATTGTGCTAAATTAAATGCTAATTTTATGTGTAATCCGTAATATTACTATAAGTAGTGGATGGTCTTTTTCCTTTAAGCACATATGCAGTAGAACAAAAATTGTGGGACCATCTAGAATGATCACCTTTATCTTTCAGCTAATTATTTCTTTAATTTTCTTATTGAACTCTCCCATTAAACACTCACAGTGCTGGTCAAACTCCCTTTGACAGCAGTAACCTCAGACAAACCATATTCAGGAGGGACTCTGGATCTTCTGTCCAGACCCACAAACAGCATTACTGCTCCCAATCATGGTGTATCCTCCATCGTACTTTACTATTTAAGCTGATGTTTTCATAGTGGTTCACAGTGTCCTTTAACACCATACATAGGGCTGTGTGTGCTAAACATTGTCCCAGTAGTGTTGTGGCATGTTAAAGCGCTCTTTGGCAAATTTGTAACGTGTATATGTTTTTTTTTTGTTTGTTTTAAAGAGCAGCAGCTTCCTCCTTCATGTAACCTTTAACCGTGTTTTTCATTTGGTAGACATGAACAGACGTGAGATATTGAACAGTTCCAATGATTTCTTTGAGCTATGAGTTGTGACTCTGGTCTTATTTTGTACCTGTCTAAGCGTTCTGCGTTGTGCCTATGTAGTTGTCTTAGCCATGCCCTACTTTTAGGGAGCATAGCTAGAGCACATCTCCATTTATAGAAGGTTTGTCTAGCTGTGGACTGATGGATATCTAAACCCTCTGAGATTACTTTGTAACCCTTTCAACAATTCTTGACCATAAGTCTTCCAACATCTTCTCTTTTTTCTCAGACATAGTTCAGATCAACAAATGCTTCATGTGAACTCAAACTGATAAAGTAGCTCTGACCCACACCTTTAGTCTCATTTTATTGATTGCACTTTTGGCTTGCAAACTTATGTTGATATCATTAGTTTATGTTTGAACATACCTTTTCATGCCTTTCATGCCTGTAAATATATATTAGAAGAACAAACAGGCCACTTTCTTGCCATTGTCTCTGTGGAAGTATCACATCATACTTTGCAAATACAAGTGAAATAAGGCTGCTGTGATTAAGAAGAAGAGCAGTGTAGCTGGTACTTTACATGTCATTTGGTTCAGGAGGGGTTCTCAACCCATGTTAATCATGAGTTACTTTCTTATGAGCAGAATCAGTTATGAAATCATACAGAGCTCATTTTTAAGTATTTTTTGTAAATGTGAAGCTCCAGAACTACATTAAGGCTCACATCAAAACAAAACAGGTCACTGTGGTCAGAGTCGGTCAGTGTGTCCAGGTAGTTATGTGACCTTGGTAGTAGAAAATGTACTGACACTCTATACTAATATTCCTATTAATGCACATTAAGTTGAGATCCAAATGCAACTGGAAGCACAGATGATATATAAAATAAATATAAATACATATTCAGTACTAATAACATACTCCAAAGAGTGTGTGAGTTTTCATTCGGTCTTCATGTGTGCGCCATAGGAATTGATGTGGACAAAGCCCGAAAGGAGGAGGAGAGGATCATGCTCCAGGACGCTATGGCGGTGCAGGAAGGTGGTGGCACTCTCACACCTCACCCAAACACCAAGGCAACCGCTCTGCACGTCGCCGCAGCCAAAGGCTACATTGAAGTCCTGAAGTGAGCGTTTCTCTCTTACACAAGAGCAGCAGCTTTTAACTCTGTTCCTCATTCATTCCCTAATTGTATGTTTCCCTCCTTGTCCCCCTTCACTTCAGGGTGCTTTTACAGTGTGGGGTAGATGTGGACAGTAGGGACATCGATGGCTGGACACCCCTTCATGCAGCAGCTCACTGGGGACAGGAGGAAGTGTGCACCTTGCTTGCTGACAACATGTGTGATATGGGTGCTGTCAACAACGTGGTGAGCGGGAGACGAACAACCTTTCCTTGTCATCAAGTCTGTAATTGAAACCTGCTTGTGCTTTGACTGATCATAATGTGAATGTCCTTGTAGGGACAAACACCTCTAGATGTTGCAGACGAGAATCTTGTGGACAGTCTGGAGGAGCTACAGAAGAAACAGAACGCTGTGAGTTTGCCTTCAGACAGGCTCCGTGATTATCTCACTCACTTGATGAGATTAATAGTGTTAAAGCGATGAATGTTCTCTGTGTTTATGTGTGTTTATATTCCTCTTCAGTTACGCAGCGAGAGAGAGAAACAGATTCCTGTTATTGAGACCAGCCCTCAGATCTCCATGGTACCAGTCCGCACACGCAGGTTAGTTCCAGTGTGTTGGTGTGTGGGCATGTGTTTGTGTATGCTTATGTGGGCACGCGCTACGCTGCTCCTCCGCTGAATCCCTGCAATCCCAGTACCAGTTGACTGCATGCAGGTATGATGTGAGTCCCAGTGTTCATTTAAATCATGTTACTTCTATCCATTGACACTGACTTGGATAGATGTTGCACTCAGTAACATTCTGTGTCTTAGTTTCATGCTAAATTGAACTATGCAATGAAAAAATAAATATACCTTAAAATATCAATATACATGAGAAAATTGACAAGTTTGTTTTGTCCCGCAGTGCATAACAGAAACAGAAAAAACATTCTGTATGCAGACAAAAAACCCTTTGTGTGTGTTTTTAATATATACTGTACCCCACTAATACAACAGAAAAATAATTTGGTGTCTTTAATATTTAATTGGCTCAGTTCAAGGGCACAAGCATAGTACTATTACCTTATAGTATAGACGTATGGTAATTTATGTATATAAACTGTAAACAGTACAGTATGTACTACATACTGTACAATTATTATGGTATGTACATTCTGTATTAAATTGTTTGTAGTGTGGGACTGGGACACAGAAACTGTAACAGCTACCAATGCTCTGTTATTTTTGTGTGCATTGTGCAGTTTGCATTAGTGATTAAAAATATTACATATAGCTAAGGGGTGATCTAGAGATTAAACAGCATTTCTACACATGGCATCACAGAAAGTGACCCACCGTTCCACCCAGTGGTGTGTTAATTGGTGCATGCTTGCTCTAATTGGCTGCACATGGAATGATTGCCCTCACTGATCAGCTCCCTGCATGCCACCTGTTGTTTCACCCCGCCTCGGCCCGCCCCTGCAGGACTTCTATCTCTCGTATGAGCAGCAAGGAGAAGATCTGCCTCCACGAACGAGAGAAGCACCCACCTCCTGCCCTGCAGAGCAGTCCGGCTGAGGACGAGGAGGAGGAAGGCCAGACAGGACAGAATCAGTCTCAGAGCCAGGCAAAAGCCTCCAGTAGCTCCAGCTCGGAGGATGAGAGCGAATCCGAGAGCGATGCAGAGTCAGGTGAGCAAAACCTAACCCTTGCTGATAATACTTGTGGTATTGTGTGTTAAGGAGAACATTTAAGTATATACATGTTATATGTAATGTTTTCCAAATTTAAGACGTTTTAGGATTTTACTAGTGATTTATCAATTGCTGACTTTTTGTGGTTTTAGAGAAAGCGAAAAACCGAGAGATCATAAACAACTTGAACAACAAACGCAACACCACCAGCCTGCTTCCTACCTCTATGTCAGCCAATACTGTTGCAAACCAAGTTAAAAAGGTAATTTATACAGAAAATGTGTAAGGAACATCTAATGTCTGTTTCTGCTGCATATATACTGTTTAAAGCAATACTAAACAGTATTGGGAACTGACTGTGTAGCAGGAACCAAGCAAACCTGCAGCCACTGAGGCCCCAGGTTCCTGGAGGACGTCTTTGAGGAAGGCAGGCAGCTCAGTGACTCTCGGCTCAGCTGGATTGTCTGAGTCCAACCAGGACCCCAGCAGACCTGCAGAGTCGGGCCTGGGTATGACCCGCTCTGCCTCCAGCCCCCGCCTCAGCTCCGAGGCCGACACAAAGGTACGTGCCACAAGTTCTCACATGATTAGGGGAATTTTTACAGCCATGACAACACGGCTCCTATTTTATAAATCTACCATGACAGGCCAAATAAAGGCTTCTTTTATAGCCTCCATTTGCTGAGTCACATAAATAACTGATCTCACTGCTCATTCTCAGGAGCCAAGGCTCGCTCGGGTACCTCCCATTCCAACACGGAAACTCTTTAGTATACCAGACAGCAGCCCTGACAACTCCAACAGGTGGGTCTGTGCACTCATATGCTTTTGCACTTGTGAAACCAGAATCTGTTTTTCTGAGTCACCACATATGTGCACTTGTCACCCTGTCTTTCTCTCAGTTGGCTAAGCCGTAGCTCCCCTTACACGCGGCGCCTTCATAGTCAATCAGGGAATGATATCACTAGTTCCACCCCTTATTTGCTTCACAGGTCAGTCATGCTGCTCACTTCCCATCTTGTATTTGTTGGCTTTCCTACTTGTATGTGTGGATGTCTTGCAGTGTCACAGCTTGTTACAGTCCTCCAGCATTGTGGGTGTGAAAGATGCCTTTGTGTTTCCAACGGGCTTTGTCTTTACTCTAGCTCATCTTATGGAAAGAGACTGGATGATCCCACCATGACCTCACTTAGCACAGGAACAAGCTCTGCTGGACTAAGTCGACTTAATAGTGTCTTGGCGCAAAGGTATTTGATTTTTGTATACTGTACTGTGTCCTCATTTTCCTCATTTAACTAAAGGATTTGATAGCCTTGTAATACTATCTCTCTCCCAAAGACTTCCTCAGGAACAGACGGAGAAGAAGGATCTGTCTGCTGTCACCACCTCCAATTCTCAGAGCACAACTGCAGGTGAACTGGAGACCAAGCAGAGGCGCAAGTGAGTCTTGGCTGTTGTCTTGTTATTGAGGGGCTGCTGTTTTGAAACTGTGGGACTGCTGGTACTGCTTTGTAGCTAAATGTGTGATTTGACATGTATAGATCATATCTGACACCAGTGCGGGATGAAGAAGCAGAGGCACAGAGGAAGGCTCGCTCCCGACATGCACGTCAATCCCGCCGCTCCACACAGGTACCAACATGAGCTGCTCAGATGTTCACAGCGGATGAGGAGGAATCCTCTAGTACTGTATGTCAGTCTGGTACCTAAGGTGTCAATATCTCTCCTTCGTATAAAGGGGGTGACACTAACAGATCTGCAGGAGGCAGAGAAGACCATGAAGACTACAAAGACAGACAACAAAGGGAGAGAAAAGGAGGAGGAAGAGAAGGAGAAAGAGAAGGAGGCAAAAACGAAGAAGGGAGAGGAAGGGGTGAGAGACATATATCAGAGTTACAGCCTTGTGTGTTGTGCAATTGTATAATGTGGTACTACATGGTAGGGAAAACTGTGTTTACAGGAAGTAAGCTGGAGGTCTCGAATTGCCAGCCTGCAAAAGTCGGACCTGCTGGGTCTCACACAGCCAGCTGGAACCCCACGCCCTCAGACATGTGACAGGAGAGGTACGCAGCACCACTTTTCTTTTCTAACAAAACATAAAACTTGACAGTTGTGTGCTGTGTTTTAAATATTTAATTTTCTCTTACTGCCTGGCTTCGCTCCAGATGTTGAGGAGGCCAGCACAGGGGAGAGTGAGACGGAACGATGGGCCAGAGAGCGCAGGGAGAGAAGACAAGCTCGGGCCAGAAGGAAGGCACAGAGGACTGGAGAGGTTAACACTAGTATCTTTTTATCTGGAAGAATTGATGCAGCATGGATAGCATACCATATTAACAAGAAAAAACACAATCAGCAGTAGTAAATGCAAACCAGAAAAACCAAAGAGTGTTGTAACTAGACTGTAGAGTTTCATAGGAACATGTTGTGCTTTGTGCTCTGTGCTCCACGTATTGAGCTGTCTTATTACCTGCAGAGTGACGACAATGATCCCAGTGGAGAGGAAGAGTTCTCAGGAGGAAGTGGGCTGGATCCACAGGTGTGTGTGTGTGTTTATTTATTTATTCAAAGAACTGTAACCCTAGACACCGGCTATAACTTGTTTGTCTTCTCTGTTTACAGTCGGACCAATACTCGAGTTCCAGGTATGAATCCAGCCTTTGACCTGTTTATTTCCTGTTTCTTCATTCTGTGAGTCTCTGAGTGTGAGAATCTTTGACCTGCTCTCCTTGTCCACTCAGGTCAGCCAGATCTACTAACGACCCTACACGGAGAGGAGAATCTGAGGTCAAGGATTTTAAGAAGGTTGGGCAGACAGAACTGTTATTGAGGTCACATAATTTGTTTGTGTTATTTGTCTCAATTGTTTATATGTGTGTGTGCTAGTTGTTTGAGGAGGTCTCCAGAGAAAACAGTCAGCTACAGTCGCAGCTGCACGACACTCAGAGAATTATCAGTCAGACCAGGTTGGACCTGGAAAAGGCCACACAGGTAAGGAAACAAACAATTACAACAAGTTAAACAAAGTGTTTCTGTAATTTTCCCTATGTGGAGATGTAAGGAATCAGAATTCTGTTTTTAAAGATAACAAATATCTCACAGTTTTTTAAAGTAAGAACTTGAGTTCCAGATCTTGGGGGTTGAAAGTAACTAATTCATTCTCTTACAAATGAAAAGTTTAATTAAATTAAATATGCACAGAAGTTGTTGGTCAATAGATTTTGCTCTTGTTTCACTTAAATGGAAAATTGCAACTGAGGGAAAAAATAGATGTAAATGTGATATTTATAATATTTTTTTTGTACACAGTCGTAGTGACGATATTAATAGATTTTCTGTATCCGACAGAGACAGGAGCGCTTCAGTGACTGTTCAGCCCTGCTGGAGCTGGAGAGAAAGGTAATGTGTCCTTGCCGATGAGGTTACATGTTGTTTTTGTAGCTTCATCTGCCTCACTATGGCCACCCCTGCTGTCTGTTGATGCTCTCTCGTCCCCACTTCAACCACTTCCTCACCCGTTTTCACTCAACCTTTGTGGTCTTTCCTCTTTTCTACATTGCTTTCTGTCTGCACCACACCCTCCCTCACGTTTGCGTGACATCAGGATCGTAGGATGTTGGAGCGGCGAATGGCAGAGCTGGAGGAGGAATTGAAGGTGAGGAGATACTGAAAACTAAACTTATCATGCCCACAGACACTTTGCATGTTCCTGCTTGATTAGCTTGGCTTTAGCTTGTGCAGTTCAGCATTGTTGTGAAGGCACACCATATAGAGCTGTTTTATAGTATAGTCTTATAGTATAGTCTAAGCCACTTTCTAAGTGTGTGTGTCTCTGTTGATGGGTGTGATAATGTTTCTTTGTTCCATCTCATAGCTTAATTTGGTTGTTGATCAAATGAATAGTTAAGTTTTAACTGTCATCCAACTACCTCAAGAGGCATCAGATCTCTGTGCTCTCATGATTTTATATATGAAATAATATATTCAGTTATAAGCGTTACAAGAAAAGACCAATACAAGTTTGTGCAATACCTATGTAGCTAGAATCAAATAAGACTAAATGAACGACAACCCCATCCCAAATCGACCCCACTGTCATTTATTTGACTCTATGTAATGTCCTATGAATTATGTTCCAGGGTTTGTTTTTAAACTTTTTGCTTTAATTTATCAATATGTTTAGTGAAAATGACATCTCTTTTTGGTCCAATAATGTGAAAACAAAGAATAAAAAAACTCTGAATTAAAAAATTGGGATTTATTATAATATGAACTTAATTTTTACTGCCAGGTTCTCGTGGACCTGAGAGCAGACAACCAACGTCTTAAAGATGAAAATGGAGCACTGATCCGTGTCATCAGCAAACTCTCCAAATAGACATGGAGGGGAGAGAGAGAGAGAGAGAGAGAGGGACCTGAAGAGCAGAGAACCCCGTCCCAGACCCCGTCCCCGTCCACACATTCCTCCCAGTGCCAAAGAGTGAAAGAAAGGGGGGAGAGAAGATGAGCACCACAGCTTGACTTGGATTGTGATGACTCTCTGTGAACAGCTGGAGTGGCTTTTGTGTGCCTTACTGCCCGTTTGTCACAGAAGACTGAAGGCATGAAGGCCTGTTGCTTTGGTCAGAGGCTCCCACAGAAGCAAACATGAGACTTGACAACAGCCAGAATGTCCACGGCTAGTGCAACACACAAAACACATGTACTATGACTGTGCATCAGGGGAACACTAACATGCACACACATTCCTATGCGTGCATCAAATACTTCCTCAATGCACATTCCACTGAGCGCATAAGGCAGCTTGGGCCTTAAAGCTCCCACTTAGTATTTATTTTTTTTGTGAACACACGTCACACATTCACAATTTACCCCACTCACGGTCCAAATTTCAGCTCAACATATTTAAAACACATTTCAGGCTCCGTTTTTATGCTGTGCAATGTCCTTATGACACTTATGACAAGACCATGAAGCTCTGTTGGGTTGTTTTGTTTCCACATTGTGTTTGAACCCACCTACCTCTCCACCTACGCACTTCCCCACATGTTTTTTTTTTATTTTTATAAATGACACACTCCATGCTCTTAAAAATGACTGTAGAACCAGGTCAGTCGAACACCGCACTTTACTCTTTGCAAAGCAATAAAAGATATGCGAGGCTTTGCCCGTCCTCCTGACAGACAAACTTAAACTTCAGAGCAGCACCTCCTTACTTCGCAAGTGAGGGGAGACATTTCCTATAGCTGAGGGTCAAAGGTAATTGCACATTTATATAAATTGCTGTTCTGTCAAAGCCTATTATGCTATAAATGGTTTTAATTATCATTGATAAAGATATTTTCATAGTTTTTCTTTAATCCTCTCTTGAAAGGGAGCATGGTTATGTGTATTAAATGTGCATAAATATTAGTCATGAATAATACCCTCTTGAGAAGTACATTTCCATGTAGCCTGTCTTCACGTTTTGGTTTTCTAATATATTAAATGGATGTCTGCACCCAAATAAAAGTGTGTTTGTAGAGTCTGCCTGGTTATTGTGTACACAGTTATTTAGACATCGACATCACCTCATCATTCACAAAAGCCCAGACTCAAGTAAAATACTCTCCTTGCATCAGCTTTGAGTCTTGCTTAGATTCCTGACTCAGTTGCGACTAATGGAGTCAATCAATCAAAATGCTCATTTGTGTGACCTGCTGTGGTCACCTGGGTGTTTGCTTAGTATGGCTACATCTACACTGAACTTGTACTGTCCCTGTATACCTTGTCTGTTGTTTTCTGGTAGCCAGATGTACTACACCACTGGGGATAAAAGAGGAACAGAACAGCTGCAGCACTACGACACACATGCAAAGTAAGTGTAACAGAGGAAACAGTAACACAGATGTATTTACAGTATGTTCAGACTGTTACATTAATCTGCTGCTCGCAGGTGAACTGTACATCATGACTGACGTTACATAGTCCAGATGAGTGTCCAGTAGGTGTCTGAGTAAAGCCGTTGTTATTTGAGCTACTTCAATTTGCTAAAGCACATTTAACACCACTCTTAACATCTGTTTGTCTCATCTGAGAACAGAAAGATGGACCACTGTCCTGCAGGGAAGAAGTACTGACAACAGGCTGAGCTCCTAATAAGGAAGGGCAGGCTGGTCGAGGCACTCTCTCTGTAAATATCCCTCAGGTCTGAGAAAGACAGAGGAAGGGAGCTGGGGAGGAAGAGGGAAGCGGATGGATTGCAGCCTTATATGGACAAAGCGCTGCTTTTCCCAGGGTTTGTGGTTCTGACCCCCGGCATGATGCCAGATGCTACACAAACAGCTCCTGAACGCCACCAAGAGGTGCAACTAATGCAATGCTGCAGCAGAGGTGACGAAGAGGCTCGGAGAGGTCGTTTTTCCAGACAAATCTATAGTAGATGAGAATCGATGAGCACCAAAACAAACCTCAGACCATATTAAAGATGGTACCAAACCCTCAGGGGTCCAGCATCTTGTTTGGTAATATACACTAAACCACAGCTGAAACTGAATCTCAAGTTTGCATTTTGCTTGTAATCTTTAAACCATGTATTGCAAATTTGAATGTAGTGCTCCACTCCAAAGGAGCACTCCACTCATTTAATATTGCCTTATTTTCATAAGGTTGGGGAACTCACCAGAGACATATTTTGTTTATGTTGAAGCTGTACAGGCTGAGACATCCTGACTTTTGCTAACTATGTGTCAAGCTTCCCTGATGCTGCATCACTCCCATATTGCAACTAAATAGTCATTTGTAATGCAGTCTGAGTGTCAAACCCATGATCGGTGTTGGCTTCTTGCACTCATCCAGGTTTCCAAGGTCCATAACTGTTCACAGTCAGCACCCTAACTCCTACACCAGAGAATGGGCATCATTTCAGTTTTAGAAGGGAATACCATGTTAAATTAAAACACACAGTATTGGTAAATAAAGTTCACATAACGTCCACCCACAGTCTCCATAGGGACCTGCATGCATAATATTTACCCTACGGTTTAAAAGTTTGGGGTCACTTAGACATTTTGTTGTTTCCATGTGCTGACATAATTACAAAGATATTTTCTAATGATCAGTAAGCCTTTTAAATAGCTAAGCTTGCATTAGCAAACAATGTGTCATTGGAGCACAGGACTAATGTTTGCTGTACACTCCGTGTGGATATTTCATTAAACTTCAATTTCAAAAGAGTCTACAAGTACATAACTGTTTGAATGTTTGAGGTCACTTAGAAATGCTCTTGTTGGTGAAAGAAAATCTGATTTTATATCATCAAATACAGATAAAAAAAACATAAATCCTGCAGGTTTTACCTCTGCAAAGGATTTGTCCCAAATTATCATTTGGATCTGTTGAGTAGCAAGTTAAATAACATCTGACATCAAATAAAGTGAAAGGACATTTGCAGAGCGACTGCTGAGCAGTGGAGAGATGGCATGATACTAGGTTGAAAATGTAAACACTCTTACTGTGACCTGCAGAGTATTTCTACCCTCTCAGCCAAGTGGTCCTGGTGCTGTAATCATAAATATGTAAGGGTGCAGTTAGAGTCTTTTCAGCCAGTAATGACTCTTTACTGTCAAACTAATTTTAACAGAAATGTATAAATAAATGTATAAGTAAAACTGACTTTTTTCTTAAACCTGTTTTTACACTGTGTGATCAGTGCGTCCGACATGTCAACAGCATCTAAACACAGTGTTCACCATGAAGTGATGGTGAACCATGAAGTGATGGTGAACATGCTGAACATGATGCAGATCACAGCTGAGTTTGAGTCCATGCCATGTTTTCCAGCAGGCCGAGAATCAAGTCCAGGTTTTCTGTGCAGCACACGGTTTCACAGCCTCCTCCTACAGTTGTCATTCTGGACTAACTTTTTCAACAACTTCTAAAATCTTTGCTCTGACCAAATCTGACCTCTTTAAGGATTTAGAGCACACATGTGTTTTTGTAAAGATTACACAGTAAAGAGAAAGTGGTTTGGGAACTCCTGCAAGTTTGACCTCTGCTTCGGTTTTTCCAGCAGAAACAGAGGCTTCTTCCTGTTCACGTGAGAGTGAAACATTCCCGCTCCCAGCATGAATTTAAGGAAATTATGCTGGATGCTTATGTAGGCCTGCAACAGTTAGGTCTTAGTTTGAGTCCCAGCTTTACTACTGAGATTTTATGTGTGTTTTATTTTTTTACCAGTACTTCAAAGTAAATAATAACTTCAGACAAGCAATTATTAAGGAAAAGGTACTATAAAGCAATCATGATTTTTTTCTGTATTTAATTTTTCTCTTTGGCTTATTTTTAACCTAGTATCTGTTACTCTTGCCTTAGGAACTGAACATAGTTACAAAAATATAGTAAACTGTTCATAGGTAAACATTATTCTGCTTTTACACAATAATGAGTAAAATAATTGTTTGTTCAGCTGAAGACCTCCTGAGACCCTCTGGTCGACTCTAGACTCCAAAACTCCAGAGATCATCTCCTTACCATGTCCTGTGACTCAGACCCTTACATCTTCTCCACTGACACTCTACCCAGTGACATCCGCTTCCTCCCTCCACTGGCCAATGGACTCCTGGGATGGAGGGTGTACAACAATATCATGCACATGGGTGGAGTGTATAACGGGGAAGGTGGACACTGTCATCGAGCAGATGTTCCATGTCCTCTAGCTGTTAAAGTTGGAACAGATGAACCTGCCCAGCACACCTTCAGTCTGGACACCCACACAGGTAGTCTCTGCTGTGTTTGGTTATCGATTTGTGTTCATGTAACTTTGTGCTGTGAAGTTTTATCCCCACTTATCGTCTCATTTTGTCATTCAGGCATTTTTACACACACTCTGCGCACAGCCAGTGTAACCGCCTCACAATCCTTGTACTCACACCGATACTACTCTAATATGATGGTGATGGAGATTCTGTTGGAGCGTCAGGTGACAGCAACGGAGCCAATCACTGTTAATCTGATCAGTTCATTCACACCTCAAAGCAAAGACATTGTTTTCACATCGCATCCTGACTATAAAGGTGGAAGGTAAGGTAGAAAAAACCCCATTAAAATGTACATTGATTAGTTCAAATGTTTACTTTTCTGTCCCTCTCAGACACATCCAAGGACAGACCACCTCAGCTGAGTTCCCTGGGGGCTCCTGTCCCACAGTTCATCTTATCTGGATTCCCATACCTCCAAACCTGACGCTGCTTTCAGAACAGAGCAAGGCTCGCTGGGGCTTCATCCTGATTGCGGCCAACAGCTTAGACTCTGCTGAAGCCACGTTCGATGAGGCCCTGAAACTCATGGCGACCGGTAACCTGCGTCCATCTCATGAGAAAGCCTGGAAGGAGCTGTGGCTGCAGAGCACGTTGGAGGTGACGGGCTCAGAGAGGCTTTGTAAGGCTCTAATTGGCTGCATGTTCTACCTCCTTAGCGCCTTCCCCTCCATACATGACACCTCCAGCTCTTTTGGTGGAGTCAGTCCAGGCGGTCTTTCTAATGGTGGGGATGGCCAAGACTACTGGGGCCACGTTTTCTGGGACCAGGTGAGCCTCATGGTAGTTGGCCATCTATGTTATCTGCATTTATGATTGAATGCTGTAGCTCACAGTTACCATGCTCTCCTGTGACAGGACATCTGGATGTATCCTGGGATAGCCCTTTTCTACCCTAAACTGGCCCGAGCTGTGCTGGAGTACAGGGTGAGGACTAGAGATGGTGCAAAAGACAACGCACAGAAGCAGGGATACAAGGTACTGGAGTCACTTCACCTGACCATCATAGCTCTTCTGCCCTCACTGACATGCATGAAGGTGGACAGCTACTGTACAGAGGGAGCTAAACACACTTCTAATGTTGGCTGAATAGAACAGTGTTGGATAAACAACCGTATAAACAATGTCTGTGAGTGTTGTAGATAGAGTTGGACGATGTCAAATCAGTCATATTGTACATGCAGAAAAAAAAATCTATCACCAGTGGAAAAAAACCATTACAGAAAGAGAATATTCTTGCTAAAGAAAATATTAGGAGACTGATATGACTGTTACTTGTTACTATGTAATTTGCTGCACTAGGTTAAATTTAAGCAACAAAAGCAGATAAATAAAATTATAACAATATAATAAATACAGCTATTCCAACAGTAACCAAAAAGTAACGAGGGTGTTTGTACAGACACATTAAACATGTCTTCTGTATTTATCTTTACAGGGACTAAAGTTCCCCTGGGAGAGTGCTGTGTCAGGGAGAGAGGTATGTCCAGAGGACATTTATGGACAACAAGAGATTCACATCAATGGAGACGTCACCCTGGCCTTCCAACATTATCTCTACCTCACTGAAGTAAACACTTTTTATCCCTACTCACTGTCAGATGTCTCACCCTGTGTTAACAGTAAATAACTCAACTCTTTGTTACAGGATTTGTCCATGTTCAAAGAGGGTTGTGGCAGTGAGGTGATATACGGTGTGGCTGATTACTGGGTTTCTAGAGTAACCTGGAACCCAGAGGACCAGAAATATCATCTCCTAGGTAAAGACCATTATCAGAAAGTAATTATACTGAACTTATTTAACTTGACATAGTTATCAGACAAATTCTTTAATAAAAAACAAAGACATGCAACCCTCCTACAGCACTATCCACACACTGAAATACTCTTTAAGGTCACTTTGTGTTTGTATTGCCTCTGTATTTACTTTATGTGAATCTTTCTGGTAATTCTGCATTAATTTAATTTTTTTGTCATTTTGTGTGTCTTTGTGGTAGTTTTGCATCTCTGTTTAGTTTGTTTCTCCAGGGCTAACTGACTCCTTGGGAAACCTGGGTCTGTGCGCACTGGGCCCGTTCATTAACCTGTCCAAAGATTTTTATTATGAAGTAAAATGTAGATCTTATTGTTACTGTTACTTACTAAGTTTAGGAACGTTTTGGCTGATTTGGAAACTCAACAGTATATAATCATCATTATACAACAGCATAGCTGAAAATCTAACTGAGCATTTTCCTTCTGTGTTATTTAGGTGTCATGCCACCTGATGAGTATTACTACAACATCAACAACTCTGTGTACACAAACACAGTGGCCAAAATGAGGTGCTACTACATGGACATTTTCCTGCAGTGCATATTCATTTATGAATACCAATAATACAAAATGTTTCTCATTTGTCAGTCTCCAGTTTGCTATAGAGTTGGCTGAGCTCCTCCAACATGCTGCACCAAAAGAATGGCAAGAAGTGGCTGAACACATCAAGATACCTTTTGACCAAGAACTGCAGTACCATCCAGAGTTTGACGGCTATATTAAAGGTTAATGTTGAACCTTTGTAGCACTGAAGCATCACAAAAGATAAAGTGCTCAAAACATGATCTGGCTCTCTTACAGGTCAACCAGTGAAGCAGGCAGATGCTGTGATGTTGGGCTATCCTCTTGGTCTGCCAATGTCCCAAGAAGTCAGAAGAAACGATCTTCAAATGTATGAGCCAGTAACAGATCCTCACGGTCCAGCAATGACATGGGTAAGTAACAGCATGTTATCAGCACAACATAGATGTTAAATCTGGCTGACATTAGGGATCTGTTTTAAGCACTAACAGGTAAAGTCTTAAAGGTTAATTCCAGTTGTGCATTAAGGCATTTAGAATCGCTGTCACCTGTGCAATAACACAAGAAAGCTAAGCAGTAGCAAAGCTACCATAGAGAGAAGTGTGGTTTGGTTAATTAAAGCTATTTACAAAAAGTAGTTCAACTACTTAGTGAAAAACTTACTAAATTGACAAAATTATAACAAATAAAATACTACAAAACAAATGGCATGCCAGCAAAAAATGGAAATGGAATGGATTGCAAAAATCTGCCTACTTGCTCACATCATACATAAACCAAAAAATAAAATACACTGTTGATGTGCAAGTGTAAAAAACACCAGCTCTGGTTTTGTGTATCTGCCATCTAAAGCAGCATGCAGCAACTTCTTTGAACATTTAAGTTTAATACTTAAAATATTACTATTACAATGCATTTTATTTATATGTGAAGTTGGTGAAGTAGCTGTAAGTAGGTAAGAATTAACATTTGTCTATCTACAGTAGCACTTTTTACATTACACATCACAAAATGCTCCTCATTAAAAGATAAAAACAAATAACAGGGTAAAGGTAAACACTGTCTTCATTATTTGTCTAGTTCTCATGGTACACATAATGTTGTTTTATAGTACCGCCTTGAATTGAATGCAAACACCTGTCGTTGTTGCTTTATAAATTACTATACATTTGCTACAAAGCTTTTATTTTTCACTGTAAGGGTATGTTTGCAATCAGCTGGCTGGAGCTCGGAGAGGCTGAAAAAGCTCAACATTTACTCGAGAAATGTTTCAACAACATCCAGGGGCCGTTCCAGGTATCCTTCTGACATATTTTGCTAACACATTACTCTTTGATAAATATTCAGTGTGTAATTAATTCTAACAGGTCTGGAGTGAGTCATCAGATGGCTCTGGTGCAGTAAACTTTCTCACTGGTATGGGAGGATTCCTGCAAGCTGTGCTGTTTGGTTATACTGGCTTCAGGTCAGTCATCATTCATCCCACTACGCACAATGAGGAGGAAAAAATACCAAAATACCTCAATAAATATATATATATATATATATATATATATATATACACACACACACACACACACACACAAAGTTTGACATTCTGTGCTTTTTTTTTTTTAAATAGAGTTCAGAAGGAATGTCTGGCCTTTTCTCCACTACTTCCCAAAGACATTTTTGAGCTTTGCATTCGTGGTGTGGACTACCTGGGCCATCAGATGGACTGGCTGCTGAGGAAAGAAGAAGTCTGTATCATACTCAGGGAACATGGACTCCGAGCTGGCAATGCTAACAATCCCTGTGATCTACAAGTTGTCCTAAAGGCATCAGGAACTAAAATCCCTCTGACACCAGGTAACACACAAGCTAAGACAGCAATGATAGCAAAAAACAGATTGTGGTAAAGCTGTAGTATTTGAGTGACACAACAAGGTAGTGCAATCAAACCTAGATTACCACTGAGGGATAGTGGGCCAGAGTGCCCACATTCCCAGGGTTCAAGAACTGATAGTAGAATATAAATATAAATAAGTCTTGAAGGACTCAATTATGAAATCAAAGGTAAAGACTTGATTTAGATTAAACTGTTTTTTTTTTTGTTGAAAAGTTGTTTTTATTAAGATTGCAGTTATTTTCTTAGCTGTGTTAAGTTATTAACACACAGAAAACTTTGTTTATTTTCACTGCTCAGTGATTAAAATGTCAGAAAATAGTGAAATATAATGATGTTACACATGTTGCACCAAGTTCTCTTTATTTTGCTTCTTATATGGTATTTATTTATCATTTCATATGGTAGCTTTGTTACATAAACATGACATGATGATTCAGTAACAGATTTTTAAATTTTTATTTCTATACATCTATATTTTCAGGGCAACCAGTAACTTTCCCTCGAGAGCCCGGATGTGTTTGTAAACTGGCTTCGACATCTTTCTGCTGGCCTCTCTGAAACAGGAACCTTCAAATCATTCCCATGGCTGGACAATAGACTATGGAAATCAAATGTAACAAACTAAAGGCACTGCAAACTCCACATTCTTATTAGTCATGTCACAAAGCAAGACCACAGATAATCATGTGTAAGTGGACTGTTTCAGTTGATTTAATGAAAAAACAAAACAAAACATTCCTCTGACTGATGTAGAGACTGCTCATTTCTGCATTTTACAGAATGTCTCAGGGTCTTGTTAATTAATCTAAAGAATACATGCATACATGACAATTGGTCCAGAACTGTCCTGTGGACTGAAAACATTTCTTATTTTCATTATTTAGAATACTTTTAGTTAATGAGATGTACAATAGGTAATGTTGTAACACAACAAAGCAATTTAATTAGTTGTGTAATGAAATATATTCAGACATAATTAATAATATTCTGTGATCACCTTACCTTGGTTCCTTTTCTGTGTGATTAATAGATTCAAACATCCTGTAGCTTTGGAAGAGGCACTCCTAGAGTATGCGGGAGAGAATGGGACAAAGGACAAAGCCTTAAATGCATTTGTCTTCCCATAACAAAAGATCATGTCTTTTAAACTGAACCACAGAGGGTATATTTAAGGATTGCTCAAATATATTTCTACTTGTTTGTGTCCAAATTACCGACAGGAAAAAAAAAAATTCCCTGTCAAACGTGTTTGAGCAAAGCCAGCTAAACTAAGCACCGATTGGCTGGTTTAAATCTGAAGAGCGATGTAGCCCCACCCTGAACTTCCGCTGCGTTTGCACGATTTAAATTCCGTTGTCGGCCGTTTCTGCTCTCGGCAATCTCTCGCTATTCCTTCATACGAGAGGCCCCGCCCTCTCGGATAACCACGGAACACAAATCGAACACCACCTGTCGTCACAAAGCTCCAGGATTGGCTGGAGACGTTTTGAACAAGTCAAACGGTTTCAGCGGGTGAGTGGAGAGGCTAGCTGCTGCCGTCCGGGAGTTTACACATGAGCTGCAAAGAAAAGTGGGAGCTCGTTCTTTTTAGATAATTTGTTTTCACGCCAGTATGAAATAGATTTATTTTTGTAAATAGCGTGATTGACGAGCATTGGACATTCTTTTCAGAAACTCGGACATCAAAGGTAATTATTTAGACGTCAAATACAAATCTAGCGTTTGCTAGTTCATTTCCATTACCGTTAGCTGGTTAGCACATTAGCGTTAGCCTTTTAACTCAGTTAAGTTAATTCCCAGTAACTAATAATACAGTTTTAGAGTAAGTTACCTCTTAGTTACTTTATTTAAGTGTTTGCATATCATTTGAATGTTTACTGTTAGCTAGATAAGCTAACTTGTTACCTTGGTAACGCTTGAATATTCTTTTAATATTACAAAATGTCTGCGTTTATGTCAGACTAATATCAGTGTGCTCTGTTTTTCTTGTAAGCCACTTTGTTAGTGCAGGTACAACATGAAAACAGCAATATTATTGTAAACCAAGTAATCAAATAGAAACCATATCAATACGTTCGCGAAAATAGAAGACATTGCGCATGTGCAGAATGGTCCTACGTTGCCAAGAACGGTGCAAAATGATCAATGAAGATGTAAAACAGAATAACGTTTTTCTGTTTGTTTAGTTTGTGTGTTTACAGGGGCTTTACTTCAGGGCCTTATTACGTGCACACAACTTTTTATTAATTAAAATATTTACAGTAAATCTATATTGGTAGACCTAGTTTTCAATTGGAAGTAGATTGTTTCAAGTAAAATCTGTTAAATGCATTAAATGGAAAAAATAACCCCTCTGGTATTGATATTCTCAAAGCAATGTTTCCAGTTAATTACCTGTAACTTGCTTTACTAAGCTTAGCTTCTTTTAACTGGTCAATTCTTCCCTCAGGCTGTCATCATGAACTCTGTACTATTATCTGTACGGTCGCTCATGCAAATGTTTGATGGCAAAGCACAAGAATTCATCACTGACATTGACAATGTCCACATGGTTTGGCTTGAGGAGATCCAACAAGAAGCCAACCGCATGTTTTCAAGGTAGGTTTGACATAATGTTCTGATTCTTCTCTAGAGTTGTTATTAAACATTTCCTAATGAAGCAGCTGCTTTTTATTTCAGAGACTTCAATGCCGAACCAGAATTGATGCCAAAAACACCATCACAGAAAAAGAATAGTCGCAGGAAGCGTGTATCTCTGGGGCGTCAGGAAGAAAATCAAGCAAGGCGTAGGTCTGTTGCTTTCATTACTGTTCTAATAAAAGCTAAATGTTGAAAGTAACTTTAAATTTGTGCCATTCTTGACACGTTGTGCGCTTTAAACTTTTAATAAAATAAATTTTCCCAAACAGATTTTCAAAGGGAAGGCGCAGTAATCTCCGTGGCTCATCTGTCAAATCACTACAATTAATTGCTGAAGAAGAAACCGTTCCTGAGGCTTCCACCTCTGAAACCAGCACCACCACACAGCCGAAACGCACAACCCGCAAAAACAAACAAACAAAGCCTGATGTAGACGAGGATGTGAGACAGTTGCCTAGTGGTAGCTGTAGAAGTGAGGTGCAGAACAAGAAGCCAGACATGGTTAAGGAAGAGCAGGTGGACAACAGTTATGAGATGAAAAATGAAGAAGTGAAGCCTGATGACACATGTGGCACAGCTCAGACTCCACTTAAAATACCCTCACCTGAGGTAGTTGTCACAATCTCTCCAGCAGACCGCTTGTCTGCTGAGCTTACTAAAATGCCAGAAGCCTCTCCTGGCCGTACTGCTACAAAGATTGAAATAGCTGGAGCTGAAAAAAGCTCACGCCGGAGCTCTGTGCGTTGCTCCCTCAAACTACGTCACTCATTGGCGGGTTTGCGGCACAGTATGACACAGGAGTCTGTTCGCCGCGCATCACACCGTTCTATGCTTAAGAGGAAAGTGGCTCGCATGGGCAACTCCACTTGTAGCAGCAATGTTGGTGGTAAGAAAGGAGCTGTGTTTGGTTTATGTTATGTTAAATACTATCACATTATTCAATACCCTGATTCTTATTCATTTGTATGTATTATTTTTTCCTGATTGCAGAGGAATCTTCTATGGACTCTGCAGATGGAGAAGATAGGGAGGCGTGAGTATTACATTTTAATAGATGGATTGTGATTTTTATAAAATCAGCTTTTTCCAAGATCCAAGTCTTTAAGTACTGAATATCTGAAGTGTCTGATATGTTACTGCCTTAAAATACTCAAAATGCTCTTAGTAATACTTAAGATCAACTTGCAACATATATAATGTTTTAGGAGTGACTGGGAAATGTAGCTCTTTCCTAAGTTTGACTGAATATGAATTCAAATTGCGTAATTTATTTTCAGTGTTTTTCAAGAATTTATTCACTTTTGCAGTGTGTTGGAAGAAGCTGTAACTGCAGACACTGAGGATAAAGCTGGAGCAGAGGACCCTAAGAAAAGCCCAGAGGTATGAACATACATTTGTCTATTAACAGTGTCAGTGAAATTTTTAATCATTCCTGTAGTTGTTGATCAACTGTTTTTATGTGTGTTTTCTTTTACATTATTTGTATCAAACACATAACCCAGATGAAGCAGTGCGTACATCCATCTTATGGGCGTGTTACTCGTTCTGTGGCTGCAAACTCTCCCACACTTGCACCTCCTTCACTGTTTACGTCCACTCCCGACAAGAGAATAGGTACGAAAGCTGTAAAAAATTCAGATTTTTATTTTTTGTAGTTGTAGTTTTTGTTGAATGGTAACATGTTTTGTTAACATTGTGTTGTGTGTGCTAAATACAGTCTGCATTTGTGTTTCAGTTATTGCTCACAAGCAACAGACTCCCCAGTCAAGTCGGAGGTAAGTGCTCTGTGTACATGTAGTGAGACTGACCTGTTTCTAATACTGTTAAGAGCATGGTTGCTGTCCTAAATGACTAGGGTGGAGATTGTTTATGTGCATGTTCAAGGGTCAGGACACACTGAGCCAACATGAAACAAGTGGGCCAGCACCACCACAAAATATGATTTTGTGGGAAACACTGTTCTGTATACCAGTAGGTGGGATAGTCTGTATCTGCCTTCCAAAAAGAAAGCAGAGGAAGAGCTAGGACTGAAAACTGTATACAAAGCCACACTTGGTAATGTTAACTTGCTATTTTTGCACCACACTCACTCACCACAGACAGTTTATAGCTACATCTAATTGATAATATGCCAGATAAGTAATGAATGGCAAAGGGGTCCATTTCTCTTCTTGACGTGGGGTCAGACCAGTGCCAGTGGTGTAGAACTGAATGCAAGAACTACACCGATGCACTCACAGACATCCTGGCATTGGTTTGGTGTGACGTGGCTCTTAGCAAGTAACAGTGTGTTTAAATTGTGCCTTTTTAAAAATAATTTTTCTTTGTCTTAAGGTCACGACGCAGTACTAAACGCAAAGCACCAGATACTGTAGAGGAAAGTCCCACAAAAAGGTTCTCCCCCCCCAAGAAAAGTCAGAGTGTAAGATGGAAAGATCTTTGTGTAAAGGAAAATAAATGGATATAATTTTTTAAAAATTACTTTCTTAACCAAGCACAGTTTTGGAAATTCTTTCTCTCTTTTTTATAAAAAAAAAAAAACAGGCAATCAGACCCAACATGAGAACTTTTCTCCACACTGTGCAGAAGAATCAGATGCTAATGATGACTCCAAATTCTCTTGGCCGCTCTGCTGTTATCAAGTCCTTCATTAAACACACCACTCCAATGAGGGTTGATTCTAAGGTAAAGTAGACTTTATTTGGAGGTTCTTGAATTTAAACTTGGTTGCACAGCAGAAAATGCTGTGCAAGCAATGGCAAATAAGATGTGGTGGTGCAGTGAAATGAAACTTAATTATATCCGCATACCTCAATATAGTAATTATTTATAGCATACAGTGTTAATTATATGCATCCCTAAATTGCAACAGTGCATTTGATAAAGTGCATGTTTTTGAAAAAATATCATGGCTGACATTTTGTTGAGCTACCAAATTATGTCAACTGCTTATTTGGATTTTTTTTCTCCCTCCTCCTCAGTTGAGTCTTGGTATAGTGGTAAGTGTAATGTTGAAGCACTATTTGTTGTTTGTGGGCTTTTGGTAATGTCTGAGATTTATTTTTGCAAATTGATTAGATGTCTCCTCATTCAGCACACCTTAGATAAGCCCCTTTCCCACTTCCACATTTAATTGTTCATAATTAGGCATTTGTCTATGTCAGACCTGAATTTAAAGGGGAGGTTCATCATTTCTCTGGTGCCCATATCAGCATTGAAATCTTTTCCTTGTTTTATCATTTATTTTGTTCATATTGGCCTTTAAAGGATTAATTTAATGAAGCTTAAATGGAAGTAATGGAGAACAATTAATTTCACATAAAATTAAGTTTAACTAGATATCTTCCAAAGTAACATTTGTTTTATAACAAAATTCCCTCTTAATTTTTCCGAAGACAGTTTCTTTGCTGAGCAATGTAATGTAATATACTCATGTTATTTGTTTACAAAAGCCTCGTATTTACATCAGATAAACTTGTGAATGTAATTTTACATAAAATGAGGACCATTTATATCTGTCATCACTCACATTAAAAGTGCATTAGGGAGGGATGATCACAGTCTGACTGTTGTTTGCAGGCATCTGATAAATTGTGAACCTCTCCTTTGAGGCTTTGGCTGTTTGATGGCTTGAGATTTTCTAGCAGCAATCCTGGATAACTCACGTCAAACTTCTAACAATTTTTTAGATTAGACTCGTTGCTTCATTTACAGTGTTTAGAATTGATGTGTGAAAGGGGCTACTGTACATATATTTTAACAGCACCCCAACCAGCACTTACACTTAGTTGATGGTGTCTCTGATCTCATGGGTCACTAATGTTCATACTTTGCAGTTCTAAAATAGTTTTGGTAACCTCACTGTTTTACTCAAACATCAGAAGTAGAATTTGAAGTAATATCCATCTTAACTAGAAATCATGTTACTATGATCTTGGATTATTTAATTTAATCTCCTAGAGCTTCATGTGAGAGTAATGTGGGTTGTTTGCAGAGCTGATAACTGTAAGACCACATTGACTGTTTTGTACTTGTTCCCTTTATGGAAGATAAAGTGTAACGTCTTATAATGATATTAAGCTGTTCTTGTTTGTATCAAGAAACATACTGGTGTGGTAGTGAATTAGATGATATTGGGGTTTTTTTCTCGTTTTGTTATAGTTCTTACAGAGATCATAGATATAACAGTAGCTGAGCTTTGTTGGGTGAAAAATCTTGGTTAAAAATTGAAATGACTAATCTGTAGGCTGTTAACATAAGAAATGGCTTTTGTAGTTATCTTTTTCCCTTTCTGTAACGTGGACTAAAAGAACTTTATACTTCTTGTTTTTTCATTATGTTGATGTTTTTCCATGAACAGTAACATAACTTTTGGACAGTGGGAACGCTTACTGTGGACAATAAAACACAGCAGTTGAAACAAATAACTACAGGTTACAGAAGAACTGTTGTTCTGTCAACTCTTTAAGACCATGGGATTAGCACAAAATGGGTTAGAATGGGTTTTTACTTTGGTGTTTATTCTGGGAAATGATCTTTTCCACGCTAATGCACTCCATATGCCACTGTATTATTTTGATGCTGCTACCTGTACAGTATGTTACATCTAGAATTCCTTTGATCTTAATCTCCTGTTTTGTTTTTAAAAAATAAACAAGACAAAAGAGCGTCACAAGCTGGAAGCACTTAAAAAGAAGCAGGAGCAAGAGGAGGAGAGGATGAAGAAAATGGAGGAGGAGAAGAAAAAGAAACAGGACGAACTGAAAAGGTTAACATTCAGCATCTTACAGAGTAAATACACAAACTAGTTTTAGTAATGTATTTATCTTTTTTTTTTTTTAATTAAACTTATACATTTTGTCTTCTAGGAAGAGGGATGAGAGGCTAAGAAGAGTGTATGAGGCCAAAGTAAAAGAGGAGCAGAGGGAGGAAGAAAAGAAAAAGAAGATTGAGCAAAAAATGGCTCAGATTGATGAGAAAAATGATAAGGTAGTGAATGTAGTGAGTCTGAACCTGTGTCTATACTTAAAAACGGACTGAATCTTTTTGTCTAACCTTTTTCCATGTTGTTGCACCTCATTCAGCGTGTGGCAGAGGAGAAGGCTAAGAAGAAGTTGGCCATAAAGCGTCAAGAGGAGCTGGAGCAGAAGAAAAAAATTGAAGAAGAGGCTAAGAGGAAGAAGATTCAGCAAGCAGTGAGACTATGCTCTTATATTTTGTGGTCATTTGTATACACAATGTACTTTCATTGTGTACAGTGTTGCTTGAAAGTTTATTTCTGTCTATTTCTGCATAGATATGAACTAAACCCTGGTTAGATCTTTACATAAAGTATAAATTACTAATTAGCCATTTCAGTTTTCTTGTAAAACATTTTTCTATCTACTTTTCTATTTCTTTACCTTTAGGAGGAAGAGAAGCGGCAGCAGGAGTTACTGGTCAAAAAGAAGGCTGAAGAAGAGGAACAGCGAGCGCGTAAGCTCGCTGAAGCTCGCAAAGCACTGGAGCTGAAGAGGGAGCAAGAGCGGGACAGAGAGCTGGAGAGAGAACGACAAGCTGCTGCTGAAAGGTCATCTATTGTCCTGAAATTAGTACTCTAATAGCTGCTCCATAAGCTAAGCAGCACCATTGATTTCTGAATGAGGGAACGTTGTAATAAACTGAAACTTGCGGTAGTAAACATGGCAAGCCATAGCTTTGCAGTTTTTCCCGAATTTGTTTTTCTGAATTAAGGTCTGTTTTTCTAGGGAGCGAGTGGAAAAAGAAAAAGCTCTGGCTCTGCATCGTGAACTGGAGAGAGCAGCCAGAGAGAAAGAGAGGAGAGAACTGGAGGAGAAAAGAAAACTGCTTGAGGAAAAGAGAAAACTTGTAAGAAAATACAAACTGGAGCAAAAATATCAATACTGGTGCCTGAGTTCCATATTATAGTACATGGACCATCTCTCAATGGGAGTGGGCGATAAGGCAAAACAGTCTCAACACAGCCTTAAAAAGTCTTAAAAACCAACATAAAAAAAGGATTATGATCATGAATCCTGATGTGAAAGAATTGTGATTATATTTTTACCATATCGCCCACCCCTGTGTGCTGCTCTTAAAGCTGTACTACTTAGCTTATTTTATTTGTTATACTTTGTTTTATTTCAACGTATTAAAAATGTGCTATGCTGTTTATTTTAATTGTACTAAAGGACTAACTGACTCATTTATTACATCTTGTTCTGTTCATGCCCCCAGTACTAGAAGCATGGAACTTATTAGAAGTGATGTCTTGCAGTGAATTTATGTGACTGTGGTTATCTGTTATATTATCTGAATATTTTTGTAACAAACAACTTATTAAAACACTGCATCTTATGGTGTCATAAGCACTCGGCCACATTTAGAACTCAATAACATTTTTGAAGTGTGTGTTTTGAACGTCACACAATGTCTTTCCAGAATCGATGAAAAATAATTTCTGAAACGCATTTATTCTTGAGAACTGCTTGTAAAACTGATCGTTAGATTTTTGAGAACTGCTTGTAAAACTGATCGTTAGATTTTTAAAGACTTATAAATTAATTTAAGAGCATTTACTTCTGTTATGATGTATTAATATTTTTAGCACTCCAGCAGCTCAGCTTGTTGCTTTGCTTTTGTTCCAAAAGGAGGAGCAGCAGAGGTTGGCTGCAGAAGAGAAAGCTGCAAAAGAGAGAGAAGCTGCTATGCTGAGAGAAGCTGCTGCTAAAAAGGCTGCTGAGACACAGGTAAAAACATGGTCACTTACTTCATTTAGCCATGCAGGTAGTTTTGGTGAATAGTACCTTTATAAATGTTTTGTTCTTTAAACCATTTATGTGGTGTGGTTTTACTAATTGTGACTCCTTCTTTTCTCTTCTGCAATGAAGGCTGCTGCTGCTGCATTGAATGTGACTGTGGATATTGAGGTAAGTTTTTTTTTTTTTTTTTTTTTTTTTTTTTTTTTTTTTTTTGTTTCTTCCCACATTTTATTACTTATATAACAAGATGCCAAACTACATTGTCACTAATGATAAAGAAACCAAACACAAATCATAACTCAAATCAACAAAAAAGTGAGGAACAGGGTTGGGGTTTACAATACATCAGTTTTAAGGCTGTAATAACGCTTCAGAGTAATCTGTTACATCAATTTGCAGTGTGTCACAGCATTTACATACAGCCCCAATTATGGAGGCTCCCACTCCCCGGCATGCTGAAAATGCATCTTTATTCCCTAAGGCCTGAACACGGATCATCGAAAGAACAGAGACCTAATAAAATGGTGCTCTCACGCTTTGTAAAACTGAAATGGCTCGACGTTACAGCAGCAGCATAACTGCTATACTTGAATATTTCATAACATCCACTATATTGTTAATGTTTGCAGGCATTCATCACTGTGTCTTAGTGTGTTTAGGGGCAACACAGTCTTTAGGTCATCTAAGTTTTGTAAACAATCCATTAACGAACACTATTATAAGATTACTATTAAAAGACACTAGTTTAAAAAAGTCACTTCTGCACTGGGCATCTGAGTAGATAATGTCCAAAAATGATGTGAGCAGAATTTAAGCATGTACTGCCCTTTATACTTTATGTTAAGCATTGGTGAAACTCATATTTTCATCTTCTCTTGTTAATCTTCTCAGCGCTCCGTAATGAGTACGCCTGTAGGAAAAGGTGGTGGCCTCAATGTGACTGTGGATATTGAGGTATATTTTAATGATGCACTATAGTTTTATTCTACAGTAAAACATAATGGAATAAATTTTTCATCAGTGTAAAGCCTGCTAATGTGTGTTTTTCTTTTTCCCTGCAGCAATCACCACAGTCGTACTCCATCACTCCGAAGGGCGGCAAAATTATGTCTAAAAATTCAGAGGATTATGGGATGGACCAAAACAGTGACGACTCTACTGATGATGAGTCTGCCCCAAGGAAACCAATTCCATCTTGGGCAGAAGGTACGTGTGCATTAGTATAAAGATCATTAAATGATATACCCTCTCTTTAGTTTAACTAAACTGCTGTAGTTCTTTGTATGACTCCAGTTTAGTGATGTTTTGTAATGTTTAGGGTTAAAGTAAACTATTCCTACACTCATTGCCTGAACAATGACCGTCCAACTTTGCAGCGATAGATAGCTTCCAATTGGGAAAATTCACAGTGATGAGTGTGGGAATCTGGTCACTTCCACAGTCTTGAGAAGAGATCTACTTTGACCAGATAAGGTCAAGATAAGGCTTAGCAACTATAACTAAGCATCACGTATCACATTTTTTTGTTTGTGTATGTGGTGCTTTTTTGTTTTTCAATATGTCTTTTTGGGATATAGCCAACATCTGCTGTGTAAACTTGTGACAGTTTTGTATTTATGTTTTTTCACCCTTTCAGGTCCCAATCTGCAGCAGATAATTATGAAACAATATTTCAACCCTCCAGACTTTGACTCTTTCTTCGGAACAATTGAATCACCAAAACTGGAAAACATATTTTACAAGAGCAAGCCTCGCTACTTTAAACGCACCAGCTCTGCTGTCTGGCACTCTCCTCCAATTGGATCCAAGTAATGTCTGTACACTGATACAGATAAATATATATACTGCTGTATAAAATTTGAGTTTTGTTTTTAATGTCAGTTTCCAATAAAATAACTTTTTTTTCCTTTAAATATACTTTCCAATATTACATTTGTTCCAATGTTGCATATGTTTGTTTTAGGTGTCAGTGTTGTAGTGTAGTATGTCAGATATTATGGATGTAAGTGATACATGTGATAAAGTGGATACTTGTACTTGAAAACAGGTCTGTATTATAAACCGGAGGAAATTATTTGCTAAACGATCAGTAAAAACTTGAATTTGAATAATGTGTTCTTCCTGTAAATGATAGAATTTCTATGTTTGGGATTTATCACGTGCATTAAAGTGGTTGATTAGATTGAGATGTAATGTGTGTGTCTGTAATATGTCTGCTCACGTTTAAACTTGGTCCAACAGTGATGAATGGGGGAGTCGGTTCACTGCCACAGTCCCAAAAGGTCTAGTCAGGAAAGATAACATCATCTGAGTGATAGGATAGGAGTCCTGGGCCTTTTTTTGTTGTTAAAGATCCTTTAAGAAGCTACCAACTTTTTACTGCTGACATTTTGACTCGGAACCAATAGCGACGATGGTTTAGAGATATTTGTGTATGTCAAGCTGATGGTGATCGCTTTCCTGGATTTTGTAATTATTATTAGGACTGATGGAAACCGAGAAATAGAAATTTACAGGAAACTCACCCACACTGACCTGTTTCTATTTTTTCTCTCGCATCAAACCCTGCAACACAAATTAGGTGTTATCAGGACTTTTAAAGCCAGACTTTGAAAGACATCCCTCAAGATCTGTGGAAATTCCAAGTGGGCCTTTAACAAGGCAGGATCCTGTTCCAGGAAAAGGAAAATGGAACAGGCTGAGTCCCATGGCCAACGGAAGAACCTGGTTATTCCATACATGACTGGTGGGTCTGAAAAGGATTTTTTGGAAAACACAGAATGCCTATGTACTAAAAAAAACACTAACATTGTGACAGATTTGTCCACCCAAAGGACCAAATACTAAAACAAGCGGGAGCAATGTAGTGTATGCTGTTCAGGAGTGATCTGAGCTGGACATTGGAGAGACCAAACAGCTGCTACACAGGAACAGAAACCCCTCTGGACTTATAGACCCACTTTATGGGGGAAGGAGGGCTTATCAGAGATCTGACTTTCACATCTGCCCTCACCCATCCTGTCTAATGCAATGATGTTAGGTTCGGGGTAGTTTAGTTTTTCAAAATGTAAACAAGAAACAACGTGACGCGCACAACAATATGAAACCATGGCAACGTCGTAGCTACTTCCTGTTGTAAAAGTTCCTATAGTTAACGTGAAGTTAAGACTTTTAATGATTAACGCTAATGTGATATCTAAAGGAATTTAGAAATGGGATTAGCGGAAGATTTTGCGGGTTCTGCTCTCTGACTGAGCCACTATTTGTGAAAAGCTGTCTGACCTCTAAAGTGTACACGAAGGAGCGACCTCCTGTTATTTGATGCGCGTCTTGCTGTGGCAGCGTTAGCTGGTCTGTTAGCTAAGTCTGTCGTTGGACATTTCACTTCATAAATAACAATAACAGATTTCTGCATAAGTAGTTACTCTAACATCGACAACTCGTCAAGTAAGTTTTTTGTAACTGTATGATGGCTAAGCTTCAGTTAAAATGTCACCTGTCGTGTTGTGTCCTTTGGGATGAGTGAACGGATGTAGACGTGGTTGCTAACTGTGCCTAGCAGCGTTGCGAATCTTCTATAACTTCGCTTAATTTATGGTCAGCTAGCTAATGAAATATAGCCTGTCGGTATTATACATTTCATTTTATTTTTATCCTTAGTCACGATGTTGACAAGTCTTGTAACGTTAACTGTTTAACGTTGTTATCTCACTATAACCCAACGTTTATGATTATATGCAGCTGTATTATCCTATTAGCCTTGGCTAAGACTTAATAGAAACTAGCTTCAGCTGACAATACGTTAGAAGGAAAAAACAGTATGTATTAGCTGTATTATCCTATTAGCCTTGGCTAAGACTTAATAGAAACTAGCTTCAGCTGACAATACGTTAGAAGGAAAAAACAGTATTATGTTATGAATAGATTTGACTACTAATCTCCCTTAACTGGTAATATCAGATTCAGGTTATCAGAGATAAAGGTCACTGTATCAATGTGAAAATGTTTTTGAAGCGTCGATGCATCTAAATAAGGATAATTCAGACTTGGAAGTTGCAAAGGAGCAATATCTTTAATTGTTTAATTCACCTTCACTATTTGAGGCAAGGCAGAAATCTGAAGGACAATATTCCTTCTAGCCCGGCAGTGTTATTAAAATGTGTAATTCATGTATTCATTTTTGTTATCTATTTAGAAATGAGTTCACAAATCCGACAGAACTTCCACCAAGACTGTGAAGCTGCTATTAATAGACAGATAAATCTGGAGCTGTATGCCTCTTATGTTTACCTCTCTATGGTAAGAAATACTTGCACTTACTCTACTCTATGGTAAGAAATGCACAGCTATGCAGCATTCAGATTTTACTGCTCAATTCAATAAGTCAACAACACTTTTTTTTTTTTTTTTTTTTTCTCCTGGTCTTTAGGCATACTATTTTGATAGAGATGATAAAGTGCTGCCAAATTTTGCAAAGTTCTTTGACAAGCAGTCCAAAGAGGAGCGTGAACATGCAGAGAAACTAATGACTCTGCAGAACAAGAGGGGAGGCAGGATTTTTCTGCAAGACATCAAGGTATGAAATTACCTATGGTTAAAAATATTTATGACACAAGCCGTAAGTGGAGAAAAATGCTCACAGAGGGCATGTGAGCTTTTCCAATATCAGTGTTGGATTATCATGAATTATTTGTCTGTTAGAAACCTGATAGGGATGAGTGGGGCAGTGGCCTGGAGGCTTTGGAATGTGCCTTGCAGTTGGAGAAAAGTGTAAACCAGTCCCTCTTGGACCTGCAGATACTGGCAACTCAGCACAATGATCCTCACGTAAGCATCAAACCTGGGGAACAAACTATATCTGATATTTAGAGGGTCTGACAATCTAATAAGATTGCATAATTTGTCATTTGTTTTTCACAGATGTGTGACTTTATAGAAACACATTTTCTGGATGAGCAAGTGAAATCGATCAAACAGCTCGCTGACTGGATTTCCAACCTGCGCCACATGGGAGCCCCGCAGAGTGGCATGGCTGAGTACCTCTTTGACAAACACACCATGGCTGGAGAAGATAGTTAAAACCACATTTTGACACAGCTCACTTCTGTATGGGATTTTCCCTGTCCTTGATGTGTACAAACCTAGGGACGAGTATGTTTGCAAAAGCCATAGATGGTTCACTAAACTGGACAACAGCTGACCTCCCTTCATGTTGCTTTCCAATCTGCTGGAAGATGTATTCTAGAAATAAAAGACTTGGCAAACCCTTCCATGCCATCTGTGTTTATATTTACTAATATTATATTGATTGTTTCAGTATTTTTGGTGTTTCCAAAGTATGTTGGCTAAAAAGGTGCAATTTAGCAGCAGTGAGTGAGCAGTGATTGGACTGTGCTACTAAAGCAATAAATGTTCATTTAAAATAAAAAAAAACCCCAGTAACATTTAAATTAATGTTTCAACATTCAGTTATTCGAAATTATCTTAAAAATGCTTTGAAATAATTTCTAAATACACGTTAAAATGGTATTTTCTGTTCATTATACTGCTTCATGCCTGTATTCTATTCCAATTATCTCTCCTGATTTGTCATCCTTTCATTCTTTATTTATTCTCACTTAAATTTGATACCTTTTATTTAAAGGGGATACACTGCTTTTTCTTATTTTCAGTTTTAATTTCGCTGTTGTAAAAAATTGTGTCCATATTTGGTCTGTCAGTATGGTCGTAAGACTTTCCAGAGGGTCATTGAGACTTTCTATGAACCTTATCAAAATGCTCCTGATGGTTATATGTGGGAAAAGGTGTAAGTCCATAAATGGATGTTTGTTTCTGGGCAATGTCTCACCCAGCCTCTCAGGTTAGAAGTTTTCCCACATTTCTGTTCAAGTAGTACATTTAGAGTAGTTGGTGTGTCCTGCAGAAAGTTTTCTTTTGCTGTTTGTTAACATTGTTTTCTTTTTCCAAAGAAGAAATCTAAATCTTTTCACTGCCCCACAGAGGACATTTACAACCTGCTCAGTATTAGGTAAGTTTTCCCTCAAAAAAATCTTTTTTCAGTAGTACTGTAGATGTAACGGTAGTTACATGATGCAGTGATTTATCACATATAAATGAGTTACAGACAGGAGAAAGGTCTGTTACATCAGTAATCTTCATTGGTAAAGTTGTTCATCAAAATTTACATTTCAGATGATAAATGAGTAAAACGGAAATTGTAAAGCTACAGTTTATTTCCACTGGAGTTGGTGAAATAATTGTGTGGGGCTCGGTCACTGTGCAGTTCATTTTAGATAACTTGCCCTATGCTGGAGGTGGGGACCCTTCAGAGGGTCATCAAATTATTTTGCTATTAGAGAAAGTTTATATCTGTTACACAAGATCTCTATTTTGGAGTTCTGTGTTTTTTGTTGTCTGGATAATTTAGCATCATGAAACACACATAGAAGGTCTGTTGGTTTAACTGTTCTGTAACATATTTATGAATATTTGCATGTGAAATGAAACCACGAGGAGTAAAGCAAAAAACACAGAAATAAGGATATAATTAATTTAGATCGCACAATTATGTGGCCTGTGTAAATATAATTAAATGATTTAAAATTGCAAATATCTATTGTAAGAAAACATTCTTAACTGATACATACAGGAACAATTATTGAAAATTAACCACCCAGATTAGGAATTAAGATAGCAGTTAGGCCTTCACATATAGTAGATACATTAGTCAAAGTAATGTATCTACCAAAAAGTTATTGTCACACTGCCCACTCATGAAATACTCAGTGGCTTATTCTAAATGCATCAGTTGTATGTGTTGCATTGCTGATATTTTGTAGGTTAACTGCTTATGGTCACTAAGTAAACCAACTGTTCTATGATTGATACAACATCTGAAAATCCATTAAAATTTCTCCAACCTTTTCTTAGTTGAACTGATTTGTGCTGCTAGTGCTTTATATAATATGTTTTATTAATATTTGTAATTGTATTAATGTGAACTATACAAAACATATATATATATATATGTATATTAAGGAAATTAGGTAGAAAACATTCTTGTTAAAATGACAAAGAAGCATAGTGTGATAAGTAAAATTTAATAGAGTACACTGAAGAAAATGAGAGTACACTGATGCTAGGACAACTAGAGTGTAAGAATATACACATTTTGGCTGAGCTTCAGACCTAAGGGGAAACTATTGTTTTTCCCTCACACTTTGATGGTTAAATCACATAAGGTGCTTTTTGTATTATAAGTAGGTTAATTGTTCTGTTTATTAGGAATTATAGATTAACTCAATTACGCAATACTTTGCAATTGTGTGTGGAGCCCCAGTTCTCTGTAATGCTTTTCAGATCTACCACTTTTGTTTAAAATAATTTGAATGTCACGTTACAAAAATAGTGCCACACCTTCTTTTCTCAGTCTTGCTCCCTTCCCCCTGCTGCCTTGGTCACTCCACCGTCCACCAAAACACCCAGCAGGTCCCCATCAGCCAATGAGATTCCTGAATCATTAGGTGAGTTTTGCTGATTGGTTTCTAGCTGTGATGACGTTGAAGTGGAAACTGTGTTCATGTTATTGCTCAAGCCACCGTTGGTGCCCCCGTTGCTTGCTCTCATGTTGGTGCCAAAGCTCCCATGGTTATTAAAATTACTGTGATTTGTACTGTTGCAGAGACTTCCTGTGGTGCCAGCGCTGTTGGTGCTTGTTGCATTAATGCTGCTAGAGCTGCTATTGGGATTACTGGGATTTGCCACGGCTGTGCGAGAGGGAGGAGTGAACGAGAACACCCTTTCCCCTCCACTTCCTGCCCCTCGAGCACTTGGGGGTCCTGGCTGGGTGTCAGCCGAGGGGAGGTTGTCCAGAGTAAGGCGAGGGGGAGGAGGGCGGCGGGACAGCAAGCCATGTCCAGGTCTGAGTTTTGATATTGGGCAGAGTTCAGGTGGAGGATCCGGGAAGGAGAAGGCAGGTGTACTCTGTATCTCGCCATCCTCACTCAGCCAGGGAAAAGCAGACGATGGTGGTGGGGGGATATGGCTGGGTGTGTCAGGAGGCAGCAACTGTGACCCCACCATTGGAGGGGCAAGGGAGGTGCAACTGCGATCCCACTCATTTTGGGTTCTCCGGGCAGGTCGAGGACGAGGCACTGCCGGGGGCACGCAGTGGATGGGTGTTTGTGGGCAGCTGTAGAAACCTGGTCTCTCATACATCGGCATGTTGGAGAATGCATAGTCTGGATCTCGCTCCTGGTTTAAAGGGTTACGGGCTTGATTTGAACTTGATGGTGCTTCGGAGTGCAGGTAAACAGGGAAGCGACTTAGTGGAGCTCCAGGACGGCGACGCAGAAGAGAGACCCGGGAGGAGCGAGGAAAGTTAGGAGAGTGGACACCAAGAAGACGACCCAGCCCTCCAAGCAACGGGGTGGAGTAGTTTGCTTCCTCGTGTTCTTTAATCTGCTCCAAATTGGACTGAAACTCCATCTCCTCCTTAGGCACACTATTTCAGTAAAGGTAGAAGGTAAACCAAGTGTTAGGTGGAGGATTTAAGAATTGTCTGCCTGGAAATAAAAACTTTACTGAACCTGATATCCAGTGCTGAGCCCATGAAGGAGGGTTTGCGGTGTTCAGCACTTGCAGCAGTGTAGGGAGGCTGAGGTTCAGACTCATTCCAGTACATGTCCTTCTCAACAAGTGGTAGGCTGTCGTACATCTCATCCACAGACAATAACGACACCTGGGACACAGTGAAAATCACAATAAGAAGGACAACATGGCCATTATTTGTCATTATTGAAAAAAAGTAGCAAATTTTGGTTTAGAGCCCTACCTGTAAATTGCGATCAACAAGCCAGTTGGTTTCAAAGTCATCATCATCTTCACCAAAAGGATTTATGAGTTGCTCAGCCACCTGAGGCCATGAAAAAAAGACCACAACAAAAAATTTCTGAAGTGAACAAATTCCCCCCAAAAATTAATTGTGAGTGGATGTTACAAACAAACTTATTCCTCACCTTCAGCCAACCAACATAGAAGAAAAACTGCAACAGTGTGAATACAGGCAGGTAGAAATCCACATCATGACCAGGGTAACCCTGAACAGGATCCAAGAACTGACGGCCAATTAAACAAGCCAGGAAGAAGCTGTAGACTGCCACTGTCGCCACCTAATTAAAAAATGTTAAAGTCTGGCACTGTTTCTTAAAAATCTCTCAGAAAATTGCCAAGAGTCTGAATCAAATCAGAATCAGATATTTGGATTTGATTTAAATTGAGTTAATAATTTCAGGTGTCATTATGATTAATGTAAAAACACAGCTGTATTTTAACCAGTAGCCTAATAATAACTCTGCATCTTTATTATTGTCAGTGATTTTGTGACATCTAATTGATTAGCTGTATATTTGTTTTACAACTAAGACATCTTTATCTATACATTATCAACAAAACCTGAGTATAGACAAGTGGCAGGCTGATCCAGTCATAACCATAAAGCTTCATACACTTTGCCCGTAAACTATTCGACTCCTGAACAGAGAAAAAAACAGGACATGCAAAACAGATTTAAAAAAGTTTACAAATTCAGTTTTCCTTAAAGTCAAGACCTTCAGGCTGTTTTAGCCTCTAGAGAGAAGCACATAAAGACCTACAGAGAGAATGGCCGTGAGTGCAACATCATTGTTGATGCGACCCTCAGTCCGAGCTCTCAGAGCCAGACTGACAAACCACATGCAGGGAACCCAGAACTTGTTATGAGGAGAGGGCAAGTCCTCTAGGTGCCTCAACTCTTCTGATGTCATCAGACCTGGAAGACAAACAAGGTGTGAAAACAACAGGGTACAAGAGGAATCATTTAAGATCTTTGTTTATCTGTGTGGAGGCCTGTTCAGTAGCCCAACTGTTGAGCTCATAATGTCAACAGTTACATCACAAAGTATTAACATGTTTGTGCAAATGGTTAAACTACATCAGTAGAAGACAGTCTGAACCTGTGCTATGCTGGACCCAAACCAAAAAGCAGTGACTTTTAGTTTCACTACCGTATCTTACCTGCCTGCACCAGATGCTCCATGGTGGGAAACCTCTTGTAGACGGCTGTGCTGACTGAGCGATAAATAAGCACACCAGACAGGTTGGCGTATCGCATCAGAGTTCGACGGGTCAGCCTGGAGGCCTCATCAGCTCCACGAACATGACCACCAACTAATGCTGCCAGACGGTCTGGCCAGGGTACATTCTCAAACTGGCCCCACCAACGAGACACAACTAAGGTGACATAAAAACCTGAAAAAAAAAAAGAATTAGAGACTGCCTATAGTGATAGTTTCGAGGAATTTAGATTTCTGCATGACAATAGCATGTTTGTATTAGCTTTAATTTCTGAATAAGATTGATGGCTCAGTTTAACCCATTTGCAAATGATGGAGGAAGCATAATTGCAGTTCATACAAGAAGTGAAACAATTTGTTTTAACTTACCCAGCACAAATGACACAGGGATGAGCTCTGCGTATCGGTCACAATATATTGACAGTTTCTCAAACAGCCTCTTCTGGTCCTCATTCAATACAAATCTGTCAAAGGAAACACGCTTAGTTCCCTATGTTACATCTTACAAGCACTGATAGGTCCCTGCAGACATGGGACCACATTTCTGGTCCAAACATAACTTTTGCTTAGAATCTTGTGTGTCGTGATAATGAGGAAAGTTATTCAAATATTTAAAATATCTTCTCATAATATAAAATGGACAGAATAAATGATAATAATATAAATACTAATACGCGAATGTCACTATTATAGCTAATTAATAGGCAAAAACTGATATTAGAAAAAATACCTATCAGATTTTAAAAACTCTTAAACACGTGAATGATACATTCAGTATGGCCACTGACTAAAGGATAAGAAAGTTCGTGATAGCAAATACCTATAAACGATACTGAAGAAGTAGTACAGCAGAGTGAAGATGATGAGCTCTCTGTAGAGGAGTTTATAGATGCTGCCCTTCCATCGCAGGAGCAAGTGAAAGAAGGTCCCCAGACCTGCATCAGCAACCCTGCGGGAGTATGTTACTGTCATCACTGCTGCTTGCTGGCCGACTTGCTGCCTGGTTGTGGCCTGACATGAAGGAAACCGGTGTGATGTTTTTTTTCTGTGTGTCGTCTGAACTCGATGTCAGCACTTGACCTGGGTCTCATAAGGCCATCATTGTCACATTTCTAAAATGATAAGGGAAATCAAAACAGAAGGTTTATCTTAAGTATGATTGTATATGAAACCCCCCCCCTACTGTGTCAAGATACAGAGCTCTTAATCCCATTCTAAATTCTAAATCTAAAAAATGTATTTCCCAACCCACACAAAAAGTGAGGGTCTGCTGACAAAAACAGAAGATTATGAAGTTGTAGTTACTTACCACTGAATATGAAAACGTCGGGCCATTGTACTTGCTATGTTTTGAGGTGTGTGGCGGCAGCGTCCAGGGAGACTGTCAGAGAAAGGAAAGCAGGGAAGGAAAAAGAGAGCAAGGGGCTCCTACACCTCCGGTCACTTGATGTGTTAATCTGTTTCAGCAACAAAGCTGCATTGTGAGGCCAGGTCCTGTTAATCTGAACAAATCTGAAGACAGCAGAGCACCCACACTGCCACAAATAGGTTGGTCAAAAACATGAATGCTGAGTAGTTGTGTAGTATTTGCTGTGTAGTTTATGAAACCAAATCTCAGCATCTTGTTTAATATTTTCTTCAAAACGTAACACTCAACTTATTTTCAACATTCTCGTTTCTGGATTTCAGTAAATTTGAATATTTTCCATTAGATTTTCCATTGAAATAGTTACTCATGGAAACTCTTAAGCAGCTGAGAGTGTGTGATTTCCCTCTGCTGGAAGAAATGTGTACAGCTGGATTGTTACTGGTCAGAAAGTATTAGTTATTAACCTTTCCTGTTTAACCAGGAGACCGAGAGCAGGGTGAGGTGCGGACAGAGCACAGCTTGCTAAATTCTAAATCAAGAGGCTATCAAAGCACTCTTTCAGCAGATTTTACTGTTTGTGGGGACCTGTAAAAACTGGGAATCAGCTTTGTCCATCTCGGTGAGTTTTTACTATGTATTTTGTGCACTCTTTCTTTCATTCACAGATTTTATGTTTACGCTGGATATCTAAAAGAAACAAATTCCTTTAGCATGACAACCTGCAAAGAAAAGCACCTGACCTTCTCTGTCTCTCCAGTAGTGAGGAGAAGGTGTTTAAGCACTGCAGAGGTCATAGTTTGTCTAGCGACTACTGAGATTTGTGTGGTGAATGCTATTTAGTTTTCAAATAATTTTAAGTTGCAGTAAGTGAACTTGTTTTCTGCATTTTAGGTTTTTAGAATTCAAGACTCAAGATTACCTCTAAAAGCATAAAAAAACGCATCAAATACGACTGATGAGACTGCGCAGCTTGAGATTGACATGGATGCTTTTGAGGGAATTCACAGTGTTCAGATTTCTTCTTCTCCACCATCTTCAACCCCTTCCAGCCTGGGATATGAAGTCCTTAAGGCGGGGAGAGCTGGAATAGCAGTATATTCCTCTACCATCTTCTTTGGGACAACTGATGTGCAGCCGACTTCCAGACAGTCCAGCAGGGAAACTGAAGATGAAGGTTGTGTAGTTGGCCGGTAAGTATTAGGTCTAGTGGGGTGTTTAACTGTTGAGATTAGCTGCGTAAATTGAATTGACAACTACAGAGGTCAAGCAATGTGAGGTTCACCTTCTTTAGTCAGTTGAAAATTACATTATTATAATATTGCTGTACACTACACAGTGGATTCTAAAAGTATCCTGATGCTCTAACTTTTGTGTGGAAGATTTGTTGTGTTGAAGACGTGTGTATTCAGAGCTGCATTGTGAGGCTTTTGATATGGCACCTAAAAGTTGCAGTCAGGTGCATCCTTGACATATGTCTAGGATTTGACAGGCATCCTACTGTAGAAAATTGGATTGACTGCACATTATCATGTGTATATTAAGTCCCATAATCCACACTGCATGTCAGGACAACAATCAAGACCAAGGAACCCTATGTAGACCTCCTGTAGACCTGAAATTGATCAGGATAAGAGTGCTTTGACGGTTTCCTGGAGCAGAGTGGTCTTAAAAATTGTGAAATGAGACAAAAAGAAGCCTGAAAACAGCAGGACTCCTGCTGAAGTTGGACTTTCAGCCAAACCAAGTGATCGGGCAAGAAGGGCCTTGTTCAGTGAACTGACTCGGAACCCAGTGGTTGATTTACACGGAGCTTCAGAAAAACCTGGCAGAAAGATGAAAATCATCAGCAAACCATCAATCAGGCCTTTTTTGTTAGAGTGGCTAGACTGAGCTTACCAAGTGTCAGTAGGACTCTGTGAGTATCGTGTGTGGTAAACATCAGGTACTGTTTGTCACCTAAAATTATTAGTGCACTATGCCTTAAGCATAGTGGTTGCATCATTATACTATGGGGTGCTTATTTAGATAGATAGAACCTATTAATCCCTTGGGAAAGTTCCTCCGGGAAATTCAGTACTTTTGGCCGTGACAGTCACAATAACGGAGTAGCCAGATGGTGAAGTCAAATTACAACGTATGTAAAATAACAGTATATAGTTAGGGGGGCGGCTGTGGCTCAGGAGGTAGACTGTAGAATCGTAGGATCGGTGGTTTGATTCTCGGCTCCTCCTGTCATATGTCGAAGTGTCCTTGGGCAAGATACTGAACCCCAAATTGCCCCCGGTGTGTCAGGTCAAGCTGCATAGCAGCTCTGCCATCGGTGTGTGTGTGTGTGAATGGGTGAATGGGTGAATGAGAAGCAGTGTAAAGCGCTTTGAGTACCAGCCTAGGTAGAAAAGAGCTATATAAGTGCAGACCATTTACTCTCTATTTAACAATACGTGATATTCTCTTAGGAGAGTTTTGCATGTAAAATCATATTCCATGTTACAGCCATCAGACAAATGTAGTTAAATTTGTCAAACACAGAGGGACCTCAGGTTGTACAACAACATATTCATAGATAAAACAGTACATTTAGTGTTTTCTGTAGGCCTCCTGCAGGGTCACATCAGGACATGTTTAGAGTTCAGTATTTGTCTTTATTAAACAGTACAGCAGAGAGCTGACAGGAAATGAGTGGAAAGAGATGATGGATCTCTGGTCAAACCCAAATCACGGAAGCTGAGATTACATGGTCAGTGTCCTAAACCCCTCATTCTGCAGGGCAGCACAAAATGTGCCTTTTTACTGACGTTTATGGCAATATTTAAACCAGAATTCATAGAGGGAGAGGGATTAGATTCATTCTCATTTCGTGATTAGTAGAGCCACTAATAATCTTTTTCTTATATAAACACAAAATAGAAACATAGTTGTTATTTTTCTCAGGGATACTTCTCACTGCTGGACTGTGTAACAGAAAGTTTCATCATCATCTCAACATGAATTTTTTATTAGCTTATAAGGCAACATACAGTACAGGCCAAAAGTTTGGACACACCTTCTCATTCAATGTGTTTTGGGGTGAGCTGGACTGCAGAGTTAAGGCAAAGGGGCCAACAAGTGCTAAACACCTCTGGGAACTCTGAACTACCTCTTGAAGCTCATCGAGAGAATGCCAAGAGTGTGCAAAGCAGTAATACCACTATCATCTATTTATACCACTATCATCTATTTATACCACTATCATCTATTTTATTTTCACAGTGTTAAGTTAGTTTTAATATTTAGTAGTAATTTGTCTCTTTTATACTTTGATATTACTTGCTTTTCTTGTAATACTGGAAGTCGGTGTTTGCTACTGGAAATTTAATTTCCCGGAGGAACCTTCCTGAGGGATTAATAAAGTTTCTATCTATCTATCTATCTATCTATCTATCTATCTA
>JAUYWH010000024.1:14678649-14689705 GCA_034779795.1 Ctenopoma multispine
AACTAGAATATAAAAGATGTTTTCAGTTATTTCACCTTTTTTTAAGTACATAACTCCACATGTGTTCATTCATAGTTCTGATGCCTTCAGTGAGAATCTACGAATGTAAATGGTCATGAAAATAAAGAAAACAACATTGAATGAATTGAATGTGTCTAAACCTTTGGCCTGTACTGTATGTACAGACATCATTATCTGCAAAGAACTAACACTGGTCTTGTGCTAATGACAACATATTTAATTAGAAACATATATGTTCTTTTTTTTACCATTGAATTACTGCTAAATGGACAGTAATCAGACTGCTTTGTGTAGTTCTGATAATGTTATGATCACACAATTTTATTGAGAATATCGTGAGAATAAGTCTTTTGATATATCGTAAACCGTAAATTTAGCACAGCCATAGCTTTGAGACAGTTTGTCAGGAGGGTCAAAGACATGTTTACCCCCATAGAAAAGTAGGGAAGTATCCGATTTGTGAAAATATTACATTGATAGTATTAGTATTTCAAAAATTACTGCTCAAATTACTCATCAATATGCACACCTGGTAATGTCCTGTTAATTGAGCAGAGTAGTTTTTTGGGTGTTTGGGAAAATCATGAAACGGTATAACGTAGGTTATACTATTCATTATTAGAAACGCACATATGAGTAAATAAGCAGCTGGTAAGAGCTGGAGTAGTTTCAGCTCCGCGGGGTCCGCACAGGATCTGTCTGTCGGGGATGAGCCGTCATGTGACCTGAAGAAAAGGCAGAAACACGGAGGACGTTCTGTTGTTTTTCCTGGAAAACCACAGGGTTGAGAAGGAATCAGTGAAAGATATGACTGGAAAAGTGCAAACCGAGCCTGTGTTGGACTTTTAACTGGATGTTTTTACGTTTGTCACCGATGTTGTTGGTGTCGTCGTCGTTTGTCTACGTCAGCGTCCGCATTCCTGCGCTGGCTGAGGTTTAACTCGGGTCAGATTAGTTTCACTGAAACCACAGTTAGTTTAGTTTCTGCTGTTTTCAAAAAAAAATAATTTAACAGCGGCCACAGCAGACGGACACTGCAGGACAGAGGTTGAGAGACGCACAGGCAGGGTGGGAGGTTTATCTGCCGGACAGTGACAGGGTAAGGGCGGACACTGAGGGAAACCTCCGTAATAAAAAGTTGTAGCTAACGACAGCGAGCTAAAAGCTAAAACTAAGCTTATGTTTGTTGGGAGTTTGCTGCTTTGAACATGAACTTTACTAATTAACTGCGGCTAACATACGTCGGCTCTAATGGCTTTGGTTGCAGTGACAGTTTTGACTTTTCAATGCAGTAGCAGAGGGTCTCAAACTACGGCCTGGGGTCCCTGAGTGGTCACCAGGGAAGCTGGAGCGTTAAAAGCTGTAATGTAATGTAATGGAAAGAGCGTTAAAAGATGTAATGCTAGCAAGAGGTTATTTTCTAAATGAACAATAAGTAAATAGTGTTTAAAAACATTTAAATGATTTTCTTCTTTTTTTTTTTGTATGTATAATGAATATTAGTCACACAGTTACCAGTTTATTAGGTACACGTAACTAAAACTAATATCAAAAGTCCTGCATTAAATCAGAATTTATGTATGTTATAATTACAGCTACCATAGATGATTCAATTGGCCAATATAAGCTTATACCAGTTTTATTGACACTGACTATAAATTATTGTAAAATGTATAGGAAAACACAAAACTATAACCTCTTAAATTACTATAAAGTTGAGTATACACTGTAAAATTGTTTATATAAAAGAAATAATATATCTGATCTTAACATTGATAGGATTTATTAGTTTTAGCTAGGTGTTCTTGAACGTATATTAGTAATGGACATTTTATGATGATCAACTCCTACAGGAACCATAAGATGTAGAGATTCCATGCTTCTCATTATGATCAATATTTTTTACATGAGAATCTTTTAAATTAAAAACTTTAGAGATCTTCTGTTATATACCTTAAACACTATCTGGAGTCACCCACATAAACATAGCAATTTAAGTACCAGAGTAATCTTAGTAATTTACATCTGCAGTCCCAGTTTAAGCATACACCGGACACACACTAAGCAAACAGGACTGATTCTAAAAAACAAAATAATGCAAATTGTGAGTCAGACATTATCATTAAAGCAACCATGTTTGTGTGTGTGTCTTGTTTAGGTTGGTAGATCTGGATCCAGAGCCAGAGTCCAGAGTGGAGGTGGGAGGCCAGGCTGTTCCCACCTCCGGCAGAGACCATGGTGACCTGTCCCGGCTCCGTAGCTCTTCACTGGAAATGCGAGAAAAAGAAATCAGAGAGAAGGGCTCAGAGATCCTTAGGGAACAGCTGGACGCTGCAAAGAGGGTGTTGTAACCTACTTTGAGCTAACGCTTGCAGACACACAAAGCATAGTGTGACCTAAAAAGAAAAATGTTGACATTGCAAATGTGCTTTCCTGGTAAATGTGTTTGTGACATTTTTTTTCTCCATATCTCAGGAACTGAAACTAAAAGACAAGGAGTGTGAACGTCTGTCACAAGTCAGGAATCAGCTGGAGCAAGAGCTGGAGGAACTGACTGCCAGCCTGTTTGAAGTAAGCAGTAATCATATCCCTCTGCTGAGTGTACTGTAATTATAACACAAGCCTAAAATTTACAATTTACTCTGTGGTGAAAACAATGCAGATTGCAGATTTAACACTCTAACATATTAGGTTATAAGCCTGCATTACATAAAAAACATTTACATAATTTTACATTTTTATTTAGAAATTGTTAGCCAGTAGTTTTCTCATTTACACATATTAAGCACTTTATCCGAGATCGGGTCGCGGCGGGTGCTGGAGCCTATCCCAGCCGTCTTCGGGCGAGAGGCGGGGTACACCCCGGACAGATCGCCAGTCCATCGCAGGGCCGACATACAGACAAACAACCATGCACACTCACATACACACCTACGGACAATTTCGGATCATGTCTTCTCCGTCATGTCATCATCGGCCTTTGGACGGTGGGAGGAAACCCACGCAGACACGGGGAGAACATGCAAACTCCACACAGAAAGGCACCCGGCCTTTCTGTGTGGTATCGAACCCTAGCTGTGAGGCGACTGTGCTAACCACCACACCACCGTGCCGCCCCTTAAGCAGACATAATATTCAATATTCACTCTCCTTTTTAACTCTGTTTCCTCCAACGTCAGGGGAAACATTTTTAGCTGAAAACAGCTGACTGCAGCTGCTGGAAATCATAAGAGGAATGACAGTAAATCAAGACAGTGAAATTATGAGCTTGTTGTGTATACTTGAGGAGAACAGCTCTAACAAAATGAGTCAGATGATAATTCACAGAACAACCCCTTTCACATACAGTCCAACCATAACTATTTGCACAGTTACACATTTTTGTTCTTAGTAAAGTAAAATGTAAGAGTAAAGTTACCTTTTAGTTTCAGGTTGAGTTAATATCAGTAAATAAGTGACCATGAAAGTAAATAGGATTATAGTAGTGAAAAAGATACTAAATTAGATATCAAAGGTAAGTGACAAAATCAGTAGTTGGGTAATTCGTAAAAAGGCGGGTGTGAACAGAGCTTTGTTGATAGAACTCAAATTAAAGCTGAGACTTTGAGATGTTTTTTTTTTAAGTGAGTTACTGAAGTACACAAATTGTTGCATTACTTATGATCTGGACCTTAATCCACTGTTAATAGAAAAAAAATGGATTGTTGCAGTTTTAACTACAGATATCAAGTACCTTGTTCCAACATATGTTTCTGCACTTGTCATCGTAAAGACATTGCATTTGCGTGGTCAGAACCTTAAACCTGCAGTGGATACTCAAACTGGTTGCTACACTAAACAATAATAATGGATCTAGTGACTGTGGTGTAATGTGATGCAGTGATGAACCACAGAAAATTATACCAAGATTCTGCTCTTTCTGTCAGCTCGAGAGAATTTGAGCCTCCTTGGGTGAAAAACACCTTTGTCATCAACTTTGTTTATAACTGTTTTCAGCAAAAGATCTTTGACCCCCTGTTCACCACCTTCACCACAGGGCAGAAAGATACAGTTAAACACTAGCTGATGAAGTAAGTGGAGCATTTAGAAAGTAAGGTAAGATTCAGATATTTTTCTCAGGAGCTGTTAGGGGACAACGTGGTTTATATCCTACAGCTGAGCAGAAAATTGATTGATAATGAATGATAATTTTGCTTCGCTACCTGTAGAGTATCTTGGCTATGATCTGATTTTTGAGAAAGACAGAACTGCTCACCTATTATTAGAACAATGCTTACAATCCAACACATTTCTCATGGTCTATGTAAAAATCATATCTCAAATATGACCAGGATAAGGCTCAGAAAAATCTAAGTATTACAGAAGGAAACTGTTCACAGAAAGATCACTCCTATAACTTTCATGAAACCAGCAGCTGCACAGAAGTCACATTTAGCCTCACTCGGTGCGTCCTGGGTGTACAGAAGGCAGAGTTGGCAGATTGTATTTGAGGCATAATGTCCACTTGTGTGCATACCTTGTCTTGCATCAAGTGAAATAAACATATGGTTTACTAAGTGATGCAGGCAAAACCTCTAAAAAACGGTGGCCTCCAACTTAGTTGTGTGTTGGTTTTCAGGTTAAGTCCCTCTCAACAACTAGCTGATCCAAATCTGAAGGAATGATGATGTGCAGTAGTCCAGCACCACATGTTCGGACTGTGGTGGGGACAGTAGCTCATAAGGCTGCAGCCCATAGCTCACTCCAAAACAGGATCATTAGACAGACGACATGTTTGTATTTCTTTTTAATTATTTAAAATGAATGGTAAACACATGTTTTGGACACATTATTTAATTTTTCCTTTGCATCCTACTCCCCCCAAAATAACACCAGCCTCCAATGCCCCATCAGATTGCACCTGCCTTAAAGGTATTAAATTAAAAGCAACCCCAGCCACTGCAAATCGCTTTGAAGCTTGAGGAAGTCACATTGTGTGTATATTTTGCATATTCTCCTCTCTCACTTTGCATATTTATGAAGGTAAAGGTGCAAAATCTACAGCATGTGCTATTTTTGTTCATTTCAAGGACACAGTCCTCATTGTGCACCATTAGTAGATCAGCTAGGGCTGTCAGTTAGTAAATGTAAACCTTTAGTAAACCAGGGCCTTAGAATTGTCTTAAGATTTGCCATGTAGCATGTGTAATCAATAACTTTTCCCATTTTTTAAACCAACTATAGCACGGTGCTGTGGTGGCCAGCACTGTTGCCTTACAGCAAAATTAACCCGGGTTTGTCCGCGATAGACTGGCGAATTGTCCAGGGTGTACTCCACCTGTCGCCCTGGGATATGCTCCGGCACTCAGGCAGTTGAGTGCTGGGGACAAGCAGTTAAAATGATGAATGGATAGAAAACCAACTATATAGATAAATGACATCCTCTGCTTGGAGTGTTTTAACCCTGTCTGAATGTAATCTGTTTTACAACAGGAAGCTCACAAAATGGTTCGTGAAGCTAACGTCAAACAAGCAGGAGCAGAGAAACAACTGAAGGAGGCTCAGGGAAAGGTGTGTGAAGTTATGCAATATGAATTAATATTTGTTCCATTGTTCTATTAAAATTACTTTAAATTGCTCTCAATATATTTCTGAATCTACCTCTGATCTGTCCTAAAATAGACTTCTATTCTAAGTAGGTCGACACCTTTTGTAAACAATGAATAGACATAAATAGAATTTCGTCCTTTTGTTATTGATTTCTGTCCCATCATCAGATTTCACAGCTTTCTCATGTTTTTTGTCTGTACTTGTTCTGTGTCTGGTTCCAAGATTGATGTTCTGCAAGCAGAGGTGACGGCTCTTAAGACTCTGGTGCTGACGTCCACACCATCTTCACCAAACCGCCAGCTACATCCACAGCTACAGTCTTCGGTAACAAGAGGGGCCTACAAACATATTGGGGGACACATCCGCAACAAGAGTGCGAGTGGTACCTTTCCACCCTCATCTGCAAAATCAGAACCTACGTCTGTTTCTATTCAGCCTATGATCAAAGAGGACCGAGAGGTAACCTGAATAAAACTCATTTGTTTCTCTTCTCCCTAAAATATGTTTCTGCAGCTTTGGACATTTTCCTATTCCTGTCACTTATTCCTGTTTCCAGTCTTTATTACTTGCTTTGAGTTGTGTTCTGTTGGCTTTTTAATTTTTCATCGCACACACTCACACTACTAACGTCTGCCTGACTTCTGTCCTTCAACTCTGTCTCTGGTGTCCCTTCCTCTCTCTCAGCCTGCTGTTCCTGCTCTCCTCTCTCTGATTCTCTGTCTGGTTCCTGGACAACCTATCAGTGTAAACTATGACCCTTATTGGCGGGAACGGGGAGAGGGGCTAGGCACTGACAGCAGACAGGTAACCTCGTCCCTTCAACCTGATTCTTTCAGTTGTGTGTATAGAGACAAGCCTGGCAAGTTTTCCCTTCACCAAAGTACAAAGTGACAATAATACACTTTATCTCTTAATAAGAGGTTCAAGCTTTGTGTGAGAAGAACATTCTCTAGTTGGTAAATCTCTGTGACTGTGACTGACTGTTGCTTCGGTTTTCAATGGTATCTGGACATTTTCTGCTCTCTAGTCCCTCTATGATAAAAGTGTTTTTACTCTAAAGTAGTAACACAGACATTCATATTTCCTTTAAAATTATGTTTTATTAGATAAATTTGAAGCAGTTTCTCTTTTAAAAGTATTTTAAATATAATATTTTAGCTATAGACAACTAATAGCCATTAATAATTTGCAAAGGAAAGTAATTCCTGTAGAAATGTGAATGCATAACCTCTTAATGTTTCTTTCTCTAATTTATAAATCCAACTCTCAGTGGTTTATATTTTCAGACATTCTAGTAGCATTGTTGTGGGGATGTCAATTTGTTTGTCTGTCACTTTGCAGCCCATTCTTCCTTCTCGTGTGGCTCAGGAGTTGTATCCACATGTCAAAGTGGTCTTGAGTAATACGCTAAAACCCAAGTGGCTCCTGTTAAATGTGTAAATAGCACCTACTGAAAGAATGACTGATAAATCGTTTACTCCCCACAGATGGACTCAGTTCTTTATGCAGAGTTTTTGATGTGGAAGGAACATGCAACACTAGACCGTTCATCAGCCTTCTTGAGTCGTATTTACAGAGAAGACATCTGCCCCTGCCTCTCCTTCACAAGATCTGAGGTCACAGTCTCACGGTTTCTTTGCACAATCACAACACTGCTGCATTTGTCTTGATGTTATGCTAACATTGTTGTTTCCTGCTCTCCAAAGCTGTCGCAGCTGGTGCAGAGTGCTGTGGAAAACAACTCTCTGACTATTGAGCCTGTGGCAATGTCAGCTTTACCGATGGTTAAAGCCTCAGCTATAGAGCACGGGGGCCCTAAGTGAGTTATCATGTCTACATATTAACCATCAACCTCTCCTCTCTTACACAATCCACCTTTAAAGATTGGCTAAGTCCACACTGACACGTCTCTCTCATTCGGCTTTTGTTTCTCCACTGATGATTTATGGTCAGAGCTGATGGCATTTCACAGTCTTACCATGTGTCTTAGAGGGTCTTAATCAGCAGGCACATTTTTAATAACTCTGATTTAAAAATCTCTTTCTTCCAGTGGCTTTAGGGCAGCAGTAGATACGTAAGTTCTCCCACATGTTCAGCTTCTCACTAACACAAACAGCTGTAGCATGAAGTCTGCCTGTCCCAGTGTCTGAAAATCTCTAAATACATAACTCAGATGAGATTCTTTATGTGGCTCGGTGTACATTAATGTAACCTGAAACCTTTTCCTCTTCTAGTGACTAACTTCCTGATTGCGCGCCTCTGTTTTTTTTGTCTTTAAATTGTTCCAACTGCAGTGTGTTTTTTCTTGTTTGAATATTAATTCAAAGTGTTAATACATGAAAAAAATCAAACTCATGTTCAGTGTTTGCTATGATAAAATAATCTTACAGATGTATTTTCTTTTTCTGCTCGTAGAAAATGTGCATTGAGCGGCATGTCACGACTCTGTCGACATCGCATTAAACTCGGTGACAAAGGCAGCTACTATTACATCTCTCCTTCCAGTAGAGCGCGGGTAATTATCACTTTCTCTGTAACTTTTATTAGACGTTACTGCTGTGGTGTGTCGCTATTTGTGAACTTGTCCTCATTTCTTAACTTTCTAGATCACAGCAGTTTGCAATTTTTTTACGTACATCCGCTACATCCTGCAAGGTCTGGTGAGGCACGAAGGTAAGTTAATACATTTTTCTATTTAAAATATTATGTAATTCTTTTTTGTCTCGTTTTTTTATTCATCCTTCCTGTATCTTCATCCAGCGGAGCAGATGTTCTGGGAGGTAATGCGACTCCGCAGAGAGATGACTGTGGCCAAGTTGGGTTTTTACCTCACTGACCAGAGCTAGAGGACCTGACATTCCCCTCAAACACCCAACAGGATGGCAGGATCTTGGGACCTTGACTTTTGAGAAAAGTCTGGGTTAAAATGTGGTGACAAATCTGTTTTGGATCAGTTTTTGCAGAACATGGAAAGCAGAAGATATTTTAGTGCAGTAAGACAAAACAGAACCAGCACAGCTAGAAGGAAATAGAAATAACTCCCAGCATGTAAAATATGTTTTTCTGTTATACTGCAGGCATACAGTAGATCTCTCTATTAGTGAGAATTGTTTCTGCTTTTTATGTCATAAGCTCTGAAACTCCCTGGTGGAGTTCACACAGTTCATCATGTTAACAACAGATTTCATGTATCGTGTTTCAGGCATTAGTCTGTTGTAAAGATGATCACAATGCATGGTGAAAGCAGTCTATGCAGTTTAGTTTGTCTCTTACCTCAAGTGTTATGTTCTTAGATAACTATGTATTTAAGATATGTGAGGTTGGCAGCATCCATGTAGTTACCACAATGATTGGAGTTTTTCTCACTATTCTCACCAGGATCTCTTAGTTACTTCTTAGTTACTACTCTTAGTCAGTTATCTGCCCACAAGTTTTGTCATTGCCTTAAAATTTCTGATGGTCTCTCACGCTGTTCTAGAGGCCTTTGTTAAAATCCTGTTTCACAGTAGTCTGTACTCTTTAATCAGATATATTGTTTGAGTTAATGGGAACACCTCCACATTCAAAATAGTGACAGCTTTACAATGTAAACAGGAAAAAAAACAAGCTTTAATGTGAGTGATAACACAGCTGTTGAACATCTGCAACAAGTAGTATGTACATGTAGTATAAGCCATAAATTACACTGCATCAATGCAGTACATAGCCATATAATGTAATATGTATTGGTTCTCTCCATAGTAAAAATGTATTACTATTCATGACTAATGTTTTTACAGTAAAGTCTTTTGAAATTAAAATATTGTGTCAGAACGTGCAATTCCAGTATAAACACACCATTAAAGACAAGGTATTGTAGTTTATCACCTGTGCACCATATATGATTTATAGACTTTGTTTGTACAAAATATAATGAATTAGCTGATTTGACTTTCTCGTCTTTCACCCCAGTACAGCTGGATGCCACACAGACCCACTTCTCTCAAGTTACCGGTTTGGGTTTAGATTAAGGTCATTTGCAGGAACTATCTGTTTACAGTTAAGCATCTCACAGTTGGCAAACAGGTCTGCAAGTGTGAATCAAGTACAGGAATATAGACTTTTGAGACCCTTTCCTGCTCAGAGGGGCTTTATGTGTGAAAATCTGTTTTTTGGAGCAAACATTCCAGCGGGATTTTACTTTCTGGACTGAAAAGATTTGGATAAGCTTGTTATTCTGTTTTCATGGCCTCGTCATACAGGTTACAATGGAACAAAACAAACATCTCTCCAGCTTTCAACCACCTGGATAGTGATTCATATAAAGCATTGATTTGTTCGGCTGTAGTGCGATTACAAAGACAAAACATTCTACTACTACAGACTGATACATAAAGACATTTCAAAGGATAATTATCAAGTTCCACACATAACAGATGTTAAAATGACCTCCTACAGATCACTTAGCTTGGCAACATCCAGCTGTGACTAGTTCTTCTTTCTTAGGGAAAAACCTGCAAGAAAAACAGTTAATACACTCTAATTTCAAACCTAGAGAAATGTTTTATTGTTCATGGATGAATTGACTGTTTTATTTATTTAATTTTATTAATATGTATCGATTTAGTATTGATTAAATTTATGTTTTTCTAATAGGATTTGTTTCGTTTTCAATGTCTGTAGGCACAGTGAACTGTAGTATTTATATTTAACCTGTAGTATTTCAAGTTTATCCATTAAAAACAATTAAACAGATTTCTACCTTCAGTTACTTACCTTCGATAACAGATCATCATCATCACCAGCATGGCCACTCCGCCGATCCCTACTATCACTGCAGTCACGACAGTGACGTCAGACAACGACGAGGCCTCTGGATCAGTTCATACACAGACAAAGAAATGTACAGGATCAGAACTGAACATAGAGTTGGATGTTTATTTATCTAATACAACATCAAACACCAACATAAATTTAAAAATCATCTGGACCAACCTGAGCAAATATAGGAGCCAGGTATGTTAAGGCAGCCCAGGTTTTGTGGACAGGGGGACATCTGTTCCTCACATTCATCAATATCTGTCAAAAACACAGATATGAGAAATAAAAATATATAGTGGGAATTGGTAGTTATTTCCAGTTAAGTTAAATTATATAGTAATGATATGATAAACATATTGTAACTTCATAACACACACATACTTCATAATGAAAAGTTAGGTGTATAATGTTTAAAAAATAGTTAAATCAATTCCAAACCTTACAGATGGACGTTTTGCCATTATCACAAAATTATACTACCTGTCTACGTTTACAAGGTTCTAAGTTCTCCTTTTTTTGTTTACGTTTAGGTTTACAGTATGTATATTATAAAGGAGGGGCGGCAGGGGTCTGTGTGGAGTTTGCATGTTCTCCCCGTGTCTGCGTGGGTTTCCTCTGGGTACTCCGGTTTCCTCCCACCGTCCAA
>JAUYWH010000024.1:14689805-14733717 GCA_034779795.1 Ctenopoma multispine
GCCCGAAGATAGCTGGGATAGGCTCCAGCACCCCCCGCGACCCGAAATGGATTAAGCGGTAGATAATGGATGGATATTATCGGTAGGTGTTGGAGTGGACTGTTATCTCAAGAGGTGTGGCCAAATCAAAATAGTACTTAGCACTTAGTGTATTACATTAATAATTCAATAATTTAATAAATTGATATACTCTATAGAAATAGATGGTGCATAACAGTATTGTACAACAAATATGTATTGGGTTGAGTCACGTAGCCTTAGTTTAGGCTCTATACCTTTACATGTTGGAGGTGTTGGTCTCCATTGGTGACTGACAGGATCACAGCTGACCGATGAAGATCCCAGCAATTTGAAGCCAGAGTGACACTGAAACAGGATTACAGAGTCACAGAGCAGGGAGTAGCCAGATTGAATCCTGGGTATTGGACCACAGCTGGGATCTGAAAGACAGGTCAGTGAAAAGCAAAAGATAAACCTAATAATCACACTCAGCATAACTGTCTGTCCTCACCTGTGTCTGGTTCTTTCCACGGACTGAGGTCGAGGTGAGGGATGAGAGGGTGGGAGCAGGGCAGCATGTCCTCAGGACTCTGAGTGAGTGAAAACGGATCAGCAGGAACGAGAGTGATGTGGGTGTTGTCACAAATGATGCGGGACAGAGAGATGACGTGCAGGTGTCTCTTCTGGGCGCTGGTGAACACTCCGTCCCTCTCCCACCAAAACCTCAGAGCACAGACACAGATTTAAAGCTCTGCACTTGTCTCTCATGTTATTGCATCAGTAGATGATCAACAGACAGTTTAGTTCTACCTGTCTCCATCTCTCAGGGCTCTGAACTGTCTGCCCAGCAGGCAGGACAGGAGCGGTCCGACTCTGCCTCCGGGTAAAGCTGGCTCAGAGATGGCCCCCACCCACAAATCAATGTTGTGTGGTGTTCCATAAAGGAGCTGGAATTTGTGAGCCAGAGTGAAGTTACCCAGGATTTCAGCGAGCTCTGATGTAGAGTTGGGAACAGAGAGACCACAGAATCTTCGCCATGAGCTGAAACCTGACAGGACGAGACAGACGTTTAAGGGTGAGACTGAAGGAAGAACATTGAATACTGTGTTTTATTTTTTTTAATGTACATGTGCGAGTCCAGATCTGTTATTGCTCAGCGAATGTGGAGTTTGTTTAGCAAACTTTATATGCTACTGTTCAAATCAGTTTGTGGACATTGTGAAAAGTAAAGGGAGAGACAATTTGATCAAAACAAAGTCAAATAAAACAAACAGGATATGGGTTTTGAGATGCTTCTTTAAGTTTGACAGCAGCAGTCATCTTTAAAACGGATCAGATGGCAAGATACATCAAGATCTGGGGATCTACAACCTCAGCAAAATAATTCATGGTGGAAATCCTGTGTAATGATTTTTGAGGACATTTCTGTCCCAACTGACTAAACAACTACTACTTGCCTAGTGAACATCTGCAGCAGTAATGCACACACATTCCTACATCTGGAACTTGTTCCAGGCTGCATTTCATTTAGCGTTGAAGCACCAAAGGCTCTTATTGTGCACGCTGACAAATGTTCATACTATATAGTTGTCACAATAAACAGTTAATATACAAAAACAACATACTTTACCATTTTATTTTAATAGGAAAAATGTGAATGCTGGTACCTGGCAGGCCGTGGTCCCTCCCCCTCTGGAGGTTGAGGGCCCCAAGGTCTAGAGGTATTCCTCCCTGTGCCTGAAACAGCCTCTCTGTCAGCTCCTCCACCATCATGTGACCAGGAGTCTGCAGCTTTGCTGGAGACAACAACAGGCCACGCAGCACAGGGTCTATACCACCTGAAACACATACATACAATAACAGGAGAGTCCTGTGTACTAAAGGTTCATAGTGGACACATACGTCCTGTGTCCTGTGTTCAACTACAGTTATCTACAGTTGTGTTCTTTACCTTCCTGCACAATCCTCCAAGAGGCAAACAGTGAACGATGCAGGGGCAGCAGAGGATGCTGGGAGTTAGTGGTGTATCCTGGCCCCAGCCTGGTCACCACTGGCTGCACGGTGACGTGAGCAAAACGAAACGCAGCAGTTGCAAAGACGTTAGCGATGCTGGGATCCACCTCACGATCAAAACCCTTGTAGGGAGGCACCAGGAGGGACATGGTGCTTTCACCAAGGACTCGAGGCAGGTAGTGCTCCCAAGTTAGGATCTGTGAAGGTGATGGAAACAGGAATGCTGAGAATGCTCCTGTATGTAGAGGTGAATTGAACTGGAACTGCTGGTGATACCTGATGAATGGCTCCTATGATTTTACGGGCCTCCTGATAAAGGGTGTCTGGGCTCCAGTGAGGGTTGAGCAGATGCAGCTCTTTGACCAGTCGGTTGTGCTCTCTCAGAAAGAGTGTGTGCAGTGCGATCATTCCCAGATGCTCATTGGCTCTGGAGTCACCTGTGAAACATTAATTGTGAACAACCAGTGCACTGAAAACTGCAGAGAGCAGACAATTCCCTTTTCAGTCTCACCAGCTTGAAAACAGGAGGTGGTGTTCTTCCAGTGCATGGATCGGTTGAATGACCCCGAGATGGAGGAGTTACGAGGGCCACAGGGGTCCAAGTGAGCTTGCTGACGAGGCAGGAAGGGCATGTATGCCAGCTCGTGATCTGAGTGCTGAGAGTTGAGGGCCATTGAGCCCAGAGGAGAGGAGTTGTTTCTCAGAGCTGATGCCACAGCGGTGGTGCTGCCGTACACCATGCTAGCATCTACAAAGGACGTGATGGCATTGAGCTGCTCCCGGTGGCGATGAGGGAGGACTCCTGCACCACAGCTCGGAGCAGAACGGAAGAAAGGCATACAACTCTGGACTCCATTGCGAGGATCTGACAGAGGGATCTAGGATGAGAAGTTTTATCTTTATTATAGTCACTGTTAATAAGGGAGAATAAATGCTCATGCTGAACGAAATCACCTCATTTAGAGACAGTCTAACTTAGGATGTAAAATTAATTTCAGTCCGAACTGACAAAGTTGTATGAAACATAGCTCTTTCTAACTCTAAGATTTTTGGGAGGCAGGTTCTTGTTAAAAGCAAACTCTAAATGTTTGAGTGTTTTATAAAAGACGTACTGGGGAACAAAAATGTAACTTTGCAGGACCTTGGACAACAGGTTAAAAGTAGAAATTGTTTTAATGAGTCACAAGCCAAAATGTTTGAGGTCACTTAAAAGGCATTTCATACACTGTGTACTTTAGGATTTCTGTACGAGGGATCAAATTGAAATAACTGCCGCACAAGTTGGTGCTGAGGTGCACCTGTATGGGGAAGCAGGGCATATCCCTGCTGCAGGTGTGAGTGCAGTCAGCGCCGGTCCTGAAGGCAGCTGTACTGGAGCTCTGAGGTGTCAGCACCATGTCGTGGTCTATCCACTGACCCCATTCCACAAGCAGGTGGGACAGAGTGGAGTCCAGAGAGATGTTGTCATTCTGAGTGAACAACACCTCCTGAGACACCAGCCGCACCTGGAAAACAAACAGGGTGAGAAGCGATGACGGCTGACAGGACAGAGGATGACCGAGTCTGCTGCAGGACTCTTACTGGAGGGAGGCTGACGTTGTGGTAGGTGTGCTCTGGGTCCCAGCCTCTGGGAGTCCCCCACACATCCTCGTACTCTGGAGGCAGCCAGCGGGAATACGGGATGTTTGCAGCCCCCCATCTGGGATGTTCTCTGAGCAGGAGACCACACAGTTACAAAAAGCAACAGAATAGGTTCTGTTACTACATGTGTTTAGTGCATGTGTTTGTCAGCTCTCACCTGTTGTTGCACTCTCCTGTGATGGATCTGTAGCGATCTGATAGACAGTCACTCTGACAGCTGGGATTCTGGGACTCAGCAGAGCAGCCCGTCACCTGTAGCAGATTTTCCACATCTTCTTCACTCAGTAGCTCTTTAGCAAAACAAAGTAAAGATAAAGAACCATTAGTGATACAAACAACTTAAATACTGTCTTGTTTGTTAAGATCACTCCATTTACAGAGCAGCAGTGAACACTGTAGCACCCAAAAAATGCAACTTAAGCGTCGCTAATTCAATTTTAGCAATATCTGTCTTATGTGAAACACAGTAACGGCAACAGGATCCTCATAAAAGTGCAAATCAAAACTGTTCATCACCATGTGGATCGGGCTGCCCCATGCTGTGAGTATAGACCATTTCTCTGATCAGCTCCACTGTGTTGTCCAGAAGTTCGGCAGCCCGGATTTGAGTCGTGGTTCTGGCTTCAGTTTGTTTAAACTGAGCCAGCAGGTCACTGGGTCTTAGAGCACCTTCAGACAGAGACTTTGTCACCCTGGAAACAGACAGTGCCGTGTTGTCACAGTGCTTTGGTTATTTATGCTTTACAGTGATTCAGCTCAGTCTGAAATCTTTCCTCAGTAATTTCTACCTTTCACTTGTGTGGGCATAAGCAGCATCAGTCAGCTCGACTGCTCTCAGAAGAGCATCCTTTATAAATACAGACCCTGGATACACAGCTCCTGAAATTACCACGAAGGAATTGAAGGCAAAGTTAGAGAAGCTCCTCAGTAGCTACTCTTTTCAGTAACAGTATAACAGAAATTCTACCTGAGGTGTTGTCAAATACGGTGTTCTTTGAAGCATGCTCAGCAAAAGAAAACAGGGCAAAAAACAGTCCAATTACCACAAAAGATACCTGAAACAAAAGACCATCTGAGTATCAAGAAATGCGCTCCACTGTTCTATGAAATTAATTAAAACAAGCAAAAAAAAAACAGAAACTCACCATGAGTGCTGTGTCCATCTAGAACCTTAAAACAATTCAATCTGTGCAGAAAATATTTGCTTTAGGTTTAGAAAACTAATAATATTCATACTATCTCATGCTGCTTTCACAGTGACCCATCTTGAGAGCCAAGCCAGGAGTGTGTGTGTCAGTGTGTGTTCTGCTCAGAACGTCGAGATGGCCCTTTATACACCGGACAGCAGAGCCAACAGGTATGTGCAGAATCTCCTTATCTTTCCTTCTGGTGACAGAAAAGCAACATCAAACACTGGACTCACTGCCTTGACCCTCACCCATGATGAAAACCTGCTGTCAAATCATCATTTGAAATAAATTAAACAATTCAATGTATCCCTTCACAGAACAGAAAACATGTATCATTGTAGCACCAACCAAACTCAGGTGGCTGAAATATTGGATGTCCAACCAGCTGCTGCAACGAGCAAACTGAAAACACAGGTTACTTTGTTATTTTTAAGTATTACACAAACATATTTTCATAAAGACTTAATAAGTTCAGACTTTTGGGATCATTTTTATTACAAGTCTATCTGTTTATTTGCCAAATGCCTGTTCAATCTGATCATCCCTGTGCCAGTGACACAGACAGAGCTGAAAGATAAGTAAAACAAGAATTCAGCATGAAGGTCTCAGTTAAATAACTGTAGAGGACGTGACTCATACGTGCGTCTGTGTCCACTATGAACCTTTAAAGCTCAGATGTGAAGCACCAGGATATTCCTCGGCCCACTTCCCTTTGATGCTCCAGGTGTATGATACCATCAAGTGAGTCATCAGTCCCATTTCATTACATTGTTATTAATATTATCTCTGTTGCCTCTGAAATGTGGAAATTATTTGTTCTAAAAGATGTCCAGTGGAAGAAAATACAAATCTCACTACAGTTAAAAATAAAAGCATAATTTCATTAAAATGACCAAAAAAACTAAAACTTTTTCTGTGGTTGTCTGCATGGTTTGGCTTAACACTTATTCTAAACATCAACAAATGAAACAAAATGATATGCACAGTGGGCTTTTGTGAAATTTAATAATAATAATTACATTAAAGTAAAAAAAAATGTTTTCAGTAATGAAAACATGTTTCTACATTGATCACCGGAGAAAAAGGAAAACCAATGCCATGATGACCAAAATCTTTGTTTCACAAAAATACAAGTACAATCATGTTTAATCCAGAGCCTTTTTATTTACATCACCTGATTAGAACATTTAGCTTATTATTGAGTGTTAAATTGTTCTCATAGCAGGACACGAAACATTTAACTACCTGTACATGCGATTTCAAAATCATTAAAAAGCACAAAATGTGATAAGAACCTCTACTTACACCTTAATCTTAGCATTGTAAATGGGATAAAGAGGATAATACTAGAAAGGTCTATTAAGTCAAAGTTAAAAATACTGCTTTTACAAGATTAGTATATTTATTGTATCTGGGAAGCTCTGACAAATATTACAGTGCATAAATTAAGTTACAGCTTCGCAGTAGTTGGAGAAGTGACTTACATACACTGTTAGTTATCTTGTGTGATTCAGAAAAGTCAAACACAGCGCTGATCTGGAGTTAGGCATGCTGAGACCACAAGAACCGATCACACCGCTCAAGCATTGTCTGGATCATTGCCCTGAAACAGAAATAAAATATCAGTAAGGCATCTTAAAGATAAAGTCCACTCCAGTGATTCTAATTAGCCCCTGCATTTTTAGACTTTAGATTTTCCACACATACTGATTTTTATAAGTCTACTTACAAAAAAGGACTTTTAAGATAACAATCACATTCTCCAAATGAGAGAAAAACAGACAACTGAAAGAAGCTGACTGAAAACAGCATTTTCTCCACTGTAAAGGCTGCATTCAATCACACATTATCAGAGAATCCCCCACATTAGTCAGAAGAAGTCCTGATGGACATTTTTCTGTTGTGTGGATTTTAGTGTTTATACACTACTCCAAAAGTTTGGACACACATAGGAATGACCATGTTTTTCATGAAAACATACATGTCTTCAGTTGTGTTACTATCATTGCATATGGTTTTCTAATGATCAGTTCTCCTTTTAAATTAATACATTTGCATTAGCAAACATAACATGGTATTGGAAGACAGTACTAATGTTTGCAGAATTTAGGTCTCTGTATGTTTTTGCAAATATTCCTTTTAAAAAACAGTTGTTTTCAGCTACAATAGTCATTTACAATATAAACAATGCCCACACATTCATTCTGATCAATTTGTTGTTATAAAAATCTGCTTTTCTTGTGTGTGTGTGTCCAAACTTTTGACTGGTAGTATATGTAAAAAAAAAAAAAAATCTCCATGTGTTCTTTCAAATTTGTTAATTTGCACACACACCCACCTCTGCCTCTTTTCTGTTACTCTCAGAAGTTCACAGACCAGTTTGGAGTGAGGGGAAATGTCCAGGTGCAACCCACACTCCTCTAAGATGGCCAAAGCTCGGTCAGGCCCAACTGTTCGAGCCAACATCAGGGTCAGGTTCTCCGGGGTGACCTTCCCTCCACTGTTGGCTGAGCCATTGGACCGACTGCTCCCATTTACACCTGCTACCTGCTCTGAATCTCCCACAGTGCTGCACTGCTGAGACAAGTGAATTAAGAGCTTCCACTCATCCAAGGTCTGTGGCTCAACACCTGGATAATAAAGCAGAGAGAAGACTGTACATATGCATTTGTTTGTATTAATCATTGTGTCAAACAAGTTATCAATTTTACTACAAAAAACATTTATTTTTAGGTTTTGCAGATACTGCAATACTAGTACTACAATAAAGACTAAGGATTTCAGCTGTGTTATGCATTACTTATTTTATTAAGAACCCCAACACTGCTCCTGACACATCGCAGTATAACCAGTTTTCCTCTTAGCTGATTATAGGCTCCACTGGAAGAGTGAAGATTTTAAAAACAGTTTTACCATCTGGTTCCTCCAGTAGACTGATGTCATCCAGATGGCAGATGGTGGAAAACGCTTCAGTGCGGCGCTTCAGCTCATAGCAGAGGAAGAGGTAGCCCACCCAGTACCTGTATATGCACACATTCAGCATCTCCTTAAGCAGTACTTAAGCAGTGATTTAATAAATCACTGTGGTCATCACATTCCAGCAGCATTGACGCCAGTGTCTCGAAACTGACAGAGGAATAGTGAGCATTTTACGCAGTAAGTAATGAAGAGATTTTTTTTAAATGTATGGCTGCCTCTAATATTAAAAATAATCTTTTATAGTTAATTTAATAAAGTTGATAAGTGGGAAAACTACTGTGAAGCCGTTGAGTTAGCATCCTGATAGTGCTGAGGTGAGCTGCTGACAGCTGTTGAGAATCACTTAGTCCAGTTATGTAATAATAACATATAAATGCACAGAACAACACATTTCCTACACTGAAACTAGCCCTGAAAATACAGCCAATCTTTAGTTCTCCACATTTTAATTAATTTTATATTGGATTGTTATCACAACACCTGTTGAAAAGTGGGACCCCCACAGACGATATACTTTACAGGTCAGTATGGTAAACTGCTACCAAAACACACATTCAAAACACGAAACGGGAGATAATTACACGGAGCGATGTTGCCGTAGACGTCTGGTAACTTTCACCCTGCATTTTTTTAATTCAGACAGTTTGTGCTGTTACTTAAGTGTTCTTAAGTATTCAGATTTCTCCTCCACTAATTTGTTGCATGTATACATTTATTTCCAAGACCCAGATTTTCTTTAGTTACTTGAGTGAATGTCAACGCAGTGACATCAATAGTATAATATCATTTGTTTTTTTATAGACTACGTAAATTAGAGGTACCCGTTCATGCGGCAACTCTCTGCCATCTTCTGCTTGGACGACAGGTCTGCAGGAAGACGAATTAGCAGAGACAGGAGGCGTCCATAACCCCAGCTGAAACAATGTGAATGCCACCTACAGCAGAAAGTGAATTTGCAGTTACAGTTATTCCTATTTTATACTTTTGCTTTAGTATTTTGCCATGTTATAGTATAAAATATTTCCAATAGCAAAATGTACCCACAATAACAACTTAATTTACATCCATTCTGATATAAATAGTGATTTTAGTTTTAGTTTGTGTTCAGCTTAAATGTTGTACACTGAACTTACTAGGTCAGTTATATATAAAAATATAAATATTTTCCTACACTTACATACATTAGTTAAAATGATAATAAAGGAACAGACCTTGGCTGTCCATCAGGGGTCAGGGTATCACAGTGCTGAGGAGCATCATGGGTAAGTGCCAGCTCCAACCAATCCTGTCGCAAAGATTCTGGTTCAAGAAGAGACTGCAAAAATAACAACCTAGAGAAAACAATGACCCAAGATTAACCACCCCATGATCAATTTTTTATTTGACAAAATCATGAGGATGACTGAGGATTGTACCTGTGCTCCTCAGTTTGCGACTGGACCAGATTATCCAGATATGCCAGGAAGTGGCTTTGCTGTGCCATGATCATTACATCAACAGGAGTTATAGTAGGGTAGAACTTGGAGAATGAGCGTACGGCTGCTTCACCGTGCTTCTCATACAGCCTAGATAATAAGAGTAAACAGAACTGCACAAGGTCCATTGACAGTTATAGAATATTTGTAGATGATGTTAGAGGGCATACAGGTACTAACCTGTGTAAGTGAGGGAGGAGAAGAGGTGCGTTCCAGGGCTGCAGCTCCCTCAGACTGCGCAGTGATCTCAGCATATCACCCCTCTGAATAACCTCTACCACTTTACTGGACTGGGTGAGCTCTACAAACAAAGACAAAAAGTTGATTTCAGAAAATATTAAAGATTAGATTCTATATAAATGTGGAGTTACCAGATGAAATCAGGTTATAAATTGTAGATGCAAATGCATATAGTTTACATTTTTCACAAGGGTTTTATTACTCAAATGATTACTAAAATTACTAAAATTAGCTTAATCTATCAATTAAAATCATGATTATGATACAGCTGCTGACCGCTCATTTATGAATCCTCAACTCAAACATTAATTATTACATTGGGGCAGCCCAATGCTACTTTTGTATAGTGTTATTCCTATATGTGAAACTGAACTGTGAAAATAAAGCATAACAAAATTAAAGCAAACCACAGAGGATGTGGTATGTTTTAAGGAGAAGTTTCTGACCTAGCATGGCCTCCATGAAGGAGCGCTGCACCTGCGGCTGTTCCCGATAACACAGCAGACACATTCTTCTCATGCGGTCTTGGTCCAGCAGAAAAAAGTAGCGACGGAGGAAAGTTGTGCAGCCCAATGCTTTCTTATCCACATGCTTTCTAAAGCAGCTCAGCTCTGTGTATAGTGTCGCCAGTTGGTTGAGATCAGCCATTAGATCTGATGGTACAGATCTGGGGGACTCCACTTGCACAGGCTCTGGAGGGCAGCTATTTGAAACTTCAGTCTCCTTCTCAGTGCAGTCACACTGATCATCTTTTTCTCCGGACCCGGGACACTCTTCTTTTATCTCTTGTGTAGCGTCCTCTGCGCTTTCTCCTGATGAGCAGGAAGACTCCTCTTGTTGCTCTGAAGAGAGCTTTTGATAATCTCTTTCCTCTCCTGTTCCATCTGTGATAGAATCACCTGCACTGGCTGGCCCAAGCTCTGCAGGTCCAAGTGTTCGCTCCAGCACAGGCAGCCACTTAAGCAGGGTTTCTTCCAGGCAGATTGGATCCAGTAGCACCAAAGGGTCTTGGCTCTGGGAGCTGATGTTAAGAAAATGTTAAAACGGTTGGCATTTGAATACCTGAGTACAGTTCAGTTTCTAGAAGCAAACTGGAAAAAAGGTTGTGAAGCCTTGCAGCTGGGATTTTAACATCGATGTGCGGTACTTACATTGCTCGCTCTGTTGCTGATCGAAGTTCCTGCATATCAGCCTCTGCGTTAGGCATTTCATCATAAACCCTGTAACAACAAATATAACTTTGTTTGGACAACTGAAAACAAAAGTAAATGGTAAATGCTCAAAATCTGACACGAGTGTGGACTAGTTTCTCATATAGATGCATCTGTTCTGTGGGAAATTGGTTTTATGGGTAAGTACTTACTCATTTTCCATTTCTTCTGAGTATTGCACTGTGGTGGCTGATAGTTCAGCCTGTCCACTCTCTCTGTATTCAGGTCGCTGCCAAAGCTCAGAGTTGATTTTCTCTGTTGTCTTCTTAACAAAACTAGAAACACTGAGGAAAAGAAAGTGTTTCAAATACTTTTTCCCCGAAAGCTTACACTTGCTGGACAGTGAATCTCTTCCTAATGACAAATGAATGACGTGTGATGCTTAGAAATGGAACAAACCACATGCACCTACACAAATAACAGTGTGAATGGAAAAAAAACTAAACACAGGCGGGACTTCAGTGTAAAAGGGGAAGTAAGCCATCTAAAAGCACAGCTGCACACTAATTATAAGATACTGTTGGAAGTAACCACAAATATTCTCACTGGTGTTCAGATATAACTCAAAGTTACACACTTTGGCTCCTTATCTGTATGTCATAAACTGTTGCAACACGTTATTCGTCTGCTTTATTGCTCTGGATGTTCACCTTTCTTTGACGGCCTGCAGGGCGATGCGAGGGGGTTTAGGGCGGAATGAGAGGGGGAGGTGGAACTGCAGGCCTTGCTCAGATCGCTCAGCCTCCATACGTTCACTGCTCTGTGGATCTGAATAACCATAAGGGCAAGAGCCAGAGGAACACACAGATGGAGTGGAGGAACATGATGATAGGAAGAGTACAAAATGCAAGCAAATGGTGTAAAGGTACCAGACACCACTGTAAATTAAATACTGCACAGGAAACGTAAAAAACAGAACCAGAATGGTGATTTGTGTGATACCATGGAACAGACAGAAAACGTCATATGAACGAAGTGAAGATGCATGTCAGTCATCAAGGTGATCATTTAGCTGTCAAAGCAAATGTAAAATGTCATTTATTTTTTTTTAAATCAAACCAGAAACTCATTGGTTTTAGTAGCAAACAACAACAAACAACAAATAAGCACATTTGATTCTCATGACAACATAGAGTCACTTTCATATTGATGAATCTTGAATCAGCAGTAAGTGTTCCCAATACATTCTTTGGCATTTTTCAGTGTGTTTTTTTATTAAATTATTACTATTCAAATAGTTTAATCAAGTGAAGGAATCAAGGAAAATTTTAAATTAAAAATCGCTTCACTCTCTTTTCATATTGAACTCAGAAGAGGCACAAAGGAGTTTTTTCCTGCTACAAAGACACACAGAAAGCAGAGACACAGAAAGAAAGAAAGAAAGAAAGAAAGAAAGAAAGAAAGAAAGAAAGAAAGAAAGAAAGAAAGACGCAAATAAAGGAAGTGTGTGAATGAGTTACTTGCTTCCGGTTTGCTGTGATTTTATCTTTATCAATTTTGGGATTTTTTTAGAATATTCTTTTGTCTTTAAAAGTCTTTAAAAGTCATTCTAAGAGTCTTTAAAAACACGATGACTTCTGAGTCTGTTCTGCACAGCAAGAAGTCATGTATAACACACAACTCTGAACTACTGAGTTTCTTAGATTTCATACTGAGGCACTGTAGCCCAAACCATAAACGTTTCATAAACTCCATGAAATCTGCCAGGTTTTATCCATTCTCATTTGTTCCAGAATGTGCAGATTAAACAAAACAGAGAATAATAAGCAGTTACTACAAAAACAATTACACATCATTATCTAATCAACAATGATAAAAACCTCTTACCAAGATCAACCTGATCATCCTCCTGCACAAAACTGAACTCCTTGAGTCGCTCCTCTACTGACATAGACTGAGTGATGAGGGAGCTTGTTTCCTCATCTGACTGGCTTCCTCTGCGGCTGATCACACGATAGATCCCACAGTCCAGGACGTTAAAGCTCTCCTAAGGAAGGTCAGTATGCTGATTTGTTATGTGTATCCAGGTCTACAGAGTCTGCCTGCTTCAGTTGCACAACAGCTCACACTGTGCAGAGGATTACACAGAATATTATTTGAACTCACATGTGAGGAGATGCTGCTTCTGCGGCTGCTGGAAGCCGAATCAACAGGCTCAAGTTTGCTGACGACTTCCTCTAGCTGCCCAATTAGGTCCAGGTGTGTGGTGACACTGAGCTGGGACCTGAGATGATCGAGGCGGTCGATGGGAATGGATTTCCTGGCCTAAATTAAGAGTTCAGACTTTCATGAATCCACCAACATGCTCATCACAGGTAAGTGACACATAAGCTCTTACTCTGATTATGGATTATTTAGTTAAGATAAGGCCACACTATTCAAGGTGACAAATCTGTCATTTGTGCCAGAGCATGAAAAACTATAAACCTTTATCCTTAGCAACACTGACAGTCAAGATTTCAAAGTTCAGCCCAGATAAGAATGGAAGCTTAGTTACACTTATACACAGAGGCGAGGCCAGTTGGCAGGGCAGTAATAACCATCTTACCCTGCTGGTGGTGATAGTGTGCTGGAACATACAACAGACAGAAGCAGCCAGAGGCCAGGACTCCCTACGCAGCAGACGCTCAACACAACGTTCTGCAGATAACAGCGAGAGGTGGGATAGATGCCCACTGCCATGGAGACAAAAGAGCTCACTGCGGTAGACTGCGACATCCACCAAGTCTACAAACCATAAAAAGGTTTCAATCAGTTGACAGTTACAAAGGGAACAGATAGTGTGTTTAATCATTGCTGTAATGATCATTGCTGTAATGATAACTCAACCAATTATGTATCCAATACATATTTACAATTAGAATACAATGACATACCAGTACAATCCTTAGTATTACACTAAGGGACAGTACATTCTTGGATAGGATCAACTTTACAGCCCAGAGAATAACATTTCAGGAAAAGCACTAAAGAATGAATACAATTTCTGAAATTTTTGAGACAAAACAGCAAACTCACCTTTGACTTCAGTCCACAGAAGCACTTGTCCATTCTGAGGTGTGAAGACATAAATGGCTGAATCAGTCCAGGTCAACAAATTCTGGTCTCTAAATAGAGAAATGCCATTACAATTAGTCAAGGGACGAGCTCATCTGCAGTTATTTGGCAGATGTCTGACGTAATGTATGATTTTGAGTCTTGTACATATATATATTTTTTTAAATTAATGACATGTCTACTAAAGTGAATGATAAATTTACCCTAAATAAAGAAGTTTAGGAAAGGCAGTTGATTGAGGACTCTTCTGCATTGGATTATAATGTGGTTCATTCCTGTGGGGAATGAAGAAAAAAGGCAAATTATTAGATACAAAACTATTAAAGAGTATGCCCTATGACTAAAGACAAAAATGAATAAATAAATAAGAACCTGTAAGTGATGAGAGGCAGAGGAGGACAGGCAAGCAGTTGTTTGAACTGATGGGTGCTCAGAACTTCGCCATTAAAATTGGCCTCCCATATTCGAGACCCTGGACGGGCACAAAAGAGGAGGGGGGGCTGACCTACTAACAATCCCTTGTTCTGAGGGAAAAAACAAGCTCCATACTCTCCATCACGCTCCTTGTTTCCAACACGCCAGAACTTCTCCCTAAAGACAGGTAAAAGCAGAAATCGTAGACTTTTGTGAACTCAACTGAACAAAAAAATACCACACATTCAACTGCGTGGTTTATCTTTAATGGTTAGAATAGAATACATATATGTTCTATACGTGCTTATCTCTGCAGCATTACTGTGACATAGATAACAAACACGCTACTTAGTACAAGCCAAATAATGACAAGATCAGTCTTTTAAACATCAGTACAGAATGGTCCTTTATACTGTACACTACTGAAAAAAAAACTAGCTTGACTATACAGATTTGACATGTGTCTCAAAGACACAGGCAGGTGATTAGACTTTAAGGACATTAACGTGGCCCCTGGCTTGCTATCAGAGAGGCAGCCATGCTGGCACTCACCTCTCTGTGTCACAGAGGTAGCACCGGCTGAGGGAAGACACCAGCAGGCGGCCATCTTGGTACCCAAGCTGAACAACTTTAGAGTCAACAGTGGTCACAGTTTGAACAGGGAAGATAACAAATGCTGATCCCTGGACAGAAAAACATAGCACAAATGTCAAAAAATTATGGAGAGGACAAAGCAAGTATAGGCGACAGTGTTTCATCAAAAAAGAAGCCCAAGAACTCATTAATGTCCATCTCCTGACTTGAATTAAAGCCTGCTGAAACGATTAAGTTATGAAACCTTACAAAGCCATAAGTTTTATATAGCCATAACTATAAAGTAAAAGCAACAATTACTTTGAATACATTATTATTGAGGAAACATTTACTGTTAATTTGCAAATAATACCTTGCCTAGCTTGGATGACCCTGCACGGAGAAAAGACACCTTGCCTCCGGCGTCTCCAGCAAAAACTCTGAGTGAGCTGGTGTCCCAGCACAATGCTGTGATGGTCTGACCTCTGTGCTCCCAGGACACGCTGACTCTCTCTGGACGACCCCGCCTCTCCAGGTGCAGCTCCCACACTACAACCAGACCCTGACTGGAATAAAAACAAACACAGTAACAGCAACTTAACCAACACAGAGATTTATAGGAAAGACAAAGAGAAGGATGGCTAAATGTTATTTAAAGGTTGAGATGTACAAAACATGTCCTTCGTGGAAGCACTAACCTTGTTGCAACAGCAACAAAATCTTCATCATGAGGGCAACACGCCACTTGAATGATAGATCCCTCCTACAAAGACAAAGCCCACAATGGTTGATGATTTAAATAAAATTCATGAGAAAGTAAATGTGGACAAAGGTGGCACTTTGTTTTACATGCTTCTGTTAACAACACACAATGAACAATAAAATATGTTAGCATACAAATACAAATGCAGTCATGTGTCACCTTGTGAGTGAGAATTAGCCTTTGTTTCCAGCCCTCCCTCTGAATCAGATGCAACCCTCCAGATGAAGTTCCTAATGCAAGCCACTTTTTCGACACTGCCAAACAGGTACACTGTAACACATCAGAATCACTTTAAGAAAGAGTTAACAGAAAGCTCACTGAACTAAAAAAAGTTCAATATGACATTTTTGTGACTTGTAATTTTTCTTCCATCATAGTCCACAAACTGTTTTCTTATTGTTAGTGGCATTTTTCACACTGTACACTAAAGTAAATTCAAATATATTGATTAATATCAATAAGCTACAACAAACTGCCTACCTTTAACTGTAATACTGATTCAGACATGTGATGGTGAAACCTACCTTGAGCCGGCCAGAATCTAAACGTAGTGCAGACAGAAGTGGATCAAGGCAGTCAAACTCTGCCAGGACATGACTGTGGTTCTCTGGGACAACTGGTATCAGAGGCATCTTCACTGGTGAACCCCATAGAAGAGAGTCAGTAAACTATGAAAAGTGCCACATAACAGCACTACATCACTACTCTGCTTCCTTGCACAACACAGCCCCTAGCTGTGTGGCATCATATGACTTTCAGCAGTGCACATTCTCTGTCAAATTGACCAGTCATGACTCCACTTTACACTGCCTCCATCCTGGAGAAACTCCCCTCTTAGGGCTAATTTGTGTAAAGGGTTAAACAAACCCCACAAGAAAATTTGTTTTACTGACTTTTCAGCATATTACCAGCGTGGAGAAGAAACAATTTTCATGAAATTAATTATTTGCTTACATTATACAAACATAGCATTTTAGGCTAAAGTTAAATTAAATACAGCATAACACATTTTAGTTAGTTTTGATTTACTTGTTGAAGTGTCACATGAACTGATATGAGGAAGCAGAAGCAAAACTACAGATCATTAGAGTGACTATATTTAAATGTTTTTTATTTAGATCCTTAAAATTTTTTCTTTGCACATTTGTCACACCTAAATGATGCAAATCATCCTATAAATTTTAATTGAATACAATTTTATGTATTTTTTGAAAGATGATTTTATTTATAAAGGGAAAAATTTGTTGTGTTTTGGGTTCATTGTCCTATATGACCCAACTCTGAGTTTTTCAGTTTGACGTCACAAACTGATGGTCAGACATTCTCCTTCAGGATTTTCTGAATTTTTCAGGGTTCCATCAATTAAGGCAACTTGTCCAGGTCCTGAAGCTGTAGAACACACCATGTTTGACTGCTGGTATGATTTTCTTTTTATGAAATGCTGTGTGTTAGTTTACAAAAACTTTTGTCTCCTCAGTCCACAGAATATTTGCCCAGAGGCCTTGGTGATAATCAAGATATTTTTTGAGACAAGCATTTTTGATAAGCAGTGGCTTTCACTTTGAAATTCCCCCATGTACGCCATTTTTGCCCTGTCTCATCTTGTTGTTGAGTCTTCAACACTTTGCACATAACATTTAGGCTAAAACGATCAAATCTAGTTGAACATTAACTGTGCTTCAACTAACTAAGCCAATAAATTAGTTACAGCTCTACACACACTTAATATAATAAGCTTTGTATGGTTGGGTAACTTAAACCATAACAGTGCATTCTTGCATTCTATCTTATAGCTGGTATCATTCGGGTCAAATCTAATTTTGAAAGTCAATGGAGCAATCAAATAGTTAAGGTCAGTGCAGCACAATGGGATGTCCCTCTGGTTGTAGTGGGTAGAAAGGGAAGTAGTCACCCAAGCAAAGAAAACAAGTTAGCAGTACACTGACGCTGAGTAAATGTAGAAAGACTAAACCTAAACTTCATCCAAACCAGTCGTGTTTTATCATAGTTAAACTATAGCTAGGGGCTTATCGTCACCAGTGACCTTTTCCTACCCCCTAGACTTGTAAATTAACTACTCTAAATGAACGTTTACCCAGTAAATGTGACTGACATTAACTAGCTAACGTTAATTAACGAGGACCTTTGTGCACGTTAACACACACATTCTAATTAGCCGTTAACGTCACTAGCCGTCAGCAAACGTCGGAATTTCAAGCCTACTGCCAAGTCCTTCGTGTTTATTTAGTTAGATAACTGCAACCCAACATGTTGGTGTGAACTTATCTGGACGTTTATTTAACTCACTGCAAAGCGAGGTTCAGTTGCAGCAACGCTGTCAACCAACGAACAGGGGCAATTTCTGGCAGCCTGCATCACGAGACCAGTCCGCGGACACTGATTCTAACGTTTCTGACTAAACTAAGGTGACTACGACGTCTAAAGCTCTAAACGAAGATATGAGCACGGCATGGCTGGGTTAAATACCTGAACGTTTAGTGGAGGTACGACAAATCTTTAGGCTAGTTCAGATCGCCAGCATGTCCGACGATCACTGTATTTACAATTAGCATTCATGCTAGCTCAAACAGTGACGTTTCCATTCATTCGCCGCTGTCTCTGTTAAACTCACCAGGTAGTCACAGTGTCAAATCCACAAACCGCCGTGTTACATCCCCGGTTTGTGGCGTATTTTTTGGAGAAAGCCAGCGGTCAGTGTCACGCCACTCTCACTGCATCCAGCCGACGCTCAGCTGATGGGAGGGGGGCACTTCCTTAAAGAGCCGCGCTGCGTGTTTGTCAAAACGAAAACTAAAACCATCGCCAAGGATTATCCAGAGCAGCTTCTCATTTACACAGTCAACAAGTCTAGATTGAAAAGCAACACTGCTAAAATTGCGTTGAAGATAAAAAAAATCTGACAACAGGTCTTCAACCTCCTAAACTGAGTGGATTTTAACCAGAATTATTTTATTTTTGGATTCCACCTACTTTTACTATCCTGTGTTGTAAATCAACAGGGATTTTTGGAAGATATCCACACGATTTCATTAAATCAGACTTAAGCTACTTATTAGCTTTAGGTACACATTTGACAGACATTTTGTACTTTATCATTTCTGTTGTGAAGGCTTTAAGAAGGGATATATTCATAACCAGTATGGATGATTACAGAATTCAGTGTTAACATAAGCCCCTGACTATTGTTTTAAAACAAACATAAAACATTTGTGAAGCTAACTTTTACCAATACCAGAGAAAAGTATGTTTAGGTCCATAAACTTAATGCAATACTGCAGTTTCAGTAGGCATTAACAAAAGATGTATGCCTCACTTTAATTCAGTTAAACTTTTGTTTCCAGTGCAGACATTACAAACCAGTGACAGCGTGATTTGAGTCACACACATTATGCACTCACACATAAAATGTCTTAACAGTATTGCTATAATCACCTCCCCATTTTGCTTCAGATTTTCAGGAACTTCGTTCCACAAATCGACAGGGCTCAGAGAGGCTCCTTGTATGTCCGAGCTTGTTTCTGCTCTGTGCACCGAGGAAAGACGCATCGACAGCCCTCTGCCTGCTTCTCACACCTCGGCCGGTTGTCCTGAGAACATTTTTCTGATTTCCATCTGATATTTGGTCATGTCACGATGTTGTGACAAACCTGTTTAACCATTACTGACACCAATCTTTCAACCACTGAGAAAATACAAACAAAAGAGAAAGACACTAGTTACAGTTATTTGTGACTGAGATTCAGTTAGTCTCTGCTGAAATTAGGGATGTAGCAGCATCCTTCTATATCCTCATCACTAAGTCCTTGTGGACTATTTTCCATTAGGTTGTGTTCTACTGTCTCTTCACGGCAGTCTGGACCTTCACAGGTCATTCATCCAGATTCTTTATTGTCTTCCTTGTCTTCCTTATCCTCTTTTGGATAAGCCATCAGAGCTCAGGTTTTCCTCATCATCCGACGAGTTTGCCAGATGTGGAACTTGCTATAGGCCATCTGCAACATCTCTTCCAAGTGCCCGGTAAGCTGTGGGAACAAACAATTTAATACAAGTGCTAGCTGGTATCAGCCACAGTGTCATCATTAGGAGACTGGAGACTTACATTTGTACTTAGGTACTGACGCTGAATCTTTTCCTGAAAAGGACAAAGCTTGGTCATCTGAAATCTCTCAAGGTTTGACTTCATTTTCATTACCTGAATAGTATGAGAAGGACCAGAACCATAGGAAAATCAAACATCCAGTACAATAAAAGAATTACACTATATGATCTATTTGCAGCATTGTTAAATACAAATGGGTTTTTTCCACATTTTAAAAATCACAGAAATTATGTTTTTAATATTACGAGTGTAAATTAATTTCTCACTCACTAAAATAATGGGTGTCAACTCACAGAACTTGAGTGACAATGAAAGAAAAAAAAAAAAACCTTTCTCACCTTCTCCTCCAGAAATGGTGTGTTAACAGGAAAACAGGACCAGAAGTGTCTTAACAACTCTCCAGCAGCGACATAAAGATGCTTCAACTCTCCCTGAACCTCAGTGGGTACCATCTCTGGAAAAAAAAAAAACAAACCATGAAAAGTCAAATTACTACAAATTAGAGACAGCAGTCTTAAGGGAGCTTGAAGTTCACTGTGTTGCTCAGTAGGATTTCAGCTACCTCAGACACTTAAGGCAAGTTTCACAGTGAGTTTATAATTCTCAATTAGCAACAAACTTACGATTTATGGCTTGCTGTGCTCCTGTCTGCATGAGGACACCCCCAGGAGAAAGAGCTGCAATGGCAGAACTGGCTGCTGTGCTGGACAACACCTGCAGATAATATTACTGTGGTGAAACACTCTGAAAACTAAAACTCTTGATTAAAAGAAAAAACATTTCTCTGTCAAACTTATATGTATAGATTTCACTCTGAGTAAACATTTATTTCAGTCTGCTGTAACATGACAGAATTATTGATACTTTAAAGATTACTGATTATTAATCTTTGTCCCGAAGTAAGTGTCGATTCACGACATGGTCTCTGTTCTGAACACTCAGGTGAAAGCAAGTGTGTGACTTTGGTAGGAATGATTTTCATGTTATTCTGATTCAGAATAACATAAAATACATTCAACATTCATTCGACTTTTATGTTACTGTTACTTTAAATGTAGTCCACTACAACACCACCTGTAACTGCAACATCAGGAGAAATCATCAATCAATTGCATACATATTTATCCCAATAAAATGGTCCTTGAGTGTACAATGTACGATCTAACCTGAGTGAGGTTGGGTTTGTAATGGGCCATCTCATGCCGGATGTAGTTGACCGAGTTGATGATGTCCTGGCTTGTTGTATACTGTTGGGACTGAAGTGGCACAGGGCCATGAGCATACCTTAAAGAAAATATAGAGAAAAAGAATCATTATATTAAAACACATCACTTGAATATGATTAAGTAAGAGCCACACTACGACATTTATTCTAACTATAAAGGCAAAATATGCCTGTTTTATCAGCTTAAAATGCGAAGTAGCTGCAGAATAGACAAGCACCCTCTCCCTTCTTTTTAAATTTCTTAATTTCATATTACATGCTTAAGTGATATTTAAATAAATACAATAGCAGGAATTTTAACACATAAAAAAAATCAATCACCCACTGAAAATGACGAACAAACAATACAATATAAGAGGGAAGTGAGGCTCAACAACAACGCAAGATCCTCTTCTGAAATTTTGCTGAGTTCATTTCTGGCTACAGAGGCCTCAAAATGTTTTAAATTGTAGATAAGTTTTGAGTTGTCTATTGTAGTCAATTAAACATAGAAATTCAACCTATTCGGTAGTTAAAAATGAAATGCAAAAAAAACAAAACTATTTTACTATTTATTTATTTACTATTCACTATGTCAATTTATAAACATTTACTGTTTATTTTTATATATTATTAGCAGGGGTGAGTAACCATGGTCCTAGAGGGCCACTGTAGTGCTTGAACTAAACCTACACTGCTGATTATCTGGATCAGGTGTGTTCACACAATCAGAAGCTGTAAGTGCAGGGATGTTTGGAAACCAAGCAGGACAGTGACCCTCGAGAACCATGGATGGCCAAAGCAACAAAGGAAAAAAATTGGAATAAATAATAATAAAATTGTTTTTATTTTAAAAAAACAATACCTGTCGGATTTCTTGAGATTTAAAGCAACAGTTTTTGGTCTGTTTTCCCTTTGCAGATCCTCATATTCTATGGCTTCTTGTAATTTGACCTAAAAAAAAAAGTTTGGCAAGGGGAAAACGGAACTTAGTCTGATAAAGATTAACAGTTATTTTATATCATCTTGTTTTTGTTTAGCTATAGAGCCCTCATACCTTCTTTATGGGAGGCTGAAAGAAGTCAGAATCCCTCGAGTTCCCATCTGTACTGCTTGTCTCACTAGCTTGGTCAGTTGGCGTTTCCCTATAGAGAATTGATGCAGTTAGCAGAAAAGTGAATAAAATGAGCAGATCAATTTTTAAATTGCATTTTATTTACCCCTTGCGTGAGCCTGCTGCCAGCACCATGGCACTGTGATGGTTGAACCGCTTTATAATGGCATAGTTGCTGCTCTCCTTCACCGTCCTACTTGCATTGGAAGTTGAGGGTAGTGTTGTGCAAACTCCATAACCCTGTATCACAGAAAAGTGTTTAAGGCTGAAGAAAGAAGGAGAAAAGCGATGCTTCAGCTGCAGCTGGCCAGTCATCTCACCTCATCTAATGATTTATCCTCTAACGACAGGAGATCTACCAAAGGATTCTTCACTCCTTGAACCACCATAGACTTTAACCCTAAAAGAGAGATAGAGAGAGATATTTACATATAAAAAAAAACTAGTAACATTTACTGCAGTAAAAAATATTACATGTACTGACAACACTACAAAATCCCCCTACCCTTTTCATCCTGCTTGGCACACTCTGAGAAGATATCCTGTGTTCCTGTGTTGATGCGGTCTCTGTGAAAATAGTGGGACTGGAAAAAGCGGGTCCAGAACTCCTTCTCCGTCAGATTATGAGGCACATTTTCACTATACTTCTGCTTTACTGTAAGTACAATGCAAGTTGACATATTAAAATGAAGTCCAAATTGCTGCACTATATGAGTAACTGATGAGGGGCACCAACTTTCACTTTATTTATTATAACTCAACTTGTATACTTAAATGTTCTGATTTTTTTGTATGAATTCAATATTTGGCTTGATGGCAATTTTGCATCAATAGCCCACTTAGAAATCCCCTTACTGATAAAAATGCTGATGTGTCAAATACTTATTTCCCCCGCTGTATATTAAATATTAGCAAACAAGGTAAAACAGAAAAGTACAACACTGTCTAGCTAAGGACAAAAATCATCTAGTTACACTTCTCTGGCTGAGAGTTTGTTAATCAGCAAAATCACTGAAATAAAAACATAATCTAAGATTGTAGCAGTCTTGTCCTTGTCCATTGTTAGCAATACCACCAATAGGCTAACTTCAAAGTGGAGCCTTATTTTCTTACCTGCAGGGTAGGTTCTGAAGATGGATTCAATAATGTCAGCAGTCAGATTATATCTCAATCCATTGCAGCCATCTGTCTGAGGTCTAATGTCTGCCTGCAATGCATCATGATGAAGTCTGTTAACACTCATCTAACAATGTTAATGCTGAGATGTTGTTAAAGCTTACATGATCAATAATTCGAACTATTATGAAGTTTAATATTAAATTAATGTAAGATGTAAGGCATAACTGTGAGTGATATAATCTATTTACCAGAAAGGCTCCAGATATACCAACTTCCTGTTTATTGTTGTATAACACAGAGTCTGTGTTGTTTATGCCTCCTAATCTGTTGGCCCAGAATTCCTCAGCACTGATCACCTGGCTCACTACGAGATCTTTGTATAACTGAAAAAGCACTGGATCTTCTTGAAGCATCCTACAGGAGGAAAAAATAAAACATAATAATATTATAACATATAATAATTATTTCTGCTTTAATTACAAACATTTAAAAATTCTAAACAGATTACCTTAACCAAATTAGCTATTAGTAATGATAATAAGGAGAATAATTGTAAATTTTTATAAATTCAAAGTATCAGTTTTCTGTGGTGCATCTCTCACATGTTATTTAAACTAGACTATTATATTATAAAAACAAAAATAGATTATAGTCTTGTCTCAAACAATGCAAAAGTTAGTACCTCCCCTTTTAATTCTGTTTTTTGTGGAAAAACATAATGACATTCATCTGATTGTTGTGGGTCTTAGTAAGAGGCAAATACAACCTCAGATGAACAACAACATAAAACTCTTTTTTATACTTTTTACCATTATTTATTTAACCAGAACAAAAAAATTGTTTGGAAGGGTTGCCAGGAGAAAGGCTCTTCTGTCTAAAAAGACTATGACCAGTGCCATATTTGGTAAAAACCAAACACAGCATTTTAGCAGTAACACAATATATCCACCCTTAAGCACAGTGGTAGAGAAGTGATGACTTGAGCTTGCTTTGCAGCCACAGGACCTGGGCACTTTGCAGTCATTGAGTTGACAGTGAACTCTATACCAGAGTATTCTAGAGGCAAATGTGAGACCATCTATCCCACAGCTGAAGCTTGGTCAAAATGTATTATTGTAGTGGTTACACAGCCGGTAAGTTGAACAAAGTCATTTTCAGTTTTGTCCTTTGCATGCTCTTGGCAATTTTAAAAAGACAGAATATTACCAGACGTGTCTTTACAGGACAATCTTCAACTCTCACCTGTTTTTCTCTTCCAGTTCCTTGTTGGCTTTCTTCTTGAATTTGGGCAGCAGCTGCTGCAGCAGTTCCTTAGCAGCATCTCGGTCTTTGAGTGCACTGCTTTCGTTGGCAAAGTGGAATGTGGTGCTCTCGCCAGTGTGGAGGACCAGTTGCAGCTGAATTTTGGCTTTACCATCTGGGCTGATCTTCTGACCTGCACAGAGCAGAAAGCAAAGAAAGCTTGAAAATACCACAACCAACATATTACCACTGTTTGTGTAACTTCGTAGTCACCAGTACTCACATCGAATATCTGCATATAAGTGGCTGACTGTGAAGCGGTCTTTGCCCTCTGGACCCCAGGCTATACGTTCAGCCATCAGATAAAGAGTGCCGTCCTGTTTCCTCTGGCGAACCTTTTTTACCACCAGCAGCACCTCCTCTGAGAGTGATGCCATGGCTCAAAATAAGAACTGTAAAAACAAATAAACTCTCAGTGATTATTACCACTGATCATGTACTACAGACCAGTATGGATCACACAGATTAAACAAAGAATAATCGGGACATCAGAAATAAATGTGCGTTACCTCACAATCATCTATTTGACGTTTATTGACTGTTAGAGACTTTAAATAGCGTTAACGGCAGCAAGAAAAGCGAGCACCTACTGAAACATGAAGCACTTTGTATGACAGAAACAGGAACAATTTCAGCTGATTGCACAACATCTTGAATTAACTAATATCTTAAATCATCTGCTGCATCATCATCTCCTACATCATCATCTATAACAAAGTAACCCGCTGCTGTGTTGACGGTTTTATTATACCAACTTAGCTAACCAGTGGTACGTTAGCTAACGTTAACAGTCAAGAAGAGAAAAAAGCTGAGGGAGAAAGCGGCAGGAAACTTACTTTACTTCAAAATTAATCAACACTGCAACGGAAACCTCACTTTCCCTCAACGCATAATCTCCAATAATTCTATTCTTGAATCCAAAAATTACAAAATGCGTTATTTGAAACTGAATTTTGACTACTCTAACAGTGAGCGCCCTGACTTCAGCACCGACATGACTGCCGAGCTGTGTGTTACACTAAAAACGTTCCGGTTGGATCAAGCGATAAAAGAAGTTCCACTCAGAGCCCGATCCGCTCTTCATGTGCAGCAAGATCTAAGTAATATTTAGAGTACAGTTTAAATGTACTGTTACTAATGATAATTTTATTCATGTTGATAATAATTTATTAACATCTTTTCTAAATCTTCACACATTAAACTGTATCTGAAACCGCCTATGGCATGGTGTTGCCCTCAGGCAACAAACCACATTTGTGGACCTCACACTGCTCCTTTAATTTATTTTTTTGGGAGGGGGGGGGGGGGGGGGTCAACAATTGAAAATATCACCAAACATGTTTTTGTCAAATAAGAGGGGTGGAAGTGCATGTGACCTTGTGTCTGGGAGAGGATCAGTAATTTTAGGAAGCAGAGCTGCAGGGTGCCCACTGGTCAGATCATCTATTTAACACGTTTAAATTTGTGTTAACTTAAAATATTAAATAAATAAATGTTAAATAAAATAATATATTCATGTGCATGAACATGTAAAAAAGCATTTTTGTTCAGCCAATATAATTCTATTGGGTCAACATCTGCTTAGGAGTTTGACGCAAAAGCATTTTATGTGTGGAATGTGCATGATCTAGGAGTTAGGCTTATCCCCTCAGACAGTGATGACAGTGGAGACATTAACGAAGTGTGGATCCCTACATCAGCCTTGTTTTGGTGCCAAAACAGCCCTGACACATCAAAGGATGCCCTCCACTAGACCTCTGAAGTTGTGCTCTGGTTATTAGCACCAAGATATCCTCATCCTGTAAGTTGCAAGATGGCCTCCATAGATCAAACTTGTTTGTCCTGCATATCCCACAGATGCACAATTGAGACAACACAGACCAGCCTTTACTTCCCATGTGTATGAATATGCCTTGGCCACACATTACCCTGTCATCAATTCACCACTGTTCTTACTTAGACCACTTCAGAGTAGAACACCCCACAAGAACTGCATTTTTGGCGATGCTCTGACCCAGTCGTCTAGCCATCACAATTTGGCCATTGTCAAACTTGCTCAAATGCTTATGCTTGCCCATTTTTCCTGTTTCACAAATCAACTTTTTTAGGACAAAATGTTCATTTGCTCCCTAATATATCCCACGCACTAACAGCTGCCTCGATGAAGAGTTAATCAGCGCTATTTACATCACATGTCAGTGGTTATAATATTATGCCTGATCGGTGTATGTACATGAATATTTTATGTTTGATTGGTTGGAACCATTTCAGGTTTATTTTTGTCAAAATAATCTTGTATATTGTTTGTTTGACTTAATAATCACTAGAAAACCTTGGAGTGGTGCGGGAGACAGGGGCAGATTTTATAATAGATATATTATCTGGGACCACAAAGCTTCCAAGAAATTGGGTGTAATATTTGCTCCACTTTTAATAAGCTGAAATTAACCATTAGTAATTGGAATGACAAATAACACCTTTAACTGGCAGCTACTGTTTTTATTCAACACTAAATCACTAAAACATTTTATTTTTTAGTATTATTATTATGTCATATTTTTCAACTTGTTCTTGTTCTTCAAACAATGTTTTTGCAGTTTACCTCACAAATGTGAAATTAGTATTTTCTTCTTTTGAAGGAGGGTTGGTGTGTATCCCCCAACATTTGCTTTTTTATTACTACTGCCAAAAATGTATCATCCAAACACTTAGAAAATTGAAATAAGAAATTGCCAAGAAAAGCAAAACAAAACAAGACCACATATTCATGAATATGCTTGAGTTTTAATGACATCAAAGACTCTGAGATTTGACACATCAGATATTTAGATATAAAGAAATAAGTAAAGTTGAAGATGATTCATTGCTACAGCATATTGTATATCTTAATCTATTTGTGTTTTTGTTTTTTTACCTCTCAAGTAATTCACAAACAATTTAAGAAAAACCCCAAACACTGAAAACACCACATCACACAGTTTGTAAGGACCTCTTCAAAAGCTAAAAGAAACACAATGACACCATCATGTGCTGGTATCTGAACCTTCATTCCTTACAATAAATGAGATAAGCACAGTTAACGTTCACAAAACAGCCTCTCGTCTGTGTTACATTATATGATCAAAAATAAGATGAAATAAGGGCAAAATATTTTCCCTTATTTGGAACTGTTGAATTCACAGAGGTGTGTCTTCATGTGTCTTGATTCTCTAGTAGTTTTTGGAGAGGAGTTATTAAAGAATATAGTATTTAAGTGAAATTATTAGTAAGTAAGCTTAGTTTGTAATTTTGCATTTCAGATGTTTACATTAGTCTTTATCATTCTCTGTACATTTAGCGACCTGGCAACCGCACTCATCAACTGAATTGTAGGTCTGGCTTATCTTGCTGCCATCAGAGCACACCATGTCCACCACCTTTCTACTTGTGGCCACTTCGCGACAGCATTTGCATACGTGCATCCAATTGTTGCTCTCTGCAGAGTACCTGTGAATTAAGTTTCAGACAGAATCAGTGTCAGTCATGTGCTTTAAAGTAAACAGACATTCATCTTAAAAATCTAATGAAAACTTGAAAGGTTTAGTAGTTTGTACTAGATATCCCTCAGATAATTTATTCTACATCTCACATTGATGAGGACCGTCCACAGGATCCCTCACAAGCTGTGATTTCTACTGGCTTAACTGACGTGCAGTTCTTTATCTGTAGATAGGTGGTGGTCCTGTTCATTTCACAGTTGTAACGAGGAATACCTGTTAATGACACAATGGCATAACAGAAAATTTAAATATAACAAAAAATATTATATTATTGCTAAAAAAAGAGCCAGATAGGTTGAAAGTTATTAGAAGACTTTAAACCATTACAAATGCATTCTGGGCAGATATTAAAAATATCACGTTTTGTTTGACAACAAATTTTAAAAACACCCCTATAGACATTTTGATCAGAAACGATTAGCTGATTAATGTATTTATAGCTCCGCATAAAATAAATTATCATCATTTCAACTATTAAAGTCAAACATTCATTGGCTCAGCTTCTCAAACAGTGTATCTGCTTCGTTCTTCTGCTTTCAGCCTATGTAGATTAATTAGAGTTTTAGGTTGTTGGGCTGACAAAACATACATATTATGAGAAACAGAAGTACTAAGAATAATAAAAAAAGGAAAAAAAGGAATATATATATATATATATATATATATATATATATATAACTATATATATATATATATATATATATGTATGTATGTATATATACATACAGTATATCAGAATTTATCAAGTCATACTTACATGTTTTGCAACAACCATTTATGTCAGTTTGTTCAGTTCCCTGTAATACAGATAATATGTATTGTAAAATATACAGATAGATAAGACTGACAAATAATACATTTCATGAATTACTTATATTACTAGAACAGGGGTCAAACTCATTTTATCGCGGGCCACATAACCATTATGGTTGATGTCAAAGGGCCACTATATGCCTGTGACTATATGCAGTGGCTTACGCGTCTTTATGAGTAAAGTAGGAAATTGCCCAGAGCAGCACTTTGGCAGGGGAAGAAATCTGCTGCACCCGAGGTCCTCACATGTGAGCAGATCTTTTAAAAATATATATTTTTTAAATTTTTCTTTGCAAATCTTCGTGTCGATCTCTGATGATGACCGTACGTCACAAACTGTGCGCGCTGCGGTGCCAGAGCTGTGAGAGCGCGCAGAAACTGGACAGCGCGCAGATCGGCTTTATTTAACAAGGAAGCGTCGCCCTGTATCCTGCTCTAGTTTTGCTCTGGTGCAGTAAACACAAATTTCACATATCACGCTGTAATTTATAAAGACGTTTACCTGTGGAGTAGACCTGTGATTAAGTGTTCATGACGCCTGGTGCATACAGTCAAATACTCAGGCAACTTGTGAGCTGCGCGCACGGCTGTTAACATGTTCAGTGAACAATCAGGACGTTTTGTGTCCAGTTTAACACTGAGAGGAAAATTTTTTTTTTCTTTTAGCGTTTAAAGACAAACAATGACATGTCATGACACTTATTGACAGAGTTGATATGTATTGTTGAGGACAGAGATTACGCGCTTGTCCCTATCCCAACCCAGCTCTCATCAATCATGGTTGAGGATACAGAAATAACTGCGGCATATTTAAACACATTTTAAATTTATAAAGAGGGATTTTGTGTTAAAATGTGACAATATAGTTGCTTAGTGTGTTTATATGGTACATTCGAAATAGAGCGGCAGTCCGAAATTACCATTTATAATAACAATAAAATAATTTATAAGCTGCTTATAAGTTGCTTTGTGCTCAGTAGGCTAATTAGCCAGTATAAAAATGTGTGTCTCAAAGAAGTATGACAAATGCCATTACTGTAAAACAATAACAAAGAACCATAAAAGTTAGAACATAATCCTTGTCTTGTTATTATTAAATGATATTATTAAAATTACTTTATTTTATTACTTTAAATCAATTTAGAGTTATTTTATACAAAGATATTTAGATACCAGAAGTAGAATTCATGGTCTTTTCAGGACTGGATTGTACTCACAGGGACACAGTTGTCTGGATCATACCGGGGGCATGATGTTGTGTTTTTCAAAATTACAAATTCATCTTTCACCTTCTTGCAATCATACTTGGTACATTTGTCATTTGGTGGTGACCAAGGCTGAGTGACCTGTCAGAAGTGTATATAAGATCAATTAGAAAACATAAACAACTGTAACTAATGCCACAATTTAAGTTTAAAGACACAGATTCTAAAGGTTTATCTTACATTAATGATAATAATTTCAGATTCAGTGTTCAAAACACAGCTTGTTTGTTTACACCGTCCACAACAATGTCCAGGATCCTGTTCATACACGTAGCCCTGTTTGAAAAAGAAAAAGCAGAAATCAATACGGTCTGCAATTATGTTGATACTTTTATTTAGAGATTACTTTTATTCTTTCCAATTCCAGAAAACATATTTGATTATTACCCTCAAGTGGGCAACTAATCGTTTTGATAGTCTCAAAACTCAAATGTGTGTTTGTGTTTAAAATTTTTTAATTTACATGACTTGAATAAGTGGAAAAAAGACTAGTTTGACGTTTAACCTTTTTAAACAATGGTAACATTAATCAACACTCCCCAAATCCTCAAAAATAATAATTAAATTATTGTAATCTATGCATCAACAACTATTTCTCAGATTAGTAGCACACTTCTAGTTGATTCCTGAAAATAAAGCTTATGGATGAGTGAGCCTAGACTTAGCATGTGCTGTCATGATAAATATTTTTGTACAACATACTGTATATATACTGGGTTCAATATTAACATATAATAACATATTCACATTGTTAAAACTACTGTAAATACTTCTACTATAGGTACCTCTGAACACTGTGTGTGACACTCTATTTTCTGACATGTGAAGTCATTCAACTCGCTTTTGGGATCCTGAGTTTTAGTACATTGGCAAGTTTCACATGGGTCTCTGAAGAATTCAACACCAGGCTGTAAATAAAAAAAATTAAGCCAATTTAACCAATTTAATATAAAAGTCAAATGTCACTTTGGTCTGATAGTAAAAACACAGAAAAGCTGAGGCATATGAATGAATGAATCAATGCATGCATGTAATACACCACAGCCTACACAATGTGTATGACCTTAAAGATACTATTACTTTCAGAAGAAAACAATTATGAAATAAATCCCAAAGCAGATAATCCAGATATAAACACAATCCTTTACACAACAAAATTTACATTTCTCTCATATGTTGACTGTAAGCATCTTACAAAAACTAATATCTAATAAAAAGATATAAGATTAAGATTTACATATATATAGTTTACTTACGTTATACTCAGTATCATTAAAGACACAGACACCTTTGGGTCCTGGATATAAAAAAGTCAGCAATTATAATCACATAGGACAACACTTAGTTTAGTTCATAAATCTTTTACACACTAATACTTTAAGAAACTGAAACTGAAACACGATGCAGAACTTACTACAGTTGTAAGAGGTGCAGCAACTATCATTTGAGATGTGAACCTCCAACTCAAATCCCAGTTCACACTTCTGTGGCAATGAACAGCGGCTGTTATCACATTCTGATAATGAAATTAAAAAAAAAAAAAGTGTGAGTACAGTAACTGAAATTAGTCAGACAGTAGTTGGAAAATAGATAATCTCCTAAATGTACTAAGACATTTGTACTCTTTTAAAGTAAAGTTTTAAATTCTGGACATCTAGTTGTAACACAATTTCTACACTGTTTTAGTGATATGACACATACATACAGACCCATTTTAGATGTATATGCTACATAGGCTGCAGCCTAAGGCGCCACCAGTAGGGGGCCTCAGTGAGCAACATGGATTTATAGTGTAGTTTTTTTTATTTGTTTTAAATTATATTCAAATTATTTGTACGTATATTTCATGTTACCTTTATTGTTTATTGTCAGTGTGAGACAAAATAAAGATTTCAGTGGTATCTATTCATGAAAATGATTAAAAATCTAAATAAGCTATGTCAGAGTATGTCTGTGACATCATCAAGACAAACTCTCCAAATTGTGAGACACAGAAACGTAAAAAGAAGACTATGGCCTACATGTATGAACATCTGAACCACTTAATTTGAATTTTTCTGGAATATGAGTTTCTAAGTTTGACAGTCATTTGATTTTGATTTGATTCAATAATTTTGCTTCAAAGAAAAGAAGGAATAGAACCACAAGTTGTTGAGTATGTGAACAATGATCTGATTTAAACACAGGTGTTATGGGCGATGTTTTCAGAATGTACACTTCAGTATAGAAGATATGTCAGAGTTTGGACACACAGGATGATAATTTTTGTTAATTCCTTCTCCTTAGCAGTACAGTACTTTTGTTGTGCCAGAAAAGGCACCTCCAGATTACAGTGGTTTAATTTGTGATAATATCAGTAATGACATTTGTTGGAACCTGCATATTTTCTGGTTCATCTCTGGCTTCAGGCTCATTATTGGTGTGACCCTGTAGGATAATAGTCGCCATGCTTGGTTAAATTATTGTGCTTAATTGTTACTTCATTCATGTGAACCTGGATCTAAAAGACAATTTCCTTGAAATGTATATGCAATATATAACCCGATTGTTGTTTATGCACTCACACATATTGATCATAACCATTATAAAAACCAGAACATCATAATACTATAGTGATAAAATCATAAGTATTTTAGTGGTTTAGTTTGTTGTTAATCAGCAGCAGCAAAGTCTTATAAGCATAAAATGCTTTGCTTGCTTTAAGGCCTCAAATAATAGCAGCCTAGGGTTTCAAGAATCCTTAACTTCCTACACACTTACAGTATACAGTAAGACCTAAGTACTTCTTCTACCACTGCAAATATTTGTACTACGACAGAGAGTAGTATTAGTAGGAGACATTTTTTTATTTTATTTTTTTAAGATGAGGATTTATTTTTAGTATTTGTTTATTAATTGTGTGTGTTTGTGTGTGCATTGTGCTTATTTAACACTACTTTCATATCTATCAATTTGAAAAATCTGTATACAAATGAAAACTCCAGCAGTTTAACATTTCCCTCCTGTAAGGTCGAGGTCTTTATGAGAGACAATAAAATTCTGATTGCATTATGTCACCAGATGTATGTATAGTAGCTTAAATCACTCACCACATTGCTGTCTGTCACAGCAGTCCACTGTCCGGTTCACTAACACCTCACCTTCCTTGGTACAGGTAATAGGTTCTCGTGTGGGACATGTGAGATGCTTACACTGGACACTCATAGTGTCCTTATCACAAACACACTGCTGACAGCCACTCTGCCAAGTCTCACCATACTGTTTGAGTGATTAAACAGAAACATTGTTGTAACACAAACAAATACACTGTAGATAATGAAATTCATTCATGTTTTGTAATATTTACAGTTTTAGGTTGGCCATCGGGTCCAGTGCAACCTTAAACAACAACACAAACAATCAGTTTATTTTTAACAATGTTAGAACGCAATTACAAAGTTATGTTTAAAACTAATTATACTAATTATCTTACAAGAGGCGACACAGAGGTCAGAGTTTGAACTGAACAAAGTCAAACCCTTTGGACAGAAACATCCCTCAGTGAATCGACAACCTTCGCTCTGGTCACCCATCTGTCCCTCACACTGTTGTATGTACTTTTCATTGTACCTAAAAATGATGAAAAACATAAAGTGTTATTACAACTCTAATTCCCAAAAAGTTGTGGTGCTTTGTAAAATCTACATAAAAACTAAGTGCAATGACTTGCAAATCTCATAAACCGATATTTTATTCATAGTCGAACACAGGCATATCAAATGTTTAAACTGAGAAATGTACCATTTTAAGAAAAAGTAATTCTGAAATTACAGCAACACAAAAACGTTGGGACAGGACCATGTTGGCCTCAATGTAGGATCCCCTCTTTTCTTCACAGCAGTCTGTAAACATTTGGGACCACTAAGAACTAAGACCAGTTGCCGAAGTTTTAGTAGAAGAATGATGTCCCATTCTTGCCCGATATAGTATTCTGACAGTCCTTGGTCTTTGATGTGTTTTGTGTTTCGAGATGCATCGAATATTTTCAGTTGTTGAAAGGTCTAGACTGCTGGCAGGTAAGTTCAGCACCCAGACTCTTCTACTACAAAGCCATGCTGTTGTCATAGATGCAGTATGTGATTTATCATTGTCCTGCTGAAATATGTGAGGCCTTTCCTGAAAAAGACGTCACCTGAATGGGAGCATATGCTGCAAAACCTGCTTTTGTATTTGAGCATTGATGGTGCCTATTCCATAGGCACTAATAAAACCCAATACCATCAGAGATACAGGTTTTGCTGGTCCCTGTTCTCTATAGTCTGGAGGACGTAGCAACCATGGTTTCCAAAAAGAATGTCACATTTTGATTCGTCTGACCACAGACCATTTTACATGAGCTTTTGGCTCAGAGAAGACGGCAGTGTTTCTGGATCCTGTTCATACAGTATATGCTCCTATTTGCATGATAGAGCTTTACCTCAAATTTTTGGATGGTGCAGAAAACTGTTCACAGACAGTGATTTCTGGAAGTATTCATGAGTCCATACAATGATGTCCATCACAGAATCATATCTGTTTTAAATGCAGTGCTGTCTAAGGGCCTAAAGATTACGGGTATCATATTGTGGAATCTTTTGATGATATTTTGCACTGTAGATGATGATATAGTCAAAGTCTTTGCAATTTTATGTTGAGGACATTCTTTTCATAAACTGGTGAAGCTCTGCCCATCTTTACTACTGAGAGACTCTTTTTATATCTTATCATGTCACGGACCTGTTTCCAGTTAACCTATTTAGTTGTGAAATGTTCTTCCAGCTCATTGTTTTCTATGTTCTGTTGTGAATAAAACATTTTTTAAATTTGCAAATGATTGCATTCTGTATTTATATAGATTTTACACATGAGGTTGTATAAGACACTGATATTATTTATGATATTACATAAACAGAACTGAGTGATTACCTTGCATTACAGGTTGGTGGAACAGTTGGCCCACAAGGTTGGTAGATTTTATTTTCTGGACATTTGTAGTCTACAATAAGAGAAAGTGTATTTAAGTTTCAGAATGATGATGAATTCATCTGAATATACCATTGTGTACTTTCTACAAAAACACCTACCACATTTTCCTCCTGTAGCGCCCCTCCAGTCTACACAGACAGACGCATCAGCGCACATCCTGGCATATACCTGCAGACTGGAACATCCCAAGGTGGAATTTGGCATGTGGCAAACATCATATTTACAGGCCTTGTAGAAATGTTGTGGATTAATTACATCATGGCATTTCTTAAACACCCTTAAAATAAAATAAAAAGACTTTAGATTAGTTTTGGTTATACAGTGAAATGAATTGATGGCATGTTAATGTGTATTCTGTAAATTCTTACTCGCTGATCAAAATTTCACAAATATAAGCTGTGGTGCAGTCTGTTGGTATTGGTGTAGGGGGTGGTGGTGATGGTGGAGAAGGAGTTGGCGGCAAACAATAAGTTTTGTTCTTATCCATAACTTGCCAGCTGTATGCCATCTCAGAACATGAATGGGAAATCTGGCCATTTGGTAATCTGCAGTCATTTGTTTGGTTGTTGTCACATGTACCTTAAACATCAACATGACAAGTATTACAAACTATTTTTTATCATATTTCTTATACAAATATTGGCATGTTCATATTTAAGCTGAAATATTGAATTTGTTTTCATGATTTGTTTGTAAACACAATTATTCTAACAGCAAATTTATTCTCAACTGAATGATTATCTGACCACATTGTCCTTCTGTGTTGCCGTGGAAAAGGGAAAATGGCAAGTCAACGCTGAATATAAGTCCTTTGAATGTCACGACTGCTTCAATTGCTGGGATTGTCAAAAGAAGCTCAATTGCAGTACTTGTGATGGTAAAGTCCTTATTAGAGTAGGTTGGGATAACTTGCTTGCCGTTGATATACACCTAAACAATTGCAACATTTGTAAGAGTCTTTTATCATACAGAGTACAAATCATTTTTTCCATTGTCATTAATTCCTTTATATTTATTTAAGCAAAAATAAAAAATAAAGGTTAGTGATATTTACCATGTTCACAGTCTTTGGCTGTCTCTGTTGTGTAAGAAGAATTTCATAGTTGTTGTAATACACAATCAAAGCTTTAGGACAGGTCACAGTTCCAGAGGCATCACAGTTTTCATTATCAATATAGACTTTGAAATTGTATTTGGGATTTATCTCTTTGACTAAAACATATGTGCAGTTTTCCTGGAAGTTGTAATATTGGCCATCAAAAGTCACATAATGAGGATCTCCCCATCCAGAGCAAACACCTAAATATATGATATAATAGTGTTATATTTAAGACAAACAGTATATTATCTTTCTTTTGATATTAAATATATTGTACAAAAGTTTTTTTACTTACATCTGCATTCATAATAGGGACAGCAGCCCGTTTCATCATAAACTCTAACTAGTGACAGCCCATTTGCGCAGACAGGATTTACCACTTGTTTACATGGAACATGTTCTGTGATTACTTTACCATCAACACATGTTTGTGTGGTGCAGTTGTCTGGCTTCCAGGATTCACCATTCTTTTTTAAGAAAAGAAAAACAGTACTGTTAGCAATTATAAAATAATAATAAAAAAATATATTTAATGTTCTGAAGGTTGTTTGAGTAACAATTTGTCCCCAAACGAAAAAGTAAGACATAAGATATAAATCCACATGTGATAAGAACATTTTACAAAGACTGAACACAGAGGTACATTGCCATCGTCAAACAAACTAAAATACTATAATTGGGTTCTGACTGTGCATGTAGCACCTTGCACACTGAAAACTGAAAATGCTCATTTACATTGAGAATATAGCCCACAGCTGTTGATTATTGTTGTTGGTTACATTCTGCAATTACTGGGAGGCATATAAAAAAAACTGTGTAAATTATATGAGCAGACTTCTGTTTGAAACTCTAAATGAAACTGTAGGCACTCTCCAAGAAAACAGACAGCCACAAACAAGGACTCATGACATTGTTGATGTAGCAGAGGCGTTTTTAGGGTATCAGTAACAACGGAAATATATAACTTCCACTTTCAGTCATTAGGCCTGACACTATGTTCAAAACCAGTGGGAAGAATCTGGGTCAATAAAAGTAATGAACTGTGTAGGTTGTACATCCCCCCAATTCTCCAAATCTGGTGTCAGAAATCATATCACAGTTTGGGCCATTAGCACCATAGGGCCCTTAGAATTTGTGAAGTAGTGTTGCATTTTACTGTTGGTTTTGAATGACAATTCCAAAAGACCTAAAGATTGGAAATTAAGCTGCATGAAGTGAAGGCTCAGTATATGTCCATTCACTTTGAGTTGAACAGTCGCCATAAAATATAGAAAAAGATGAAAATTCAAATACCTTTCTAGGTGGGTTGAGATAGGAACAGTTTTTGTGTGGAGGTGTAGTTGTTGTACTGCCAGGTCTTGTGGTAGTAGGTGTGGTGGTAGGTGTGGTGCTAGGCGTGGTAGTAGGTGTGGTAGTAGGTGTGGTGGTAGGTGTGGTGCTAGGCGTGGTGGTAGACGTGCATGGTCTACTATCCTTCTCAACACTGCAATTCAAACTGCAGTATGCTGTGAAACACCAGCCTGCTGCATCACTTTCATTGTAGATGATGTTACCTATATAGGAATGAAACCATATCAGAAAGAACTAAATTATCAAAGAGGAGAAATCAAGAGAAAAGCCAAACCTCTAGTTGTATCTATGGACGTGAACAAAATTGTTGGTACCCTTTGGTCAATGAAAGAAAAAGTTACAATGGTCACAGAAATAATTTTAATCTGACAAATGTAATAATAAATACAAATTCAATGAATGTTAACCAATGAAAGTCAGACATTGCTTTTTAACCATGCTTCAACAGAATTATTTAAAAAAAAATAAACTCATGGAACACGCCTGGACAAAAATGATGGTACCCCTAGAAAAGACTGAAAATAATGTGACCAAAGGGACATGTTAATTCAAGGTGTGTCCACTAATTAGCATCACAGGTGTATACAATCTTGTAATCAGTCAGTGGGCCTATTTATAGCGCTCCAGGTAGTCACTGTGTTGTTTGGGGACATGGTGTGTACCACACTCAACATGGACCAGAGGAAGCGAAGGAAAGAGCTGTCTCAGGAGATTAGAAAGAAAATTATGACAAGCATGTTAAAGGTAAAGGCTATAAGACCATCTCCAAAAAGCTGTTAATGTTCCTGTGGCTACAGTTGCACATATTATTTAGAAATGTAAGATCCACGGGCCGCAGTAGGAAAATTGATGACAAATCAAAGAGACGGATAATCAGAATGATAACAAATGAACCCAGAAAGACTTCTAAAGAGATCCGAGGTGAATTTAATGCTCAAGGAACATCAGTGTCAGATCGCACCATCCATTGTTTTTTTAGCCTAATTGGACTACAAGGGATATGACCAAGGAGGACACCATTATGGAAAACAAATCATAAAAAAGCTAGAATGCAATATGCCAAACTACATGTTGACAAGCCAAACAGCTTCTGGGAGAATGTCTTATGGACAGATGAGACAAAAATTTTACTTTTTGCCAAGGCACATCAGCTCTATGTTCACAGATGTAAAAATGAAGCATATTAAGAAAAGAACACTGTCCCTACTGTGAAGCATGGACGAGGCTCTGTTATGTTCTGGGGCTGCTTTGCTGCATCAGGCACAGGGTGTCTTGAATCTGTGCAGGGTACAATGAAATCTCAAGACTATCAAGGGATTCTAGAGAGAAATGTGCTGGCTGGTGTCAGAAAGCTTGGTCCATATCGCAGGTCATGGGTCTTGCAACAGGACAATGACCCAAAACACACAGTTAAAAACACCCAAGAATGGCTAAGAGGAAAAACATTGGACTATTCTAAAGTGGCCTTCTATGAGCCAATCCTATTGAGCATCTTTGGAAGGAGCTGAAACATGCCGTCTGAAAAAGGAGCCCTTCAAACCGGAAACAACTGGAGCAGTTTGCTCATGAGGAGTGGGCAACAATACCTGCTGAGAGGTGCAGAACTCGCATTGACAGTTACAGGAATCGCTTGATTGCAGTTATTGCCTCAAAAGGTTGTGCAACAAAATATTAAGTTAGGGGTCCCATCATTTTTGTTCAGGCCTGTTCAATGAGTTTATTTTTTAAAATAATTCTGTTAAAGCATTGTTGAAAAGTAATGTCTGACTTTTATTGGTTGTCATTCATAGAATTTTTATTTATTATTACTTTTGTCAGATTAAAGTTATTTCTGTAACCATTGTGAGTTTTTCTCACCACATATTTATCTATATATTCAGATTCTGCATAAGAAAGTCAGATCTTACCAGACAAAATCTCAAATCTCATTGACAAATTCAATTCTAATTTTGCCATGAAGTACTGTGTAAATGCACATCATTTCCAAATGTTAGGTTTTTTGTTTTGTTTTGTCATAAAACATACCTGACCTTTTAAGAGGTCCAAAACCGTACAGTTTTTTTGCACTGTACACATAATTTAAAGTTTTGCTCATATATCTTATCCATGCAACATAATCATTTGGCCCCTTCCAAATAGTTACAACACAGACCATATTTTTTGAAATATTACTTGTGTGGTAATTATCATAGCATAGACAGCAGTTTTCAGGGAAGCTAACAGCTCATTTTTTGTAGTAAATTTTTTTTATAATAATCTCTGGATCAACAATAGGTTTCTACCATTCTGACATCTCCTATTCTGGCTATTTGTCTGTCTGGCTGTCACATAACCCCCTCTGTCCTCTCTCCTGGAGCCACTGCCACAGCTCACAAACTAGTGTCGTTCTGCTTTGAATTTAATAGTTGGGTGGAGGTTTAGTGCTCTTTTAAAGCTCTGATCAAATGTGTCACGTTACATTGTAAATAATGTGTATATAGCTACACTCTTATTCAAACCCCATTGCAAATTAAGCGCTTTGAGATAATTTACAAATCTTTAGCTGTTTGCAATGAATAAATCAAATTTAGAACCTCAACTAATGTTACAAGTGGCTCCTCTAAATTCAACATAAAATGCAACTTTTAAAGACTACTGCAGTCTCAAAAGTATTCCTTCATGACAAACATCTTCACTACTTAGCAGAGCACCCTTTTTGACTTGCTGGAACGTGATGCATAACCAGACATCACCTTTAGTTCAGTGTTCCTGGGGAATCTTATGGGCAATGGCCATGCTGTTGATTCATAGGCCTGATAAGTTCCACAGAACAGAAGCCTAACTAATTTCTGCTGCTTATTTATATGATAAAAACTTTAGTTGAGCGTAGGGCGGAGTGAACACACTCGGTCACGCACTAATGCTAGCAGAGTTCGATGCCTCACAGACAGGGTGGAGCAAAAATTTAAAAAAACGAGGTAGAGGAAAGATACATGACAGAGGCAGAGAAATCTGTGCGACCCAAATCATCCAAGGTGTGGGAGCATTTCACATTAAATAAACAGAAAAAGTGTGTTAACTGCAAAAAATGCAAAAGCGACATGGCATGGCATGGGAGCACCACGGCAATGATCCAGCACGTGATACGCAAACATGCACTGGAAAAGATGCCACTCCCAAAACAAGTTAAAAAAAATCTTATTATAAGATATTTTTGCTTGAAATAAGTAAAAAATCTGCCAATGGAACAGGTGGAAATTCTCTTGATTCAAGGTGCACTGTCTAAAAACAAGTTTGAATATCTCACTGAAATGTGACTGTGTAACTGATTGTGTCTCATTTTAAGTATGATGAGATATTTTGACTAGAAACTAGACGAATATACTTAGTAAGATTTTGAGTTTTTGCAGTGTGATTGAGTGTGTGATGAAGAGGAAGGGAGTTCAACAGCAGGGTAAGTCACTACAGAATCCTACTTTTGTTCCGTTTTGAAGTGAGGAACGTAATGTCCCTGGTGCTGGTGTTTACTCATTATCCAGCTTGACAAGCATGACAAGTTAGCGTTAGCTCGTTAATAACAGTAGTAAAGCAGGGGTGGTATAGTTACTTTGCACTTTGTATTGCAAGACTAAAGAAACGTTTTTATTCACTTGCCTTTTTTGGACCATTCATTTTTCAATATGTTGTCATGTATAGCTACACTACAAAAAAGCTTTTCTTACTTAGTAATTATGTCTTGTTTCCTGGCCAAATATCAAAAAAATCTTAAATCAAGGTTACTAGACAAGAAAAATGGCATGAGAAAATTAGGTGATGCTTAAAACTTCTGTTTGAGATTATATATTATATTATATATTAAGGTTATTTTTCTTACCCCATTGGCAGATAATTTTGCTTGTTTTAAGCTTAATTTTAAGGTGTTTTTCAGAAAACAAGACATAATTTATATATATAATATATATATATATATATATAATTTATAGATATTTGGACTGAAAACAGGACAAAACTACTAAGTTAGAAAAGCATTTTTTGCAGTCTGTGCTATATCCCATATAGGGTATTATTGACAGATATATTTGTGTGTGTTGTACTTTTTAATTTAATTTTAAAGTTCTTAGCACTTGGTCATCTTAAACTTTGTTTAAATGTGGTGTATAAATGAACCTTGCACTTACTACATTGATGGTAATAATTTAATGAATAAGCTTCAAGTGAACTTGTGAGAGAGAGAGAGAGAGTGTGTGTGTGTGTGTGTGTGTTTGTGTCAGTGTGAGAGTTTGTGAGTGTGTGTTTCTGCAGTGTAGTGTAGAGAACAAGTTCTGACATTCAAACAAATCCTGTCAAATTTTCTGATTTGTATTATTATTATGTATTATTTATTGTTCTGGCAGCTCAGGTGGCACTTTATTAAAAGAAAAAGTCTATATATTTGGCGGATGTAAAGCATACATGTGCATGTTTTTTGTTAGTCCATTTTTATTTTATTTTATTATAACAGCTCAAGGAGCAACATGTTTGTGCACTTTCTAAGGAGTTTAGTTCTGTTTTTGAATAAAGGGTTGGAAATTAATGCTTTTCTTCTTTGATCTTTTTATTGGAAAATTTTTTTATCGAAAAATTTTTGGACAGATTAATCGATTTTTTAAATTATCGTTAGTTGCAGCCCTAATCTTTTAACTTTATATATCTTATTCGCATCTCTTTTTTTGTGTTTAGGGTCTGTACTGATTTATGTCTTGGATGGAAACAATTAAAAGGTTTTGCATACACCTTATAGTGAAACTGTGCAAAGCTTCATTTTTCTACCACAGCAAGGTAGTGTTACAACTGAACCTTTAATGTAGGGAACTAAGCTCCCAACAGTGTATCTGACAACACTTAGTGACGTTATTTTACATTCTTCCTTGTTTGTGAAAGGCAATGAACTATCTTAAATGCATGGAAGTTTTGAGCCATATCATTTGGCCATACTTCAAACATGCAAACAAAAATCACACCCAAAAATACTAAGCAGTTCAGATCGGGCTCAGGCAGCATAACAACATCTTAGCTCTGACGCCTGGAAGGTAGGAAAGTATCCTGACACTGCCCCAGCAAGCAGGTTTACACAGAACACCAGGAGTCCAGCGAGACACACTCCCCCTCCCCATTCTCCAAGATAATTTTTTCTTGTGTCATTTGCCAAAGAAAAAAATCAGGATTTACACTACATTTTCACATGTGGTAAACTCAGTGTTAATATGCAACATGTGTGAGAATTCAAGACATGTAGTGTAAGTTTGTTTGATTGTGCATATACAGTATATGTGTATATCATATATGTGCTATTTTTTAAATATTTATTTCCAAAACTATCTGAGGCTTTACCTGCATTTTGATGTGAATAGCTGCATCTGTCTTGAATGTTTGCCAAGTTTGTATGTATGTTTTTAATATTTACCATTTAATCTCTAAACATAAAAATTATTAATTGAAAAATAAATTTTCCTAATAAGATTTTATGTTTCTTGTGTGTTTTTTGGTTTCAATGAGTAATACAATATGTCAAAGTGAACCGTAAAGTCACACAGCTGAGGTTGTGCTGAAAAAAATACATGGCCATGGTAAACACTGATGACATATAAAAGAAAGGTCAAAAGTAGGACAAAATTATCAATTATACCCTGGACTCCTAACGGTAAATGTTTTCTGTCTCAAGCAGACTTTGTGCAACTAATCAAGCACCTGATTAGTTTTAGCAGACAATCAGTGTTTATAGTGGTTCTGTTCAGAGGGATGAATAATTTTGAGACTGCATTGGTGATTAAAAGTTACATATTGTGTTGGATTTTGGAGAAACCATTTGTCAATTAACGGCATAAGCTATGTTAAACTACTTTAACAGTTGTTGTTTAAACAGCTAAAACATTTTATCTGCTGCCAATAAACCCACAATAATTTCATTGGGAGTTCAATAATAATTGTAACTAAAATGGGAAAATATTAACAAATACTACACAGTTACCTATCGCTTACCAGGAGAGAAGATTTGATCCATATATCTGCAGGAGCATAAAGTTGTCCTGGATCTTGGAGTTGTAGTTGATGTTGTTGTGGGGGTGGAGCTTTCTGTGGTTGTGGGTGGTGTGGTTGTTGTTGTGGAGGTGGGGCTTTCTGTAGGTGTTGTAGTTGTATTCACAAACACTGGTGCTGTTGAATATACTGTTGATTTTAACCTATCTGTAACAACTTCATGTGTTGTGGTGTGTGTGGTTGTTGTGGAGGTGGGTCTTTCTGTGCTTGTGGGTGGTGTTGTTGTTTGAGTGGTTGTTGTAGTAGAGGTGGGGCTTTCTGTGGTTGTGGGTTGTGTGGTTGTTCGAGTCGTTGTGGAGGTGGGGCTTTCTGTGCTTGTGGGGGGTGTGGTTGTTTGAGTGGTTGTTGTAGAGGTGGGGCTTTCTGTGCTTGT
>JAUYWH010000024.1:14741254-14754399 GCA_034779795.1 Ctenopoma multispine
ACACACCCACTGTGTGTAATGTCATCAAAGACAGTACCTTTAGAGGAACAGAACAACCCGATTAATGTTAGATCAAAAAAAAAAAAAATGAAATTAATGCCAGTGTTCCTAAATAAATACACATAATGCAGCAGCTGTCACTGGAAAATATGAAATTTATGTTCTCAGTTATTTGGGTGCACATTTTAACACACAGTCTGTTAAGTTTGAGCATAACACATAACATCTTCTGGCACTAATGTTCCAAAATATGCAAAACAGCAGATGTCCCAGAAAAAACTGTTGTCGTGGAGAGAGTGCCCTTTTATGCGATTTAAGCTCCTGCCCCTCAAAATGTCTGTGCACAGCTCTTCACCGCTGTATAAGAACAGTGTAGAATAAACAGTGAAATATTCTTCTTCTAATATTTGCATTTGTTGTAAAATTACACACACACATTACACATTACATAAAACAAGATTACAAGATTAGCTTGTAGGTAGCTAGCAGAGATATATTACTCTAGTGGTGTGGGGCTCTTCACAGCAAAAGACTAATGCAATGAAAAGAACTGCTGATAGGCAGTGTTTTTGAAAATAAAAGTGTTTCATAAATCCACAACTGCTAAATCTAGCAAGAAAGTAAACAGTTGACAACACTACCCACAGCTCCATGTTCACAAAGCCACACTCCACCTTAGGAGTTTTAAGGAAATTAAACCCATCCACATGTTCTATTTAATTTAGAAATATGTCATGGATGGATAAACACAATCTTCAGTTCTTGTAGACCCACACACATAATATGTGCTGGTTTAACTTACCAGATGGGCAGAAGCATCCATCTATGCAGTGCTCCTCACACACTTGGCTTCTCTTGGGGTTGCTGCAGGTGTCAGTACACGGACTACCACATTCTTTATACTCCATGTTGAATGGACATGTTTTTTCTACTCAGCACAAATAAATAGCAAAATCAACCACAGTGATTTTGTCAAATAAAGTTGGAGATTCTGATTTTTTTCTCTGTTCTTACCACACAGTTCTGCAGTCTTCCATGTCTGCGGTTTTCCACCTGCATGAGCGCACTGACGGGAGTACTCTGAGATGGTCGGACACAGGCATGAAGGACTGTTGTCCTTACAGTTGCATTGGTCAATCACACAGGCATTGATGAAGGTGTTAGAATCAATCAGGTTTTGACAGCTAAGGAATGCAGGTCCTGACAGCAGGCTGTTACAGAGGTCGCTCTGTGTATGAAAGCATAAGGTGTATTTAATGTGTACCTACATTAACTATATACAATCCTTTGAAGAAATTTATTTTTCAGATACCTGATTTGAACAGTTCTTTGTGGTTGGAGGGATTTGTTCACAGTTTTCAGGATCACTGACTTTCGATAGCTCCCCATAATCTTTAGGAGACATTAGAACGAGAAGTAGGTTTTAGCAAATGTGTGGAGTGATTTTGTGTAACTCAGTTGTTTTATTATCTTGATGATTTGGAATTTACCTGTTCCGATGAGGTCATTAGAAATCTGGACTCCATCAAAGTCATCACACAGGCCACAGGTCTGATTCTTGAATTTTGCATCTAGCTCAATCTGAAAACCAGGTAAAAAGGATCATATTGATTAATTGTAAATTGTTCTCATTTATATTTTCTATATAGGTAAAATGTAATTTTTGTACTGTCTGACATTTTAATTTTGTTACTATTTACATTGCAGCAAAGGCATAATGCTTCTCCGTCAGTTAGCAAACATAATGTAAAGCTATAGTATGTAATCATTTTGAATACACGTATGTTATTGTGGAGAGGTTCTGTCCAAACATTCCGTGAAGTCAGACTCGCTCTTAAAAACAGTACTAAAGCAGATATATTTGTTTCTGTGATTTGATAATAACTAATACTTGAAAGACTGTCATCATGATAGTGTGAAAGAGTGTAGCAAATGGTAAAAGAGCATAGTGGATGATGGCAGGAATAGAGTGCATTAATGTCTCATTCTAGTTCTTGCTCATGTTGAGTATTGTTACTTTAATCAAGCTATTATAACTTAATTCATTCCTACATTCCCATTTCTAATTTATTTGCCCTTATCCTTACAACCATTCTAATAAATTAGTTTTGTTACCTAAACATCATGACAACTAAATAATTACACTACAAATAGAAAGTATTACAACAAAGTAAACATGAACAAACATACCCAGAGTGAGTCTTTTTGATTCCACATGATGACCAAACCCAGCTTTGCCTCAATTTTGACATATGAGCCACTTCTTTTAATTGAAATCCCAGCGCTGATGAATGGTATGGTCACACTAGAAGGGACAAAAAGTCACAGTCACTGTACAGTCACTGTAATCAGTACATCAGGCAGTTTTAAAAAGTTACATTATGAAAACAGACTCACAGTTCATCACTGACTGTTATGGAAGAGTTGGCTAATTGCACAATGACTCCATCCAGTTTCATCAGGACCTTCTTAATGGTGGTGACACCATTTATCTCCTGACGCTGCAGCTGAATAGTGAAGGTGCTATACTCCCCCTTACAATGGGACGCAAGGACGTAGTTGCAAGTGAAGGGAAGTTGGAAGAAATCTCCATCAAAGGTCCTAAAATGGTAGTTTCCCCATGTACTGCAGAACTGGTTGTTATGAGAGGGCGTCACGTCTAGTTTGAGAAAAAAATTGGATTTACTATACTGTATTCAAATTGTAAATCAGTGGTTTGTTATTTTTCACATAAAAAAATAAATTACCTGCAACTACTGGTACTTGAGCTGTCGCATGAACCATAACTTAAAAGAGAAGAGACAGAAACATCATTTTACTGTCAGAAAAACACAGGTTATAATTGTACCTAGGATGCAGAATATTCATAAAAAGATTCAGAACACAGAAGATTACTGATATTATATCTGTATTCTGTAGACACTGCAGAACATTAATGAGATTTGATAAGGTTTCATCACATCTAATTGACTGTACATTACCAGTGGTGGCAGCAGATAGTCCAAAGTACAGGGTGAACCATGGTATCACCCATTCAAGTAGCATCCTGGTTATAGTCATGATCCTTGAGTGCTCCCTGTCCTTAGATGGATGGTTGAGCTGATTGGGACAGTACTACATTATGCATGCCATCTTATATACTTTTCTGGGTGTTTGTAGTTTAGGAGGGGTGACATCCTTTTTGGATGTCATCCTTTGTGGTTTTGTCTTTATCAAGGTTACACCCATGAACATTTCTTTTTAACACTTGCATCTGTCTGGATCATGAACTAATAACCAGGCTAAATTTGTATATTCATTTCTGATAAACCCTTTTTTAGAAAAAATCAAGACTGAACATTATGAAAGAAATGCACAAACTCAAGATATTATCTGTATGGGACATAAATATGCCCAGGTAGAATAGTTATAGGCAACTGGATAGTTCATGTGCTGACTGGATAGAAGAACAGTGATAATAATAAAAACACAAGGTTATGCTCTTTTGCAAATGTAAGAATTTCGAATATTCAGTAGAATAACCTATGAAGGTTGTATATTTTTTTGTTTTTTGCATTGTTTAAATGAGGAAATAAAAAAAAAAAACAGTACAGGATGTCCACACATGCCACATCCTTGGTTACATCCTTGATTTTGGTCATCCTCTACTTGCAGTGTAAACTTAAAATACCCTGGAATCTAAGTCATTTCACATACTCCAAGCCTCATACCATGACATAACGTACAGTGGCGTCAGTCATTTAATTCATTTTTTATTCAAGTCTGAATCAGACAGACATAAATCTAAGCTTTTCTATAAATCTTCAAACACTGGCATTGTTCACTTCATGAACTTTGAAAATAGAAAAATAAACTAGAGTAAACAGTGATTGTGCAATAGGTTAAGACAGGATCTAAGACAAATATTTCAGAGGTTGTGAAATGTGAAAGAAAGAAGTGAAGATTTTTCTTCTTCTTTACCTCTTAATGATAAAAAGTAAAGAAATCTTATTTTTAGTATGTTTACTGTGTAGATTTATGTCTTCAACAAAATACAGCCTCCTCTCCTCAAAATGTGTGTGAGCGACAAGAATTTAAAAAATCTGAATGTTGGTTGTGTAAAACTAAAGTCAAGGTATATTCATCTATCTAAACAGCACTTTACAGAGATTGATTGATTGATTGATTGATTGATTGAACAGCAATGTCGACACAGTTGTCGATGATCTAGTTGATGGTGTTCATGATCCAGAAGCAAAACAAACATTAAGTTCAAACACAGAGGAATACTATTTTTACATACTGTATTAGGTTTCATTATTGTTGGTTATGTTTAACTGTTTACTGGTCTTGTGAAAGAAATAAAACAACAAAATAACATATATTATAAGACTGTATTTTATAAAGCTTTATTTTTTAGGACTTGTAAATGTCAATTTTATGTTGTTTGTCTTTAAATTGAAAAAAGATGTCGAAAGTGGTAGATGTTTAAGTGCCTGCTCCAAAAGGAAGCATTTAATGGAATATTGTTATTTAACTAATGTAAGTGATGCAAAACTGTGGGAAGTGGGAACTCAAAGAAGACAGATAGTGTATATGAAACTAAAGGCCTTTGAGAGTTGGTGGAAGCATGGATGCATAAATAAACATTTGCACTGCGTGTAAATGTTTGTCCAAATTTTAATTCATTATTTATGCTCGGAACAGTCTGCGATACGTCAGAAATACGTCAGTTTAACTTCCGTCAGCAAACTATTCCAGGTAGGTGGTGCAGAGAAAATTATCCTTTATTTCCTTGTCTCTGTGAGTACTGAACTTCATATCATTATGCGTTACAATGGAAAGTAATATTGCATAATCCAAAAACTGCTTGTGACTAACAACTGTAAATAGAAGAGCAGCTGCATTGAGAAAATGCAAGCCAACTCTGGAGGACAGAGCACAAGGAGTTAATTTAAATTTTAACAGAATGCGAATATGAACTTTTTATTCTGTTTAAAAAATGAGTGTAGTGAACATTTTAGTCTACATTAATAACATATAAAATGTTACTAATATTATGCTCTAGGTAAATAAAATATATAATTAACTTAAAAGATTCTCCTTAATGCCACGATGCATTTCATGTATCATGTGTATCATCTACACAACAAAAGCCATGAAATAAAAAGGGACACAATCATGAGTATACTTGCAAGTTTTAATATCACTGTTTTTTGAAGTGTGACATATCATATTGCAAATATTGTTTTTGCTGAGCTGTATTCAGAATATGTCCCTTCAATACAGAAGTAAATACATTACAGAAATAAGTAAAGTTTTGGTATCTGTAGACCGCAACCGGATTTTGACTCTTAGGTCAAGTCAGAAACAGTAGAGGAAGAGAACAGAGTAAAAAACCCTGACCATTCAAAAGCTAAAAGAGACACCAATATATACTGTCATTATTAATCATTACCCACCTCCCTCACAAAAAAAAGAAAGTGATTACAGGAATACTGAGTGTACAAACGTCTAGTGCCCAGAATTGTAGGAAACCATAAATTTACCATAAAACATTTAAGTGTTATGCTTTTGTTTGTAGAAAAAGTACAGATTTAATCTAATATTTCCTACCCTCTATGCTTAATTTTGCCAAACCGCCTGCCTTCAAAGTGATCTTCATGTGAAGAGTGTCTCTCGCGAGAATGAGAGTTTCTCTCGTGAGAATGAGAGTTTCTCTCGTGAGAATGAGATCCTTCCTCATGTGAATCATGGTTTTCCGGTAGTCTGAGGTTGCTGTCTGTACATTTAGCAACGCTGCAACCACACTTATCAATCGAAATGTAGGAGTATTTTATCTTCTTGCCATCAGAGCAGATCATGTCCACGTTCTTCTTACTGCTAGACATTTCTTGACAGCATGAGCATGAATGCGCCAAATCGTTGCTCTCTGCAGAGTACCTGTGCAAAATGTTTCAGACAATATCAGTGTCAGTCTTGTGCTGTTCAGTTTAAAACATGCTTTGTATAAATTACTAATGACATGAAAACTGAACAGATGAGCTTAGTAAAACTGGTGATTTTATGATTAGATGAGTTAGTAGTTAATGCTGTAAATCACTCATAATAATGATCATTCATGTGGAATCTCACATGGATGAGGATGGTCCACAGGATCCCTCACAGGCTGTGATTTCCACTGGCACAATCGACTTGCAGTTGTTTTTCTTTAGATAGGTGGAGCTCTTTTTCATTTGACAGTTGCTACGAGGAGTACCTGCAAATGACATTTTTTTCATCTTTCTGCAAATATTATATTAGCCACAAATCTGCAGTATAAATGTAGTATTGTATAAATGGCAAAACATGATATTAGAAGAAGATGTTGCCTTTGATTTGTTCAAACTGTATTATGCTCAGATTGTTGTTATGCAAGAGCAGCATTATAGGTGTCAACTGACTGCGATGTTTGCCAAATTGAGCCTATTAGTATTTGCTTGTGTCTCTCAGATTAAACAATTTATTGACTCATACTTACATGTTGAACAACAACCATTTATGTCCATTTGTTTAGTTCCCTGTAACATAAACAGATTTGATACAAGAGAAGTCAGTGTTGAGTGTTTGAGATACATCTCAAAGGTAACAACTAGACTTGAGACTAGACCTAGACCTCTTATCCCGAAGGCTTCTTCTAACTCAGGGTGGGGAGTCTCCATTACTTGGACTCTTTAGAATTGTTTTGGGTCATTTGTAGTCAAATCAAGTCAGTTGATGGACATTAAGTACAATATAAGCATAAAAGATTATTGCCACAGATTCAGTTTTGCAGCAACCAACAATCTTTCCTGGCCAGCATTGCTGTTTTCAAAGAAGTGTCCTTTATCTTTCAGACTTTAATTTGCCACCAAACAAGCATCTTTACAAAGACAATGACTTGGGTGATTATGACTTTATAAAAGGAAACTGGATAATACTCACAGGGACACAGTTGTCTGGATCAAAGGGAGGACATGTTGTTTGGTTTTTATAAACTAACAAGTCATCTTTCACCTTCTCGCAATTATACGTGGTACATTTGTCATTTGGTGGTGACCAAGACTGAGAGGGCTGTCAGAAGTGTAGAAGGGGTCAATTAGAAAACATAAACAATTGTAACTAATTACACAATTTAAGTTTACAGACACAGAATCTAAAGGTTTATCTTACATTAATAATAATTGTATTTAAGCCTGGGATGTCCAAAACACAGCTTGTTTTTATACATGATCCACAACATTGTCCCGGTTGCTGTTTATACACATAGCCCTGTTTGAAAAAAAACAGAAAGATGCAGAAATCAACATGGTCTGCAGCTTCTGTCAAATATATTAATACTTAATAAGTAACTACTGAGAAATGACTTTTCATTACAAAAAACAGTACATATTTCATTACTACCTTCAGGTAGATTACTATAGTTTAATAGGTTTGGTCTTATGTGTTAAGCTTAACTGTGAGGTTTCTGCCACCGCTAAACTGTAAAATTATCAGTTTTATATTTTAGGTTTTTAAACAATGGCATCATGACAATTTTCCCCAAAGCTTAAAAAATAATTAAATAAATTACATCAACAAGTTTTAGATCAGTACCATACTTTTTGTTGATTCCTCGAAGTAAAGCATATGAGTGAGTTAGCGCAGATTTTATGTGCTGTCAAGCTAGGTATTTTTGTCCAACATAATGTGTATATATGCTCACTTTAAGTCCATATTATTCACATTATTAAAAGCTCAATGTTAAATACTTCTTTACCTTTGGACACTGTGTGAGACACTGGGTCAGCTGACATGTATAGACATTCAACTTGCTCTTGGGATCCTGAGTGTTAGTACAGTGGCAAGTTTCACATAGGTTTTTGGAGAAATCCATATCAGGCTGTAAACAATAAAATGTAAAGTGTGAGACAATTTATTATAAAGGCCAGAAAAACTGACTACAGTGGAAATACAGGACAGTGGAGAGATACTGTATAAAACAATCAACTTAAATATTATTCTGAAAACTACCTTAACTTTATTGTATACTTCATTTAAAAAATACACAGTCTACTTACCCTGTACTCAGTATGATTGAAGACACAGACACCTTTGGGTACTGGATATAAAAAAGTCAGCAATTATAATCCCATAAGACAACACTTAGTTTAGTTCATAAATTTTTTACACACTAATACTTTAAGAAACTGAAACTGAAACACGATGCAGAACTTACCACAGTTGTAAGAGGGACAGCAACTATCCTTTGAGATGTGAACCTCCAACTCAAATCCCAGTTCACACTTCTGTGGCAATGAACAGCGGCTGTTATCACATTCTGATAATGAAATAAAAAAAAAAAAAAAGTGTGAGTTCAGTAACTGAAATTAGTCAGACAGTAGTTGGAAAATAGATAATCTCCTAAATGTACTAAGAGATTTGTACTCTTTTAAGGTAAAGTTTTAAATGCAGGTCATCTAGTTGTAACAAAATATTTCTACTTTTTTAGTAAAGCTTTTACACATATACAGTATACATAAAGGTCTAAGTACTGCCACCACTGCAAAATTAATACTGCAACAGACACTAGTAGTAGTAGTACTCCTACTACTATATAGTATTTTTTTTTCACCAGATGTATGTTTAATAACTCAAATCACTCACCACATTTCTGTCTGTCACAGCAGTCAACTTTCTGGTTCACTAACACCTCACCTTCCTTGGTACAGGTAATAGGTTCTCGTGTGGGACATGTGAGAGGCTTACACTGGACACTCATAGTGTCCTTATCACAAACACACTGCTGACAGCCACTCTGCCAGGTCTCACCATACTGTTTGAGTGATTGAACAGAAACATTGTTGTAACACAAACAAATACACTGTAAATAATGAAATTCATTCATGTTTTGTAATATTTACAGTTTTAGGTTGGCCATCCGGTCCAGTGCAACCTTAAACAACAACACAAACAATCCGTTTATTTTTAAATTAATTAATTCACAAACAAATTGAATTGTGTAACATAAATTATCTTACAAGAGGAGACACAGAGGTCAGAGTTTGAACTGAACAAAGTCAAACCCTTTGGACAGAAACATCCCTCAGTGAATCGACAACCTGCGCTCTGGTCACCTGTCTCTCCCTCACACTGTTGTGTGTATTTTTCATTGTACCTATAAATGATGAAAAACACAAATTATTATTTAAAAATATAATGGTGAATGATGTGTATGATGCAGTGCAGAGAATGAATCCAAATCAATCGTAAAAAAAAAGGAGGATAGATTACAATGACATTAGAATAACTGCCACCCTAAATATCAACTTTAATGACTTTGGTAATCACTTAACATATCATCCAGCACAATTATTAACTGAAATTTTTAATTGTCCATTACTTTGGTCTTTAGATCAAATACCTGCTAAATCAATAAACTAAATTCCCATTACCCACAGATTTACCATGTTTAAGGCTAATTACTAGTTAAATGAGTGAATGTAAACATGCAAATACACCAAACTAAGATGGTGAACATGGTAAAGTTACAGTATATCTGCTTAACATCAGCATGTTACCATAATCACTTTGCATTTACCTCAGTGGTCAGCATGGATGTTGATATTTAAGTCTCATTAAATAAACCAATGACTTTATAACTGAGTGATTACCTTGCATTACAAGTTGGTACAACAGTTGACCCACAAGGTTGGTAGACTTTATTTTCTGGACATTTGTAGTCTACAATAAGACAAAGTGTATATAAGAATGTGTCAGAATAAAGATAAATTTATCTGAACGTAACATTGTTTGCTTTCACCTACCACATTGTCCTTTTGTAGCGCCCCTCCAGTCTACACAGACAGATGAGTCAGCACACAACCTGGCATACACCTCCAGACTGGAACAACCCAAGGTGGAATTTGGCATGTGGCAAACATCATATTTACAGGCCTCATAGAAATGTTGTGGTGCAATTACTTTGTGGCAATTCTCAAACACCCTTAAAATCAAATCAAAAGACAGTAGATTAGTTTGAGTTATACAGTGAAATGAACTGATGGCACGTTTGTGTTTATTCTGTAAATTCTTACTTGCTGATCAAAATTTCACAAATATTTGTTTTGCAGATTGGCTGTGTAGGTTTTGGAATTGGTGGAGGAGGAGGAGGCTTTTCACAGTAAGGCTTATTCTTATCAGGTACATTCCAGGTATTTGCCATTTCAGAACATGAAGGGGAAATCTGGCCATTGGGTAATCTGCAGTCATTTTTCTGGTTATTGTCACACGTGCCTTGGGAAAATAAATATTAACATGACAAGTATTATAATCTATACAATCTATACAAATATTTACTCTTTCATATTTTATTTTCCACTATATATTTTTTTTCATCTTTGTACACAGTGCCCCACCACAATCATTTAACAGCAATCAATTTTAACAGCAAACTGACCACATTGTCCTTCTGTGTTGCCGTGGAAAAGTGAAAATGGCAAGTCAACGCTGAATATAAGTCCTTTGAATGTCACAACTGCTTCAATTGCTGGGATTTTCAAAAGAAGCTCAATTGCAGTACTTGTGATGGTAAAGTCCTTATTAGAGTAGGTTGGGATAACTTGCTTGCCGTTGATGTACACCTAAACAATTGCAATTGCATTTGTTTGACTCTTTTACCATTCACAGCACAAAACATTATTTCCATGTTTCATCATTTCCATTAATTAATTTATATTTATTCAAGGAAAAAAAATTAAAGACAGTATGTTAAAGGGATATTTACCATGTTCACAGTCTTTGGCTGTCTCCGTTGTGTAAGAAGAATTTCATAGTTGTTGTAATACACAATCAAAGCTTTAGGACAGGTCACAGTTCCAGAGGCATCACAGTTTTCATTATCAATAAGGACCTTGAAATTGTACTTGGGATTTATCTCTTTGACTAAAACATATGTGCAGTTTTCCTGGAAGCTATAATATTGGCCATCAAATGTCACATAATGAGGATCTCCCCATCCAGAGCAAACACCTGTAACATTTGATTGAAATTACAGTCAGATTTACCATCAAATGCAAGCTGCATACACAGTACACAGTAGTTGCTTGAAAGTGAAATTTTTAATTAGATTCAATTTGTATATTTTCACTTTAACTTACATCTGCAGTCATAGTGGAAACAGCAGCCAGCTTCATCATAAACTCTAACTGGTGGCTGTCCGTTTTCACAGACGGGAATGGTCACTTCCTTACATGGAACATGTTCTTTGATTACTCTACCATCATCACATGTTTCTGTAGTACAGTTGTCCAGCTTCCAGGACTCACCACTCTGTAAAAGCCAAAGTATCACTTTATCACAATCTAGTTGTAGTAAAAGAATATTATTTTTGAGACCCCCTGATGATATATATGAAAATTCTAACACACTAAAAAGTTTGTAGTTCATGATATAGATAAAGGAGATAGATATAATGCTAAGCTGAAGTATAGCATCCACTGGTGTTTCTGTATGTTGCTTTTACCATGTATAAGTTACTTAAATGTGGAATATTTTATTGTTGGACCTATTTGTGTTGTTTATTTGTAGATGTGTGAATATATATATATCCACATTGTGTTGAGTAGTTATGTGAGTGAATATGTTTAATGTTTTCAGGTAAAGCTATACTATGTAACGTTTTTGTAATTGTTTAAGATGAATTATGCTTGATATACCTGTGATATATTGTGTGATTGGGGTTTCATTTTAATTATGAGGTGTTGTCTATCAGAATTAAATTCTACTGCAATGCCAAATCAAAGATAGATAGAGCTGTAAAGATTAGCAGTAGCATTAGATTTAGCACACCAGCAGCATACAATGCACATTGCTGTGTGCTAATATTAACTATGACATAGTTACAATGGAAAAATCTAAAAAAAAAAAAGGAAGGTCTGTAGTCCCAGCCCCTGCATGTCATACATTAATTAGACTCAAGTAATACAGATAACCTGCCATTAATCAATCATTCATGTACAGTGAAAAATCTGTTTGTTTGCTAATATAAAACATAATCAGTTTGACTGCTTTTGGGGAATTGCAAGACACTCCTGACAGACAAGAAAAAGCTGAATTTAAATACCTTTCGAGGTGGCTGTAGATATAAACAGTCTTTGAATGGTTTCAGTGTGGTTACTGGAATAGTACTGGGTGTTGTAGAGCCAACTCGTGTTGTAGTGCCAGAGCTTGTTGTGGTGGTGGCATTGATTGGCGGAACAGGAGGTTGGCATGGTCTAGCAAGCTTCTCAACACTGCAATTTACACTGCAATATGCAGTGAAACACCAGCCTGCTCCATCAGTCTTATTGTACATGACGCTATCTATATAAGAGTGAAAACAAAACAGTTACTGAAGATAAAAAATAAAAAGCCTAAAAACTAAAAGTAATTTTTAATGTTAAACTCTCTGGCCACATCTATTCTATATATGTCTGTGGTTAGATCTGGGTTTACTACAATATATAATGCATAGTAAAATATGAAATAATCATGTTGAGACTGCTGTGTCTGATTATTATTATTAGTATTATTACTATATATTTCAATGTAACTAGGATTTGACCTCAGAATGTCAACACCTTTCACATTAGGCAACCCTGATACAATTAAATGTGCCAGATGACATTGTGAAAATGAGTATATGACTAAAGTGTTAACATGAAGAACAGTTGTTGACACATTGCTTACCAGGAGAGAAAAACTGATCCATGTACTTGCAGAAACATAAAGTTGTTCTGCCAGATGTAGAAAAATGTGTAGAGGAGGGTAATAAAGGTTTAGATGTCGATTGTATTGTTATTGCTGTGAATGAAGTAAGCTTTCCTCTTGTGGTAATCTTTCCAGTGGTTACAGGTCTTTCCATTGATGTGGTTATTTTTTGTTGTGTGACTGTAGAGGCTGTTGTGGAAACCGTTTTTTCTGTGATTGAAGTTCTTGTAGTAGGCTTTTCTGTGACTGATGTGGATTCAGAGACTGTTGTGGTAATGGGTTTTCCTGTTGTTGCCGAGGTATTTGTTCCTGCTGAAGTGGTTGTTTCTGTGATTGAGGTTGTTGTAGTAGGCTTTTCTGTGACTGATGTGGATTCAGAGACTGTTGTGGTAATGGGTTTTCCTGTTGTTGCCGAGGTA
>JAUYWH010000024.1:14768320-14779595 GCA_034779795.1 Ctenopoma multispine
ACACACCCACTGTGTGTAATGTCATCAAAGACAGTACCTTTAGAGGAACAGAACAACCCGATTAATGTTAGATCAAATAAAAAACAATATATCAAATGCCAGTGTTCCTAAATAAATACACATAATGCAGCAGCTGTCAGAGCTGTTGAGTTACTTAATTTATGTTCTCAGTTATTAATTTAGGTGCACATTAATACACCATAACAAACAACATTTTCGACAGGACTGTGGCCCTTCTTTTTGACACCTTTGCCTGTTTATATGGAACTAAAAAAAGCTGCCCTAAAGGTGCTGCTCTTAGCAGAGGTAGCAAATACTGAGAAATAACACACACTATCTTTCAATTGGACATATATCACAGAACTGAAGCTAAATACACTGACTTCTGATTTCAGTGTGGCTTTGATTTGAAGCAATGAATACAGAGTTAGTGGGCAATGCATAGCCTAAACGCAAGCAAGTCTTTTTGTTAAAATAAGTTGAGAGTAATTTAACAACACAAATTACTAATTCAACACACCACAAATTTAAGATGCAGAATTAATAAGCTCTGCAAACTGCAAGAAAAAAAACCAAAAAAAAACAAATAACTATGATACATTTGCTGGATCACACCCATAATCTGTGCTGCTTTTAAGGAACTTACCAGAAGGGCAGAAGCATCCATCTATGCAGTGCTCCTCACACACTTGGCTTCTCTTGGGGTTGCTGCAGGTGTCAGTACATGGACTACCACATTCTTTATACTCCATGTTGAATGGACATGTTTTTTCTACACATCACAAAAAAAAGTCAACCACAACGATTTTGTCAAATAAAGTTGGAGATTCTGATTTTTTTCTCTGTTCTTACCACACAGTTCTGCAGTCTCCCATTTCTGTGGTTTGCCTCCTGCATGAGCGCACTGACGGGAGTACTCTGAGATGGTCGGACACAGGCATGAAGGACTGTTGTCCTTACAGTTGCATTGGTCAATCACACAGGCATTGATGAAGGTGTTAGAATCAATCAGGTTTTGACAGCTAAGGAATGCAGGTCCTGACAGCAGGCTGTTACAGAGGTCGCTCTGTGTATGAAAGCATAAGGTGTATTTATTGTGTACCTAGATAAACAGTATAGCATAATTTCAGGCATCTGAAATGTATTTTCAGATACCTGATTTGAACAGGTCTGAGTGGTTGGAGGGATCTGTTCACAGTTTTCAGGACCACTGACTTTCCAGATCTCTCCATAGGTTTCAGGAGTCAAAGGTGTATCTAGAGAAAAAAGCTGGTTTTAGCAAAAAAAAAAGCCAACTGATCTAATGCAATTCAGTTGGTTATAACCTTTTATTATTCAGTATTTACCTGTTTTTATAAACTCCTCATAAATCTGGACTCCATTAAAGTCACCACACAGGCCACAGGTCTGATTCTTGAACTTTGCATCCAGCTCAACCTGAAAACCAGGTGAACATAGGATTTGAATTCAATATTTGCCCGGCACAATTGGTGCCAACTCTGACTCAGTCAAGACTAACTTTGTAAATGTCCCTGAGCAAGACACCTGATTCCCAGAAAACCTTTTATTTAATATGAATTAACTTAATATGTAAGATATCAAAGTGATACATTCAATATAAGGTATAATTTACACACAAGTACAATCAGGTTAGATTACACAGCAGTAAACATGAACAAACATACCCAGAGTGAGTCTTTTTGATTCCACATGATGACCAAACCCAGCTTTGCCTCAATTTTGACATATGAGGCACTTCTTTTAATTGAAATCCCAGCACTGATGAATGGTATGGTCACACTAGAAGGGACAAAAATCAACACAGTAATATGATAAGACATTAACAGTCCCTGTAAACAGTACATCACCCAGTTTTGAAAAGTAACGTTGTGAAAACAGACTCACAGTTTATCACTGACTGTTATGGAAGAGTTGACTAATTGCACAATGACCCCCTCCAGTCTCATAATGACCTTCTTAATGGTGGTGACACCATTCATGTCCTGTCCATGCTGCAGTTGAATATGGAAAGTCTCATACTCCCCTTTACAATGGGACGCAAGGACATAGTTGCAAGTGAAGGGAAGTTGGAAGAAATCTCCATCAAAGGTCCTAAAATGGTAGTTTCCCCATGTACTGCAGAACTGGTTGTTATGAGAGGGCGTCACGTCTAGTTTGAGAACAAAATTGGATTTACTATACTGTATTCAAATTGTAAATCAGTGGTTTGTTATTTTTCACATTAAAAATCAAGATATTACCTGTAATTACTGGTATTTGAGCTGCCGTCTGAACCATAGCTTTAAAGAAAAGAATATGTTTAGTATTTTTCAGACAGACCCTGCAGAAAATGGTTAGATAAAGTTTCATTTTAGCACAGCCTTTGATGTATGCAGCTCTCTTACTATACATACCAGTGGTGGCAGCAGATAGTCCAAAGTACAGAGTGAACCATGGTATCACCCATTCAAGTGGCATCCTGGTGATAGTCAAGATCCTTGAGTTTTCCCTGTCCTGAAAGAGATGATTGAGCTAAGTGGAACCACACTACCAGCGTCAAGCAATATAGTTCTCGGGGTGTTTACAGTTTAGGAGGGGTAAAACATTTTGGGTGTCAACCCTTGACGCTTTTGTGCCCATGAAGCTCACACCCATGTAGAGGCTTCTTATAATAACACTTAACACCTTAATTTGTCTTCATCACGAAGCATACTAACAACCACTCTAAATTTCCAGAGCTCTACTTTGAGCTTTGAAAGACACTGAGAAACATCCATCAAGTAACAACTATCTTGTAAATTCAATGGCCATACAGGTTCAGATGGTGAGCACACATCATGCTTCAGTTATGGCATTCCCTTTGTTCATATCCTGTATCTTGAGTGAGGACGATGAGCTTCTTGATGATCCTTTGCATTGAAGTTGTAGGGTGTGCCTATATGTCTGTCAAGTAAATTCATAATTCACTTGCTCATACATTGAGTTAATATTTGACAAAGACTTAAAGACTTTAGTATTATTACACACTGACACTTTAGTGTTAATACTGTTTTTACATGTGCTTCTTCATTCCTGTCATAATATATTGATGAAAATTTGATTGACTTACCTTTTGCACTTGTCACACCATTCAGTGATCCTTGAAGGAAACCAATCCAGTTAAATTATACAGTAGCTATAGTTAAATTATTAAGCTGGTTATCTCATTGTTTAGAAGGTATTAATAAAGTTGCTATTTGATTTATTAGTTCACTACAGGTTAGATAGGCCCAATAAAGCCAAGTCAAATGATACAGTTTGATTAACTGTGAACACTGGTTTGTGTGAAAATGCAGATGTATTGGTTCAGGAATAACAGATGTTTGTCAAGGATCACCAGTATCAACGTTTATGTCAAGGACCTACCAGTAATGGAGGTATGAGGAATTTTAACACCCGCTCAACAAACAGAAATATTTATGTATAAAAAGATTTATAAGAAGGTTACCCACTGTGTTATAGTGTGCAGTGAGAGTTGAGAATCTTCATCATGTGATTATTATAGATCATTTGGCGTTTATTAACTCCGCTCCATGCAGCACCCCATGTGCTGGCACAGACCACATGTGAATGTGGACGTTAATGCTGGCCTGTATGGTGACAAAACAGCCACTAGGCTTATGCATAGGCTATTTTGCTGGCATAAATGGATGCTGTGCAGTATGAAATTAATTTACATGTTACACTGAGATATAGCAAGGCAGAAGACAGAAAAGACAGAAGTATCTATAGTTGTGACTTTCTGAACCCTTTAAACCAAACAACAGAGAAAAGGAGGCAAATTAGGACCTCTTTTTCTTTTGATAACTAGCAAGCGATAACTACTTCACTTTAAACTGTGAACGTGTCCTTTAAACTAATATTGTCAGAAATTACCACACAGTCATTTCTTATGTTTATCGTAAGTAAAATAAATTCCATTAATGAGCAAATATAATTACACTGACGCATGACATTAGAGGGATTATGAAGCACTATTACAGTAATGGGACCTACAGTAAATTAGTATGGTCCTCAAAGAGGACTTCAAACAAACTATTGATTATAATCCAGCTTTAGCAAGTAGAACTGGTCAAACAAAGGAGAATACTTTTCGTCCATATAATCCTTTCATCTTTTAATGTTGCTAACATAAACCTAATGCAAAGGGTTCTATAAGATAATATTTGTTTATAGCTGGTATCTTCACCTTTAATTATCAAATTTGTCTCAATTGCACACAGGTGTCTGGTGTCTCAAGTATGACCATAAGCATTGATAACCAAATATGCCACTTTTTAATATGGTGATACACAGTTTTGTTGATGTGATAGGTATATAATACTGTTGCAGTTAAATAGGTTAGCTTTGACTTGGATGTTAGGACAGTAAAATTTAGTTTGAACCTACTAGCACCTCTTGTTGAACTATTTGGAAAACACAGTCGTAACATGCTCTAAATAGGCAAGTCATATTGCCTGTGCCCTTAGATTCTTTGCATCAGTAATAACAATGGTTAATTTATTTAACGTTATGTAGTTTGTGATTTCTTGAATTGTATTGTTTTTTTATTAAAAAGTTACAAAATGCTTGCTTATAAAGTCTCAAGGGCTAATGTGCCAAAGCTCAGGACTAGGTATTCCATAAAAAGCAATGCAAGGTCTGCTCGAATGTTAAATAAAATATATTCCTTTACACACAACAGACAAGGTTAAATTGGCTGCTGTGTCTTAACTTAAATCTTAACTCTGTATTCATGTAATTTAAAAATTCTTGCTTAGCTTCTTGTCACACTTCTGTTTTGCTTCTGTCTAGAAACATGTTCAGTACTCACGCATACTATTTTACAACTAGCATAATACGGCTTTAACCACCTCAGTCATCTCAATTTGTGTGTGAAATATTAACAAGTTAAATGATGACAAGTTAAATAGCATTATGTCAATATGAACTATATGTTGAACAGTCTGTCTTCTAATCAAAACAGTCTGAGGGAAATTTGGCAAATCGACTACCCTCCTTGAACTAACACACTACTTGCAGTCATGGAGAAAGATTCCTTACTGCAGTTGTCCACATGTAGGAGTGACCCAAAACCATGTTTGCCTTTGGTGGAGCTCCCATCTCACAAGCAATTTAAAACATGCAAAAATACTTTCAGATTCGTTTCCAATAACCCTAAAAAACAACAATAGGTAAACAGGGTTTAGAAAAATGCAGTTCAAGCTTTTATAAAGCTAAACTTGCTGGATTTTGCATCAAATTGTATGAATATTATGCATGACTGAATTCTATGCTTAAACATCAATATTGTGGACTAATTTCTACCACTGAACTAATGGTGACCATTGTTGATAGAGAAAAGTTCCTCAGGCTAGGGCCCGTGCTAAGCTACTCTTTAGCACAAGGAAGTATACAGTAGATATTTCAGTTTGAACAATGTGTGCACGATGTTTATCTAGATTTAATCTGTTGTTTTACTGCCTCACTGGCGGCTTTACACAATGTTTACTGTAGGTTTAACTACATTACATTTGTAGTTTCTGAAGAGACTTAAGTGTATTTCTGGGTATTTTGTTGACTTCATTTATATATAGGGGATTTTCACATACTTAACTGAGGTAGTCCAGCATTGCCACCCTGCCTAGACCCCTTGCCACTCTCTTTGCCGTCCAATGAAAATATTCTGGATCCGCCACTGTGGCTGAGGCTTCATCAAGCAAGTTCTGGAGTGTTTCTTCAAGTTGTTGCATGCAAAGCTGCAGGCACCTTCAAAGTTTCTTCAGAAACCAGGTTATAATATATTGTACTGTTTATATAATTAGTTGTCTTGTAGTAATCTACCCATTCTAGTTGTCTTTTAAAAATACTATAATGATATGATGAGGTCCCAATGTTCTAATCATGTTTTTCCTGCTCATAGTCCTAATCTTTTAATATGTAGTATCTACCAATACCAAGTCTGACCTAATACTTATCCATAATAAAGTGTAATTTAATATTGTTGCTGTATATTACTTAATCTAACTCATGAGCTTGCTGATCCAAATACTGAAGAGTTTTGTTCAAAGTTATTAAATTTATAAGTTCAAATGTTTGATATGCCATGAACAAAACTAATAATAGAACACCACTTATGTAATTAACACAAAGGGATCCTCTAGAGTGAAGATAACCAGATTTTATGGGAATACAGTACCATTCAGTTCATGAGGATGTGCAGAATCCATTGATGTCCCATTTCAGACAGCTGTATTCTGCAACATTCCTGAAAGAGCATGTAGCTTATCTTCATTCTGAAAACTAGCATGGCTGGGTATCTGCAGCATTTGTCATGGCAAGATTCAGAGTAGCATGCAAAAAAAAGGATCTCAATCAGGTGTTTGGTTTGTCCTCCAAACACCCAATGTCTCTGCATGCGTCACATGGAAGGATGACATTCTAGCAGTAAATCCCTCCTTGGCAATCCGCCACTTGAGACTGTGATATCCTTGAGGAAAGCCCAGATAGTAGCTTCCAGGATGAATTATTAGCCCTACAAGCAGACAAGCCTGTTCCCTCAGCAAGTAATCTGTTCTCTGTAGCTGTAGAACTTGAGCCGGGGGCTCCCTGTGGCTGCCCATTGCTCCCCCAGGAGATTGGTTAAATGCAGAAAACAAATTTTGTTGTAAATGTAATCAGTGACAATAAAGCTTATTCTTCTTTTTTAAAACAAACAGCAAAACAATACACAGTATGAGTTGGAGTGGCATAAACAAGAAATGAACAGTGGCATCTGTTGCATTGCTTTATTTGGTTAACTGATAAATACACTCTCTACAGTGATAATTACTTTATAAGAGATATAATGAATGTTAGGACACTATGGGAGGAACTTTTACACTCCACAGGCTTGAATGTGATTACACCAGCGTGAAGCTTCGTCTCCTACGAGCAAATTGTCCAGCAGCCGCAGTGCAGTGTGTTTGACCACAGCCACATTCCTCTACATGGATGTATGTGTAGGGAACCACATCTCCATTCAAGCAATGCAAGTCAACAGTGCGATTGCTGAAGCGCATCTCTTTGCAGCAGGAGCAAAAATGCTGCATAGTAGATGCTACTTTAGAGTACCTGAAAAAAGCGGAGGCAGTATTAATTAATAAACTAAACATCTACATGTAGTATACCCAAAGGCTTCAAAAATGTTTTGGGTTTTTTACTACTGGGAGGAAACATTAGTAATATCATACTGACTTTGTGAAAGTGTTGCAGGATCCTTCACAGTATGGCAATTCTACCTCCTCATTGGTCTGACATCCGTTGTGTATAACTTTGGTTTTCGTGGATACTAACTTGCATGCCCTCTCCTTCTCAATACCTTTTCAAAGGAGACACTTTATTAGTTTCTTTTTATTTAAGCATGTTTCATACAAAAATTAAGAAAATGTCATACTCACAAATTTTACAGCAACCATTTGCTGCAGTCTGAACTGTATTCTAAAGAGGAAAAATAGAACAATATTAGTTTTAACCTCTCTCCCTGTTACACAGGCAATCCAGATGAATTTGCGACACTTACAGGTTGACAGCTGCTTGGATCGAATGGTGGACAGACAACGTGTGAATTGATTGTTATTAAGGTTTCACCCTTTCTCAAGCAAGTGTAATGTTCACACATATCATGAGGTGGTGACCAGGTTTCTCCTTGCTGGGGATCACAAAAATACACAAATATCAAAACACTGAAATACTTTAGGCTATTAAACATGAAAGCATATAGACAACAGATCCAACTTACCATCAAGAGTTGATTGGTACCATTGAGACTGACAACGCAGTGTGTCTGAACACACTTGCCACAACATGCATCTGAATCAGTTTCCACATATTCATATCCCTGCAATAATGGAAGGAGTTAGTTTCCAAGTCCAGTTAACCCCTTACACTAAACACAGTGTAAACCAAGTTACATGGAACAAATTAATAAAATTGGTTTTGATTTTCTTACCATGTCACAGTTCTCTTTACATTGCTGAAACTCACAAATTACTTTGAGTAGACCAGAAAGGTTGTCCACCTCACTGGAACAAGTACAGTCCTGACACATATTTGCAGGAACTTTAGATCCAAGCTAGAAAAAAAAAATACTCTGTGTCTTAAGCCAAACCATACATGAGGTACAATTCATATCAAGACAATATTCATGTATTACCAAATTATGAGACAATCATGACAATAGAAATCCTTATTTACCTCATACTCAGTGTCTTTGTGAACACAAACTCTTTTAGGATCTAGAAAAAAGTAAGACATTGAGAAAATGTAAATGTGTCACTGCTGTCATTAGTTGTTGTTTTTTAAAAATTAAATCAAACTATGAAATCATGAGCTCACCACATGTGAGTTCTGGGCAGCATTTTCCCTCAGGGATACTGACAGTTGGCTTGTATCCTACTTGACATTTCATGTTGAAGGTTGGGCATGTATTGATCTGACATTCTGTTGAGATCATGAAACTGCTTGTTAAGATTCATCTTCAATAACTGTTATCAATGTATCGCATTTTGAAAACTGAAGATGAATGAGCATTGAAGCTACATGTCTTACGGCAGACATAAGTAGAACAGCAGGGGTCTAATGGATTTGATTGGTTGACGAGGACAAACCCTGGATCAGGACAGGGTGTTATAGGTGGTGTTGGGCACTCCTTTGGCTTGCAAGTCACAGTCTTGGTGGATTCTTCACAGATGCAATTTTGGCATTTGTACTCAAACCTTTCATTGAACTAAAAGAATACAAAATAGTAATGACCTAGTTAGCTTTTGCAACTAAACAATAGAAGTTACAATTTTTACTGAGAATGAATAGAAGCTCACCTCACGAGGAACGCCCTCAGGATCAAGACATCCTGTTGCAAAATGTGATATCTTGATGAGCAGACATGATTTATACAAAATATTCAACCTATATTTATATGCCACACTTACCACACTTGTCAACACATATGCCAGATTCTTTATTGAAGAGTTTCATTCCATCAGGACAAAAGCATCCTTCAGTAGTGATGTTCAGTGTTGGTTCATTAGAACTGTAGCATTGATTCATCAAAAAGTAAAAGATTTAAGAAGAAGTAAAATGTTTCTTTCAGATCTCTACAACACAGTTAATTATACTTTCCTTATTACCACTGTGTTGTCAGTAATAAAATACTGATTACCAAGTTCCATTATGATCCCAGTTTAAAGCAAAGGCCAATGTTTACAGTGAACTATAAAATGAATACATTTGTGTTATTTGTCTTACTTGTCTTCACAGGTTGGTTGTTCTGCAGGACCACACGGTTTGTAAACTTTGTCTGATGGACACTCATTTGCTGTTAATGAAGGAAAAACTCAGTACATACTTTATATATACTGTAAAAAATTTAATGCACAGCAGTCTGTTTAGTGGGTGTTAAAAGCAACAGAAGTAAATGAGTTGCCAAAACTGAGTCTTCTGATGAAAAAAAGTAAAAGAATGAGAAATGGCTTACTACACAGTTCTGTGTGGTTCCTCCAGTGAAGACAAATCCCAGCCTGAGCACATGCAGCAGCATAAGTCTGCAAACTTGTGCACTCCACTGTTGGGTTAGAAACATGGCAGCTATCAAAAACACAACCTCGGTAGAAATTGTCAGGGGAGACAAAGGAGTGGCACTCTTCAAAGACACTGTGAAGTAAAACATAAACAAAAGTTATGTTTAACTCCAATATGTAAATGTTATGGAGATGGCTGTGAATGACAGATGAGAGGACCTGCTTTTAAGAAGGTCACATATGGAGTCTGGTTTGCATGGAGCAAAGGTTGGGGGAGGTTCTGGTGTGTTGGTGGGTGGTGCAGGTGGTATTTGGCAGTTGGGCTGACTAATGTCTTTTCCAATCCAATAGTCAGCCATCACAGCACAACTTTCCACCAGCTGGCCTCCAGGCAACATGCAGTCATCAGCCCGGTTGTTATTGCATGTTCCTGACAGTAGAGTCACAAAATTGTTAATTTTATATTCTAACCTCAAATTAATACTTTACCAATATTAATAATTGTACTTACCACAATGGCCTTGTGTGTTATTGCCAAAGAATTCAAATGGAAGGGTAACACTAAAGCCAGTTATTCCAAATGTAATGATTGCTCTTAAATGAGGGATCTCCAAAACCAAGTTAATGCCAGTACTCAAGATCTTAATAGCATGATCTGAATAAGGTAGTTTCAGACTTTCTCCCTTTCTCAGTGCCTACAAAGAACGAAATAATGAGATGTACTAAAAATATAATATTACAAAGATCATATCATATTATAGATTCACTGCTTATTTATTGAAATAAAATTTCAATGAAAAGTAATAATGCACTCAAAGCCTGGGGAGTTTTTTTAGAACATAAAACAAAACATTAATATAAGCACATGTTGTTGTACCTCCAACTCTGCTGTTCCAAAAAGGTTATGATTTATGAGTGTTACAACTTCCTGTTTGTATGATATCATAATCGATCGTGGACAGGACACATCTTCAACGGGATCACAGAAGACATTTTCAATATAAATCTTCAAATTATATTTTGGTAAGATCTCCTCCATCAAAACATAAGTACAGTTCCCTTGATAACTGTAGTAGGATCCATCAAATGTGATATAATGAGGATCTCCCCAGCCTTCACATACACCTGATGTGAAACAAACAAGAAAGATCAAACTCAAAGTTACATATATAAGATAATAAATATGTGTATACATGGATACTTAAATCACAGAATAGCTTACAGTCACAAGCATAATGTTGACAGCAGTGGTACTCATCATACACAAGAACTGGCTTCTTTCCATTGGTACAGGTGATGTTCTCAATGGGTGGACATTCATATGGAATTATTTCAACTATATTGTCTTCAATGCATCTGGCCATGGTGCAGTTACACAATAAGAAGGTCTCGTTTTTCTAAAGTAAGGGGACAGAAGGGTATGTAAACACAAATGTAAGTTTTCTTTCAAAATTATAGTATTATAAAAATCTTACCGTTACATTCCATTCGGGGCATCCAGGTACAGAAGGTGTAGGTATTTCAACAGGGGCAGTTGTTGGATACTTTGTTGACACTGTTGATCCAGTGACAACTTCTGGGGTTGTAGATTGCGTGGTTGTGGTTGGCTCTTCAGTTGTGGTAGGAGTTGGTGTGGTTGTAGATTGTGTGGTTGTAGTAGGGCTTGTAGTTGTAGTGGGAGTTGGTGTGGTTGTAGATGG
>JAUYWH010000024.1:14783479-14853025 GCA_034779795.1 Ctenopoma multispine
GTTGGGGTTAATGTTGTAGTTGTAGTGGGAGTTGGTGTGGTTGTAGATTGTGTAGTTGTGGTTGGCTCTTCAGTTGTGGTGGGAGTTGGTGTGGTTGTAGATTGTGTGGTTGTGGATGGGCTTGTAGGTGTAGTAGGAGTTGTAGTAACTTCACAAATATCTACACATATGTGGTTGTCCTCATCATAAAAGGGCTTGTCTTCAGGACATACAGGGTAACAGCCTGTGAAAGTCACATGATAAAACACAAACCTTTTTTCACTGAGTTTTTAAAGAACACCGGTGTTGGCCAGATGAGATAATTTTAAAGTGTTGTCTAGTCACACAAGGTACAGTATTGATTAAATGTATATAGGGAGACAAATAATGTAAATTAACCTCTTACCTTCGAGACTGGGTAAGTGGTTGGTGGTACAATCTGGATTATTACAGGTCTTGTAGCAAGTTCCACAAGGGTGATAGTGCCAAATGCATTCATTGTGGTGGTTGTAGTAATCACAATAGACAGCTAGGGAAAATACATGAATATATAATATATTTAAATAAAGGAAATGTTAATTGCAATTATTGAATTATTCTCTGTGTAAGTGCCATTTAGCAAAAGAGAAAAAAAATGAAACTCAGCTTGACATGTTCAATTATTGTTACATTTAGTTCTTGCTAAATTTGGGAAGTTATAACTCAGTCCAATACATAGCAAACCATTTTGGCATATACTGTATGTAGATCACACTATCTTGACAAATCTAATTTAAATCTTTAAATGCCGTGGTCATAAGAACACTGTGATCTAAAAATAAGGTATAAGACCAGAACAGGTTAAAAATAATCACTTCAATCTAAGAGTAAAATGTTTTTTTACTTACGGCAGATATCTGGACTTCTCCATGCAACACAGACGCCAGCCTCATTACAAGCTTGAGCATAAGCTGCAACTGATGTGCAGAAACACTCACAGTCTCCGCCAGCGTCACAGGCACAAGAATCTCTCACACAGCTTTCATAGAAAGAATGAGGGTCTACCTGTTCAGTCATTAGAAATGTATTATAGATTTTTAAGAATTTGTTTAATACTAATGATAAACTAATGATAAATTAGAAACAAATCTGCGGTTACCTTTTTGTGACAGTTTTTAAATGTTTTTCCTGTTATAATGCTGCACATCATTTTTGCCCAGTGATGTCGATGTGGTCTGACTACACAAGGGTAAACATTCACTTCAACGTTTGGGCAGCTGCTCAACACTTTCCAGCTGTTAGCAAATTCAAGCAGACTGCTCACTGCCAGCTGACCCTGGGTGGTAAAGTCATTCTTGCCATCACCATCAAAATTTCCACACAGGCCACATACTTGTCCCTGAACAAAAAAAAAGAGTCAGTTACTTTTTATGGGGGGATAATATTTCATTTGAATAGTTTCACCAAGCATTTTCCAGGCATTACTGTACTATTAGAATATTTTATTGTATTCACATAATACTTTATGAATATTATAATGCATTAAGGACTTCTTAGACAATGTTACTGTCTATCAATATCATTGCTGTCCTAAAGGCTTATGTAATCTACAAAGACAGCTGGTCTGCATGTGAGGAAAAACGGTTATTTTTTAAATTATTAATTACTGACTCACACTATGTTCTGGTTCCAGGAGGATCCGAACAGTTGTTTTGCGATCCCACATCACTACCAGACCAATGTCAGATTCCACCACCAGATACAAGCCAACAATCCTTATTTTGTATTGAATCAGCGTGCCATTTCCCAGGTCCTCCTCTTCATATTTACCCTTTGACAGTTTGATTTCCATTCTCTGTAATATAAAGGAGATTTCTATTGTTTGTAATGTAATTTAAAGTAATATAGTATAATGAAGTATAAAATGTGTAAAAAAATGTATTTAGTACATATTCAATATTTTAGGTAAGAATAAAGAACATGTTACCCCTAGCTGGATTCGGACAGTTTTGGAGCATGTAGTGCCTGTAGTGCCGCATGGAACATTTTCAGTGATAATTCCAAAATTGTCCTGCACTGTTTTATTGCCACATTTGTTCTTAAAAGAGAAAAAAAATCATTAAACAGTTGTTTAGTGCACATTTGCTTTAATGCTGACCACTGATCATATTGTTTTAAAAAGTCTAGTCTACACTACTTATAAACTAGAACATAAAAGGAAATATTTGTGCGTAAACAGTATATTTCATTCACCTGCTTTATTATTACAGGCAGTCAATTTAAAGTAATGGTGGTAACATAACATCATATATTTCATTATATATGAATGTCTCAATCTTAATAATAAATTAGAATTTGCGTATGTATGTATAGTGTATACAGCGTATACACCTAAAGTATTGTGCAAAAGACCACTATTGTATTAGTTGTTTAGCAATTCGATGATGTCCATATATTTTCTCAGTTATGACATTAGACAACTAAAAAAACAAATAGTAGTTTCTTGGTTTTGTTTCTCAAAGACCATTCCTGAACTAGGTTTTTATTTTCAGCTTATTAAAGGATCAGCTTGGCATCCACGCAAAGCTGCCAGATGCTGAGAGCGGTCCTTGCTGGACTTCTTCAGGTGTCTCAAAAAAGAAACCATGAGAAACTATTTATCAGGTTTTGACAGTTCTTGCACTCCTGTTTTTGTCCTTAACGTATCCAGATTCCTCTACAGAGATCACACTGAATATTTGTCACTAAAGAAGCAGGGTTTTTAAAAATATTTTATTTTAAAAAATATTTTATTTTTTAAAAACTTTAAATATTTATTTAATACTGTTATACTATACTCTAAGAGCCTAAGAAATAAATACATAAATGGTCATAATAGCGCAGACTTTTGCACAGTAGTGTATAAATCATATATTTCTGCAATGAGGCCTGATAAAACATAAAAAAGTAAAGCGATGTAGTGCTACATTTACAGTCCACCATTTTATTTGTGTGTCGAAATTCTGAATTTTTCAGTATACCGACTTTGCAGTGCCTTTAAAAAAGGAGTGTTCGAGGCATATCGGCTGGTTGCTACCAATAATATTAGCATTCAATTTTTTATAGATGTAGATGATATAGAGAAAAATTATACCTGAAATGTAATTGTTTTATTGAATAACCTATCAAGTGGCATTTATATAAGCAATAGTTAATAAATGGACAGGTTATGATTTCAGACACAGACATTTGGATAATGGCAACATGGGTCATTTACCTTCATTGCAACATAGCCACAATGTCCTTGAAATGCATATGTTCGCTGATCAAATGTCCTATAGTGACCACTCCCATAAATAACACATGTTCCTGGACATTTTTTCTTTGTGCACTGCCATTTTCCACTCTTGCAGGTACTACACGTATCAGAAATGGTTAAATATAAAACAATATTTGAAATGCTTTTTTTGACAATTGTGATAATATTTGTTTACCATGCTATACTATACATTTTAGAAAACAGGGTCATACCAGGTGTTGCACTGGTTTTGAATTTGTGTTCCATGAGCATATAGATGCCTATTGTGTTGACATGGACATTGATGTTTTTCCACACAGGAACCTTTGCCATCGTCCATTTTGCCCTCGGGACACTGACAGCCAGATTCACACTCTGTGGCATCCTGGGTAGATTATTAAGTGATAAAAGAGACATAACTTATATTGTTAAAAATTGTCTAGAACTAGTAGTCTCCAATGTAACATCCTGTGCAAGATGCAATTTTGGAAATAAAACTTAGATCCAGTTATTTGAGAATGAGAAGTCTATTTTTTGCTAACAGCAAAAACAACTTACACATTCATTGCTGTCCAGATTTAGACAGGTTTGTGCACACTGCACTCCAAGCTGTCCTGTGCCTGCTGTGGAGCAGTTGAAGAATACTTTTCCAGAGGGGCATGCTGGAACAGAAAAAGAAACATATGTTTTTTTAAAAAAAACATTGCATCAACCAAATGCTTGTGCAGAGAAAAAAACCTCAAAAGAAAAACTTACTTGATGAGCGGTCTCTCCAAGAATGACAATGAACCATTCCATTGGTACACACACTAGAAAAAAACACCAAACACACTGTAAATCCTCATTTTGTGGAATAAGCTATGATTTTTGTCAAATTGAACTAATATAAATACTGTATTAAAACAGTTCCCTACTTTCCCCCTGGGAGAAGTGTTTGCCCTTAAAGCTCAGGTCCTCTACCAGAGGCCTGGATGCATGATTGTCCTGAACAGTATCTTTGGTGTTCCTAGCACTGCACGCTTCTAGACAGAGGTCTTAGATGTTGTTCCTGGAATATGTTGGTTCCAGCTACCACGGGCACCACTGTTCCTTTACCTTGTATGTTTTTTCTAGCTCTTCTCTCAGTACTTGGTATTCCTTGACCTTCTCATGTACTTTCTTCCTGATGTTACCATCACTTGGGATTGCTACAATTATCACTACAGCCTTTTTACACTGTATGTCTGATCATTCTCTTTGGAAGTGTATCCTATTTTGACGTTGGGACTTCCAGTCCATACTCGGCACAGATGTTCCTTTACACTTTGCGAGCCACATGGTTAGACATTACATATACGACCTGCCTGCTAGCAGCTTTTACCCCACTGTTATGTGCTGGATTGTCTCAGGGGGATCTTTGCACAGCCTGCATCTGCGGTCTTTCCTGGTATGGTAGACCCCAGAACTATGTTTTTTTTCTCACCTTGAAGAGACAACTCTTCAGATGAACTGACAAAAGTTTGGTGAGTTCCTAACATAATGTTAAATAAACATTAAATCAAACAAAACAGGTATTCACACAACTAATTGTTCTAATGAAGCTGACATAGAAACAACTAGGTCATTAAAATAATAAATCAAAATCTACTAAACTAGAACACAACATGTAATATTTCATCAAGATAACATTTAGTTGTGTTAAAAGAACAAATTCATTTGGTAGTTTGACACAATATTTTAAGGCAGCTCTCATATTCGGAAGTTATATTTTCGTGTATAAAAGATACAAAGAAACCAATTATTTTCCATAACTCTACTGTGCACTATAAATTACATTGGATTTGTTGAATATGAAGTCAAATGTTACCAACTTGGACCAGCTAACTCACCAGTGGTCATTTTTGATGTTGATGGACTTTCCTGGTTTAATGTACACTTCGTTGTAGTAGCAGGGACATTTCTCCTTGGGGACGCAGATACCATTGTCGTCTAGGAAGAGACCTTCAGAGCAGGAGCAGCCATCCACAGGCAAGAAGTCAGACCTGCAGCTCTGTTGCTCTGATCCAAATGAACTGCAAGTCAACTGGCATCGCTGATGCTTGTAAGAGAAGGTCTGAGACTCTGGGCAGCTCCTTGTGTATTTATCTGTTTAGTATGCAAAAATAGATTATGACTGAGTAATGAATATGAAGATGTTTATCCAACTGCAGAAATCATTACTCAGCTTTACCACAATGTTACGAAAGAAATATTTACCGCACACATTGTCTCTCCAGTCTGTCAAGAGCACTCCCTTTGATGCACAAGCCCGTGCATACGAGGAGAGGACGGCACAGAGGCAGTCCTCACTCTTCTCACAGTTACAGGTAGCATAAATACATCTCTGCCAAAGACAGCAAATGGTTTTAGAGAATGTGTTATCAGCATTTAATAAATGAAGGACAAACAGAGAAGTTTTTCTATACCTTGTAGTACATCTCAGGATCCACCACTGAGCGACACTGTGTGAAGGTACTGTTTTCACTCAGCAGCAATGCACACCAATGTTTGGCATATAACTCTGAGAATAAAGATAATTACTATTATTTCTAATGTTTGCAGTTGTTTTAGACTGATTTATTAAATATAACATACTAGTGTATAGGTGTTCTAAGGTAAACACTAGCTTGCTTTTTACCATTTTCCACACTAAGAGAACAAGGGTCATCAAGTCTTTCTTCTTTGTCTTGGCACATGAGGTTAGCCTTCCAGGAGTTACTGAAAGTTGCTGCTGTTCCCTCCACAATCCCCTGAGGTGTTGTCATGTCATCAGACAGGACCATGTTGTAGTTCCCACATAAACCTAAAGAAGACAAATTTTATAAACATTTTATAGTGTCAGAAACAATGGGAACTGGAAGGTGTTGTGGTGTATACTGTAGTGAAGTACTGTATACTGAAATTAACAAATTAGTGATGATGACACATAGAAATAGGTAATTAGTTAGAGTAACATTTATGGGGTTAGGTTGAAAAACATCATATAAGTATCTATTTTATGTCTCTTGATTTTTATTTTAATTAATATACCTTTCAAATAAAGAGTATTACTAGATTTGTTCAGCTCTTATTTTTTGTAAAATAATATTGTCCCGAATAACTGATTTTCTTGTAACCTTTTTCAGTTTAATCTTAATATCCCAGCTGATAAAATAAGTATTTCTGTGATTTTGATGATGCCAATGTTTCATGTTAACACTAATGTAATGTAAAACTCACCGCTTGTCTTTGCTCTGTAGCTCTGGTCCAGGCTGACATAAACTTGCATGATCGGCACATGTTGGATCTGAATTTGTAACCCAAAAGTGGTCTGAAGCAGGATATGAAATGATGACGCCTGAAATATGTAGATGTTACCTTTAGACAAAAAAAACAAAAAACAAATCAAGTTAAGACAAGATCATTTGTCCTAGTCAAAGTTCACTGGTGTTTAATAACACTTATACACATGCAAGGAAGAAAGCAGGTGTCATAGCATAAATGAAACATGACTTACAGTTTTTCTCTGTGCTGTTGTTTGACTTACCTGACTGATACGGCAAACTGATGGTCTGCATATTCTGTTTTACTGTGCCATCTGAAGTGAATGTTAGTACCTGAACAAAACACAATTTATCATTTTGCTGTTGCAGATATCAACGTGAATTAATCGACTATAATTCTCTTAACTGACAGATTATAACTTACATTGTTTTTGTCATTGTTCAGCAGGATTTTAAGGACCTTAAGACAAGTATCAAACTCTTGATTTGCACATGGCACCAACTGGGCCAGCAAGGTAAACTTTGGACTTGCTTCATCCTGAAATATACAGTGTGAGCAGAGGTAAATAAATGCATGCTCTTTTTCTGTTGATTACATGCTACCTGCCATTTAATTGTACTAAAGAATTGTAACCTTACATCTAATTGTATTTACCTTGCTTTCAACCTTGGCTAGAGTGTAATAACAGTCTCCGTGGAACGTGTAGATTTTCCCATCAAAGGTAGTCACATGTGAACCCTCTTCAACTGCACATGTAGCAGGTGTTTGTAGACTCTTACAAGCCCATCTACCCTCAAAACATGTACTGAAACAACCCAAAAAATTTATGATTGCAAAATAAACAAACACATAATTAATACATTGTGTCTAAATTATGAAATTTGACATACCATTCAACTAGGTCCTGTCTGTAAACTTCACCAGAGTTATAGATTTTGTCATACTTGCATTGACATTCAGACTGAGCAATGCAGCCTCTCTTGGAAATATCATCAAACACAGTTCCTGGAGTAAACAGGCATATGTAGGGGCAATTGTAAGTGAAACAGACTTTTAACAAAGTCCAGTGTAGTAAGAAACAAGAAAGAAGAAACAGTGTAAGAAACGTGGGATAAGGACTAACCTGGAGGACAAAAGCAGCCATCCATCTTGTGTTCCTCGCACATTGAACTTGTGTCTAGATGTGTGCAAGTATCTATGCATGGAGAACCACTCTCTTCATAAACCATGTTGAAAGGGCATTGTATATCTATGAAGATATGGCAGAGTTAAAATAGCCAAAATAAGGAACTTGACTTTGATTTTTTCCTGATTTTAAACTCTCACAGTTTAAATCACATCAGTAACATAGAACCTACACATGTGGACATATCTGGTCTTACTATATGCAGTTTTAAATACCTTCTCTTCTAAGTGAATATATTTAAGCGTCTTATCAAAGCACTGCATGAGACAATCTAATAAGGTAAATTATTTAAAAAAGAAACTTTATGCTGTCATCCAAAGGCATAATTGCCTTCCTGTAGAGATGAAAACACTAAAATGTTTTTGTTTATTTTTATAATGCAATAATTAATATTTATCAATCCACTTATGTTGCCATCCCCATTTGGATTTTTAATGCCACAGAAGACCCATTTTCCTTTTAAAATCATTGGTTGTGAGGGATACCAGAATTGCTTGTAGTTTTAAATCATTTTTCTGGAAACATTTTAAGTGAGAGCTGATTTCAGTGCTGTAGGAAACAAATAACAAACAGGAAAAGAGACCACAAAACATTACCACAGAACTCAGGGCTCCTCCAGTTGGGTGGCTGTCCTCCTGCATGGGAACACTGTCGAGAAAACTCAGTCAGCGTGCTGCAGATACACAAGCTTTCTGAACTGTTGGTACAGGCACACATGTCCTGCACACAGGCCTGGATGTATGGTTCAGGATTAACCAGTTCTCTGCAGGAACTCCAGGTCTCTGAACTCAGTATCTGTTTACAGTTGGTTTGCTAAAATAGAAAAAGATACACTTACTGAACTGAAAATCCTATGTATTATTACATATCTCTTGATAAAACAAAGACAGATAATGAACTCACAAATTGCTTGCAGGACTCCTGCACATTCAAAGCCTCCTCTTCCACTTCATATGGGTCCTCACAATCATCATTTGGTAGATGGACTTTGTGTTTGTTGCCAAATTCAATTGGGCTTATTTTGCGATCTACATATAATTATATTCACACTGTACTTACGGAGAAGATACAGAGGAAAAGGAAAATAATGAATACAAAAAGTCAATAATCAAATACTATACCATTATTGATGAACTCATCATAAACTGGAATGCCATTGAAGTCTCCACAAAGTCCACAAGTACGATTTACATAGTCATGATCCAGTTCCACCTACAACACAGCAAGAGATTAAAAGAAACTATTGTCTTTACAGCACCTTTCAATGTGAGTTGTATTATATTTCTGAGTAGTGCATTACACCACAAGAACTCTAATGTTCTTAATGTGACAACAAAATGCTTTGAGGCATCTATGAAAACTTTTATTGTAAGTTTTTACCATAACTGCATCATCACCATTCCACATGACAGTGATGCCCACTTTGGATTGGAGCTTAATGTAAACAGCATTTTTTTCCACTTGAACCCCAGCATTGTAGTATGGAATTTTGATACTGTGAAAAAGCAAATGTGTTTTTAAATGTAATGCACAAATATCACAACAGATAAGTTTAATTGCTCACAGGATAAAAGACTTTTACTTACGGCAACTCATTCAAAGTGACCTGGCTCTTAGTGAGGTGGAATAAAAGATCGTTGATGGTGACTACCACATATCTGACTGTAGGGTTTCCATTATTCTCTTCCCTCTTCACGTGCACAGAGAATTCCCTGTAGGTCTCGTGGGAGTCGGAGACCAGGTTGTATTCACACAGACCAGGGAACTGGTACAACTCACCATCAAATGTCTTGAAGTGCTCTCTGCCCCATGTGCTGCAGATGCTGCTGACATGGTTGTGAGCTGAGAGAAATATAAGTTACATTACGTCAGATTGGAGACAGTGTAACACATTATTCTTTGTTTAGTGTGATTAAAGAACGTAGAACAACCCATTCACAAAATCCTAGAAAATGCTTAACAGAATTAAAAACATCTGCAGTATTACCCTTTCTGGCTTGTACATCAATGACCCCTGCAAATGTGAAACCAAGGAAACACAACCACACACATTTCCACCTCATCGTTACCACTGTGAGCTTGCAGTCCCCAAAGCAGGTAATAGTCTGGGTGTATTCAGCAGGCCTTTATATGAAGATTGCACCTTTTTTGCTCAAGCCCTCCTTCTGGGTGGGAATTTAAGTTTTATTGCCAAGACATGGCAAACATGTGCTGAATGGATGCCTGATGCCTTCCTCAAGTCCCATATAATAAGTACGCCATTCTCCTTATCTCTTGATTGAACAAATATGTTTGCTCGTCAAGTAAGAATTTTTATTCCTAGAAGAGTGGGCACCAATGAAACCAGTTTTCTGGTGTTTTCTCTTTGAAACTAACTAAAGTAAAGATATGTTGAGATAGATTTCTAATAAATCAGTGTCACAGAGTGGGAAGGTTTTGCAGATGCCATGTTTTGACAAACTGCAGTAAAATTTTTATTTAGTGACGAAGACTTATAGGTGAGGATACCTTGATATGACTATTGTGTTATGGTTTAACAAATAATTGTTCAACCCAATTCATTTAATAAGTATTAAATAATAACTGGGATCAGTTATATGATGCTGAAGCAGAAGATTTGAAGTAGAGATTTGAGAAGTGCATAAGACCATTTTAACTAACAATCATCCAGATAAAAAACAAAGCTTTAATCATAGCCTCCATTATCCTATCTGGCTGGATGTGTTTACTAATACAGATTTTGCTATATTGCTTTCCAGTGGACAGCCAAATCTATCACTCCTTACTAGTCCATTAGGCAATGTTGCAAATCATTGAGAAGTCAAAAGTATAGCCCAATAAGTGTTTGCATGTATTTTGTAACTACTGGCCTTGGGAAGCTCATTTAAGCTGGTTTTAAATCTGTGACCTGTCTAATTGTGTAATACTGCAGGAGGTATAGAAGTGTGAAATGCAGGACTACCAGAATTCTTCTTCCCCAAGGCCATCACATTCCTAAACCACTGAATGGAGTTTACAATCTCTCTACCTCATCTGACTTTGCACATGAGTATTTGCACTCCAAATGCTGTCTATTGCACATGCACATTTTACACAGACACTAATCTGCACCATTTTTACTTTCATTATGTTGTTATAATGTATGTATAAATGTATTTACTTCCTATATTATTATTTATGCTTATCTTTAGCGTTACCCTTATTTTTTATGTCGCATATGGTGCGGACAGCAAAGAGAGAACTTCATTGTATAGGGAAACGTGTTTCTTTACTGTGATGTGACAATAAACCCTCTGAATTAACATGAGAACCTTTTTAGTACTGTCATGGATTTTTATTAAACATTTTATTAAACATTTTATTAAACATTCCTGACAACAGTTTATTTCCAAAATATAAAGAATTCATCAGCTAACTAGCAAACAAAGATAATACGAAGGTAGTTTTCAAATTATTTGTAGTAAGATTATATTGTGTGCGTGTTCAGACACACAATATAATCTAAAAAAAAAAACATATTTATACATAAATTTGTTTCCAATACTTCTTCACAAAATTATAACCTTACCTTGATAAAACCATACATAACATTATGTCATAAAAACCTAATATTGTTTCACAGGTATTGCCTTTACTGTTAACTAGATGCTATAATAATCCACATACGCATGATCTATTGTAGAGGCCAGAATCTTTGTCCTATTTTCTGGTACTTTTGGTTTTTCAGTATAGATGAAATGTACATGGAAGTTTAAGTTTGAAAGTATCTTTTAGTAAACAAGTCATTGCCATTGTTAGGATTCTGTGTTTTGTGTATGTGAAGTATCTATGTGGATGAAATATATTAAAAAAAAATATAGTATATAATCATAAAATTATATTTGACTACATAGAGTTAATATTTGTTTTAACAGTAGGCTACATTGCTTTATCTAAATTGCATCTGGATCATCTGGAATAACATAGGAGGTACTGCTGAACTGACTGTACTACATCCGTGATCACAGTCATCCTTTATCTAAAGTGTCATGCTAATATACCAAAAACTTGGTACCATGTTGAGCTGCAAACTTTGCAACTATCAGAGGGAATATATTAAAAATCTATACTGGCAGACATATGCACTAATGGACAATAAGTTCTGCTATTAGAAGAAAAATGTACTAAACTTTAAGCAGTGTAATTTTACCTTAATTAACTAAAATATCCAAAATATTAATATGAAATACATTTTATAGATTAAATGTAATATATAATAACATAAATATTAGTAATATTATATGTAAGCTAATCCAATTTAACACTTAACATCAGCTGCTGGGAAAAATAAAAGAAACACAGCAGTTGATGAGTTGAACATTCCATAACAGTTTATATAGTTTAAGCTGTTTATTCATTTGTTTTATCTGTAGGTATACCTTGGAAACAAGCAAAGTCATTTTGCATGATCTAAAATAGTTATTCAGTGGAAACTCCTCCAAGTGTAAATAAGGCTTTGGGCCACTCCTACAGGGGGACAGCTGCATGATGAGGAAGGTGTATAGTTATTCCTGTTTAACAGCATACAAACTGTGTTGATTCAGGGAGGACAGCACACTTGCAAAATTGTCTCTAGATAGTTTGATTAGAGGTGGGACCAGTCAAGGTTTCGACATCCATGTTGACATAATACTTGTCATCCATATTGCTTGCAATCATTTCCAATAAAAACTGAGCGAAACTACGCTTTTTAAAAGGCAGTGCGTCAGAAAACAACACAGTTTCTTACTAGAAATATAAGGAGCCCTATACCATTGGAATAACTAATATCACTTTATACCAACTTGACATTGACTTTTTCTTCCTGGAAAACAAAACGATTTGAGTCTCTGTGATTAGCACAATCATTGAATTAACTTTTGAACAAGTCGAAATCAGTTCAAACTGTGGCTCTGGGCCGTGGACCCTCTAAACTCTTGAGTCCCTGACCTTCTGCCCAGTAGCCCGCTGATTTATTTTTTTTATTTATTTTGTAATACTAATCAGGATCTGCAGGTTATCAACTGAACCTAATAAGCAGTAGAATATCTGCTTGAAGTAGAAGTATAAAGTAGATGAAAATAGCAATGAATGATGAATCAGCACACTCAACCAGTCTCTATAACTGGGTGCTAAATCCTCAGAAATAACAATCACAAATGGAAAGTAGGACATTACTCATCTTAAACTGTTTATTTATACACTGTACTGGCAACAATGTTACACCCAAGCACAGATGAGCTGTGTAACATAAGCAAGCAATGATCAATGTCAATCAACCTGTTAACAACTTGTTATAACACCTGCAAGTTTGCATGCTTAGGAAGACTGTGTGTACATTTCTGGGCTTATTTAATTCAACTAAAATACACATAGACATAAGGTACAGCTAAAGAATAGCAGAATTAAGACGTTTACTTTTACTGTTTTTAATTTGTCACTACAAATATATATACAGTATATAATGTCTGTGACGATTCTCAGTCAATCCCAAAAAGAAGCTGTTCAGGGGCAGCTGGACTTGCTTCTTGAAGTTCTTGAAGACATTTTACCTTCTATCCAGAAGACTTCATCAGTTTTGATTGACTGGCTGGAAAAGCAGACTTATAAACCCTGTGACCCTTAGATGGTCACCCGAGACCACCTGAGACACAGTGTGAACAACTGTGAAAAACGCATACTTTTACCTGTATTGTAAGTGTGTGATATACTGTATTATACCTTTGGTCATCTAATTTGTTTAATAGTCAGTCTTACAATAAATAGCCTCCCTAACAACTTTTCTGAACCAGTTGTCTTCCATGTACAGAATATGAACATTGCTGTCTTCAAAACAGTGGTAGACAGTACTACATGCTTGATTATACTGACAGAAAGCAGAAAAGCAATAATGGGATTTTTAAGAACAAGTGGACTATTTACACTACAGCAGTGGTTCTCAAACTCGATCCTCAGGCCCCACTGCCCTGCTTGTTTTCCTGCTATCCCTGCCCCACACGCCTTCCAGCTGTGTTCCAGCTTCTGACTGACTGAACACACCTGTTCCAGGTAATCAACAGCGTGAAGGGCAGGGATAACTGGAAAACAAGCAGGACAGTGGGGGCTGAGGACCACTGCAATACGATAAGAAAATTCTGGATTCTCAAAAGGTATACGGTCAGTAACAGGCAGCAGCGCAACATAAAGGATGTCAGCTGCTGTAAAACCTCAAGGAAGAGAAAGGTGTACCTTATTAACCGGAACAGTTTGTTACTCCCTGTGTGACCAGCAGGTGGCGCCATTGGTTTTTAGTTGAGGCGTCGAAGCCAAGAAGAAAACTGCAGAGGGCTTACAGCGTTTGCGCAGGCGCAGTCGCACAACGGGTTGTGCATGGTGGTTGTTTGAAATGTCTGAAACTAAATTGTGACAATTTACATTTAAGTTATGGACCTATATTGATGTTATTATTTACTAGCTGGTTACGTTTAGAAGGCGGTCACAATGGGTAAGTCTTTTTAATTAAAATTATGACTGGATAGTAGTGCAAAGTTAACAGAAACATTTAACCACTAGCTTAACGCTAACGTTAATTGTTAAAACGATGTAAATCTGCAGAGCAAAGTCAGAAATCTTTGCCATAGTGTCATTTACGTAAGCGTAAACTGTTATTTATCAGCTTGAAAACATGCAATTGAGGCTGTTGAATGTGTCAGGGATCCGAAGTTGATCGAAAACGAATATTTACCTAATACTGTGTTAGTAACTTCTTGAGCTAGCGTTAACTAAAGCTAACGTTACTGTTTAGTTAAATACTGTATGCTAACGGTATTTTAACGACACACTCCACTAGCTACATTTTAGAGGGCCCCACTTCTTTCTCTACTACATGTCATGCATCTGTAATTTTAATAGATATGTTATTTATTCTAACAATGGACATTCTGGACAGTGACAATTTTTTATTTTAGTTCTTTAAGTTTGTCTCTGTGCTACAAGTAATATTTTGAATGCAGCACGTTTACTTGTAACATATCATTCATACGGTAGTATCATAGTATCAGTGATTTTAAGTATCTCTTAGTGCAAATATTAATATTATGAACTTCATAAAGTGAGGAGTTATTGGAAGACGTGTCTACTGTAATCCGGTAAATTCAGTATGTGTGTATGTCAGAACATATTCAGTGTATGTTTTAACATCTAGGTTTCAGTTGGAAATTTTTTTGTCTATAGATTAACCTGACGTTTTTTGTTTTTTAAGTCATCTTTAGCACCTGTTATAATTTCTCAGAGCCAAAACTAATCTCTTTAAATTCTTTGTTTTGCCTGAAGATCAATCCATTATTGTTGCCTAATACTTCAATCAAATCATAACTAATCACTGATGGTGTAATTAATGTTTCTGATGTATATATATTTTTTGTTTGCAGATTATAGTGTTGATGGTGCTAAGAAGGTGGAGGATGAGAGATCCCCATCTGCAGCTGAAATACAGTCTCCTGTAATAGACCGTAACCCATCACCACCCCCAGACACAGCTGATGGAGAGGAGGATGAAGCTCTGGACGCCATTGGAGAAACCATTTACAGCAAGCACTGGCTTTTCAGCACCTTGACTCGTCTCATTGATGTAAGCAACCTATTGTCACAACCTGATTCATCCATCCTCACACTACAGTAAAGTAAATGGTTTCAAACACCACAGATGCGGCAGTGAATATACAGTATGAATTGCATTTATTTTGTTGAGCTATTTAACAGTAACCTGATCGGTAGATTTAAAGGTTAGAAATCAAGTCTTCCACTTACTGTTGATATGCTGCTGATAAGAGCTAAATCTGTTGCACATTTCCCCTTCATGTTGTTACTCTGTGTTGTCCATTATAGTAAAAAGGTCTTAATATTTGTACAATGTTCATGTCTTATAGATGGTCATAGAAAATACAGAGGGAGACTCTGAAAGTCAAATGCAGCTCTCTGAGGATGATGAGGAAGATCTATGTAAAGTCTGGGATATGGCAATGGATAAGGTTTGGAGTTTTCTTTCTTTCCAGAATGCCTCACATTCTTTGGTTATGTATGATTTTCTTTGAAAGGAAAATTCTATTGTGTTTCAGAAATGTATCACTCATGAAACTTGTCATAAACCATGCTATTCCCACTAAATGAGTTTTAATAAAAAAATAAGTACAGTTCAGCTAAGAAAAAGAAAATGACTATTTATATACCCACTGTGTATAGGACGTGGCTGGTTTTCTGCAGGAATTCAAAGCTACAGATATTCTTCTTGGAGTGATAGCCAAATCTCGTAGTCCACGTCTCACAGTGAGTGAAATAATGACGATAATATGCATTCTGTGTCAAAGTATTATATTTAATTTGCAATGCTACATCTGTCATTCTGTTTTGCTTCTCTAGGAAATTTGTGTGGGAATCCTTGGGAACATTGCTTGTTTTCCTGAGACTTGTCTGACTCTAAGCCAAAATGAAGACCTGGGGTGAGTAAAAATCATCACCCTGTAATAGATTTGTTCACTGCAGCGATTCTTAATGTAAATCCCTATGTGTCCACAGTGCTGTGCTGTTGCTTCTTCTTGGTGACACAGATCCTCCAACTCTTCTCGAAATGAGCAGGTGACATTTGCATTTTTTGTAGACTTGCGAGACTGAGAGACAAGTATTCATCTTGTGTGATAATGTTTGCAGATTGCTGCTGACGTGTGTCTCCCAGGAAGATGTCTGTTCTTTGTGGCTTCAGCGAATAAGACTGCAGAAATCCGTGTGCTCCAACCTCTGTTTCATCATGTGCAGCTCTACTAACAGTACTTTTGATTTTACTCATTTATTTTATATACTAAGATGATGAACCCCCATTTAGATATAAATAATATCTATGTGACTCATCAAGATGACTTACATGAACTCCTTGTCCCAGTAAGCTTCTTGTCTTAACAGTCTGCTTTCTAATATGGTTACTATAAGTAAATACTTAAAGTGTTTTACAGCGGACCTGCTTGAGAAGGTTGGAGAGCTGGTTGACAAACTGTTCGACCTTGACGAGGAGCTGATGAGGAGTTGGATCACAGCTCAGCCAAGTAAGGAGGATGATGCTGGTGAAAGCCGTCTGGATGTGGCATCATGCCTTCTTGAGGCAGCCAAGCAGCTTAGGTGGGAATCTGAAATTGTTGGTTGTATATTCATGCGTATGTTTAATGAACCTGTTTAATCAGTAGTTTGGAATTATGAAAGAAAATTTAACCATTTAAGTCCTAAAGACATAAATGATTTTTTGCAGTGTATTTTACCAGCATGTTTATAACCTGTGCACCTTTTTTGTGTCTTAAACCAGAGATTTTATTGTTTAAGGTACCAACTATTCAATACTAAATTTGTAGTAGTAATTACTTTGTTTGTGAACACACCTGCAGTGCATATTCTTTCTGGTACTGCCTTGCTTATTGATAGAAAGAGGTTCAGGGACTGCACTCTACATGTACATGAAAAATGCGAAAAAATCTGAATTACTTAAAAAATTGTTGTCAAGAAATGCTCACATTCTCCATTTCTTCATAAATGTGTATGTAGTATATAGTTGATGCAAGTCACTTGTCATTTGTTCTCATTTTAATGAAACAAAGATCTATGATTAATTATAATTCATTACTGGTCTGATACAGCAGAGTTCATATTAAATAAATGGTTTTGATGATGTTAACACCCAGCATTTAACTGTTTTCACAGATCAGAGAGTCCAAATGGCTTAGAAGTTTACCTTCACATCTTCCAGCTCCTCACCACCATAAATGAGGGAATTCAGGTTTTAGGTAAGACTTAGCATCATACTGAGTTTGGCCCATCATTATAAAAGCAAAAGCTGTTCACTATATCATCTATATCTATCTATATCATTAAAGTATAAAACAACAGTGAAGTAAACTCTTTAACCACACCTCAGTCATCCAGGTTGTGGTTATCTAAAAGGTGGTGGAAATTTCTGAAGATTTTTCCACCTTTCATTCCAAAGCTTCTTCAGCTCCAACACAAAGTGGAGAGTCATCAAGACTTAAACTATGTGGTTAAAATAATTTCAGTGTTTCAGTGTCAAGTCCAGTTTCCACCTTTACCAATAATTAATTTATGTTTCTTCTAGCTGACCCTGATGGACCTGGCAAAGCACTATGGGACTTAATTTGTAACATTCTATGTGAAGACCTCTGCCAGCCAAGTGATCTCTCAGTTGTCCTGCATGAACAGAAGAGCATTTTGGTCCAGGCATTTTCTGTGCTTCAGGCTCTTTATAGATGCCAAGAACAGTGGTGCAGCAAAATGGACTCAAGTAAGATGTATAACAGCTCTGCTGTTCTTTCTAAATGCACCATTGAAGTAACAAATGTCCAGAAACTGACAGTATTGTTTTTGTTCATTTCATACACAGCTGTTGCTTTTCTCTCTAACCTACATTCAGACTTTTGTCATTTGCTCTTGCTGTCCAAAACCATTAGAGACTGATAGACATCTATATGTGTATTTTGAACAGAACATTGATGAGGATTACTACACTATGTCCTGTGTCTTCGTTTTTAATATTAAAAATATACTGTATAAAATCATCTAGATTAGCTGCTTAATTTTAATGTAGGTCATGACTAATATATAGCTAGTACTGCTGGTGTTTTCTGTAGAATATTCAGAGGGAATTAAAGCCTAATAATAGTATCTGCTCACCTTCGGTATTGACAGTAGCTTTAAATTAGGGATGTCTGATATTATCGGCCTACCGATATTTTTGGCCGATTTCGGCATTGAAATGTATTATCGGAAAGTATTGGTATCAGTTTTTACTTTTTTAATGACGCAACTTTTACATACCATGCACATATTATACATCAAACTCTTCAGCTACTTCCCCTCTCTGTCAAAATGTCAACATATGACAAATCTGAGGTATAGTTTTTGAGATATTTTTGTTTGTTTTGCACAGCTTGCAATAATGTGTAAAGTTTAAGTATGCATGATAGGAGTTATGTGATGTTAGTTACCTAAAATTTAGTTTTTCTTTTCTTTTCTTTTTTATGAGAGAGGAACCCGCATAAATTGGTATCGGTTTATATCAGTATCAGAAATTAGAGTTAGACAATATCTGTATATCGGATATCGGTAAAAAAAGCCAATATCTAACATCCCTACTTTAAATGTAAAGTACTTGGATTTAGGGGAAATTTTATTAGGCCCTTCTTCATTTTACTTTTTAATGTAGCTGGTCTAATAAATAAAATATTATCTGGTCTGTCTAGGTCTTCCTCTCACAGGGACCATTTTGCGAGTCCTCCAGTACAACAGTGAGGGCAAAGATGATGGCAGCAGCACAGAAGAGATAAAAGATGAACAGCTGCAGATTCTGGCAGAGATCACTGCGGAGTTTCTAGCTGACATCTGTGATCACATTTCTAAGGTAATACCATGAAAGGAACTCCATTCATTTTCTTCTTGTTTACTGAGATTCTCAAATGCATCTGTTTAGGGATTATGAAATTATAAACTATTAGCTTTTTGTTCTGTATCAAATGCCACAGATTGTCCACCCTGCTTTTTGTCATTTGTAGGATGCTGTGGCAGATTTGGTAAAGAAAGGTTTCCTCACAGAGAAGACCTGCCTCACAGCCGCAGCCAGTTTACATGCCAATTTTAAGACATCAGTAAGTGTTATTTTCTAAAATAGATAAGAATATGTATACATAATATTCAGTTATGGAATAAATAGGTTTTAATTATGGATGTCCGATATTATCAGCCTACAGATAATATCGGCCAATTGGCATTAAAATGTAATATCGGAAATTATCGGTATCGGTTTTTACTCTTTTAATGACACATATTTTACATACCATGCACATAGTATACATCAAACTCTTCAGCTAATTCTCGTTTAGGAACACCTTGCAATATATCCTGTGGCTTCTGCATGTCCGAGCCAACCTTGAACTAGACGTTTATCAGCGTGCACTCTGATGACATCATCAAACCACGTCATCACCCTGCATATATTGGTATCGGTTTATATCTGTATCAGAAATTAAGACTATATCGGTATTTCGAACATCACTAGTTTTAATATAACCATGAATAGTAAGGCTTTATTCTGTTTGCTCATACTCTACGTGCAGTGCTGTAAGTATTTGCTCCTTCCTGTTTTAGTTTCTTTGCATATTTGTCACACTTAAATGATTCATATTATGAACCAGATCTTAATGTTACACTAAGATAACCTGGGTAAATACAAAATGCAATATTTAAATAATGGTGTGCAGCTCACCACTAGTAATGCCATTATTTCACACAAATGATGTATTTTAGAGCTTGTGTCATGTTAGGGCATGTAATGGACATATACTATACTAAACCAGCTCCTGTAGAAAAGAAATGTTTCCACCCCACCCTTGTTTCTTGTGTACAGTTTCAGCACCTGCACTCGCTGTTGTCAGAGACTGATCCCCAACTGGCAGATGTTATGAGGAAACAGTTTCCAGTCTGAGGCGCCCAGCAGATCAGTGTTCAGTACTCATCCAGACTCTCAACACTGCTTTTTATAGAGGCCTCTGTTTCCCCTCTGAAGACCCTGCTTCAAGTCAGACTATTTGCATTTCCACTGGAAAGACTCAGATGTCACACATCACTAATGGCAAAGACTGTATTTATTTGTTTTTTAATATTGGAAACCTCATAACGAGTTTTTTGTTCTTCTGAGAATCCTATTTTTGTATTAAGTAATTGACAGTTTCTGTCTTAAAAAGATTTAGTATTTTTACTGAATCATATATATAATCATATAATATTCAAACTTCAGTCAGCAGAACAGTTGTGAAGAGATGCTTCACCTTTATATATAACATTACATGTAATTTTTAAATTTTTAATGTTAATAAAACAATGGTACAATTAGGATTTTACTGTAGTTTTTAAATGTTAAAATACACACTCTGTCTCTCCCTTCACAATAGTTTCCATGCTTATTTTTTTAACTGTTAGCTTTAATTTTAACCTGTCTGAAATTTTTTATGATTGAAATATATAGTATGTAAGAAACTACACTGAATGTGTATTGAGTCACCTTTCCAAGCATATGCGTAACAGTGCTAATGCTGATGACAGCATCAAGTGTTTACCAGAGGGTGACAGTCACTCGGTAAGAACAATAAAATTAGATGAAAGGCTTTAGCTTGGCAACAATGAACTCATTTGGTTTCCAAATGCACCAATTCGCCCACTCATGGAGAAGAGCGGGACAACCTGCGCATTTCCAGCAAGCTTGCGAAGGCTCTGTGAATATAGCAGCTTTTTAATTAAAGCTTGGATTGATATGTAGAACACTCTTTCTAATGGAAATCCCGAGATGGTTGGTGTGTGCATGTGACAGAAATCGCCCTATGGGGACAAACGTGACGCTAATCTTGTTATCTAGACACAACCTGAACCTAGATGTGTGATGCACGTAGGTGTTTAGTCCCTTGACTTACAAATCACGTCCCATTTGTGTTGTTAATAGTTTAAACAACATTGGTGTAATCATGCTTCGTCTTTCAGGACTTCTTTTGGACAGTGACTTACACTCTGCTTGCTGCTGTGTCTTCAGGCCTCACTGGAAGGCGTGTTATGTCACAGAGATTAGGGTGAAGCCCAGATGTTTCCTGCTGCCCTGCCAAACTTAATTGTCTGTCTGCCAGTCTTCACTGCAGTTTGATATGATCTGACTCCGTGAACACAACGCAGCACGCTGTGTTCTCATGCGGCAGGTGCTTTATACACGAGTGATGCTGAGACATGTCATGCTTGTATGATGCTGGATGTCAGTTCTTTCTTTTGAGTCCTGCCCATATGAATGAGTCATTGTTTAAATGACCTGATATTTTGTCTTACAGTAAAATCTGTTCCATTTTTGTCTCATATCTGTGGGAAAATGGCCACTTGTGGATACGTCAGTGAAAAGGATTAGAAGACAGATCAACCTTCCTCTCATGAAGGATGACATGTATGAAGAGATTTTTTTGGGAATTTCTTTGAGGTCTTGCCCTGACCTTTAATCTGATCTGTCCAGGATAACATTTACACACAAGATGTAGTGATTTGTCCAGGCTGGATCATCTGAATTAAGCCCTCCATAGTGTGTACAACACCCCCCCAACCCTGGTGTAGTCCCTGTTGCAGGGCGAGCAGGGGGAATAATGAAGGGATGAAGAATGCGTGTGCAGCGTCACGTTCCCTCTCCTTTGATTCCAAGGCCGGGCCCATTCACAACCACCTGGTCAAGGCATGTTAATAAAGACACATGATGCTTTTGGGTGCAATCAAAGCCCTCTTCAACTCATTTCCTGAGTTCCCTGGCTTTCTATCTCTTGTCAACAGAATCACAATGAAACTTTCCCCTTCGTGATCCCTGAATATCAAAGACGCTGACGTTTCCTGCTCACAAAAAGTGATGTGGTGACGGTGATGTTTGCGTTTCTCTTAGCTGCTTAACTGTTCTGCTCCTTCAACTAGCTTATCTATTAGGATATTGTAATGATAAAACACAAAGCAAGTATGCTATACAGTATATGACCCTTGTCAATAGCAGTGCAATAATATTTTTCTCACACCGTCACCAGGACAATAATATTTATGGAGAGGCAGAAATGTTGTATGTCTTCATGAAGCACTGACTGTCAGTTCCAGAAAGGAAGGTGAACATGCTAAAATAAACAACAGTGTGTCAAATTAAATAATTAGTACTTCTGCTTAAATGTGCAAACTAGTCATGTTTGCCTATACACCAACAAATAGAAAGTATGAGTTAGTATTTTTAAACACGCCAAGGCAGCCTCAGTTTTCTCACACATTCCAAACACATTTAAAGAGCTTTCCATAAGCAAAAAAGATAATAATATCAGTAGGAGTGCAGCATAATAGCTGAAAGCTCTTTTTTCTTGACTTCATTGCTTCCTAATGATATTAATGCCTACTGGGTTCACAATGACAAGAACATAGTTAATGCTTGAGGAAGTACCTGTATTTATGTCTAAGGTTGTCAGATAATACGGTAAAATTAAGTTAAAATAATGAACAAACATAAACTGTCTTAATTATTGACACACAAATTATTGTGTTGTTTTTGTCTATAGCTACAATGATGTATATATAAAGGGTGTCGTCGGCGTAGCTGTGATAATTGCACAAGTCTTTTAAGTGTTCTCTTTTGATCTCTATAATTTTTTGTAAGAAATAAATAGTTTCTATTTTGAATTTGGCAGGTGTTTATGGGTGCAGCTCTATCCTGTCCTGTCCTTGTGTACACTGACGCCTGTCACCAAGTGGCATATGCTGCTGTTTGTTCTGCATTGAAAGAATTGGAGCTAATTAAAGACACACAGTCCTGTCACAGGAAGTGTACGTAAGCCGACCATTCACTGTTCTGATTAGTTAGTTGTTCAAACAAGGCGGAGGATCAGGTAAAAGACTGGAATTCTGTTCATGAAGTGATATTAGAAGACCTTGAATAATCTGGAAATTTAAATAACATTGGTGTTATAATGAGGACTGGAAAAGTTACAAAATGTAAAACCACTGAGTCTGGTTTTGATGTAAAGTAGATATAAACTATACAGCATATATGTGTATAACTAATAATATGTTACTGAATGTATTCTTTAGTTATTAGGTTTAGCTTATATTGCATGAACAGCAAAAACAAACAAATACTGTACTGTACTGTATCTGATGACAGAATGTATAAAAGTAGTTAATACTTAAGTCATTGTTTATATATATAATTGTATAGCTTCATGTTTCATTTATTTAGATTTTATTTTAATGCCCATTCTTTTCCATCCCAATGACATTAAAAGATGCTGTTATATATCAGCAAAACCAAAACAAAATGCTGTCAGTATGTTATCTACATATTTTAAACACATTTATGTGAAATTTATGTGTGATTTAAAATTAATTGTACTCACAGAATGTAATAGCAGTATAAATGTACTTGTAAGAATAAAGAATAAACATAATTTTTCCACTTTTCAGATCTTATGAGTAAACACCTGATGGACTCATCAGCTGCGTTTTATTTATTATTTTATTTATACAGTTTTATTTCACAAAAACCATGAAATTTTTTATTTAGTTTTATTTGTTTATTTGTTTTTATATTCTGCATTATTGCTGATGTCTTTGGTGTGTTTTCTGTGCTGCCAGAACCTCATAATGTACACTTGCATGAGATGTGTCGCAATGTGTAACTGGAGCTTTTGTTAAAGAAGAAAAAAAATATTATATAATAAGTATATAAAATATATAAATTTTAAATAGATATGTTTGAAACCCACTGAGGTGTTTTGAGCAAGAAACAAACAGTGTGACTTCTGACCTTTGTGTGGAGAATGCAATAATTAATATGTAGTATTTCAGTATTACTGACTGTATCTTTCATATGTTGAGTGAGACGTTCTATTACATTCTAATGCTCATGTTTCTTAGTACCATGGGTGAGATTAGCCAAAGAGATCTCTTGCAGCTTGATGCTCAGACAGAGTAAATCCCTCTGATTGAAGTGAACAGAACTGGGACAGACTGGTCACGGTGCAGCTCTCACACACTTATGTCTGTAACACAACATCTGCTCTTCAAAAACCCCCACAGAGTGATCAAAAATAACAGCATTATTTCTTTTATAATAAACTTTCTACGACCAAATGTCGCCTGTTCCTTACATGTGAGAATTAAAGACAATTTGGTTGTCTGGTTAGTCTGGCGATCTCAAATAGTGTTACCATGGCTGGTTTCTTCAAAAGTGGGTTATGTTTCAGTAATGAGATGTGTGAATGTGCTGAGTACTCTCATTATCTGACTACTGCAGCATGAAGAGCCTGATCTGGATCTAAGTATTTTAGTTCAGCTACAACTAGGAAAAAATATTTTTGCAGTGCGTAACATGCATTTTGATGAATATATAGACGTATTTAGAGAACATTCCTACCTTGCACCTTTTGACGTTATGGTAAATTTGTGATTTTAATAAGTGCATTTTGCACAATTTGTAAAATTCGATGTGATAGATACTAGAGTTAAAAATACCTAAAATATTATCTCTTAATTAGCTTATCCTTAAAGCTACCCACATGTGGTAGCTGTGTTACCAGGAGAGTGAACCTCAGGGAGCCATCTTATTCATACTACACTTTTGTCAAAGAATTCATTGACTTAAAGCATCTCAAAGCACCTACTGTTAATTAACCTTCTGAATGGCAGAGATAGGCTACATCAGATTATTTGAGTCAGTATACTTAGGTATAGGTAAAAAGACAGTATTGCAGTTAGAATAGTTCATAATCACTTCTGGCAAAGCATCATTTGAATAGAGATTTGTAAACTGGATCCAGCATGAATCCTAATGAGCCTATCACATTAAATAAAGGAGATCTCATCCAGAACCTGTCAAGACATAAGGAGATGAGACACAACCGGTGCATCTGCAGCATAAAAGTGATGTTATAAAAATGCATTTATAAGTAGATTTGAATGTGCTTCATCCTGTTCTGTAGGAGCCCACCCCAGTGTTTGGCTTTCTCTGAATGGAACAGTTCATTACTGAATTCTGAACGATACCATGGCCATACTATTGTCCTTTTCCTGCCTTTTCTCTACGCTTGATAAAGAAGCAAGCTACAATGGCTATTCTACAGAAGAAAATACCCCGTTTCCATGTATTAGTCATAAGGTTAATATGTCACAGTGTTTGCCAATGTTCTTTGTTTTGCTTTATGCAGCAGCAGCATAGTAACCGTAACTATTTCTATGTTCAGTGACATAATCCGGTGTCAGTGAACTTCTGCAGAACAAAGAGTTTGTATCAAATAAGTCTAATTTCTTGTATATAATCCTTACGCAGACAGAGAACCCTTAACAGTATCAATATTTACAAAATATAATTCAAAATGAAAAATAAAAAACAGCAAAAAAAAATTTGGCTGCTATACTGATGCTGTCCAGCTAGGAAGTAGCACCACTATCTGACTCACAGTGATCCAACAGAATCTTCAGGAACCTTTATTTATTTATATTTATTATGTTATTATCTTTATAATCAATAATGCTGCTGTTTTATAGTATTTACATTAGTAAATGCTGTTATTATGTTCTTCAGTTTCTGATTTGTATTGTTTCATATTATGTATAATTGTTTTTGGCATTTTCTCTCCAGTTCCCTTATACTGGGTGCTAGATAAATAAAGTTGTATTGCAATTGCTAAAGTGTATAACATATCAGAAAAGGGAAACACTGACATCATAGTTGTTTCATAGAGCTGATTCTTTATTATGTATTATATTATATTTATTTGACAAAGAGTCCACATTTATATTAATCTGCTATTGAAAATGAATTGTCACTAATTCTTTTTCTTTTCTAACTAAAACTAATCTTCAGCTTATAACACAACACGAACCACTGAGTTGTTGTAGCTCAGTCTTTGTATCGTTAGCTTTGGGATAATATACTGTAATATTTGTTTGCTGTGGTTATTGTTGCTATTCTTATAGCAGAGGTAACATGAGGGTGTATGTGCCACATATTGTGTTTGCACATTTAAGCATATGTTATTGCCTTCTATACATGTAGATGGTGGTGATAAGCTTACAGTCAGGTAAACATGGCCCCTCATTTTGCTCTTAGACTATAGGGTGTGGTTTCTCTACATGCAGACTTTATGAGCAATGCATGCTGCCACACGTAGACACTGAAGCGCAGCTTTAAATTGTTTCCTGTTCACAGTCCTGTACCAGTCTTAATAATGAAAACCCATAGTTGAATGAGCAAAGAGTGAACTTGTTACAGCTCTGTCTTACAGAGAAGAGGAAGTTCCCTTCACCGCCTCTTTGCTTGTATAAGGCATTTCTCCATGTCACGAGTGACACAGGCCAGGACCACCTGAGACAAACAGCATGTGCATTAGCCACATGTATCACTGAATTAGGGCTGTAAGGAGCTAAAGGTAACAGCTAACAGACAAAGGTGTCTCACCTGTCCTTTTTGTAAGGTGACTAAAGCTTAGAGATGAAAGGTGTTTAAAGTAATGAAGTCTCTTAAGTGCATTTTGATTCTGCTTGCAGATGCCTCTGAAGCCTTTTCCACTAATTGTCTTGATCTTATTAAAAGGGTCATAGTGTTAAAGAAAGGAAGACATACAGATTACTCCTGCAGTATGCACGAGAGTTGCTTACAGTGCCAAGGAATGGATTTCAAAAGATGTTTAGATTAGGTTACAATGAAGGCAGATAAAGGCAATGCAAGGTTTAATCCTGTTAAACCTTTACCTCTCGTTATGAAGATATCAACAAACAAGAATTAACTAACTGTGCCAATATGAGGAAGAGCATTGTGAATTATCAGGAGTAAATGTGATCAAACTCAAACTTAATTTTCCATAATTGCTTTTAACTGTTAAATGAGTCTAACATAACAAAATGTAGAAAATTCCAGTTTTATGCCTTTTCCCAGCAGTGCAAGCTGTTTTAGGCCTTTATGTGAAATAAAAGATACCCCTTCCCCTAATGACGTGAGTGGTGCTGCTCTTTTTCCATTTGCTGCTCTGCTTGAGATTAATGCCCCCTCCTATTTCCCTCTCTGGTTAAATAGCAAAGCGCGCTGCTTAGACAGCCAAAAGTAGCTGGGGTTATTTAAATAATCCATCTTTAAAGCTACTGTACATATAAAGAAAAGAAAAACTGCAGCACTTTAACATGTACTCAAACAAAGTTGAAGGACCACGCAGAGGAAGATCTTTTGATTCCATGAACATTGGCTTTGAAGAAAAACTGCTGAACAATGAGGTAAGACATTTATCAGTAAAGAAAAAAACTCGTATCTGTGTTGGTGTTTTCTCCTGACTTAAAAGTTTTGTCGTGTTGACTTGACTGTGGCCATTTGTGACTGAGGTGAAGAGGTTTTCCAGTATGTGATATTTTAAGACTACTTTTTTGACAGTGGAGAGATCGATCAGGTCATCTTAATGAATAAGCTTTCACTTTGTCGTCAGTGCAGATTAATTTAAGCCGTTCTGTTATACTGTAATTTACGTCAAAGGGTTAAGAGGGTTAAAGGTGGATATCACTGAACTTCATGCCATAAAGCACTTATTATTGCTGAACATGTACATGTTTTGCAGATTTCAATAGTAAAAAACAGAAGAGACAAAGATTAATTGATCACAGTTCAGTGTCTGTATGTTTTTCCTGACACCAGGTCCTTCGAGGATAAGAAGGAATTTTGAGCTGAGATACAACAGGGACACAAAAATTATAGTTTTTATTATTATATTCACAATTTTACACATCTTAACACAGAATATAATTTGTGATAAAAAAAGGTGGATGCTGCACAAATATTGGCCTCTGACTTATATCCAAAAGAAAATGACTGCATTAATATCTTCGAACAAAAGGGAAAATTTTTAATTGGTTTAGGCTAATTAAGTGGCTGTAATTAACCGTAAAATAAAATGTGGATAAAGACAGAACATATCTAAAGCGCTGTACATGTTACTTTTCTTAAACTAAAAAACACAAAGGGAAAACCTGTGATAAAGGCGTGCGTAAAACCACCCCACGTTGCAGCCTAACCCCTGCGCGCTGCAGTGATTAAATGCTGCCTAATGTCTTGGTAGGATTTCAACATGCAGGGAGCTAATAATAGGCTTCCCCGCTGTCTAAATGAGATTTCACTAAGGCGACTCTTTGAGACAGAGACAAGTTCATCTTCGCTAAACCTAGACGCAAAGAGCTGACCCTGGAGAGCGTCCTGACCCATGCGTCCTGTCTCCATGCACTAATGCTTTCAGGGATACTACCGAAAAGGGTCCACCGAAAACTGGTCTGCAACGCGGTCTGTACAATGCTCGAAAGGCGAAATATGGTAGGAAGTGACTGAATTGAATTTACCTGATTTTTGTGAGCGGCTTTTAACCTGAAAATCAAGTTTACTTATTAGACCTTGTAGATATTTTATTTCGAAAAAAAAATTATAGCATGATATTGTTGCGCAGTAAAGAAACTAAATGTTTAAATCAGATGTACATTAAATTAAACGAGAAGACCCTGCGGTCAATCAGAACAGATTAGCTCTTCTGTGTCGCTGTCATGCTATAGTCTTACTTCTCAAATCTGATGCGGGATTATATCAATTTTCCCCTGGCGTGTGCAGCGCGCACAGCCATGCGTCAACGTGTGAGCGCTGCCCAGGGTGCTGAAATAGAGAAAACGGGTTGATCGCTAATCTCAGACCTGTGTCTACTTATATCTGTGGCATTTTCAGAATTTGCTTTATCTATGTGCATGTAAAGAAACCACCCATCTTTTTTTGCAGAGTGACCCAATTCTTTGGGGACTCGTGAAGGCTGAGATTTCTCTGTGGAATTTTTGGATAGCTAGATGTTGGTATGGGATTAATGGTTGTGCATTCACGTCATTACCAAAATGGTTTGGGTACAAGTTTTACTTAACTGGTCTAACAAATCAGTGCATTTAAAAACGCACTTGAAAACTGTGCAGCATGATAATTTCCCATAAAGTATTTTTCTCACTCCATTATTTTTCATACCACGTTCTTATTTCTCTCTTTGCATTAATACTTTATTTTCATTGTCTAACACTAACATGGCAGGTGAAATTTCTGTACATTTCTTCAGGTGAAACTGTATCATCACATGTGCATTGAAAAGAGCTGATGATAGTATAGATTATCTCCTCATATGATAATTATAGGAGATCCAATAGCTGTGGAACTATCTCTTAGTATTACACAATTCAAAATCTTTAAAATAAAATGATTTAAAATGTTATTATTATTTTCAGATAAACAAATCAACCTTCACAAAAATTGAAGAAAACACTGAAAAGAAGAATACTTCAGAGAAAGGGAGAGCAACAGTCATCTTTTCTCTCAAGAATGAAGTGGGAGGACTTGTAAAGGCACTCAAACTCTTCCAAGTATGGACAAAGTTAAAAATGTTTAACTCTTAAATATCTATAAGTATTTACCTTTAACTTTTTCAGTAAAATACTTTTGGATTTTTCCTTAGTTAACTTCTAGATGATGAACTTAAAAAAATATCTTTTTGTTTCTTGCAGGAAAACCATGTCAACCTCGTACACATAGAGTCCAGAAAATCCAAAAGACGCAACTCTGAGTTTGACATATTTGTGGACTGCGATAGCAACCACGAACAACTGAACGAAATCATTCAACTGCTTCAGAAGCATGTGAACGTGGTGGATATGGAGCCTCCAGATAACTCCTGTCTACACGAGGAAGGTAGGAAAAACTCAGTGACTTTCTCCACACATACATTGTTCTATTCAACATGATTAACAGCTGTAACTGTTCTCTTCTTCTCTCTCAGATATGTATAATGTACCTTGGTTTCCAAAGAAAATTTCCGACTTGGACAAATGCGCTAATCGTGTCCTGATGTATGGCTCTGAGTTGGATGCAGATCATCCGGTATGCAGACTCAAATAAACCTGCATATGCTTACTTTAAAATGCAAGCTATATTAATTTGCAGCACTGATATTTTTTTTGTATGTTCCTCTCCATCAGGGTTTCAAGGACAATGTCTACCGGAAACGGAGAAAGTACTTTGCTGATCTTGCCATGGCCTACAAACAGTATGTTTTTATTGTATATTTTATTTTTATTTATTATTTTGGAAATGTGTTTAGTTTTTACTTAAAACTTAAAAGATTATTTCTATTTTGTTCCAGTGGGGATCCCATTCCTTATATTGAGTTCACAGAGGAGGAAGTGAAGACTTGGGGTGTTGTGTACAGGGAGCTTAACAAGTTGTACCCCAACCATGCCTGCCGGGAATACTTGAAGAACCTTCCACTGCTGTCCAAATACTGTGAATGTCGGGAGGACAACATCCCTCAGCTGGAAGATGTATCACGCTTCCTCAAGGGTGCGTTATAATTTCCTTAATAAATTCGCTTTTTTTTGCTTCAAACACGCAATTGGATTTAGTCTTTTACTTTTGTAAATGTAATGACTCACATCTATGCTTGAAATCTTTGCAGAACGTACTGGATTTACCATCAGGCCTGTGGCAGGTTATCTTTCCCCACGCGACTTCCTTGCTGGTTTGGCCTTCCGTGTTTTCCATTGCACTCAATACGTGCGGCACAGCTCTGACCCCTTATACACCCCAGAGCCGTGAGTAATATACTATACTACAGTATAATAAGTAGAGTCCATGTTCATACAATAATATTAGACTAATAATATGTTGACTTTTATCTTAAAGGGACACATGCCATGAGCTGCTGGGTCATGTCCCGCTGCTAGCAGAGCCCAGCTTTGCCCAGTTTTCTCAGGAGATTGGTCTTGCTTCACTTGGGGCCTCCGATGACTCAGTTCAGAAACTAGCTACAGTAAGTTGCGCTCGCACTTCAAACTTCAATCAAATCAAATTCAGTACATCCAAAATAACTGTCATAATTTTTCCATGTTATTCACGCCTGTGTTACAGTGCTATTTCTTTACTGTGGAGTTTGGCTTATGCAAACAAGAAGGGCAGCTGCGAGCATATGGGGCGGGACTGCTGTCATCTATCAGTGAGCTTAAGGTAAATACATTTTACCAGGGCTACACAATGACCATCTTAACATATTGTCACCTATGATGAGTTAACTTTTCCAATACAACCTCTCTTTCATATGAAATAATAAAGTACACATGAATGGTCTTTTAATTCAAACCATCTGTGCTGGATTTTTCTCTTACAGCACGCACTCTCCGGTAATGCAAGGATAATGCCTTTTGATCCCAAAGTTACATCCAAACAAGAATGTATCATCACAACCTTTCAGGATGTTTACTTTGTGTCAGACAGCTTTGAGGAGGCCAAAGTCAAGATGAGGTGAGCTTGCATCTTCTTGCTATTTGACCATCAGATATCTAAATGATAGATCTTACCATGATCTACAAGTTATGCTGGTGGTTTACACATGTTTAAATATCTACTACATCTTATTAAATTATATAATGTTCATTTCAGGGAGTTTGCCAAGACTATCAAACGTCCCTTCACAGTCCGATACAACCCCTACACCCAGAGTGTTGATGTGCTAAAGGACACTCCCAGCATCAACAGCGTGGTGGAGGAGCTTCGACACGAGCTTGACATTGTTGGTGACGCCCTGAGCCGACTGAACAAGCAACTGGGTGTCTAACTGCTCATGTTCCAGTTGAAGTTAACCACCTACAGTGCATCAATGCTCACTGTCATCCCCCAAGCACTGCTGTAGAGATACTGCCTGTGTATCACTTTTCATCAGTAAAATGAATGTGCACTGCTTTGGCAAAATGCCCTGTTGTCCCCAATGCATGGTAAATGACTTTCAGAGGTGCATTAGATATATTTAGCCACTGATTTCAGTACATTGCACAAACCTAAAGAGCTGCTTAAAGCGAGACACTGTTTTGCTCCACTTATACTTGGCTGAATTGGCTTCTGTGTCACAAACCGTTTATGTGCTTTCATTGTAGGTTAGTAACATTTTAAACATCCCAAGCTGTTACAAACAAAGATGTGGTTTCCGCCTCCTATTGTTAAACCCTGCTGTTGTATATGACCATGTGAATTTTTTGTAATTAATTTCATTCTTCTTATTCTTCACATATAAGCTTCCTCACTTCAGTGATATGTATAAAATGTACCTTATTCTGTTGTTGTATGCATTATGTTCCCTTTTGTGCTGAACTAATGACAGTGAAAACTGGTGTTAAAAGAATGTTTATGACAGACGTGGCCCATGTACCCAACCTATTTTATTTTACAATGATGATTTTAAATACCTCCTCTTGAAGTGAAAATTATTGTAGTACTCTTGAAATCAAAACATTATTTTTCTACTGTAAAGAAACATAGACATTATGAGTAGGCTATGTATCAAACTACTGAGAAAAATAAAATAAAAATATTTATTGTGTCTTCACAGCATTTCAGACGGTCTGTTAACTGTTGACATACTTTTTGGTGTCTTCATGACAGTGATTTCCTCATTGATACAGTACTAGACGTGTCCATTTAGCCATGTTCTGACCAGTTTAAGCAGCAACCTGATCAAATTAACAAATTAAAACTAGGTACTTTAAAATTCTACACTTAATTATTGAGGTTAATTAGCTAGGTAGCTGCTGGATCTAATTTGAATGCTGTCTAAATAAACCCTAATAGTCTGAGGTTGCCTCGTGTCATTTTGACATTGAAACCCTAAAAACATAAGTTTTTGGAGATAGCTACAACCAACTGTAATTGCAACCCAACTACATGCTGTAGTTTGTGGTTTTGTTTAATTGTGTGGTGTTATACTGCAATATGTCTAATATTTTGTCCATCCCGTTGATATCAATGAAAGTAGATTACATTTTGTAATATCTACGTAAGGTTCAGATATGTTATTTAAATGACTGTACTAAAGTGCAAACTAAGTAGTGGGGGTTTGATTCCCCCAAAGTGTCCTTGGACAAAGCACTGAACCCCGAACCCCCAGAAGAATCTCACCAAGGGGCTTAATAAAGTATTACTTGTTGTTTGTGGCTATGAAGTACTGAACTGATAGTCTAGGTCACCTTGTATATATTTATATATGATACAGTAGATTTCGGTCTAAACGTCCAGCAGCTCTTTCACTGCAGGTGGTCAGTCAAATAGTAAATCAGAAGGTTCTCCTTGATGAATCAAAGAGCTAAAAATAAGCTAAATAACATGATGGAGGAGAATTTTACGATTTGAATATTTGAATTTCAAATGGCTCCATTATTTAACTTATAATCTTTTTTAAAAACTTGCTTTTGCTACTACTGTGGTTCAAAATGCGTTTGCTTTACGACAGTGTCGCAAATCACAGTCGACTAGTAGCTAGGGTACTCCATGGAAACGAGCCCACGGCAGGACTTTTGTTTACTGTCTTGGGTAAGTTCGTTATCTTCACACTTAAAGTGTTTTATTTGTTTGTGTCTGTATATGCAGTTTTTTGTTTTCAAATACTCACCACCACTAGACTGACACCATCACTTGACAACGTTAGCATATAACTTTCGCTAACGTTAGCTTAACAGCGAACTAGTTAGCTCCGACAGCAGCCATTAAACTTTGGCTAACGGCTAACGGACCACTGCTAGCGTTAACATATCTGCATCGGTGTCCTGTACCGCTGATTAATATTGTTTGTGTCAGGGAGCCAACAGCTACGGACAGCTGGGACAGGGACATGTGGTGGACCAGACAGTGCCCCAGCCCTCTGATACCGCTGCTTTACAACACAGGGCAGCCCGGACTCTCAGAGGAGGCGGCGGTCACTCCGTGGTTGTCACCGGTAGGTTAACCTTACGATTTGTTTACGAATTCCACATTTCCCTATTGAAATAAAAGCCTCTATTGACCTAGTAGATAAAATGTGCTTAGTCAGTAATGTAAAAGAAGTCTGTACCAGCCTGTTAGAGGTCAGGCAGCACCACCTCCTGGTAAAACAAAACCAACCCGGTCATTTTTGACTGTATTCCTTCAGGTAAGTTTGAAAACATATAGTTCTGTGCTTTGAACAATAACCAACAACTTAAGACGCCCTGACAAAGTTAATTTGCAGTGATTGTGAACTATAGATTTGCACACTATATATTTGCACACTAATCCTGGCCGATGACTGACTTCCAAGCTATGTTTAATGTCACAAAATCAAGCTCATACGTAACTTAGATCTCTTTAACTTTGATTTTAGGTATAGTCAGTGAAGATTTCATCCTTCAGCAGATGAATGTGAATACAGCCTTCTATTGTCAAACTCTATACAGACATTATTATGCACAGTGAAACATCATCCCAGAGAAATAACACAAATAACAAAAAAATCACTTTTGACAGAGGGTACTTTAAGCTTTTTTGTTGGTTTATATTTATTTTTATATGATGCCAAACCTAACCTGCCCCATGTGGCATTATCCAGTCCCCTCCAAAAGTGTTGGAATGGCAAGGTTAACTAATATTTCCACTTTGTTGTACACTGAAGACATTTTTACATTATGCCCGAAAGATGAATATCAGATAGAAGTCCTGAATTTCAGGTTTTATTTAATGGTATTTACCATTTAAAACATAGCATTTCTTGTGTCAGATCATCCACACTGTAAGAGAGCAAAGGTATTATAAGAGATAGTTTTAAAGTGTCTTGTGAATTAAATACGACTTAATATTTGGTTGCATATACTTTGTTTCCAATAAATGCATCAAGCCCAGGACTCACTGACACTGGTTTCTTCTTTTCATGTGCCTTTCCAAGCTTTTACTGCCTTACTTTGTTTTGGGGGTATTCTCCCTTCAGTCACTCATTTCAGTGGATGAAATGCATGTTCAGCTAGTTTAAGTTTCTGATGTTGAGTTGGCAGCATGTTCAATTTGTGGATCATTTTCAAATGTTTTATATGTGAACCAGCTTAGCTTGTATGCATTATTCATGGTTAAATGATTAATTTCTGTTTTAGCTTTCTAAACAATATATTGCACACACATCTCCTAATGTTTGTGATGTATTTTTTGTTGAACAGAGAGTGGAGAGGTGTTCGTGTGTGGACAGAATCACAAAGGCCAGCTGGGACTTGGCCACAATGCAGACGTCTTAACTCTTCGGCTCTGCCCCAGCCTGAATCAGAGGGTCACAAATGTAGCCTGTGGTTGGGATTTTACTCTTCTGCTCACTGGTGAGCATCATTTGAGACCAGGAACTGATACTCTGTTTTACTTATGCACTAGATTCAGAAATAGGTGACATTTTCACAAGAGCGTAATAAGCATTTTCCTGAGGTTGTCCTATGCAGGGATGATAGGATGACATTTTATTTATCCTTGGGGGAATAATTTGCATAGCACAACAGCATAACCTTAGACAGGGCACAAATAGAAAAGTGTGTATACTGTGTGTAAATGATATGCAATCTACAAAGAGTAAAGATTAGTGCAATGGAATGTGAACAGGATAGCTGGTACATATATGTAAAAATAAAACCAAATTATAGAAGATGGGAGTAAGTGAACAATAGGAACAGTCTTCAAAGATCTGCACACCACATTGATGTCATGTGGGAGGTACTGTAATTACCAGTTTCTGATTTTTAAATACCATCATGGTAAAGTCAGGTTTGTAATTACGACTGATTTTTTATTTTTCTGGGTTTGCATTGGCACAATGATACAGAAGTGTCTGACGTAGCAATAATACAGACACATGTCATTATGTCAAATCTCCAACTGAAGGCATTTGAACTAAACTATTCTGAATATAGAGCTATATTGTCAGTTCACAGTGTTTTAACCCTCACATAACCAACTTTGCAATCATATTTTATTTACCAAGATCTTTATTTTCTTTTTATGTCCCACTGTCAGATTGTGGTCAAGTGCTGGCATGTGGCTCCAATGCATTCGGACAATTGGGTGTTGGAAAAAAAGTCGCACACTCTGCAGATCTACTCGTTGTTGAGGTGAGAACATGATAAGGCTTTTAACTTACTTTAAGAAATACAATTTAGCCTCTGTAAGTTGTGGCTATATATATATAGTTGTGGTATTTAATCAATCACGAGTGATCAAAACCCTACCCCTAAACAACATAATCAGTTTGATCATGGTTATAATTTCAAATACATGTCAAAGTGTTGTTTTTTCTCAGTGTCTGAAGGAGCTAGTGGTAAGTGTAGCAGCAGGACTCAGACACTCTCTTGCTGTTACTGGTAAGTTAGCACTATGCATCTCTCCTTATGTATCCCTATGTATCCCTTTGCTACTCAATCCACAAATCCTAATTTTTTCTTCTGCTTTTAGACTCAGGCTGTGTGTATCAGTGGGGAACCGGTCTTTTTGGTCAAGCTAAGAGGACATTAAATCCACACCCTGTCCCAGCACACCTCAGGTCGGAGGTTCCCACACTGGTACCAGGTAAGTGAAAATGGGCAGGGATAGTTACAAAAACAGTGTTTCAGGACTTACTGTACATTGCTACTTATGATTCAATAATGTGACCAGATACTTATGTCAATGTTGCAGGTTTAGATCAGGAAACGTCACATCTGGTAACTGCAGGCTCAGCACATTGTGTGTGTCTTACAGGTATGACATTAGTACATTGTACATGACAGCCATGTTGATGTGTTTAAATCATTTCTTGTTTAACTTAAATATGAAGACATTCCATTAAAGACACTTCCACTTCATGTTCATACATCATTATAGCTAGGCACCCTTCTGTCTTGTACTTTGTATGCTTTTCTGGCGCTGCCTCTGTTGGATGAAGAGTAATGTTTTTTTTCCTGTCTTGTGTTTAGGAGATGGAGATGTGTTTCTATGGGGAAGCAACAGACATGGTCAGCTGACCACCACAGACCCATTCCTATCCTCTCCCACTCTTCTGACACGCTCACTGCTGGATGGAGAGAAAGTTATCAGTGTGTGGAGTGGTTGGACACACATTGTTGCACAAACAGGTAAAATATAATAACACAAATTACTGTGATGCTCAGTTATAACAGCAGCCAAAGGACATCTGCCATATCTGAACAAGGACTTCATCCATTTCAGAGAGCGGGAGAGTGTTTACATGGGGCAGAGGAGATTATGGGCAGCTGGGCCGACAAGGATCAACCAGCCAGAAACCAAACCAGTCAGCTGGTCTTTCAGGAGAAGGTGAAAACCAAGAATTTAACCTCCCTATGGAGGTTAAATTACTCAGAGGAGCAACACAGGTAATATATCTCAGTGTTTCTATCTATCAGTATTTAGTACTTCTACATACTGCATTACCTAGAAGACAAAAATCAATAACAATGAAGTCTTTATTAGATTTAGCATTACTATTGATGATGTGCTCTATGGACTCTAGTTAGCGTGTCTCTGAAAAAATGGCTGTGCCATACCAGCAGGGGGCAGCAGATATCCATACAAAAAGCAAGTAGCTGAACGTTTTTTAGCGTGAAGAAAAAGACAGGGCAGCTGAATGAGAGCCAGGCCCACTAAGAGTAGGTTCTTAATGATTTGCATAATGTGCACACACTCACACAGCCATTATACTTGGAAGAGAGCCTCTTACGTGTAGTGAAGGCAGAGGTCTTTTCTCCCATAAGGGCAATTATGCATGAGCATCAGGGGATTGCTGCAGTTAACCTGTAGTCTAAATGGCAGCTGTATAGTAGGGGATAGTTGCCATAGATTTCAGGGACAGCCAAGGGCAAACACTGCACACAGATCATTGCAGCAGCAATGGTGTATGTTAAGGTGTTGTCAACTTGTGTGTGTAATGCAAAGGACAAGATGGATTAGCTCAGTGAACTATGAATCTCACAGTCCACCCTATTGTGTTAGTACGTCTACAGAGACAGTATGTAAAAAAAATACTCACATAATTATGAGGCATGTGAACATTACTGGAGTGACAAATTATACATTTTCAGTAAGTAAATAAGTGTGTCTATTTATTAGTTGGTACAGCTATATGATTTACCACTAATATTATTTATACAAAGCACTACAACTGCATTAGCAAAGATTAATTTGTCAGGAACAATGCTACAGAAATCTAAACCGCCATCTAAAGAGCTCAGCATGTTTGTATTCTCATTAAGCTGTATTTTGTTCAGTTATGAAGGGGAGAGATCATGGATAAAATGCTTGGGCCTTGCATGCATCTTGAAACATTTGCATAAACTCCTCCAGACAGGTCAGCAGTGTGGTTTAGTTTATGAATGAACCAGTATTTACTGAATGTTGCAGTTGTCTGCTCTGCGTAAGTGAGTGATTTTATATTGTAGCGTTGCAAAAATTTTTGAATAAAAGCTTAATGGCGTCATCTTTACACATGTAATTTTATTTCATTTTTAGAGCAGGTTTGGTTACAGAGTATCTCAAAATCCATGTTGCCATAGTGAATTTCAAATATTACAGTCTTAAAATTGTCTGTGTACCTGAACATGCATTTTAAACACTTTTCAATTTTTTTCTCTACAGATTGCGTGTGGATCTGAACATAATCTTGCCATTGTAGGTAAGTGTATTCTCTAAAATTAAGGAAAAAAAATCTATCATTTAGCTCATGTTGTGCTTCTCATTTTCTAAATATTAACTCTAAAACTCTCATATTTACCAAAACCAGAACCTGTGAAGTTGAAAAATAAGTAAGCATAAACATAAGACAACATAATACATAACCAAACTGGAAATATACATGAGCGAAGAAAGTTTTCACAGAAATTAAGGAGAAATTTATTATTATAACTTCAGTTGAAATGGTTGAAGTCATAACTTCTGTCCGACATGACTCTGGCTCTGACTACATAAAGGTATAGGGAATACACATAGGTAAACTACTTTTATGTCATCCTCCTCTCTGCACCCACAAATTAGTAAGAGAACTGTCTAATACATTACAGTTAAACATCAGTGTGAAATATTAATCCTTCTGGTAATGCTGCAGAGCATTTCTGAGGTCAGCTCATTGCTCTATGGCCTTTGCATCAGGAAGTAATTACTACATGGATAGATGGGTATCATTGACAGAAGCAATTACCCAGACAGGCCTGTAAAGGAGCTGAATTAACCACGCACACATTTACAGGCATGATTTTCCAGTCAAATGTTTGGAGAGCAATCTCCCTTTATCCACATAAGAATAGAACATAGGCACTGCAGTCACATACATCCCTGAAAGAATACTAAACAAACACAGACACATCGGAGTTTGTGATGTTTGTTTGTGATTCCTCATCAGCTTTAAAAAGAGATTAAATGTGCTTTTATTCTTCCAGGCTTACCAAAGGTTTTCTGCTCTCCCATAGTCACCCACTAGCAAAACATTTGACATTTTGGAAGTATCTTCCGCATTAAATTTTGAACACTGACCCAGTTTTTTACATCAGCATGAATTTGAATAACGCAGATAAACACTGAAACATGCGCAGAGTTCCATTAGCAAGGAAACACTGAACATTGCTCGTATATCTATAAGAAAATGGCATTCCACTTTTGATGTTTGATGGATGTGCTATTATATTAAGGAAATTAACCAAGACAGTAAAATGACATTTCCCACAAAGCACTGCTCTGCGCTTTCAGAAGTTCAGTCCTGTGATGAGAATGCAGGACGAGTAAAGGGAGAGCTCATGTGAACCTCCTGCACCTTGCTTCTCTGCTTTGCTCTCCTCTTTTTCTTCTCCTGTCTCGAGCACGGTGGCAGGAGCAATGAAATAGCAAAACAGGATTGGAAGCAGAGACCTGAGTGCTGCTATTTCTGGTGCTGAAGTAGGTCAGGCGGAAAGGAACGGAGAGCATTGCATGCTGCTTATATCTGTTGCCTGTTCAGCCATTGCCCATTTGCACCTGAGGAAGTGCTCCTCATGTATGAAATTCATCATCAGTGGTCAGAGGTGGGAGAGAGGCCAAAGACGCTGTGGGCACAGCTCATCCAATCTGAGGAAAGATTTTTGTTAATGTGAACATTTTGAACTTCATAGGGATTTGTAAGGAGAAACATCTTAGATCAGATCTGCTTTTAACTTGTACCTATAGTATGACGTCATGCTTTAAAACATGCCTCCTGCATATTGTGTCACTGTGGTGCTTTTAATTAAGTGTGAGATTTTAAACTGTCGAATGCAAAACCAAATGACAGGATTCGATTACAGGGAAATGGCTTTTGGTTTGAGTGTCTCGATTTGTATCCTTGTTGTACAGAATATCGTGCAGGCACTTTGTTGCCATGGAAACACTGATGTGCTATACTTCAGTCAGTGAGTCCATGAATTAAGCACAGCACAAAGATAATGCTTTTTCCCCAGTGAATGAAACATTTCAGCAGATTAAGTTCAGTAATACAGTAAAAAATAACCACAATGTTTACTAAATAATCTTAATTATAATTTAAGACAGATTCAGTCTACTTTTAAATACATGCAAAATCTTAAAGACACTGCTAAGAGAGTGTGTTTGTAATGCATGAGCCATGTTGAGCAGAATGTCACATAGTCATAAGCTGTTGGCATGATATGCTGGTCTGTTAAATGACGCAAACATCTTTGACGCCACAACATTTCAGAAACCAGCTACAGACGAAAGACAAAGAAACCTCTAAATGAAAAAATGGAAAGACACACAAGTGCAGGATGGGGAAAGCTTAAAGATGTGTTACCCTTGAGAAAGCAAGCTCGCTTTTGTTGCCATGGCAATGGAGCCTATTAGGTAACTGTGTTGCCATGGCACGTGTCTTCTCGGCGATGCAGCCCTGACCACACCCACCAACAAGCTCACCAGCTGTGAAGAGCAGGGAACCTTTATTGCTGGCCAAGTGTCAGTGCTGGGAACAGAAACGTGTGTGTGTCTTTGTGTAATCGCGTGCTTTCAGTTTTATTTTGTTTTTGTTTTTTACATCCAGCAGTTTTAGCCTTCTGCTAATTTGAGCCTACATGCTTAAGTGCTGCAGCCCCATCTTTCTAGTGTCAGCTTCACTGACCCATGACCCCTCTTCTTTTCAGGGGGGTGTCTATTCTCCTGGGGCTGGAACGAACATGGAATGTGTGGAGACGGTTCAGCGACCAACGTCTTTCAGCCTCATTTTATATCTGGTCTGAGACCTCTTCTGATTGGCTGTGGAGCTGGACACTCCGTGGCAGTGTGTGCTGCAACAACTAGCTCAAGATAAAACTCTGCACCATCTACACATCATTAGATCAGTAACATTTACTCTATGCAGCACATGGCAATTGGAGACCAGAACAGAATGACTGTGTATTTAGTGACTAATTGGTGATTTGAAAAGCCCAAAAAGTTTATTTTAAGTCTTGAATGCACAGTAACTTTCGTCTTCTGAAAGGCAATCTGAGTAAACTGCAGTTGTCATAAATACTGTTCTGTGCTTGGACACAGGATGAGTTATGTTTATTGTGGGCAGAGGCCATCATTTCTCTGACCAGCCTGTCACTTTGATGGACATGACTGGAGGCGATGGCTTTGTAGGACGTGGCCATGCTAATGGCTCCTGGTCCTCCTGCCATGTTTATCTTTGTGAATGGAGCTGTTATGGATCATGTGAGGGACTGACTAGACTGGTACTATACCTCCATCTTCACATGTCAGAGGTTTTATTGCAATGATCTTGAGTGTCAGTAGGCAGTCAATCTCTGCACACCATACTGAAAATCTGTCATCTCACAATTTATCGCTTACATATAGGACTGTGCTTTTTCTTTGCTGGCTGTTGACATAGTCTTTGGTATTATGCTTCTCTTATTTGCACAGTTTCCATACTGTATATTTCATTAATCCCCCTTGGGAAAAATTGCACTGCATTTGACCCATATTTATAAATTGCACAGGGGCAGCACCTGGGAAACAAGTTGCTGCAAGCCAGTGCCTTGGTCAATGGTAGGTCAGGGCAATGGTAGAGTGGCTCAAGAGTGATATACTTGCAAAATGTTTTTTCTTTTATATAAATAAAATTATTAAGTGATTCTGATTTATGCAAATTAAATGTGGAAGACATCTGTCACTAAAGTTATGCATTAATCAAACCTAAATTAATGCAGTTTTACTTGGATTCGTTTGTAAAAATAAATCAACACTCGTTGAAAAATGATAATTTCTGTGTGTTTTTTTATTTATCACTATTTATTGTACAAGCCTGAACTGTATTGGTCAAAAAAGACAAAAAAATAAATCCCTAAACAACAAACCAATCATAACGATCACTGAACACCTTATTGAGATAACTAACCACAAAATGCACGGTGTTCAAAACACACACTCTTGAAGTCTCAATAAACGGCACACATTAGTTGCCTCTTACTTGTGTTATTGATTTCATCAATGATAACTGCTGCTGTTTTATTTTAATGTGTGTCAGACAATGATCAGCACACTGTCCCCCGTTTGTGCTCATGTACTCTACCTGACTATGCACAGATCTCAGCTGTTGTTGGCAGTGTGTTTGCATTTGTTTTGTAAAAAGTTGGTCCCTTTTCCCGAACTTTTCCACGCAAACATTGAATCTGTTCTTCATAGAAAGTGTCTGTTCTGTGTATTTTATAATTAGGTATGCTCACATTATCCCTTAGAAGCTGATCTGTACGGGGGTCCTTGTTGTTTCTGTGTGCTTTTTGAGTTCTGAACTCATGCTTGTTTTAAATTGCTGGTAACTGATGGCTAATTATAAATAAAATGTTATTAGTGCATCATGTTGTTTAAGCTACTCCTGAATGGTAATAAGGATTTGCATAACAGAGGCACTTGTCCAGTATGATGTGTATAAAGTTTTGGCATTAGTTAGTAATACATACTAATGCACCAATTTGCAGAAAAAGAATAATAATCCAATTCTACGTGATTGTCAATTAAAATGTACAACAGAATAATTGATATGAGTTAATATTGCTATGAGTTTTATGTTTAAATTGTCCTTGTTAATCAAAGTACTGCTACATGTGAAGATATATCAACATTCAATTAATGTTGAATATTAATTATTAATTTCTAAATAACCCTAAAAAAAGATTTGATTAACCAACTCAATATTTGACCAATTCCTAATAGCACACTTTGTCATTTAAATGCCTCATTAAGATGAAGTTAAGAGTGGTGTTTTTTTAAAGTGTGGCTTTTTTATTTATATTGTGGATGTTATCTCTTTGATTATATGAAAACATATCAAAGGAATGGTATAAGTCCACTGGTGTAAAACAGTGCAAAAGTCTACAAAACTGTGACCGTGACAGTGCAAAGTTAACGATTTGTTTTCTACTGTTTAGTCTGGCAGACATGACAAGTGACAGGGTTTTGCTGGGGGGTGATTAAAATCGGAGCAACATTTTTTTTTTAAACAGAAAAAGCACACAGATATTTGATGATCACTCAAAAACATTGGTACACACAACTTCAGCACACATAAAAGCATATTTACAGCACTGGCACACACCAAAAATAGGCACACAGATTACAACACAGTAACCAGTCACAGATACTGAGCTACATAAGGCTTGACAACAAAACTTCCTCAGTGCTACATCTATGCTGAGTTTGTGATGTACAGGTTGTCACTGTCACACCCATTTAAAAATACTAAGTAATACACACAACAATGTTACAGCACTATCAGGTGGGTGATGGGCCATTATGGGTCATACACATAGTGGTTGGTACACCATGGTTCATAACACAAACTGACTCTGTTGGTTGTCTGCTCCGGTGCTGTCGCTGGGTCTCTATAAACATATAAAAAAACAATAATAAAAATAAATTATTACACAAATTATGTATAATGGTGGAAATGATGGCGATGATGGACACCTCTCAGGTGCATGGCGAGGTGAGAAATGACACTAGCTTGGACAGTAAAGAAAATGTGCTCCGTTAGTTCCTCATGGTAAACAACAGGTTTACCATGTATTTCCCATGCGTAGCCAAGGCATCAGACAACAATGTACTGTCTGTGTACAGATGTTGGACTTTGAGTCGGTTAATAAACATGCCCAATCATGCTGCATTTTACAGGTTGATGTACTGTAGTTAGGTCATTGTCATGCGTTTCTATACTTTGTGTCATGCTCTCACAGTCACCTAATTTTTTTATGCTCTCTTTGACCCGTACACACGCAGACAGAGGGTCAAACAGCAGTTGAAAGCACTAGCCATAAGCTAGTGGGAAAGGAAAGATGTATGTATGCATGTGCTGTTGAATAAAAACGGAGTCTAAACGCTCATTGTGTATAAAATTTATTTCATGCAAGGACTTATATTTACACATTTTATTTGAATACTTTTCTGTTGCATAAATGTAAAATACATGCATTTACCTTCCCCCAAGTAGACCCACATCCCGAGCTGCGTCATATTGTACTTTTTTCCCCCCACTTGAATTGCATGAGCATATAATTCACCTGTATCTCTTCACATCAAATCTTCACAAGTTTTTTTTTTTTTTTTTTTAAATATGTAACGTTCATTAATTACCACAAGAACCATGAATCGAAATGTAAAACTCTGGTCATTCAGAATAAAAACAAAACTTAGATGACTGGCTATACTTATATCCTCTACAAGAAATTAACATTTCTGATTGGTCAACATGAAATTTGTTAAAGTGCCCTGAAATATTGTGCATAATTATTGGGACGGAATCAATACAGTATAGATTTTAAATTAATAGACATACATACTGCAGAAGTCACCATGACATTTCTGGTTCATCTTACCTCAATATATTTTGGCTCTTTAGACTTGCCTGCCCCCTTTAACATTTTGTGCTTTATCATATAAAAATGTTCAGGCTAGGGACTATTAAGTCAGTATCTTCAGGTGTTTTTTGCTTGGAGTTATGTATCCTAGTAAAAGTTAAATTCTAGTATACAGTGAATGGTGTAACAATAATAATCAAGAGGGCTTTTTTAATTGTGATTAACGGTACGAAGGTGGTGCACAAAGGTAAAACGTGCACCTTATAAAATAAAGCTTCCGTTACACTGTTATGAGCATGGTGTAAGGTGTACTGATGCTACACTGGGAGCACTTGTGTAATATCATGTCAATTTATTACTCGCTTATGCTTTGCCTCACACGGTATGAAGGCACCATTGTTTTATAATTCATAAGTCTCGCCTTATTTTAGGCATCACAGCAGTAGTAGAAGTTGCTGCAGACTACCGACACTGTTTAAAAACTCAATACTACCACTAATATATTCATATAAAAAAATCTATTTATGCTCATAACAGCATTAGTTGGCTTTATGACAGGTTGTTCAAGTTAAATCACACTATTTTAGTTGGAGGCCCCAGTTAAATAAATTCAAGAAAATAAATATTTTTATTATAAATAATAGTTTGGGGAAAGGCAAAGAATGGCAGCTACATAAAAATCTCTGCTATGACTGAGTCTCTTGTAAAGCTGTCTCAAAATGCATAAAAATGACAAAGCTTCAGAAGCTTTTGAAAGGAATTTTTTTTTTTCTTACAAGGTACTGCAATACAGCTTCTTCTTAAACAGAATTTTTCATGCAGTTCATGCAAATGAACAAACAGTTTTAGTTCTGTTGACATTAGATGTATTCATCACTAGTATCATAGGAATTGTCATCATCTCCATATTGCATTGGACATCATGAACATCATGGTCAAATATTTGTAATGGCCACTCAAAAAACATTATGTCTTGTCTGGATTGCACTTTCACAATGGTAACGTCTCTACTTCGCAACACACAAACCACTTAAGAGGAGTTTCCTTAACAGCTGGCAATGGTACCTTTTGGATATGTTTAAAAGCAATGTGTTGTTAATGTCTAGCATATTATTAGCAGGGGTTACATCTTATGAAAAGGTTTTTCACAAAATTGTAAGAAGCAGATGAGATAAAAAGTTATTGGCAGAAGAGTATGTGAGATCAAAAGCAACAGAGCAACAGGCAATGATGTAAACACAGGGAAAGAGTGGGGTCAGCCTGTGGTAGAAGTAGAACAGTGCTTTGTCTGCAACTGAGGTGACCCATGCAGAGTGGCATGTGCCAATGTTTTCTAGTCTAGGATATGATGACACACCCAAGGAGAACACTTGGGAAGCTTGAGTATCAGCACAGTTAAGATACAGTTTTCCAGAAAAATAAAGAAATAAAAATGAAAAAAAGCAGGAGCGAAGGCAAGTGTAAAAGCAAAATCTGACAGCAAAGATTAGAAGGACAAGAGTGGACTGGCCTTCCAATGGCATTGTGTCTGCTACTCAACCATGCTACATAATGGATGGGATGGGAGAATGTGAGTGCTGCATTAGACAGGGTGGGCTGCAGGGCAGGGCGGACACTGAGGACACTCCAGAGGCATCCCCGCTCATGCCAGACATGCTGTTAAGGCTCCAAGGCTTTTCATAACCTTCAGTTGAAAAACAGAGAACGTTCTGAGTACACTGCAGCACTGAATCCATGACAAAATGTTTTGGTGTTCCTCACTGATAATACTACACCTGTTGCTTTCTTGTTTTTGTCTCCAAAGAAACAGGTCAACACAGACAGGTCGATCAGACAGATTATTATTCTCCATGCATTGAGTGCATCAGGAGTACAACAGCATGCACCGGGTGGTACTGGAATGGTTTGGAGTATAACACTATAAAAGACTTTAAAAGGTAGGCACCTCAGGCAGGGAATGTTTTCTCAGCTACAGGTAGAATTTCGTACCATATGGTACCACACAGCTGGACGCTAACACTTTCTTAGGAATGTTTTTGAACATTAATATTAAGTAAAACAAAAAACAAAAAGGGATTAACCCTGCTTTTAAAGTGTAAAAGTCAGTAAACTAGAATTTGGCTGTTCATAATATTAATAATAGTACTTGACATTAGCCTTCCTCTATTTGTGTTGTTCTCCTTCACCATACTGATAGCACCCATCAGCAAGACACTTCATGCACCGTTATGGTCAAGAGCAATGTACTCATAAGTCAGGATCCCGCATGGTATTTATCATTAAAACACATATACATACATGGTACACGCATAGCACATAAATACTTTCTTAGGCATGTAAGACAACACATTCTAGATCATATAAATCTTGAAAATAGCTTTCTTACTGGTAAATAAATAGCGGTATTACATTATGCATGGTATCAAAAAATATATTATGTAGATGTGGACAATTATTTTTGACATTTGTGGTGATTGTGCTTGGCCTTAACAGATGTTATTGTGACTTGGAATATATACAATTCCCAAAGGAATGATTGAGGAGAAGCAGCTGCTGTGAAAGGGTGTGAAGGTTGTAATAAGAGGTTTGTAGTTGTGTGTGTTTTCTGTTTGTGTGCCTGTGTAAAACTGAGGTGTAACACTCAGCAAAAAGAGAAAAGGACTTTGTCCTGTCTATGGTCTACAGCGTGTCAGTGTCGTACGGGGGCCTGTGATTGGCTGTTACTGTACGTACCCCTCCTCACTCTGCCCCCTGTGTGGTTGGGGCGTTCAGCAGTGGTGACCAGGAAGCAGGGCCGCTCTCTCTCACTGGGGCTGAAGATTTCCTCCGGAGATATGGCCTGGTCTATATGAGGGCAATCTTCATTGGCCAGGGCTGCGTTAGCTGCCTCACCGTTTAGTTTGGAATCTTATAGTAAAACAAGTTTTAAAAAAAGGAAAGAAACATAAAATGTGGTTTCATATACAAGTTTTTTAAAGTATTATGTTTTTTTAATATACCTGCAATTTCTGTGCTTTACAACCTCAATGCACATAGGAATTTGCCCATGCAATTATATTAAAAGCATAGTTGCTGTGTAAAGTTTGCACACTCTCCATTTGCAATCTGTTGTTCTATATATACTGTATGTTTGAGCTCAAACTGTAAAAGATGTCAATATGTCTTTGCACTTTGTACACAGGGTTTCAATAGGAAATCACATGACATATAGTTACATGTTCTTAACATAACAAAGACATGAGTAATAACAGACTCATAGGCTTAAGAGAGAGAGCAGCAGTGAATCACTGCATTAAGAAGTTCAAAATCAATAGCAAGATTACTCACAGTCTGCCTCAATCTCTTTATCTTTTTATTCAGAGTCAGATATGCTTTTCATCATAAATTTACTGATTGTTTTCAGTAGGAACTGGTTTGTTTAATCTCTTGCCTGAATCATCAGCTGATTGAAGTGTGGGAACAGACAAACAATGAAAACAGTTGAGTGGTGATACGGCTGAGGAGGACAGAAGACAGAGAAGCGATGAGACACCAAAATATCAGAACATATATTAACTTTGTTTCTTACCTTGAAACTTTATCTCGAAAACGTCGTCATGGGGGATGGGGCTCGGGTGTTGGGAGCTGATGCTTGACTTACAGAAGTTAGGAGAACCTGGCTGGGGTGCCCGAGGGATATGCCTATTTTTTTTCTTTGGTAGTTTCTGTTTTGCCATGGCCAGTGAGTAATACATTCCAAAGTTGTTGACAATCACAGGAACGGGCATGGCGATGGTCAGCACACCTGCCAGGGCGCACAGGGCTCCGACCAGCATACCAGAGGTTGTCTGAGGGTACATGTCTCCATAGCCAAGGGTCGTCATGGTCACTACAGCCCACCAGAATCCGATCGGGATATTCTTGAAGTGTGTGTGATCGCTGGCTCGAGGGTCGTTGGGGTTAGCTCCAATCCGTTCAGCGTAGTAGATCATAGTAGCAAAGATGAGAACACCAAGAGCAAGGAAGATGATAAGGAGCAAGAACTCATTGGTGCTGGCCCTTAACGTGTGGCCCAGCACCCTCAGCCCTACAAAGTGACGTGTCAGCTTGAAGATGCGCAGGATCCGCACAAAACGAACCACCCTCAGGAAACCCAGCACATCCTTAGCTGCCTTGGAAGAGAGCCCGCTGAGGCCAACTTCCAGGTAGAAGGGGAGGATGGCCACAAAGTCGATGATGTTCAGGGCATTCCGAATGAAGTCAAATTTATTTGGGCAGAAAGTTATTCGCATTAGAAATTCAAACGTGAACCACACCACGCAAACACCCTCAATGTAGGTGAGGTAGGCCGCAGTCTCAGTTTCCTGGTAAGTGTGCACCACTGTGAAATTGTCCCCCTCCTCGTAGTAAGTGCGGTTGATGATGGGGTTGAAGGCCTCGTGGGTCTCCAGACAGAAGGTGGTGATGGACACCAGAATAAAGAAAAGCGAGGCCAGAGCGATCCACTGTGCAGGAAACATACAGAAGATGCAGGAAAGGAGTTAGAGGAGAGAGGAGAGGGGGAGAAAAGAAGGACAGAGAGGAGAGCACAGTAATATATGCCATGTAATCAAGCTTGACGGCCTGGTAACCATTCTTAGCACAGCCCAATGCAATTCAATCTATTATCTGAGACAATAGCATCTGACTTAACATTGACAGTGGCATTAACACACTCACCCTCTGTCACCCCATCCCATCCTTGTATCTTGATTCACGTGTCATTGTAAAAAGGACAATCAATACAAGCTTTCCGTTTTTACCATCCCTCTACAGTGTCTCAAGGTCATTACATTTTTAAGGGTACTCTACATGCAGAATACAGAAAAGAGCTAGCAGCAGCAGGGACATAAGTGTCGACCTCCATGACTAAATTTAGCTGGGGTGCTTCCCTTCAGCTCCATCGCAACAGTAGGTCTTTGTCCAGGTGATCAACTCTTAGGAATAACAGTGAGCTGAGTGGCTAGCTAAGCTGATGACAGACCTCTATAAAAAAAACTATATTTCCCTTAATGGCAAAAGAGTACTTCAGCCTCCATCACATATTGATTGGATGATCTCATTTCATCACGTTTAGGTTCAGATATTTCTACATGTTACATGGATGTAACTGTATTCTCTCCTGAGGACTGATAGCTGTCAGCCTGCCCTCATGTTATCCTCCTCTCATCATGCTGGTTTACAGTCTTACCGCTCATGCACGTTACTTGATTTTAAAAAAAAAGAGCTATATCTTCTATGGGAAACTGATTAGGTTAGTATGTCAGAGTCAATGCACATAGAAGCAGAAGAGAAGATAGCTACTTCATCAGCTTAAGTTGATCCAACTTATAAATAAAAAAAGATGGATCAATAGAACTTAACGAATATAAAGATGTCTTCATGAGAGGCTCTGTAGTGCTTCTTCAAAATAATGCACAGAATTGTTAAGTAGCTGGGAGAAGTAATGAATGGCATCAGGGAGGCATTAAGCTGGACTAGCGCATGTCTTGGCATGAGGGAGTTTCATATATGTATATTGCATAGAGCAAAGGAAGCTCGGGGTCTTAGTCGGTCGTGTCCTTTCACAGTATGTCAATAAGGCAAGCACTGAGCACAAGATGGAAAACAGGCCCTCGTCATAACATCTCATCACTTCCAATTCATTGCACTGGACTGAGGAAATCACAACTGTTTATGAATGTCTGCTTCCCGTTAGTGTAATTTTCAGATTGAATACTGAGCATAAGAACTGCACACAACTGTGACTAAAGCTGCGTCTACAACTATCTAGAGCTCAGTTTTTATGAGTACAAATTGAGAACTGTGTAACATCGAATGTTTGGTGGGGTTTTAATTTGCCTTTAAATTCATGTCAGAATATTGATCTTTTAAACAAACAACTATAACGTGAATAAAAGGAGCGACTGAGACTTTAATGCAGTCAATAATGTAGCTTTCTCCTGTTAATTGTATTCAGCTTGTGTTTGTATTGTGGAAGAGAGATGTTCTGTCAGTTTTTAAGGCATTAGTATGTGGTGTTGTTTTATCAGATTGCATAATATTGTTTTGTCCACCCCCTCTACAGTATGTGCTATTCACAATAACAAGTGCACCCTAGACTAAAATACAATCCAATACAACCACACTGCAAACTATGACCTTGAAAAATAACAATCTAATGTAACAATGTCACTTGTAATGTAAATAACACCAAAGACTGGATTACTACCAGCAGGTTGCTGTTCTGTGATCCCCAGACCATAAGGGGTAAATAATTAATTGTCACATTGTCTTTGCCAAGTTTACATATTACAAATTCATTAATAAATTTGTGTTTAACTAAATTCAGACAAAAATATTCAGTTCAATCAACACTTTACAGATGCGGTCCAAGCAGATGTGTTTGCATTATCAGCTTAAACATTTAACCAGCAATTATTTTGATAATTAAATACAAATGCTTAAACTTGAGAATCAGTGCTAGTTTTTGTTTATTTTTCTAACCTTCTAAAAATAAGCTCTATGAATTTTGGTTTGTTAGTTTATTTTAAGGCCCAAATTATTGTTCAGATTGTCCATGAAATAATCATATAAAGACACAACTGACTCTTTTTAAAATTCTCTGTAACTTCATGCACCCTCTAATGTTAGAAAACACATTATATTATAAGCTATTTTCATGTTGTCTGCTGATGCCTCATGATACAGTGGCTCACTCAGGCCTGTGAACATACCACCCTTCAAACTGTTAAACAAACGCTGCATCTTATCAGGCCGCCTCCTAAATTATGTGTCTTTGTGACACTTAGGAACAGTGTGGCCTGGAGGGAGGATGGCAGGTGAAAATTGTTTGCTCCTTATTGGCTAATTCTCACTGTTGCTGGCAAACTACAGGCCTACAGTGATATGCAGTGACAATGGTCCACTGATGTATCCATTGTGAATGGAGTCTGTAATTAACTCTGAGGCTCACAAGGCTCTGTTCTAATTAATGTTCTTGCCAGTCTTAGTGGAGCTTTGTCACTGCTCTGCTTTAGTCTTACCCACCGTTAAATGTAGGACGCATCTGAGGAGTTTTCTGCTTTGGGAAATTTCCCTGCCTAAACAAAGAGTGAAAGACGTGTGCATGTTGGTTAAACCACTGTCCCTATGACTGTCTGTATGAATGAGAATGTTTTAATACAGTTTACACTTTCTGGAAGGGGCCTGATAAATAATTACAACAATCAGGCTGCAACAGCTGTTAAAGCAGCATGCAGCACAGTGGCCTTTGCAGGGGGGAGTGGTCAAAAAACAAGAAATCAAATGGTGTAAAGTCATTTCATTGTCACCAATGAGAGGCATTGGCCCCAGATGGAAGAGTGCCCATAACGAAGACCAAAAATTTCACCTCTAACAGCAATCCATTTTGGTCTGGAGGTCTGCCACTAAACTTCTGGTGTTGCCAAAGATCTGTTCTCCTAATGTGTAGCTGACCTATTTAACCAAAGAGCCAGTCTGCACAGGGATCCGTGTGTCCTGGAAATATCAATCCAAAGACCTGTGAGAGTCAGAATGAGTTTCTTTATCTTCTCCTGTGAGCTAGAGGAGGGTGGCAGTAATGATTTGCATGTAAATGACTTTCACAGATGAGGTCTTTGGATGATTTTTTTCTACCTCACTTTCTGTATAGCCACATCCCTGCTGTGGAGACCCTGAGAGCAATTTCAAGGTCATCAGAAGCCTGAAAACTGGATCTATGTTGTGAGTCCACGTCTATGACTGTTTCCAACCAATGACACATTTTATAGTTTTGTTTCAGCTCACAATGAGCCTTTGGTAGCCAATTGTGGGGTTCCCACATCTAAAGTGAAACAGAAAGATCAAGGAAGTGGTTTAACACAAGAAACTATCTTATCAATCAACTCACCCTTGCATATTTAGAGGAATAAGGGTCCTCAAACAGAGCCCAAACACGTTTCTGCCACCGACTCCACAGGCTCCCACTCCTGGCATCAGGAGAGTCTCCCTGCGCCAGCCTCCTTGTCATTTCATCCACATCATCCTCAGCATGCTCCGGCTCTGGCTCCGGATCATCACTCCCCAGGTCTAACAGTCCCCCCCCGCCGAAACTATCAAGGGCTTCTTCTGCGTCCCGGTGCTGGCGATAGGTCATCCAGCAGCATGGTTCCACGTCTGTCTCATCAATGCCCCAGAAGGCCAGTTCTTCCTCATAGAGAGGCCCGCAGACATCAGCCGGGCAGTGCAGTTTACCTGTCCTGTAATAATTAAGGATATGTGCAAACACGCCAGGGTGGCGGTCGAAGAAAAATTCCTCGATTTTGGCATCATAGTCAAAGTGGTTGGGTGCATCAGGCTCGGCCAGCCAGGACAAGCGAGTGCCAGGTAGGGTGCGCAGGGTGCTGCGGTATGTCTGATGTCTGATCCCTCCCACGTTTATCACAATGCGATCCTTGTCGTCGCTCAGGCCCATTGCGTCCCCTAGGCATTTCTCCAATAAGTTCCCTTCATCGCAAAGTTAAGTCTAGGCGCACCGTGCAACCATGCAGAGCAGTGATGAGACTGAAGAAAACAGTTACACTCGGAAAACAGCGCGCAAAGCAACCTGTCGTTTCTCACTAGATATGAAAAAATCTGGGCTGCTTGACACGCATCAGGCTGCATTCCTTGTAAACCCTGTATTTCCTACACGCACCTGCCACGCAACTGGAGAATCATAAACGCTTACAGCTGCCACACACACAGGAGGATATCGAATCGAAATCCAAAACGACTGCAGCCAATGGCATCACATTAGGAATGGACGTCACATCGTCGGTAAATCCAAGATGTCGAGATAAAAAAGACAAACGCTGGCCATATTTCCCCCGCCAACAGAATAAATCCAGCTCATTGAACTCCACAGGTTGAAGTAATATGTCGGATCAGTTCTGAGCAGGTTTATGACTTTCACAGCAAGGTGACTGCGGTGGTGCTGAGCGGACAGCGCCTGTCCGGCTGCTCCTGATAGAGACTCGGCGCTGCTTCAGTGCCCCCTCTGTTGCTGCCTACAGACTCACCTCCTTCACACCGACGCTCATCCCGCTCCCTCTCTGCGTTTAACGACACTCCGCCACTGTACAGCGAGTCTTTGTCTCACATCAGAGATGCGCTCCTGCTCTTATGCTTCCCTTTCAATGACGCATCGCTGAGAAGAAAACATCTACAACAACCAGGGAGGAAAATATTCTCTGTGCTGCGTGATTAAATAAAGAAAACAAACAAAGATTAGAAGGTGACAAACCTCCTCCAAAACGCCCAGACTGCCTGTTATTTAACGTATACCCAGCTCTTCTGTCAGATCAGATGGAGCATGCCCAGTGGAGCTGCATTAGTTAAAACGAAGTTCTCCAATTAAGACAGTTGAAATTGCCATCAGTGCACAGTGTTGCTTCCCACTCTCACTTAACGATCAGAGGGAGGTTTACAGTCGGTGTGTGTGGGTGTTCATCATCTTCATGCACTAATGGTCGGAGATGGTGTGACCCTGGAGCCATGAACGCGCAGATCCGCCCCTAACATCAAAGAGTCATCAAGACTCATCAAAGAGTCTGATAATGTTGTCATCTTGCCATGTAGATTTACTGATGTAAGAAGTCAGACTATAATCGCTCACTGCACTGCACTGCGGAATGATATTTTGGGAGGAATATGAAACATTTCATTTCTGCGCAACTCCATGTGCGCCAACGGGGACCAGCAGGTGGCGCCAGTGCTCGTTGCAAAAATATGTTTTGGGCCTTTTCTTAATTTGTTAGTTTAATTGTCGTGGGCTGTCAAAAACGCAAAAACCAAAATAGTTTGATTTATGGCTTTTAGCTCATTTTCTCATGAAATCATGTGCGTTGCCTAAAAAGAACATATAAAAACGAGAAACGATAAAACAATGCTGCATTTCTCTCTCTCTCTCTATCTCTCTCTCTCTTTCTTTCTTTCTTTCTTTTTCTTTCTTCCTGGAGAAAACATGGCTCTGAGTTCATCCTACATTTTATCTGTCCAATCTAAAATGTCAGACATGCAGAAGAACTAAGTAGGGCTTCCTCCTCGCTCTTGCAGATGGGGAGCTTGTTGTTTCCTCAGCCGCCTTCTCCTTCTGTCCTCTTCACTTGGTGGGCAGTTCTCCGTCTCGGTTTTCGCTCTTCATTATAAAGGAGGGGTTTCCAGTGTAGAGGCGCTTATCGTGGACAGTAGACTGCTTCCACAAAGTGTCTGATTAGGCAAAAGGACGAGCAGATAAAATACTGACAACATGGCTCTGACGGGCTGCACGCAATGCATTAAATATATGTTATTCTTCTTTAATTTTATTTTCTGGGTGAGTTGAACACAATTTTCTTAAGTAGCTTTTGACCCTGACGCTTTTGTTGTGTGAGTAACATGGACTTATTCTACTTTTACTAAAACTTCTTCTTCTTTGTTTGATTAACACAGAGAACTTAGGCCAGGCATAGATGAATATGCTCTTACCATTCATCAACTACTTTTTTCTGCATGATCAAGCACCAGTGCAGGGACAGAGAAGGAGCGGAGAGCACTTCACTCACTTTCCTGTGTGGCAAGGGGAGGGAGGGCTTCAGTTTCCTCAGTCTTCTCATGTGATAGAAGTGCTTTATATCATTAATAGATTTCATGTTAATCCTGCATCAGATCTATAATTTTACTGAATTAACTTGTGCTTACATTGATTCTTCACTCCAGGCAGGTTTAATTTCTAAAGTTTATTTGAAAGAAAAACTGAACAAAATAGATTATTTCTTTTTGTTCAGATGAATTCAAAACACAAAGAGAGAGATTAAACTGAACTAATAGAGTTTCTGGGGCAGGGGAACCTATTTCCCTCTCACATTTCCTTTGTTCCTACCTCATCACCAGACTGCTTCCTTTGAACCTTTGGAGAGCTCAGGAAACTGCTCATCTGATGGGCCAGTTTTATCATTCATTTACTATGCGTTTCATCCTGAAAACTGAACTCTCCCCTGAGTCCATCTTATTTTATAAGAAGTAATTTCAGTAATGAGGGATTTGACACAGCAGTTCAGTAGCAGCTGTTTGCGTTTTGCGCTTCATTATTCGTCCGACTTCTTGCAGATGTGTCTTTCACTTCATGTGTTCCCTCGTGGCCTTGCACAGTCAGAACTGATCACTCGTTCGTGAATTTACACTTGGTTTGTCTCTACAGAACAGAACTCTTTTTTAGGTATGCACAAAGTCACCATATCCTGGACACTGCACATTGATTGAGTGTTTCCTCTGCTGTGTTTGCTGCTGTGCCTGTCATTGTGAATACTCTAAGCTGCCTCTTCCTTATTTTGCTGTTTTTCATATCAAGAACAATGGAGTGCAGTCATGACACTAAATGTGCAGATAATCTTGTCAAACATTGGCATAAAGGTCCTAAAGGATATCAGTCTGTGACCAGGAAAACAAATGTGACCCTTAACTAGTTATGCTTCATCAGCTTTTTATATCATAACACTTATATATAACACTTTTCTTTATTAGAATAGAGCAGAGATAAGGGGAGATAAAGTTGAACAACAAAGTTGTTGAGATGACTTTTAGCCATGCTATGGGAACTCATCTGTCCTGTAGGTCACTGAGGTGTCAGGATATCCTTTCGTCGAAGCGCGCAGTTCACTGCTTCATGGCGGAGCTGGGCAGAGAAAAACATTAGTAGAAAGGTTTAGACACTTATTTGATCTTAAAAAAATCAGGTTGTGCCATCTGAGATGTCATGGCACTCTATTGCTGTCATGTAAAATATTTTAAAAGTCTTTTTAAATAGTCTTAAAAATTGATAACTACATGTTTCCTTTAATATTCATCCCAGCATCTCACTTGACATTTGAAATGTCTCTGATCCTCCTCAACGTTTCACCAAAGTAAAGAAACATGCAACAGAATAATTAAAACCTTGTTCTCTTTGGGACAGCTGGCCGGAGGTGTGATCTTAGGAGTGGCCCTGTGGCTCCGCCATGACAGTCAAACCAGCAATCTCCTCACGCTGCAACTTGAAGGCCAGCAGGCTCCAGGCACTTTTTATATCAGTAAGTATACACAGTATACACACACGTAGCATAAAGATGATTCTTTTGCATCTGTTATTTTGAGCTGTTCATTTGCTTTGTTGTTCATTTAGCTTTTTTGTGGTTCAGTGCTACACCATTATTCTGTTGTTGGGATTTCTGTATTTAAAGTTGATAAAAAAAACAACTACTGAGAACATTTCCATCACTGCATCACTGAATTTATTTTTCAAGGATGAGAAAGCTGCTATTTCACACCTCAGTGCGTAATGTCCACTGAGTGCACTGGCCTTAATTTAGTAACAAACAAGAAGGGAAAAAGATAAGTATCTTACAATCAACCACAACAATACAACAAACTATGTGTTAAAAAAATAAAAGTGAATCACCTCCTCACTGTCACTGTCTCCATTTCCTGTGAGTAAGCTCGGTCAGTGTGTCCCGCCTATTTCCACATAAGCATATGTCCTCGAGACATAGCTCATGGAGTTATTAGTCTTTCACACTCAGCTGGGACAATGTGAGTAAAATCCAGAAATAGTACGAGCTCTGTGACCTCGAAGAAAAGACCAGGAAACAGGACCTGCGTAAATCCGCAACACAAGTAGCACAGCCAGCGTCGCTCCAGTGTTCTTACTCAGCCATTAGTATGAATCTGATAACCACATAGGCGATGATCTCAGAATCAGATAAATCAACATGTTTATGGCTTCAAAATGTCCCAGCCTTGAGGTTGTTTCAGGAGCCAGACCAGATGCTTCAGACAGATGTTGAAACATATGTGGGCTCTGAGGAAATTAACTGTCTGTGAACAGTGCTACTCAAATAGAGGCATCGTGTTCTTTCTGTTACTCGCACTTTATCAACTATTTTTTAGAAGCTTTGTGTTACTGTAGTATACCATTCTCTCTGTATGTCCTGTAAAAGGTTTTTTTGCCTTGTGCAGGAACTACAGTCATAAATCATCATTATGTCTCCTCGACTGCCCTCAGCAGTCCACAGATTGGCCCTAAAACCTACAATGCATGCGTTTCAAAGGTCCATCGTCTCAGTTTGTTGTGGTGATGAACTCTAGTGAGCCCATTAATTTACATTCGGGCTCCTACTGCTTTCCCATACTTACCCCTCAGTAAGTATACAGAGCAAAAGCAAACCCATGCTTTTTATAGAGGTGAGGCACATTTGTGATTTTAGAGGCAGGGCGGCAAGAGAGGCCCACCCAAGCGAGATCAAGGGAATGTTTCTTTTTTTCCCCCTCTTGAACATACGCCCTTGCATAATTTAAATAACCTCGTACATCTGCACATCACCCCTGAAATTAGAGTTTTGGGGTGGATGTTTTTAGCATGCTGGCACACCAAAGTGGTATTTATGTAAGGCTGGAAATACACATTCTCCTACCCCTTAACCAGTGCCTGAAATCAGTTGTCAGTAGTTCATTCTGGTTAGTGACTCATAGGAGATTAAGTAAGTATGACTTTATTACAAAAGACAAGAATATTCCTGTTTTTCTAATCTGTATGTCTAGAGAGTTGAATATTGTTGTCTCCCTACAAAGTTTGTATTGTGGGTAAGCAAGCTGTGAAGAAAGGCAAACATGTTGATATGAAATTGTGCGCAGTGGGACCGATGTTATTTGAGGCTTCCCAGTCAGTGAAACCAACTTTGTTGCTACATTAGCTCCTTTGTATAAACAGGAGGTTTGGCCTACAGGAAAACACCAATAAACAAAGAGATGCTGGGTTTAAAGTCGTTTGTAAAGCAACTCTGTTTGCTATCTTTATTCAGTAATACAGCTGTTTATTAAAGTTCAAACCAGCAGTGCACACTGGAGATCCAGCCAATCTTCTCTCAGTCTGTGTCAATAAATCAGGGAGCGTCTTCAGCTGACGGTACAACTGTTTTCAGTTTCTGACATTAACTAACATTTCCCCTGTTTATACTAAATACCTGTACTGGCATTTTAAAGGAATAGTTAAATGAGGAAATCAATACAAACCTCATGTGTTTAGTAAATATGAAGCTACTGGAGATATAAGCCTAGTATAAAGACAGGAAATTAATTAGCTCGTCTAGCTCCATACATACAGCACACACTGGCCGAGAGTTTGTTGTTTCCTGGTTTCTGATCCTTATGCTAAGCTAATCTAACTTGCTGCTGGGTTCATTAATATACTTAGAGAGATATGAGAGCGGGGAAAGGAAAGAATTGGTGGAGAATACAAGTAGCCTGACTCTATTAAAAAATAACATCTCCCAACCTTTGTACGCACACCTTGTGCTTGCAAAAGCAAGTACATTTAGTGTGCTTTACACTTTGTACTTGTTAAACAAACACAATATATTGTTAATTAACATGGATTTAATTGTCTTTTGACAAAATTTATGCTAAAACTCATTTGTTCCTAGCTCCAACATCATATTTAACATAAAGATCAAAATGTTTGTAATTCTAACTGTGATGAGTTTGTTTTATTTGTCGATCACATCAGTTTGAAACACAAGTGTAATTTCCTTTTTGGAAACTGCAGATACAGGCATGCAATTCAACCAATTTTTAACAAAAGCATCAGTAATGTGAATAATTACTAATTCAATTGGATCTTTAATGTATGACAGCTCAACCTCATGAGTGTTTATTAGTGTTTTGTCTGGACCATTGTTTATGAACTACTGTAATTTTCACTTACCTACATACATTTAGTTCTTTTCTTAAAAACCCAAATATAGCAAGGTGATACTTCATAACTGAAGTAAATAGTACTTTCTACATTTCCCTTGTAATTGGCACAAAAATGCTTTTTTAGTTTGTTTTCAGTGGAAATATCCCAGTAATTACTGTCTGCATACCAGCTAGCTTTTAGAAAAGGGAAAGGAAAATCTAGAGCCTATAAAACAAAGTATTACCATGTATTTCTACAGAATGACTATTTATCTAAACCTTTCTGTGTTTACACACTAAGAGACACTACAGTTTGCTCACTCATTTTATTCCTGTTAACAAAATGACATAATGAAATGTCACTGTATGTACGCTGCCTTTTTATGAGTAATTGTTTTCACAAGTGTTTTTCAGTATATTAGCATGCAGGTCTACCAGTGTGCACGTGGCTTCACAGTTCCTGCCTTTTTTGTTTTGTTTTTTAATAATTAATGAGGGGAAAGTAAGTCCAAATGGGGCTTTTAGCTGGTGTTCAGCTCCCTTTTTTCCCCTCTCTGGAGATTACACTAAGAGAAAAGAAATACATGAACTTCCCCACTGGTATAAAACTGCCTCTCTCTGTCTTAAAGTCTGAATAGCTCTCAAACCTCAGAGGGTGTTGTCATAGTAATGGCAATCAGTGGAAATAATGGCTGCTTTGCTGCATTGCTGGGTTACTGGCCCTGGCAGCCGTTTCTCACTACAACATAAACATCACATCCTAAAACTGAAAAGGGAGAGGGGGGTGTTGAGCTGGGAGAGAGAAAGAAAGACTGAGTGTAGATGTAAGTTTGAGGAAGGGTTGTGTGTAATATGTGACGTACAATGTAAGGAGCTGCGAGGTGGCATGTGTACACAAGAGTCTCCTACTGTCTGTCTGTCTGTTTTAGACCGTTCTGTTGGGCTTCATTTTTTTTGGGTGGGTGTGGGGAGTAAGAATGGAAAAGCCAGAAACATATTGCAGAGAGTTTCTCTAAAAGCAGTGGTGGGTTAGATACACATCCTTTACTTAAGTAAAAGTATCAGTATACAGTTAGTTTGTTTAGCCTAGTGTTTCAAAGCATAAGGTTAGGTCACCTAAAAAGGGTCAGAATCTGAGGGATTGTGAAATAAATAAATAGTTTAGAGTAGAAAGCATATATTTCCAAAGCATATATTATAACTACTGATTTAACCATTAGCAATACATTGCATTTTATTATGTAAAAACCTGAGCAGGAAAGTATATCTGTAAAATAAATAGGGCAGCAAAAATACAGCAGTAGGATTTAATGTTTTAGTGTCACAGTGTTAAGATAACGATTGCTGTGGATTAACTAAAGTGATTAAATTACTCTCAGACAAACATAAACTAATGTGAACTGTTACCTGCTTTGGGCAGTTTATTTATGCAGGTAGTTCAAGTTTATGAATACATGTCGGAGTTCAGCCACACAACCTCTAATCGCTGCCAAGCCAGACTCTTCCTGTAATCACTCAGATAAAAACAAGAAGGACCCGATTGCAGAAATTTGTATTTTGCCTCCTTAAATGGGCTGCACATAGTAATAACAGGGTTGGTTATAATTATGTTTGCAATAATAACATTTGACATGCTGGTTATAGATGGTTATACTATAACTTATAACATAGCAGTAAGTCTGAAGGTCTGTATAATCCATATTTTTATTTTTGTTACTTCATTTTTTTCCTATAATAACTTACATACATATATAAAAGAACTTAAAAACATGTTGAATGGATAACTTACCTTTACTTTTTAACTGAGTATTATAGTGTCATATTGATACTTTTGCTTTTAAGGATCTAAATATTTCATCCACTACTTATAAATAACCAATTAATGAATTATGGCATTTTAATTAATGAATGTCGTTATTGTTGTTGAAATTAAAATCACCATTCAAAGATATACAAACAATACAAACACAACTTTTTGCACTTCTACTATGTCCAGCGTTTTTTCTTTAAGCTTCATAAATTACAAGCACCAGGTCTCCAGGCTGTAACTGGTGCTCTATTGTTCTTTATTGACTTTTTCCTGTAACAGGACGACCTGCATTAATGCCAGCTTCACATTTCTGGTCGCCATTTAAAGTTGTGGGAAGTGTGGATGTCTATCTTTACCACGAATAATGGTGAAAATTGATTTTTTAAATTACATTTCTTAAGCTTTTAGCATAAATAATTCCCTACTCATCTTTATCAGATTAATCACACTTGATTTGTGTGTGCATGTAGGTGGGTACCTGTGTATTCACATGGTTCCCACTGTTTCCTGGGGAAGGATAATACTCGGGGTTGGGGCAGAGGGCAATTGTGGGAGTGAGGGGTTGTTCAAAAGGCATTTCCTGCTCTGATAGCTGAACAGCATCAGCTCAACCTCTCTTATGACCTGGGAGCTGTTTATCTCCAGGATGTCAATAACGGCATGTCGTCCTACAGGGGAGGCAAAAGAAACTACCAGGAAGTCCATTAACAGACAATATGTGGATCAATGAGCAGCAGGCGCTCAGACACTGCTCTGACACTGCTGCCCCCTAGTGTATCTCAGGACACAGTTCAGACACAATGAACCACGTTTCTTTAAATCCACTTGTTCAGTTTTCTGTTCCGTTTGTGTTTACAGGTGTGTACATACTAATAGCTGTTGGGGCCGTGATGATGCTTGTGGGCTTCCTCGGATGTTATGGTGCCATTCAGGAATCGCAGTGTCTGCTGGGGACAGTGAGTGTCTCTGCTTGTGACTTTGCAACTTCCATACCTGTTATTTCTGTCTAATTATATTAAACACGTTACTTTCTTTTATTAGAAATTTCAACACACTGATTCATTTTCTTTGCTTAGTTTTTCTTCTTTTTGGTGATCCTCTTTGCCTGTGAAGTGGCTGCAGCAATCTGGGGTTTCATGAACAGGGACACGGTAAGAAAACACACACACATTCCATCCGACATTTCACCTTTGTACCAGTGGACCTGTGTGTTGCTGTGTTTCCAAAACAAATTTCCTCCTCCATCTGTCCACAGATCTCCAAAGAACTGATTAACTTCTACGATTCTGCCTACATTAAGGCTGTGGATGTCTCAGGGTCTCCCAGTAAAGATGCAGCTATCAAGGTGCTGGAGGTTTTCCACAAAACAGTAAGTCAACATTGAAAATCTTCACCTAATGTGGCTTTGATGTGGCATGTATATATGAATAGAAATGCATTTTATTATGCATCTATTGAGTGAGTGATCTTTTGTATCTGCTCCTTCTGTTTCCGCAGCTCGACTGCTGCGGTAAAGGAGATGACACTGTGCTATTCAAACAAGTCGTCAGCACCTTGTGTCCCACAAAGCCTCCAGCAGAACCTGGGACATCTCAGGTAAACACAAATTCCTGATAGAAATAATTCATAATAAAGTGTTTTTCTATTGACTTTATCTACTTTGAAACTCAACTTAATTTCAGGGGCTAAAGAATAAGAATAAGAAGACAAGAAATTGTTAGAAAGAGATCTAGTGGTTTTATAATTATATACTTAAACAGAACACCGGTCTCTATCCTTTTAGGAAGTAGCTTTGGATTAAAGTATATTAATCAAACACAATTGGGTGTGAGCTGAACTGTGTGAATAGATGATATAAAGGACATTCTGTCCTTAGACCCTCAAATCAGATGAGGAAAAACACCCTGTAAAAAAAGAAAGTACGCTAGAAAGATCAACTGAGGAGACATCCCTAGTTTATGAAACCGATGTTGTGTGTAGACTATGACAAATCTGAATGACAAAATAATTTTAGATTATAAATATAAAAAATTTAATTCAGGACAACAGAATTATTATATTTACTTTACTAAAGCGACTTACAGGGAGCTAGCGCTGAGTGTCTGGCTCAGGGACACACCTGGTGGGGGATGAGTGACGAGTCAGGCTGGGATTCGAACCTACGAACTTCTGCATCCCAGTCCGACGCTTACTATGTATTTAATTTGCTATACGCTAAAAGACTGACCCACTTTAGAGAAAAACACCATAAACACAAAAGGAGTTGAAACGTGTGGCCAGAACCAGCAGATATTCTGCACCTTGTTTTGACAGCAGACCAGCTCTCGCTTACATATAATCCATGACAGTGTGTACAGTCCACAAAGGATAAAACGCTTTCATTCATCATTGTTGGCATGGTCAGCATCTTTATTCCATCCCTGGCTTCTTGCAGAGCTGTCACGATAAACTGATCGACCTGTTCTCGGAGAAGCTCCACCTGATTGGTCTGGCTGCCTTGGTAGTTGCTGTCATCATGGTGAGTGTCACGGTGTCAATGTTGACGTATGTATTTCACACTGCTGTGATCTGTTAGGACTCACAACATTTTCTTTGAGACTGCTGCTTTTATCAGCTGTGGTAATGATGCAGGACCTGGACAAGAGACATATTAAATTAAACTGTCCTGTCCCTTTTCCCATTTAGATCTTTGAGATGATCTTCACCATGGTGCTCTGCTGTGGGATCCGTAACAGCCCTGGAGCATATTAGGGTCCCTGCCAACAAGCATCAGAAGTCCATATCTGCTTACAATGAGATTATTTTATTATTATACACATCAGCTCCTTTTCCTTATTTTAAAAACAAGATGGATAGCTCTCCTCTTTTTTTAGATTAGAAACTACTAGAAATAGTTTTAAAAATGTATAATCTATCAGCACACATCTTTCTTATGCAGTTGTTTAGCGTCTATCTGCCAGATGTTTTTATTTATCATTAAACACTACATATGAATCTTTTATATATACAGAATGATGTGAAATATTTCTCTGACGTCATTGAGCTTAATGCTGTTTTTATGGATGTATAAACTGTACATACACTTGTCTTATGTTAATAACACTTAGGAGACTCCATATATTCCCTGACTGGTTGTTTGTGATGCATCTCACTGCAATTTAATTTTACCATTTAATTTAACAGCAGGGTAATATTTTTTCTTAATGTAATAATTACCCATACAGTGAGTTAACCTGTGAGTTTTTTAGTTTATCTTTAGTAACATGTGAAACTCCTTTGAATAATGACAAAAACACCTTTTTTTTTTTTTACTTAACCTGTCTTTATAATGCTAATAAATTATGTCACCTATCGTGTACTATTGATTTTCAACCTTTTCTAGCTTTTGGTCCATTTAGATGAAATGGTGAAATTGTTTTTCACCATCTGTAAATTTTGAGCAATTTCAAAAGGAAGGAGAACCCGCAAAGGTAAAATTACTGTATTTTACTTTACTTGGCAGACACTTTTATCCAAAGCGACTCACAAGGAGCTAGTGCTGAGGGTCTCGCTCAAGGATGCACCTGGTATATTGGATGGGCTGGGAGTCTGGGCTGGGATTTGATTCTGCCACCTTCTGCATTCCAGTCTGATGCTTATCCCATTAAGCTACCAGGCCACTTTATTTTACAAAACAACAGAGAAAGAGAATAAATAAACACAGTTTGTGTATCAGACTATAGTTTTCTTCATCTTGTGATTCCTTGTAAGGGGAGAGGCCACTGTGTTGGGACTAACTCTATTACACAGGACGTTTGCAGTGGTAATAAGATCAATATTTGTTGCATGCATCCAATTCTAATAATCTAAGCCCTCAAAGCCCTGTGTTTTACAGTATGCTACTTAATCCATGCATGATACATGTTCCCCTACACTTTCCTCTGATAGTTATTCCCAACCTGCACAGCACAGGTTTTCAGTGTGTCACCACAGGTGGGCACTGTTGTCAACACCGTCTTCCCACTGCAGCATAGCTGAATACAGCACATGCTCAACTGACTTGTATTTCTTGCACTGAGCAGACACACCCATTGCATGTTTGTTCTGCCAACAGGTTTGCATTCTCATCAGAGGTTGCAGCACTTAGGTAATGATCATTGGCTACTGGTATCTTTTTTATATGTTTGCTCTCATTTGATTTGTCTCTTCGTTTTAATTAGAGACTAGTGTAATGCAACACAATTCAGGTATTCTGTATTCAGTATTCTGGAAAATGTGCCTTTCCTGTTTTAACATGTCAATGCCCCATTGCAACAGGTTAGACCCACAAAGCAGTGTTTTTTTTCAGTTTGATGTGTTGTATGGCCTGCACACGGCCCCAGTTTCAACCCCACCCAGCACCTTTATAATGAACAAGAACACCAACATCAGCTAACATCAGTGCCCAACCTCACTGAAGTCTGAATGGGAGTCAATCCCTGCAAACAAAATGTAATGGAAAGGCTTACCAAATGAGTAGAGGCTGTATTAGCAAAGCACTAAAACCCCTGAAATATTCAGAAATTAACCCATAAATCAGGTTTAGTAAGCCCAAATTTGTATATCCACCTGACTAGATTTAAGTAACTTTTTATCTGTTGGCATAATTTTTTTTCTTGTATCTTGTCTCCAAGATCTCAAAGAGTACCTCAAGTACTTGACTAAACTTGACAAGCATTATCACTGCCAAATACTAAACAGGGCTATTTGTACATCAAAAAAGCAATTTGACTTTTTGTGGTCAGTAAATGTATTATAGGGTGACATCCACTACTTCATGCATAATGGAAATGTGGTAATTTCTGGTATTGACATCAATATTTATGAACCATGAGAATGTTATAAGCCCATTACAATCCACACTATGCCCTCAGTTATAACAATTTAGCACTTTTGTGTCAAAAACTGAAACATTATAATCTTCTTAAAAGCAAAACTTGTGCCAAAGTGTGATGTTTAGATATGTGTGAATACGCTTACTCTCAGGCTAGAAAGCTTCTGATTAATGCTTTAGCTGAGACAGCAAACACAACAAGGTTGTAGGTGAAGAACTCAAGGGAGAGTAATGGATCAGAGAAAGGCAGGGGTGGGAGGAGTGGAGTGTTTTTTTTTTTTTTTCCAGACATTATTACTGTTGTTTTAACAGTGTGTGTAAAAACAACAGTAATAATAATAATGGTTTAGTAATAATGCATTTATAGCACTTATCAGTTAGATTCAGGATTTTAGGGCCTGAATCCGCACTAAAACTAGAACCTGATCTAAGTGTTAACCTAATAACAGAAAGATTGAAAGTTTTTGAAGTAGCAGTAGTTAAGTTCCTTCAGTTAATGTGCATTAGTCTATGTGGACTTGAGAAATGTGAGGACCTTCTTTCATACTGACAGAGTTGTTATTAAAACCTACTAATTTAAAGTTTCATATTTTTTCACACTTTCACTATAACTGAAATGAGCCCTGTAAGTCACTGTGGATTAAATCACCTGACAAATTACTAAATGTGTTGCTCAATGTGCTTCAATACTTCGACAATGAGCTACAAATTGAGCTTGTCTTGTGTGAAGACCACGCGTAAAAACAGGTCTCCAAATCTGGGCAAGCAGAGATAAAATGGTGCTTACTTTGTAAAAGAAACACACACACACACACTAGCAGCTATCAACAGAATAAAAAAAACATACAAAGGCAAGATCAGGAAAAAATGTAGATGTTATCTTTAATCTTATATTTCTTAGATTATTAGATGCAGTGGTGGAAAAGTTGTTATAATTACACAGTGTAAAGATAATGCAAATGTTTCCATTAATAGGTTATTTTTTGTATGTTAAAATACACAGTGTCTTAAAAGCTGAGATAAATGATAAACATGGAAAAGCAGAAAATCTACACAGATGTTGGAACAAGAAGTTTGGCTTGACTTAATTTGTTGTCCACTACTACTGACATGTACAGGTGGGTGTAATTTCTAAATGAATAGAAGCAGCTATTGAGGATTCTGCTTCATCTGCTAAATTAACTATAACAACTACAGTACAAATGATGCGGCTGCAACACCTGTTGATGTGTCCCTTTCAGTCTGTGGGTCTTGTTTCCAAGCACATTTTTTATTTTTATGTTTTGGTAATGTTTGTGTATCCACATGTCCATGTAGCTACAGTGATTACGTCAGACAGAGAAGTCGACTCCCGACGCTTGAGACAGGTTGAACAAGGGCGTCACTCTCATTTATTCATGCAATCACTTTCTCTGACTCACGTGCACACACACAAGCGCACACACATCTTTGAGATTATCGTCTTACAAAAATGCTCTTACTAGCCTCTTACTCTACGACCACTAACTACATGCCTAACCAGACCATTACCCTGTTTATTGCGTACTGAAAAGTCTCCTGAAACAGCCAATTGAAAGTCATTTTCCAAAGGTTTCCCCTCTCAGGTCCTCTCTCCCAAGGTTACAACACAAATTGATACTCGTAAAAACAGAAGTACACACACACAGATATCCATGTGTAATATCTTTTACCGTGACTTCTGTCACTCAGTACGCCCAGTACTCCTGAAAAAGGGCTGGGAATTCAGTAAAACAGCTGCTCTGATGCTGCAGACTCAGTGACTCATGAGCGATATGTTGCAACATCTGCAAAAAAATCTGTGCAGTTTTCCAATCATACAAAATGCTGAACTACATATGTACTAGACAATGGAATATTTAAAAAGCATGAAATCTTTAAAATTTATATTAAATACCGTACTGTGAAAAACTCCACCTCACTTGACAAAAATGTCAAACTCACTCGCAAATGATGACATTTTTGGGAGTGAGAACAAAAGCAACGGCTCACCTAAACTGCTTCATTTTTCACTGTGTCACAGTCAGACAACCCCCCCTCACCCCCCAAATTTTTTGAAACACACCCTGTGTTGTCACAGGGTGTCTCTTTGACTCATCTCTTTTGTTTTGTGTATGCCCTGCTTGTACCTGCGAGGCAAAAGCAGAAGGGTAATTGTCAGGGCGGCGACTGTTGAAATGCTCTATAAGTTTTAATACTTTCTAATATCAGATCAGATCCCCTGGTTAGACAAGCAGGTGAGCAACTTCAGAGAGAGAACATCTACAATCGGCTCAACTTCAATGGTAATGGTAAGTCGAAATCTATTTTTCTAATTTTATACCCAGTTAATCAGCTTTATTGCTCTATGGATTATAAAGTAAAATGAATTTCAACACCTCAGATTTACTGCAGCACATTAGATGCCTGCCCGATTCTGTTTAAATGTGCAAAAGCTCTGTTTGTTTCTACTTACAAAAAAGCTGTGACAATGAAGATGGGGAAAGAGTTAAAGTTTCTATAGATCTCCTACTGCATCCTGTTCGGTGTAAATGTATTGACTTTGATCCACTTGGGGTAAATGAAATCCTCAGCTATCCTCGAGGGAACTTCTATGAATACCCTTTAGACAGGCTGCGGCGCATCTCTTGTTTGTCTTCTTGAATGCATTTGAACAAAGGAAGACAGTGAGGAATCCAGGAAACAAAACATACAGTAGGTGTTTATTTATGCTTTGATTCATTTAGATAGAGTTGTTTATTCTGCTCGGACAGGGAATATTCCTACCCTTATGCCCTGTATCCAGACAGGTAGATAACCACAGACATGACACAGGTAACATGCATCACTCCCACGCTTTATATCACTGTATTACAATGACTCATAGTTGCTAAGCTCAGATAAAACAAACCAGATAAAACTTAGGTGTGGCTCCAACATAATAATAGAGTGAGACTGTGCCACACCTTGTAACAGTTCCCATTCATACTCAATAACATTTGCAAGACTCAACTTAATTGCCAATTTGTGAAAACATTATAGCTGAAGCTCTTAAACTACTTAAACTCAAATCCTTTGCTGCACAAAGTTTTATATATACAGTACAGGCCAAAAGTTTGGACACATTCAATTCATTCAATGTTGTTTTCTTTATTTTCATGACCATTTAC
>JAUYWH010000024.1:14857028-14899459 GCA_034779795.1 Ctenopoma multispine
TGTGTGTGTGTGTGTGTGTGTGTGTGTGTGTGTGTGTGTGTGTGTGTGTGTGTGTGTGTGTGTGTGTGCGCGTGCATACACACACGCACATTACAGATATTAAGCATTAACGTATCCTCCTCGTCCTCTAACAAGAAAAGTGTAAAAACTGTTCAGGCTCTACACACAGACACATGTACAGTATAGTACACGTGGGCCCTTTTAAAAAATCTTTATGTAGTTTCCTCAAATCATTTTGTTGTTGCCTTTATCAGATCTATACTATCAAGTGTTAGCACGCAAACATGCAAAATTAAGATGGTGAACATGGTAAATATGAAACCAGGTAAACATCAACAGGTTGACATCGTGGGTGTGTTGTAACAAAACAAAGAATGCTGAATGACTTCCCCATCATAGTTTAGTCCTAGCTACAAATATTAATATACTGACACGTTAAATTAAGACATGTTACTGTAAATCTTTTGTTTAGCTTCATAAAGACTGATACCAGAGTGGCTGTAGACTCTTGTGTAACACTGTTTGACTTGTTTGTAACATGTTCTTGTGTAACATTTGTTTGTATTATACTGTACATGAGAAAACTTATTCTCTGAACCTCACTGACTGTACATATTTAATTTAAAAGAAAATCCTTTGGTAAATGATGATGAATTACATAAAAGAAATTAAACACGTAGAATGTAAAGACTAAGGCTTTGAGTTGACCTATGATATTTGAGTCAACAAACTGTTGCTCCAGCCATAGTGAGAATCTCACTGCATGCATCTTATCACCACTCGCCTGTCAGGTCAGTAAAACATTCTGCCTGTGCAGAGCGAGAATGTATGCGTGTTCATCACATATAACCTGTTCTCCAGTTGAACGGTAACCAGAGATGTCAGACCCGGTGACTGGTCAGGTCCGTCTGTGTGCCGTCTTACGTGCAACAGGACACCTGCTGCTCCGTCTATATATTTTGCATGCCAATCCTTATTGTAAATGAATGAGGCGTGACACCTTATGGCTGCCGTGCTGTGGTTAAATCTGCTTTCTCTGTGCCTGAGAATGTTTTAGTTTTTGACTTTTATTATCAGTGTTTAAGCCTTGCTCATGAGAAGGTCAGTCTCAGTTGAACTTATTTTAGAGTTAGCACAACAGGTATTACCAGAAGGGCCAACTGCATCTACATCAAATCAAAAAGACATTAATCAAAGTGTTTAGAAATTTGAAATGATAAAGAAAAATTTCTACATTTGTCATTGCTGACCTCACAAGAAGTGTAAAAGGGAAGGACACTACTCCCATTTTCTGTCAACACATGACCTTTTAGTCCGTTCAGGAACACAGTCATCAGTTGAGTCTGAGTCAAGTTACAGAATAAGAACATTTCGGGAACTCCTTCTTTGCAAAGGGTAAAAATAAATGCTTCAGAAAAATGCTCATTGTTAAGAGTGTCTGTAATGTAACAAGTAAAGCTGTTTTTCACATTTAGATTTTGTGAAATAAGGTTTTCTGTGACGTTTAGGTTGAGCTCAACATATTGGATTAGTGGCACAATTGGAATATTGTATATTTTTTGCAGATAATATGTTTTGTCATCTGTGTTTAGTCGCTGTTATAAATGTGATATTACTGTATATGTAGTTAACTATTTTTCTTCTTTTTTTTGCATTACTCCAGATTACGGTGGTTCTTCAACAATGAAATATCAAACATATCAACCACAAAGTTTCAGCTCTAAATCATCCTATGTGTACTCAGGCTCCAGAACAATGGTGAGTACAGCAGTATGGTCTCACTGTTTCAGCACATATTTGCACATATCCTTGATATATCTGCTCATCTTACTGACGCAGCCCCCCTGGCACAGGCCTTTTGCTGGTGCCACAGTGAGTCGTCCGGGTCATAACGTGTGGTATTTCACACTAGGTTGTGATCAGGGTTTTCAAGTCCACCTTCTAGATTCTTTTGTTTGTAGTAAGTGAAGAGCAACACACAGTTTTTTGCCACAGATATCTGAGCTCTGACTAAGAGAGCTGAACTTACATACTTCATACTTAACCCAACTTACATACTAAATTCTTGCCTGCACTACTTTTTTGACTCATATGTCAACCAGTGATAAATTACTCCTAGTATTTGTCAGAGCGGAATTACCATGACAAATAAGTACTCAGTACTTATTCTGAGTAAGTACTTAGGCCATGACCTTCTGTCTGTTTCCTGTCGTCATAGTCACACCCATGCAATCAAATTTAGAAAGCACTGTATTGATACATAATGACTCAATTGGGGCAACAGTAACTGTAACAATTTCACACACACGTTTAATTTAACACATACACAAACAACATATTGGCAGTTTTCTTACACATTTGATTGTAACAGTTACTTTTCTCTTTGTCCTCAGGGTCCACGTGTATCCCAGAGGTCAGGCTTCAGCTGCCAGTCTGCTGCACCAGATGTGTCCCAGTTCCAGAGGATGAGTGTTGGAGGTGTTGGAGGTGGTGGAACTGGCGGAGGAGTCGGTGTTGTTGGTGGTGTCGGTGTAGTCGGCGGTGGCGGTGGCGGTTTTTACAGGGAAGACATGCGCATGGGCAGCTACCAAACAAATGCAAGACAGCAGAATCGAATGGACCCAGAGACCTTCTCTGTGCATTCAGTACGGCAGCAGACAGCACAGCCCTGGATAGTTGATAACAGTGATGCTGACAGCATGGTCTCTGAGCGGGATGCCACCTACGGCGGCCAGTACAGTCAGAGCGTAGTCAACGGCTACGCCAGCCAGATGAGGCAAGGAGGAGGGTCCATGACCTATCCCATGCGCCGATCTCTTAGTAGCACTCTTTCCCGCACTGGAGGGATGGCTGGAGGTGAGGCGGAGATCGTCCAGCAACATTCCTTCAAAGGCCCAGCCCACCGCACCATCAGTAGGATTACAAACCGAAATCGGATGAGCATGGGGTCTGTGTCTGGAACCCTGCAGCAACAGATGTCCTCAGGTGGAAGCACCTATGGTGGAGGAGGAGACAGAGTGGACAGGGGATTCATCGCATCTGGATTGTCCTCTGCTTCTCAAGGGAACATATATATGCAGCGTCCAGGCACCTTGTCTCGTGCCATGTCAATCAAAAGCATGCATAGTGTGGGCAAGGGCGCAGACATCTATGGTGGGCAGATGGAAATGGGAGCCAGCATGGGCAACCTCAGCGGGTGAGAAATTCATATGACCAACAAAGTCTCCAGTTATTTCTGCTTAAATTCACAAGGACAGTATTCTAATTAAGCACTGGGAATATTACGCATTCTCATATGACTAGAGAACACACAGTATTATATAACAAGCGTTTTATCTGTAAAGCTCTCTGATATACAGGAGCTTAATCTTATGTTACTACCTCATCCGAAAATTACTAAAAGCACATAAATGTTCCACGCTTTTGTGATGACGGCATCTTCCTTCATTACTATGATAATGAGCACTTGAGTTTATTTTGAATCAGTCCCACATACACAGCCCTGCTGCTGAAAATACACAGTAGTGCATCAGATGAGTTTTAATCCAGCACCGAAAACTATTCCCAAAAAATGGTTTATTTTCTCCAGTTTGAGTGATGTTTGCTAAAAACTGCACTGCCCATCTGTTTTAGAAAATTAATAAAATTACGTGGTATTTGTGAGCAGTATTAAGAAATACAATAAATATTGTGTTTTTAGTCTTTTTATAAAAGAAAATATAGATTAGTAGCTGTCAAATCCTTTAGCTAAGAATGTGGCTCTACTCATTCTGGTGTCTCAGTTGAGCTCAGTTCATTTCTTCTCTACCTCAGTGACATTTGAGTGAATGCATTGTACCAGTATGTACCACTATGTTCTATGTCACATCTTTTCTTGCGTCAGGAGGTTTTTGTGAGGGAGTGTGTGATGTGAACACTGTATTTCCTAAGAGCTGTACATTGGGAGGTGGCTGCATAGTGGCAGGACTGGTTTTGGGTGTGGCAGCTTAGTTGCAGTCCTCACATTTCACACATCCCACAGCGTGTAGTTAGATGATGGGATTTGCAGACCACTGTGTGATTTGGAAGAAATTCAACAAGCTGAATTTTGCAGATAAGAAACAGATCATCTATGAATTATGGCTGTAGCTGCTCTGTTGCTTTACATTGCTTAACATCCAAAAACATTTTTTTTTGCAACAGCATAATTAAATGTTTTACATTCTTTGATTGATTTTTTTTCATTTGCTCCTTTGATAGGATCACCTCCTTGAACATGACCACTGCAGTGCAAAGCCTGAGCGATCCCGACCATGATGTGCAGGTCCTGGGTGCTGCTTACATTCAACATGAGTGTTACAATGACAGCGATGCCAAAAATGAGGTAGTCCAAACAGATTAAACTTGTGGTTAGAATTCCTCTGGGTCTTTCCTCTCTGCAATCTCTTATTGATGCATTCAGCTATGAGAATTGTTTTCCTTCGAGTGAAGGCATCCATTGTTAGATGTTTCTCCATTTCTGGTTACAAAAAGTAGCCACAACTTTGCTTCTGTTCTGCTGTGCCCCAGTTGTCCTACATATTGCTGAAGTTTTATAATTGCTGTAAAAGCATCTGGACTGTGACCTTTATACTTATACGCTCTATAGAGATTCAAACCGTTATCTGGCACGTCTAAGGTGGCCAAGTAGCTGAGTGTATTTTTAGCTCTCAGCTTTATCTGCAAACTTATGCATCATGGATGCAGCATAAGAAAACTGGGATGAGTGGGATCAAGCTGGAATTTTTCTTACAAAAAAAGAAATTGATAAATATAAAATAATAAATAAATAATGCACAGTTCTTAAGCCGAAATTGTTTTGTCTTTAGGTGCGTCGTCTGAAGGGCATCGGTGATCTGGTGAAGCTGTTCAACAGCGACAGCCAGGAAGTTCAGCGTTATGCCACTGGTGCCGCACGCAACCTCATCTATGAGAATATGGAAAACAAGGTGGCCCTGATCGATGAGGGAGGCATCCCACAGCTGGTCGAGGCCCTAAAGGAGTCCGACGATGAGCTCCACAAAAACATCACAGGTAGAAAAATCCAGTTGTCAGCCATTAAAACAAAAGCATGACGCAACAAGCAGAAATAATCTCAGTCAGCTTTTTGTGGATTTTTGCCTCAAGCAGAGATGAATGCCAAGGAGTTCGCACTTGGAGGCAACACGATCTTGGCAGTGGTGTCCTTGGAATTCTTTGAGCAAACAGTAGCCTTTGAAATTGATATTATTTCATACCAAACAAATAGGAGGATGGCAAGCTGAGTCTAAGATAATGCAAATTGCTAGTATTGTAACTAAATTATAGTTTGGTTTAGTTGGGAAATGGTGAGAAACAGCATTGTTAAATCACTGTTCCTTCTTTTAGTCAGTGTGCCGTTTCTCCAAAATTTTGACATCAGTATTTGTGGGTCAAGTTTTGTTTCCATTTAACTTAGACTTCAGTGCTCATTCATTCTCACAAGTTCATCTGCTGTCACATTTGTCTGTTGTCAGCAGAACTGACACTCATGACTTGGATCACATTTAATTACTTGAAATGTCATGAAGTGTATGTTGTAACTCGTACTTCATAGTGTGGAAATCTGTAGGGCATGTAGTCTGAACCCAAGGAGTAGGAGGTGGAGCTACAGTATTTTCTATATGCTTGAAGTGTTAAGGGAATGTATGGGAGTTGTCTGGGCCTGTGAGCCAACAGTACATCTGTCTTGTCAGTCTTACCTTTAACCGTTACGCCTTGATTTGTATCTGTTGTATAAGGGGGAAAAAAAACTAATCTGGATGATGAGAAAGAAACTTTGGCAAAGGCATGAATAACAGTAAAGGTGCATGCTTAACTTTTTCTGGGTAGTTTGCCAAGATGTAATACAGAGGTCTTATCTTACCTACGTAGTGACAACTAATATTGTGTTTGAGGATCTTTTTAACGCATGCTGGACTGAATTAAATTGTTTAATTTAGTCGTTTATTTTATTTCTAGTTGAGAGTTAGATAAGAAGATTGTTACTACTTTTACCACAAAGACTGAAAAATGGGTTCAATAACTAGCTTGACTCTGCATAAAGGTAACAAAATCTAACCTTTCTAAAGCTGCCGGATTTAGAAATAGTCACATTAATCTGTAAAACCAGCCTGTTCTTTGTATTTTGTGAACTTTGAAGAACCAAGTGAGCTGCCTCCTCCCTGGTTCCAGTTTGTATGTGAAGCTAAGTTAACCACAGCTTCATATTGGATAAATACATTGGAGCGTGGTATAAATCTTTTCATCTAACTTTAGTCAAGAAAGAGTGTATTTCCTAAAATACTGAACCATCACCAAGATTTATGTTAACAGCAAATGTTTTGACATTCAGGTTGACACCAAAGAAACTACAATTTTTGTATTTGTGTAGGTATACTGTGGAACCTTTCATCCAAAGACAACCTGAAGGAGAAACTAGCCAGGGAGACACTTCCTGAACTGACGGACAAGATCCTCATTCCCCTGTCAAACAAGCTGGACTCTGATGGCACCTATCTGTCCCCCTCTGAGTCGGATATCTTCAACAACACCACAGGATGCCTCAGGTGCACCTCACTTATTTGTCTCTTACCTTCAGTTGCAACATGCTCCTTCATTATAATGTACATTTTCTGATTCAGTTGAGCCTGCTTTTTCTCCCATGACCACATTAGCATTTGTAGAACTTGTTCTGGCAGGACACTCAAATGTCGGCTGACAGCTATTGGAGCTTTTTTTTTACCACACCCTACACTTTTAGCATTGTTTGAAAAAGGCTGCATCACTCCAGCCCCTGCCTGCTTTGGTTCTGCTCTGTGGAAACCCTGGAGGGGTTTAAATAAAATCTTTAATGACGAATTACAGTAGCACAGTGGCAGGAGTGAAAACTCCCCCAAATGACGGCCTGCTTCCACCACCTGGTCGAAAATAATGGCATGTCTGATGTCTGACCTCTGACATCTCAGTTTCTCTGTGTGTGCTCAGGAATCTGAGCTCTGTGAACGAGAAAACCCGTCAGACGATGAGAGAAACGCATGATCTGGTTGATTCTTTGGTGAAGTACATCAAGGCTTCCCTTGAAGATACCAAGGCAGAAGATAAGGTGAGACAAGAAGAGATGGAGCTGAATTAAAGCTGGTCCAAGCTTTATCTTTACTGTGTGTATTAACTTATCTGTGTGTGTTTATTTTTATAGGGGGTGGAAAATGCAATGTGTGTCTTGAGGAACCTCTCCTATCAGATCTACACTGAGATGCCTCCGTCTGCTATGCTTCGTTTAGAGGGACCAACCAGAGCTCAAGACTCAAAGAAGGGCGAAGCCATTGGTTGTTTTACACCTCAGAGCAGGAAAGCCAAAAATGTATGCAAGTAAGATTTATTCATGCGCTATTGTTTTGTATGGACCAGACGTCCACGTTAACACTTTTTTTTGTGTTCCTTCCCCTGGCAGACCACTAACCAGGATCTCTGCACATTCACTGAGGTTGCCCGGGTTCCAAAGGGCACAGAGTGGCTGTGGCACCCTCAGATAGTAGGCGTGTACAACCGCGTGCTGCAGCAGTGTGAGATTAACTCCACCACCCGTGAAGCAGCTGCCGGGGCTATGCAGAACATCACAGCTGGAGACAAGAGAGTGAGTAGCACATTTATCAGAGTCAAATGCAAAAAATCAAAGGCTGACTTGTATCTGAACTGTGTCTTTCTTTTTGTCCTGCAGTGGGCTTCAGTGCTGAGCCGAGTGGCTCTGGAGCAGGAGCGCATGCTGCCAGTGCTGATGGACAAAATGCGCACAAACAGTGAAACTGAAATGCGCTCCATCACAGGCTTGCTCCGAAATCTGTCCCGCCATGCTAAGGATAAGGGTGATTTGGGTCAGTATTTATTTCCACAAGCTACCAGTTACTTTAGTGTACCGACAGTATGACATACTGTATATAAAATACTTCGTTACTGTATCACCTTTGAGGTGAACTGCAGCAATCAGTTCCTGGTCTTGGTCTGTTTGCATGGTCTGAATATTTATTTTTAGAAATTTACTATTACTACACTATTATTTACTTAAAGTTTAAATGGAATTGCAACAAAGCTGTCAAAATAAACAAGCCCCGCCACGACACGCATTGCATTTTGATTCAAGTGTTTCTAAATCCTAATTATATCTGTGACATCATCTTTTTGCAAATTAGTCCTGCCCACTTTAAACCACTGAGAGAGTGGGAAAAGAAAATATACACAAATTCTTGTGTTCGTGTCTGTACCACTGCTGAATGAAACAGGTGTTAACATGTTACCTTAACAATACTTTTCGGTTTATCTAGCTTCAAAGTTGGTGAACAACCTGGTGACTAAGCTGCCTGATGATGGACGGCAGAAGGAGCCCTCCAGCGATGTGGTGGTCAACATCTGTGGTATCCTCAATAACTTGGTGACAGGCAGCTCTACGGCTGCCAGAGACATCTCCTTCTTTGACGGCCTGCAAAAACTGGTCGGCATCAAAGATTCACATGATAACAGGTGAGTGTTCTGTAACTTGATCAAACATACTATACTTGTTAAATGTGTATTTACATTATGCCATATACAGACATTTACATGCATATGTCATTTGATGTTAAATGTTGCACGACATATTGCAACTATTGTCTGGTGTAAGTTCATCTGTACCAAGCATCAACCTTGGATGAATCTTTTTGTTTTAGTCCTGGGAAGGTAAAAGCAAGCAAAGCAGCAGCCACAGTTCTCAACAATATGTTCCAGTACAAGAAACTGCACAAATCATACAAAGAGGTAAGACACTGCAGAAATTACTAAAAAAGATCTAAATGATTCATGATTACATAGCCAAAAAAAAATCAAGGAGTAAAATCAATACTACATCAATTGTAAAAATATTTAGTTCTAACTGTCTTTTGCGTATCTTTTGAGTATTCACCACATTCAGGGTCTTCTAAATTATGATTTTTAAAAAAAGTTTATTGTTGTATATTATCTGTCTACTAAGTCACAGATAGCAATGTTACAACACTTACATAATAAAATGTCATTAAGCGTTACAGAGTTCTGTTAATACATGAAATCCACACATTTTTGTTCTTATAACATGTCACTCTTCATTTATTTAGTTTTTTTTAATGACACTGTCCTCAGGTCAGTACACACAAAACATTTCTCTGTAGTATCCTGACCTCTAACATAGGCGGGAAAAAGAGTGTGTCATTATGATACAAAAGATCACTGGAAAACTTTATCTTTGTGGTTCTCCACCCTCATTCTGAGTATGTATGGTGTGTTTGAGCGTGAAAAACAGTGAGAGCGATGGTATGTGTGTATGTGTGTGACGGATGGCATTCCTTACTCACTGCAGTTCTCTTGTCAGTGGGGCGGGTCATGTTCAAAAACTTGTATGTTTTTGACTGTTGCTCTTTATAAATATACATACATACACACACACACACACACGAACACACACACACACACGAACACACACACGAACACACACACACACACACACGTAGTCGGGCAGGCCCAGGTAGGTTTACTGCGTTCTGCATATCACGACTTGCCCCTCCCAAGGGTGCGGTGTTCAGTTTATTTCCTAATGAACATGTCCCAACAGAACAAAAAATGTGTTAATGCTTGTCTTACATACAACTGTGACATTAATACTCACGTACTTGCATCATATATTACAAAGATAAGCACATATGCAGAAAGTTAACTGTGTAATTGATTGCAGTGTACTATGAGCTCAGGTTTTTCTGTGGGGATTGGTTCATTAGGAAACTAGCTGACACAGACACCTGTGTGTAACTCATATGAATGCAGTCAATATATACTTAACTAAAGTAAGAACAGTTTACAATGTTGTAACACTTTCCATTTTTCTTCTTTGTTTTGCAGAAAGGGTTTACGAAAGAGAATTTTGTAGATAAAACATTCTAAAACAAAGGTAAATCGTGCAGCCGATCAGTCACAAACTTGATCAAATCCCCATGAAAGACGTCTCTTCAAGGTGTGTATGAATAGATAAACACTTTATATTATGCAACAATAACATAGGCTCGGTCTTGGTCTGGCATACTTTGAGATAACTACCTGATCACAGGATTCACCCAACGCAAAATAACTTGGACATCAGCACAGTGCAAGAAATGTGGACTCTCGATGGTTTCTTAACACCAATGTGTGCACCTTATCAATGTTTTCTCTTTGTTTGAACACATTATGTGCTAAGTGTGGATTTATTCAGGGATTTGTTTTCGGTCAGAGCAATATGTATCCAGATGAAACTGCAGCTGATCATGTTTCTGCTGTTTAGAAACCGTGTGAAACTGTTGATGGACAATATGATGGACACATGTGCCTTATCTGCTTTCTGTTGCACTTAAATCTGCTGCATAGATGCAACAATTGTGGTACTAAAATGACATTTTTGTAAATAGCGCTTTCTCTTTTATACAGAAATCATGTTAAATATTTTATATACTGTAGCTATGTACTTTGTAGTTTTTGGATAGATAAATGTGTTTCTACATGAGTCAACATGATAATGTAGTTATAACTGAATGTAAACCAGATGACATTTACAGAGATATGGTTTGCTGAATATTGGATGTTAATACATTGATTCAGAAATGTGGGGATAATGATTGTGCTTTGAAATCTGACATTTACCTATGAACTGATGTGTCATTTGTTTCTTCTGTAACATGCTGTTGCAACTGCTGTTTGCTTAATGTAAGAGTGTGAAACACAGGGGTGAAAGTATTATCAGTTGTTTTCTTAACAAATGTGCTTAGTGTGAGATATTTTAGTTTTTTAATGATCACTGTTCAGATTGTGACTCCAGTGACTTATTCAGATTGGTAAATTTATAACTTGTGTATAATCATACAAAACGTTTGGTTTAACAAAATTGAATTGGATCATTTAACTACCCTGTAGCATAAAAGATGACCTTGTGTTTCTGTGTGGGAGTTTGAAAACACAGACAGTTTTAATATTTGTTTTTGTTTTGTGTCCAGGCAGATGTATCATCTGGATATTGTTTAGTTAATAAAGAAACCGATTTGGAATTGAAATGTCATTTTGTAAGTGTTTCTCGAGCATGTGCTGCAGTGCATTTTGTAGCGGGAACAGACTGACGCCAATGTGTTAAAATGTCGGCCACTCCTTGTTTACATATTTGCTCCTGCTCAGACAGGAACAGTACCAGACTTTCCCTGCTGCACCCTTAACCCTACTTAACCACAGGTAGTCATTACTCTGTGAGAATAAGGACAGTAAGAGGGAAACATCCTGATATTTTGTTAAACTGCTTTATTATTATGATTGCCATGTTTTTACCAGAATTGGTTTACAGCATACACAATGTCAACACCTGTATAGAAATGTTAGAAAGTGCAGGTTCTTCAGTCATTGATATGCTGCTGTTTCAGATGACTGGGGTGCAAAGGGTTCAGATCTGACTTTGAGACTCTGACTTACCCAACCATCTGCCAGCTGTCAAGAAGACAAACTGCTCAACATGCAGATTTTTTCCCATGTTAATTATATACGGTTTGACATTATTCTGCCCTCTGCTGGAGGACTAGTAACCTGTAAGGTGGTATTCTAAACTTGCGCATATATATATATATATATATATATATATATATATAAATTACTTCTTTCCCTGATTGACACAAAGGTTTCAGATATTTCTTTATACAATTTAACAGAAAATCATTTAACAGTACAAATGCATTAACTCTGTCTTTGGTAAATGAGAATAGAAAAAGTAGCACTTTTACCAACACACAGCAAAGACAACAAAAGCATTTAGCTGCTGGACTCAAATATAAAGCAATGCTAATGGGATTTCCAGGTAGGGGATCATTTTTAAAGATCAGCAGAAGTGAGGAAAGTATGCGTTCACTCTCCTAGCTCAAATGTCCTCAGTAACCAGACAGTAGAAGTCTGAACGTGCTCCATAGTTGCGTGACCCTAGATCTGACACATCAATATCAGTGGATTTGGCCTCAGCCATTGTGAGGTGAGTAGGGGGAAGGACAGGAGCTTTACAGGCCATAGCCTTGTACACAGGGAGACGGAGCCCTGCAACAGAGAGAGATGGTGAAAATCATATCAAGTATTGCAAATGCATACTATCTGAGCAATATCTGCTTTTACTCCCCTGATTCTTCTCTCATATGCACCATCAGGATGAGACACCATTTGTGCAATACAGTACAGCTTTATGTGTGTGTACAAAATGAATAGTATCTTCATTATGATCAAGCTAATGTTTTCGATTATTAATCAGAACATGAGTATGTGTGGATTTGGCCCGACCGGTGGCTCTTACCCAGATCTCCAGCAGGGTCAGTGTCTGAGCGGCAGTCCAGGTAATCGGGGTCCGCAGTCAGCATGGGGTCTTTGTCATCTTGCAGCACAGTCTGAGGGTCTCCTGCAGACTCATTGCGGAAGATGACTTTGCGAGGCATTGCTAACGCCAGCTCCTTCCAAAAGACTGAAGAAGGAGTCTGTTGACACAGAGTACACAGCAAACAAACATTACAACACACTGTTAGAGTCAAACAGTCTTTGCTTGCATGCATCATATTAAAGAAATTTCAATATAGATATTTGTATATAATTACACTTAAACACAGTTTTCAACAAACTATGTATAAACAACTTTAATAAACAATATCAAAAATGCTGAAAAATGATTTTAATTGTTTTTTTATCAGTTTCAACTCTCAAAAACCTCTGAAAAGCGGGGCACATTTAGAAAAAGGTGGCTTACATTATGTCTTTTCGCGCCAGTCAGGACTCGGCAACATTCAAAATGTGATGACTCTCTCCGTAAACCAAATTTGACCAAACACACCCACATAGTCATCTGATTGGTGCTTATTTAGTCATGAATATGAAATGTTAAAAAAAGATTTTACCCTAACTGTTGTGCAACATTCAACATTTCATCAGTCTTACTGTTATACCAGCTTTAAAAAAATACATGTTCCCAGAGCAAGACAGGGGGGCGTAGAGTTCATTTAGTATTTAAGCAAAACTAAAGAAGAATTTAAAGTGTTCATACAAGTATTCACATAACATATTCTCCACAGGAAAGTTTGTTTTTTTCTTGCCAAAATAAAAACCTAATTGTGTTTAAAACTAGTATTAATACAAAATAAGTATTAAGGCAGTATTACTGTGGTACTTAGTACTTACCACAGAATTGTGCCTCCAGATGAGTACGGTGAGGCAGTGCTGGTGCTCACTAAGTTGCTGCTTGATCTCAGGCCTCAAGCGTTTGCACTGACCTTCCAACATGATGAAGATGGGCTGCTTGCATATCTCCAACAAGTGCAGAAGACCCTGTCTGAAAACCAACACATGAAGGCAGTAAGAAAGTATACAGACACTGCAGCATAAGGCAGTAACACCGACCTCAAGTGGTACAAACTGCAATGATGCCACAAAAGGAGCATGTGTGAATCTGACCTGAAGTTATTGTCGCACCAGTCCTGCTCAAGGTAAGCATGAGAAAGCAACACGATGAGACGCCGAGAACGACTCATGTTCATTAGCAACTCTGCAGAAGGTTCTGGAGAAACATTGTGAATTTTTAAAATGCTAAGATTGGCCACACAGAGTAACGCGTAATGAAATCAAGCATCCTGGACAGTGAATTAACAATATCAGCATAGATAATACATCAATATATTACAAAATGTTCCTGTGTTAGTTGTGAGTAAGAACAAACAGCAATAAACTACGAGAGGGGACTCATAGGTCTCATATAGCGTAACAATGTGAGCTCACCTCCCCCAGGTAGGACATCATTGTCATTGAGATGCACTTTGTAACCATTTTTATTTTCTAAATGAGGTTTGAGAATAAAGTTGATAAACTTCCTGTCATAGTCATTGTTCACATAGGAGATGTAGGCATCGTATAATTTCCCATCTGGAGGCAGAAAAGCACAAACTGTCACATGGCGCTCGTACATGTTTTTAGGTACAGTACATTATATTACTTCCACTGAGTTCTCACCATTGAGTTCATACTCTCCGTAAGAGTTTCTGTACCACAGTTTAATGTTCAGGTGACACCTGGAGTATACAAGAGCAGCAGCACCCAGAAAGAGGAGGAGTATGATGGCAGCAATAGCGGCAGCTGCGTGGCTGGGGCTGTCTATGCATACACAAAGAAACATTAGAAAAATAAGCAAAAATAATCAAACACATTTAAAATTAATTATCACAAAATACGAATATGGATTCTTGCAGTATAGTGTGTCCACACAACTGTGTATTTAAAACAAAATTTAAAAAAAATTTAAATATTTAGAATTAATTATCAATTCTGACTATTATGAACTAATTTACTGTGTCAACAGATTAAAGTAGATGCTGCACCAGGCGCTTCGCGAAGACACTAGACTATAAATACTGGATGTATTTGTGTGTGTGACATAAATATTCTGTACTGTACTTTACACTAGTTGATGTGTATGTACATTAATACAGAAATTCTAAATTATACATACTAATTATGACACGATGGAGCTGGAACAAAAGGTCTAATATACACTGATCATTTCTAAACTGTATTCCATATAATTTTTTGTGCAGGTCTTGGATACATTCTATGCTGCACTTCATTTTTTCCCATTTCTGCTTTATCTGCTTTATGATTTGTTGCCTTTTTTATCTTTCTGGTCAGCATTTTTTGTCTTACTTGAATTCTGTAGGCTGAAATTAGATGAACTGTTCCTCACTGTGCAGCTGTAGAGCCCAAAATCTTCCACCTCCGTGAGGGTGATCACTAACAAACTGTTTACCATTAGTTGGCCGGCAACGGGAGACCTGATGAACAGGACAGAAAACGTGATCTTACCTTCACATTCAAATGCTCTGACTGATGCAGAAAAGTTGTAAATAATGGAAATCTCCTATTTTATAAGCTCCACATCACCATGAGGAAGTGTTCTGCATGTAAAGTGTGTGGTTGGTGAGGGGTTGGCCATCTCTTCTCCACTGCAGTGTGGTGTCACATTGCTGCTCGTTTGGGTCCCAGTGGATAAGAGCTGTGCAGTTCATCTTCACGCTAGATCCGACATTACTCCACAGTCTGGTCGGGCCACTACTGGGTTTAAATTCTGGTGGTTTGGAGCACTGCAACTCTGTGCAAAGACATACGTGGTTATCCATGTATCCATGACCAAAGCTGCAGACAACATGTACACTGCCACTGCTGGAGGGCATACTGAAACAAAATACCTCCTTGCGGTTGTTAAACTAGCCCCACTCTGCATACTAACTCTTTGTTTTTGTAGTCTGCAGTATCAGGTTTTAAGTGACTTAATTACATGTAAACTTGGAAATATTACTTACCCTTAATGATGAGACGCACAGTGAATGAGGCTGTGTTGTTGCCCGGTTGTATACAGGTGTAATTCCCTTGATCTTCCAAGCTGAGGCTGGCAAACTCCAGATAGGTCTTCCCTTCCTGACTGTGGATCTGCTGACAGTCCTTCTGCCAGGTCAGCTGGATTTGTGGGGAGCTCTGGGGCTGAACAGGTTGCAGCGGGCACTTTAGCTGATATGGAGGCCCCTGCTGCCCCACATAGAGCACCTGCTCCTTAAATCTGCTTTCATCTACACAGGTCTGAGCTGTAAATGGAGACACAGGGAACTTACACAGCATCATACATTGCATCAGACTGGGATGCATAAGGTGGCAGGATCAAATCTCAGCCCACTCCTACTACCAGGTGTGTCCTTGAGCAAGACACTCAGCGCTAGCTCCACGTGGTTTTCCGCAGCTCCCCCCAAGGGGGATGGGTTAAATGCAGAAGTGAAATTTCGTTGTAACATGTAAATGTGATCAGTGACAATAAAGCGGATTATCCTTATCCATAGAAGGGCTCTCTACTTACTGTATGGTAGTCACTGGAATAATATTCAGTTAATGTAAAATGAGACTCCAGCGCTACATAATGAAACTAACAGATAAAACTAGGTTGAAATATGCAATGCTTAGACAGGTTAGACAGTATTGAGACCAATCCATCTCAACTTCATGTGCTAAAACATGGGCAGTAAGCAAATTACTAGAATGTAAAAAATGACATTGCTTCCTTTTCAGAAAACACTTTGCATATAGTCTGTGAATGTAAACATTTTGCATAGACTCTGTGAAACTAGACTGTGTTCAGCATTAGTGTGCTTGACAGGTCTGGTACATTAAGGTGAACTTATTTATTCTTTCTTCCTGGCAAACTCCCAAATGTTTGTTTTGCTCATTTAGAAACTTAGGAATCACATGTAACTGATCCTGTCTGAGCAGAATTTAATAACATCATCTTAACAAACGAAACCTGCCCGTTTTTTGTCCGGGTGAGTTCAGCGCATGCGCATCGTGACTATATAATCAATTATCCTGCATAACTGCCTCCTGGTTCCTCTTCCGATTTTCCTTTGCTTCAATTTTCTTTTTTCAGCGTTTGTCAAACACAGAGACACACATCCGGGTCCGAAGTCCGGGCCTGTTCCTCAGGTTGCCGGGCAACATCATGTGACTGCCTAAAACTGTGACCCAGTCCGAACTGGCCACATGTGCTCTGCCCTGGTATTATTTACCCATCCAACATCCACCATATCTGAATGCGACTACAGGTTTTTACTGGACGAATCCTACAACTATGAACAATTTTAATGTACTTAAAAATGTGGCGGTAATCGTTTAAAGAACACTTTAATTATCTAAGTCTGGCAGTAAATAAAAGTGAATAAAGTTTGTTTGTTTGTACACCTTACCGACGGTGAGGAAAGTGTTGTCCCATGACCGGGTGCAAACCAATATGAAAGCGACTAAAATCACAGCCATGAGCCGCAGTTGTCCTGTTTCTCTGTCCTCAGCTGATAAGTGAACCGAGAGAAGATTTATTTAAATACCTACATCACTAATAAACTAATAAGCCGACAGTTTAGTATACTTTAGTTATATCGTGTAGATCCTGAGAGGTGACTACACGGACGTCACGTCAGCGTTCTGGTTCAACTGCACCTGAAAATACCTGAAACTCGCCCAGCTATTGGCTACCCGTGGCCACGTGACACATGCACAGGGTTTCACCTGCGTTGCCGCACGAAGAGATGATGGAGGAAAACACATCTAACACATCTACAGGACGAAGTAAGCTGAGACATGTCAGGTCATTATTTGCCACCTTACACAGTTTCTTCAGGTAGCACTTTCTAATAACTAACCTGTAGAATATGTAATTATTGGCTTATTTATTGACCAACAAATTATTTCCTAGTTCTGTAAAAATCACTTACAGTCAGGTTTCTGTAAATTATTTCCATTTGGTTATAATGCAGCTAAGTGTTTGTAATCGACTCACCATGTTCACTTGGTATTGAAGTTATAAATATTAATAACCCATTAATAAAGAGGCTTAAATGATCATCTGTACAGTAGCAAGTTTTAAAAAGTTCTTTATTAATTTTTCATCACGGCTTAACAGATAAAGTGCTTTTTCAAATTCTGGCAACCTAAAAGGAGTCATTACCTCATTACTGTATATAACATTTCTATAAAGCATTAGTAAACTTGTTATAAAATAAACACATTAGGCTTTATTAGAGTGGAACATTTTCTTTCTTTAAATTGTAGCGTATCCTCCTAGATAATGGTCTTGGTCTTAGCTAATACAAATAAACTTGTGTAATTTCTGTTTAGTCACAGAAACTACAATTAAATCCTCCAAACTGCCAACTGCAGTGAGGACATGGCGTTTGTGTCTTTCACAGCCATGAAGATAGCATTGGCATAACAGTACAGTTATTATTGAAATTTTGTACCTTAGACATAAAAACCACATGGCTCCAGTACAAATCTCTTAAATCTGTAATTCAGCAAATTCAAGATGTCAACTATGACATGTTTTAATTTTGCAGACAGTTAATGAGGACAAATGTTTCCTCTTATTCATTAATATAAAATATTCTAAAGCAAAACATTCTTTAGGCGTGACACCATCATGATGTGACACCATTCTGTCTGCAGTAAATGCAACAATCATCACAGCACTTTTAACACTGCAACACGATTGGTACTGTATCTACAGTAGCAACTTATCTTTAGCCGTTCAATAAAAACACATACGACTCACAAACACAGAGATCCTACAGAAAGCTATCAGTCTTAAATTAAAATAAGAACAATGTGATGAAAGATATGGTCAGTTTCTGTACACTCGATCACCCCTTAAAAAACTGTCTCCATCGTGTCCATCATGGCTTTAACATTTGTCTGTAAACAATAAAAGCCCTCTGTCTGAACTCTTCACAGAGATAATTAATAGCTTTGAAGTTCACGCAACACTGTGATAGTCTGGACACCTTAATGCACCAGGTTCATGTTCTCAGTAAAGATGGTGTCCCCTTAAGGAATCTGAATGCTGTCCTATTTCAAATGACCTGCAAGAAATAAAAGCAAGGATTAGTTAGCTGCAGCATCGATCTTGAGAATACGAAGAGAGGTCACGACACTGCAAAGCACATCTTAAATAAATTCACTCCATCCATGATTTCATTAGGGGGAGTAAAGTTATGGCCCGTAGCCCATAAGACAGTGACAGAAATGTGGAATGACATTAAAACAGACATTTAGACTTGCCAGAGTAGGACAAGCACAGGTGGAACTAATGTTATTAATGATGACTCATTTACAACAAGTACTGTACAAGTACTGCTGTTATTAGTCACACCTATGTGTGCTGTGAAAAAGGTCAGTGAATCTGATCTCTCATGCTATGACGACTAGTGCTTTTGACAGGAAGGAGAGGTAGTGGTGATATATAAATATAAATCAAACACGTCAATCAAATTCAAAATGCTGTACGACTTGGGCTACCTCACAATTTTATTGTCCCTGTGTCGTTCATAGTTAGCATTTTTATTTTGCACAAAACAAATAAGAAACATGCAGCTCTTGTTCAGTCTATAGAGGTGCACTGATACTACAATAAACTCACTGGGCTCATTTCTACGTGTGTTAGGTCAGGGTGAGTGTGAGACCAAGGAGAAACACTAAATGTTTGTAAACACTGGTGGAAAGTACATTTACTTAAGTACTGTACTTTACATTTCTACTTTACTTGATCCCTTCCATTTTTTTAAAACTTCAAATTCAATGCATTTCAGAGGCAAATATACTTATCCATCCACTACATTTACGTGACAACTACTGTATAGTCACCACTTATTTTTCAGAATCTGATTAGTAATACAAAATACTGAATAATCATAAAACCTTATTGATCCCATGAAATTCACAATCCCAGCAGTATGTAAAGTAATTCAAACTATAGTTAAATTCAAAATGCGATCATCAAAACAGCGACAATACTTTTGAAGTTTTACTGAAGTAAAATTTTGAATGCAGTACTATATACAATGTTTTTAACAAAATGATTTGACTACTTCATCCACCACTGTTTTTTAATTACATGTTCAAAATTGTATTTACTGTCACATCAGGCACATACTCGATCAACCTAACAAGGTCAGTGTCAGCACGAATGCTGAGCTAGTGGGTCACATCTGTGAATCTGTTGCAAGTATGTGACCTAAAAACTTTGTGACCAGGTTTTTGTTTTAAAATATTTTTAACAACGCATAAGGCATGTTATATTACAATATAACCAGTCTGAGCACATTCTCTGCAAGACTCACCTGAGCTCCTCTTTTAGTCTTTTAAGTTTATCAAAGAGTCTGTCATTCTTCACCTGCATCGGAGCGCTCGGTACAAACCAGGCTGCAATGAATTTACATATGACGACAACGTGCTGTAAGCAGAGAGCAAAATGTTAGGTATGTGGTGTCGCTTTCTATTAGTGAAAATATGATTTCACATAACACTTCCTCATTTCGTTATAGCGCAGCTCATTGTTCCGTTTTTTTTAAACACAACTCTGATGTGGTAACTAGACAGAGCTGAGAGGAACTCTGAGAATGTTTTGTTTTTCATGATGCAAAATGGTTTACCTCAAAGATGATGACAAATGCAAAGCGCACAGCTAAAATTAGCCAGAACTGTGGAGTGAGACTGTAGTCCTCACTGCTCCTGTAGTCCCTGTAGCTGTAAAGAGAAACACAGCAGAAAGCAGATGTTATTTCTAATCTCTTATCAATCATTTTTTAAAGTATCCACACACGTTAGATGGTTGTGGAGACCAGCTGCAGTGATGACCCAACATATTTACACGATCTTTATAGAAACAGTTAAGGATAATGAGATTGGAGTGTACTATAAATACTTAGCAGTAGTTAAGACTAGGACTGCAGTAAAATGTCAAAGTCACAAGGTCATAAATTATATGTTTTCTCTGTGGTTTCTTGTAACATAAATGTCAGAATAATGGCAGTGAAACATTGTAAAGGACAGCTATGACTGAAATAGAACAAACCTGCAATAAGTGACATTTAAGCCACTCTGAGTCCGTCTCTGATTTTCTGAAAACTCATCCATTCGTGCAATGGAGAGTGTGTTGTTGATGTAGCCAGCCATGCAGCTTGAAATTAAAAATAAAAAAATTTTATCTAAAGTTGGTGTTGTACGCAATATGGTCAAACATAAACACTTCACAGAAAAAATTTACATTCTCACTCAATATCTGTCTCCGTGCCATTGACACATGGGCCATAGCGGTACCGGTATACCAGTCGAGGGACGAACTCTGAGGATACACCAATGACCAGTCCATTTGCAATGACGGCTAAGACACCAATAGCCTCTAACACATCTATCCACACACCTGAAGGAAAAGCAACATTTGTAGAAAGAGCAAACATGCAAACAAGATCTTCAGGTTTTGTACCACCACACTGCCAACAAAAAGTTGGGAAATAAATAGTTTATTAGTGATCCTCACCAATATCGTTGGTTTTTTTGGGGACCATTCTGCGCTCCAGAGTCACCATCTTAATGGCATCCAAGCGTATCTCAATAATGTTATTAATGAGCGCTAACAGAGGAGCAAGTGGAAACGCTGCCACAAATATGGTCGTAAAGCTGAACTGGATTACTAAGGATAGAACAAAGATGAATATTATTTACCCAAACTAGTCTACTATTTTGTTGATTTAAGCATTTTTCAGGACACAAACCCATCTCCAGGAACTCATCAAACAGGCTGAAGGAGTCAACATCATTCAGGCGGTAGTTGTTGAGCCAGTCTCGAATCTTGCAGATATCGCACAGTTCAGCTCCGTCTTTGGCCTCTGATTCGTCTTTCAGGTAGCAGTGGGCACATTTCCTCTGCAGCCTCTTGGTTCTTCTTCTATTCCACCACCTGCAGAACCAGCTGATGGAATCAAGAGACAGCATGAAACAGACTGAACCCAGTGTTAGGAAATTAATTAAAACATTGGACATGTAGATGTTATAATAACAGATCTAATGTACACTTACGGGCCAGTGAACTCAAAGACATTGCTGATAGTTTGTTTGAGTACCATTATAATTGCCATTTGGATGAACAGATCTGTGAGACATCCACTGGGGTGACACTGCATGAAATTTATTTGAAATAAAAATACAATTATTTTATTTGTATATAAATATATTTATTTGAAATAAGATACATATCTATGCATACTCACCTCTTCCAGCCTCCATTTCCCTGCTATTCGCACATAACCACCAGGATGGCCATTTATCCTGTAAGGTATGTTACAAAAACAAGCCATTATTAGTGTGTTGTCATCAAAACAGTAACACAGTATGATCAGATTATTATATATTTCTCCACAAAAATCCACACTAATATTGAATTACTGGCCAGCATTAAGCACAAGCTCTTACCGGCCAAGGAAAAAGGCCACATAGAAAAGCGAGGAGAAGTAGGTGAAGAACTGGAAGGTGAACATCTTGACAGTGAAACTTTTCTCAGTGGCAGCAAATGATCTTGTTTCCTCTGGTAAAGACAGACTTCATGTCAGTGTGTTAGTTTTAATGCATTTCTCTATTTGGCCAATGGATGGCACAATCTCACACTCACAAGCTCTGCACGAAATTTAAATTTACAGTAGCTTGACAATATAATTACCTCTGTTTACATCTAAATCTAATGTTTAGTTGACACATCACAGCTCGACTTGGAGCACTTGATCCCACAACGGCCATAACTTTTTTTCAGACTGACACACAGTTGATGCAAAATAGAAAGAAAGGCACTTTAATGATGGTGGCATTGTACTTACGTGTGTCAGTTCCGGGGCTCTGATATCTGTGCTGCCTCACAGTATTCAAACTTTAGCTGGACACACCCATCATTAATTAACATTGCTTATTAAACCTGTGCTTCTGCTATTTCAAGTCACTGATGGGTCTCATATATATCCTACATAAAATTACCATGAGACTTAACAGTCATGCATTCTTCATTTTGTCATGGTCTTAAGCACTAGAGTCTCTTTCTAGTGCATCTTCTAGAATAGTTTATGTCCTGTCATGCGTCACATTCCCTGTAGTTGCCCTCAGCCTGTTTCCTTCCTTATATTTTTGCTTCTATGTGGTGGCCCAGCCCTGGTGTCTAAGTTTGGGACTCTGTGACTATTGTATCTGCTGCCATGTTTATGTCTGTTATATGTCTGTTTGAGCTGCCTCCTCTCTGATTACCTGCACTCTTGCTGCAGTCCTTCTCATTTTGTTTGCATGTTCTCACTGCCTACCAGTTAACAACTGTTATTGACTACCCAAATAACTGCTCATTTAACATTTTTCTAAAATAAATTCATAAATACATGACTGGATATGTCATGTTGGTACCATGTAAAAATGAAAGATGACCAGAGTACATTAACTAACCTATGTCACATAGTTTCATGGCTACAATCCGGTTAATCTGTAAAGACAAAGGCATGGTTAGGGTCAAAAAGAATTTTACTCAAAGGACACAGAGATGCACATTTAGAGACCTTTGTACCCGTTTCATGACAGTGATAATGAGGTAATGGAGGATGGCACCCAGCATCATTGCTCCACTATTGGAATTGCTGCGCAGAAACTCAGAATTTCCTTTGGTGAAGATCACTGCTATGATTGCCCTGAACACCACCAAGACATGTGTCATGCCAATGATCACCAATATCTGTGGAAACACAAAACATTTATTTGTATCACTTTTGATGACTTTCCATACTAAGTACAACTTACCCAGCATAAACCCATCATCCAGCTTCCACCAGCAACATGTCTAACATAAACAAGCCTTTTAAAAATGCAAAGAAGTCACTCACCATAACTGTGACACACAGTAAAACCAAAGCGCTTCGCAGATATGAGTGTTTATGTTTCTTTGGTTCACAGTGTGCGTTGTTCACAATTTCCAGTATCAGTTCCTCCTAAAATTGAATTTAAAAGAAAAAAAAAAAACATGCTCAGCTTTGAATTAAAAACTGAGCAAAGATCTGTTGTTGAAATGAGAAATGAGATATAATGCGTTAAACTGATACCTCCTCTTCACACCAATCAGAGACTTTCCATTCACACACATAGGAAGCCCGATGTCTCTTCCAGAACTCCAAAAACAGTGTTGCTGTGTAAAAGAGGGATTTATATGACTTCATAAAGCTTTGTTGGAACAATTTGATAAATGAAACATAGTGACACATTTTTAAAGCTCACAGTTACTGTAATGCATGTGAGTGGATATAACATTTGACACTTCTGGGATATTTGATAGGCTTGAAAAGATTTCTCTGTAAACATTTCTCTGTAAATCCACAAAACACAGAGGTTCACAAGAGAGAAAGAGCTGAATAATAAAGCGACTGGGCATATTATATGTGTTCTTATAGATGACTGCTCGACCACCCCCACGGCCAGATGGCCCAGGCTGATTCAGATGTGAGCAGCCAAGAGGAGTAGGATCTCTCAGTGATGTGGTATCTCTTTGGCAATGTCTGTCTCAGTGATCATAAGAACATCCAGGCAGTTGGATAAAATATATTCCAGGCATTAGTACAAGTTGCACATGTAGGTGAATACACAACAGAATTGGACAAGAGTTCCTGATTATCTATTATTTTTATTCAATGTGCCTATTGCTTTGGTTTTAATGGCTGTGATAAATCCTGTGTATCTTCTCAATATTAAAAAGTCGCATTTTCTATCAACTCAAGAATAAGTAAATTCATTAGACAAACAAAACTCACCCCACACTGCCATGAACATGGCAAAAAACACTGTGCCATTATTGTCAAACAACAGGCTTATCTGTAGATAGAAAAACCAGCAGTGAGCACCAACAAACCAGTACACCATGCAGGTAACAGTAAATGCACTGATGTACCTTGGCGTATGCACAGGTGTCAGAGAGCTGCCACACTTGACATTTCTCGTCACAACGTGGACACATGACTGTGTCAGTCTCACAAACTTCCTTTCTGCAACACAATGAGCACATTAGTTATTACTGAGTAAATGGTCTGTGATGACACATACTGCAGAGCTGTGAAAAAACTTACATGAGGGGTGAGCTATTGAAGAAAGCAAGGCCATACAGGAAGACAACAATCCCAATGACAGCAGGAGGCATGAGCAGAAATGTGTACCAGCCCAACCACAGGTAATACAAGGCCACCTTTTCCCCAAAGTAGTTCCTAACATGAGTACACAAACAAACACACAAAAAACATCATCAGTAAACACAGATCATAGCTGCATCTGCAAATTCAATTTAAAAATGTATGAAGATCCAGAACCATCACCGCCTTCTCTGGGCCTGAGATCATTTAAGATAAAGTAAGGCTATTAATATATATATATATTATAATTGAAATAGTTTTTGGAAATAATGGACACAGCATCTTCTGGTTTAAAGAAGAGAGGGACCATCTGGTTTATTAACGGAGCACAGTTTAAAAACAGGTAGGGTGAAGCCATGAATAACTCTATTAAGGCACCATTCGTACTGAATGATGTGTACCTGTTTTAGAGTGACATATCCATTCACTGCATTTATTTCAGATAAGGTCTTGCTAATTTCAACAAGACAATGTCAAAAAATATTCCAACATGACTCTAGCCCTGAAATCCTGTGTCAAGCATGAATATGGAAACTAAAATTGAAAAATGATTTTAACATAACGTACATGCCTTGTCACTGTAGTGTGTCTAAACAATGCCTGTAAAATACTTTTAGGGGGGGGTGCACATTTGTGTGTGATGTTAATCCTTGAACCTACTTCAGAGCAGGATGACACATAAAACAATAAAGCTGTAATAACTGCAATTCTATGAAAAGAAAAATAATGAATAGGCTGTTGTGTTGCAGTCCAAACCTGACAGCAGTTATGGGTTGCCCTTGGAGACAGGCTGTCCATCGTGCCCAGCTCTCCTTCAGCTCTCTCTGTTTCTTTTTCTGAAAGCAGAAACACACAAAATCAAAGGAAAACATCAACACAAAGAAGCACTCAAGCAGAAAACAGAGGCTTATAATGTAAAGATATTATAGTGTCATTTTAAACTGATTTTACTACCATATATACTTTTGTCATTTTTAAATAGCATATAAATTAATGTTATGTTAATGACTGCACCTTCCACAAGAACACACACATACACTATTTATGCACGTGCAATGCTTACAAGTGCGCATGCATCAATATCCACTTACTCCCAGTACTGGGTGACTCATTGTATTAATATGACTTGCATAGCCTCTCTGTGAACAAATACTTTTTTGGCATCAATGTATTGTTTTGGAAGGCCACTGCCAAGTTTCAGTTCCTAATTTTAGAAACTCTTAAGAATAGAAAAACACTTCAGTGGCCATGTTAAAAGCAGAGATTTATCAGTAGATTATAGTGTCACTATCTTCTGTATAAGAATGTGTGGAACCTGTGGAGAAAACAATGGCAGACATGGGTTTAACTGAAATCTGCCCAAGACATGGTAATTACACAAAAACCAGGACATACATGGTGACAATATCACTATTAAAGTTGGTGATAATACGCTGATGCTGTTTAAGGACAGGCCGCTAAAGGCAGCAATTTAATAACACGTTTAGGATATTTACCTCATGTAAACAGAATCTCGCCTCAAAAACTTTGCTCTTCATGAGATCCCGCAGACCCTCTGTGAAGATTAACAGTTGAGAAGAATCAGGTAAAATATAAAGAGTCGGTTAAATGAGAAGACCTGATACTGTAAAGAAGTCTCTCTCACCTCCTGAACGAATAGGGGTGTGATTCAAGATAAAGTGGACAATCCGTATCCTGACAAATGACAAATATCATGTTAGAAAACAAAAACTTACGAAAGATAATAACAATTTTAATGATTGAGCTAATTTGCCAACAGTCTGGCTAAGAAACAATTAAACCTAAACTTGTACATAAACACACACAGATTGTCTCTCCATATTACATAGTTACTAAAAGAACAGCTACAGTGAAATGTTTTACCTGGTGCTGAGAGGCACAGCGTTCTGATCTGAGCTCCAGTTGCAGGCATCAGACACTTTAAGCAGATACCTGTACTTCTCAAAAATTTCTTTAGGTGCTTGAATCCCATAGAAAACGAGATCATCATCAATAATTTTCTAAAGAGAATGAATAAAGATGAAATGAATAAACTGGCTGTGTGATCTTCCTGTAGTGATACAGACAAAAACTTACTGTGACTCTAATGTTCTTTTTCTTCAGTTCTTCGATGAATTCAGTTTGCTTCTTGAAAGCCTCTCTCTCCTGGTTATCTATTGTTTTGGCGACCAGGACGTAGTCATATGACAGTGGAGTGTGCTGTATGACAAAAAAAGATCATATAATGATTATATCGAAATGGTCTGTTCTGTGAATTAAGATGACCAGAACGAGTTAACATGGTTTTACAGCAAACAACTTAAATGATCTTACCACAGGAGGAAGTGTCTGTTCGTTGCCATTCTCTTTTACCACTCCAATGATTTCCAGTAGTTCAATACTAGGCTATACAAAACAACAAAACAAAATATTATAATAATACAAAGAGAAGTCACCCACACAACTGTAGGAAGTGTACACATTATGAAAACATGATTTTGTTCTTATAATTATGTAAAAATGATAAATACTGATTTTAATATGAGAGACAAGGCTTCATCATCTGTGATCATCATTATCTAAAGAATCCTGTCAAACTATAACATGGAGGTGTGTCAATGAATGCCACTGTGCTGAGAAAAGCCAGTGGTGATCCTGACTCACCGTAGAAGACTCAGTGGAGTAAGTGGAAAGATAAATTCACCCTTGCTGAACAGTAGGGCATGCTGATATCTTCTCATGCCAATCCATGCTATTCACTTACATGATACTCTACACAGTGTTACACAGAGGCCAAAACAATGAAGGTGTGGCAGACCTAGAAATGCTATCTGATCGCTATGATAACAAACATGGTTCATACAACCCACTTGATCATAATAATCTATAAATTCTGAAGAAAGACAGTGGGATGAGTCAGTGTTGTGAAAAGGTATTTGCCCCATTCCTGATTTTTTTTTAACCATTTTGCATATTTGTCACACTTAAATGATTTAGATCATTAAACTAATTTTAATATTACACAAAGATAACCGATGTAAATACATAATGCATTTTCATTTATTCAGGGAAAAAGCTGACCAAACCTACCTGGCACTATGTGAAAAACTAATTGCCCACTCTTACTAAATCATGAATGAAATGTGATTAAGGGAAGCTGAGTTAATTTTCCCTTGTCATACCCAGGCCTGGTTAATGCCTCCTGTACTACCTGTTGAATATAGAAATCACTTAAATTGAACCTGTCTGACAAAGTAAAGAACACTCAAATATCTTAAAAGGGAACACATCATGCCGTGATCTAAAGAAATTCAAGAACAGATGTGAAACCAAGTCATTAACTGTATCAGTCTGGAAAGGGTTACAAAGCCGTTTCTAAAGCTTTTGGAGTCCAGCGAACCACGATGAGAGCCATCATCCACAAATGGAGAAAACTTGTGAATCTTGTGAATCTTCCCAGGACGCGCACAACGACAACTCATTCAGGATTTCATAAAGGAACCCAGAACAAACTCTGAAGAACTGCAGGCCTCAGTAAAGGTCAGTGTTCATGATTCAACACCATGGGAGAGTTCCAAGGCGAAAGTCACTGCTGACCAAAAACAACACGAAGGTTCATCTCACATTTGACAAAAAACATTGTGATTATCTCCAAGACTTTGGGGAAAATATTCTGTGGACTGATGAGACAAAAGTTTTTGGAAGGTGTCCGTCCTGTTAGATCATAGCAACTGTCAAACATGGTGGTGGTAGTGAGATGGTCTGGAGCTGCTTTGTAGCATCAGGACCTGGATGACTTGGTTTAATTGATGAAACCATCAATTCTCCACTCTACCAGAAAATCCTGAAGCAGAATCTCTAGCCATCAGCTGGTGACCTCAAGCTCAAGTTAAGCGTGGCGAAACCATTATTAGATATTGGGGGCAATTACCTTTTCACATGGTTTTGGACTGTTTTTTCCCTTAATAAATTATTTTAAAAAAAATTTAACTGCGTTTTGTATATATTCGTGTTATCTTTCTTTCTATCTAATAAAACAAATCAGGAAAAAGGGGGCAGCAAGCCTGTGGCAACACAAAAAAACTCTAGAAGTGGCAACTAGCGTCAGAAGGTTCATAATGTATCGATATAATCTCAGCATGAAAACGATCACCTACCTGCCTCCTGTGTCCGGGCATGATAAAAGAATATGTATGCAGATGCCACTTTCTGTAGTAAAAAAAAAAGCTTCAGTCACCATTCACAAATCCCAAAACCTCTCTCGGTCAGCTCCCATATACACCTAACTATAAAATGACATGAAGGCTCTTGAACAGGTAGTATAACTTCCGCACTTCCTCCAAATACAAGCAGGTTGTTGTCTTACTGGCTAAGGAATGTAAAAGCGACTCTACCTGTTGCTAGTGATACAGCGTTAGTCTCTCCAGCCTCCACCTTTTTTCTCGTTCCGTCAGTTCAGCGGCGCAGTCAACAGACAGACAGACGGACTGAATCTGTTGTATGTTTCAGTACCTACACGCAGACAGAGACAGGCTCGGTATGGCTTGTCAGGTGCGATGGAATGGCATGTTTTTGTTGCCTCCGCCTCACTTATGCCAAAAGGCCATGAATCCACCGCTAGATGGAAGCAAACTCACGGAGCACAATCACGGCGTTTGGCTGAGACTGAATCATCCTGCACACACACACACACACACACACACACACACATCAGTTCGCCTTGAGCATGACATTTGTTACAAAAAAAAAAGAAAAATCGCTTCTACACTTTGAGTCATGAAATTACAGTTTGAGCATCTCGACATCCCAGTGGAAAGGCCACAGCTCAGTATCAAGTATTTAGTAAACTAAAGCCAGTTTAGTCAACATTGAAAACTCAATTGAACCTAAATGTTAGGTCATTTCTTGTAGCCATTAAAATACCTTGATGACATGAGAGTATCAGCGACCTGAACTGATTGATTACTCAAAATAAATCACATTGTTAAAAGTCCATAATAAACTTACCTTGTTTAATGTTCAGTAATGGGAGCTTAATTCATTGATTTTGTAACAAATGCACAAAGTTTTCCTTGTGTGGTGTTACAGTAGTTTTCTAAGTCGCTGCCTCAGCAGTTTTACTTCTGTTTCAAATTTCTCTCGTTTCACAACAGTTAAAACTCCACATTAACAGGAAGTACAAAATAAAATACATTATTCTCATGATGGAAAATACACAGATTTTATTCAATGCAACCTTAAGAGTCATATTACAGATTTTTTAACTTAAAAAATGTGATGTTGGAAAGGAGCGAAATCAGCTGTACTTATTGTAAGTACATTTTATGGGTACAGCTACTTTTACCCTTGAAATGCAGCAACTTCGTATTCACACCTCTTCCATTTTTTTTTGCTCATTCTCCTGCAATTTGGGTTTATCATAACCTATAATGACAAAACAAAAAGATATTTTAATAACATTTGTTTCTTAGTATTGTTTGTGTGTGTGTTTTAAATGGAAAGAAATATTTGTTACACACTCTAGCAACCACACTCTGCAGGCCTGTGTCTCTACAAGCCTCTCACACCTGAATTTGGGCAGTTTTTCCAATTCTTCTTGACAGATCCCGACAAACTCCATCTGGGAAGTCTCTGTGAACTGCTATATTTTCTGAAGGGTGTAAATCTTGTTTATAGCTGGGTCACTTAAGGACAGTGAGAGGCGTTTCCTGAAACCACTACAGCATTGTTTTGACTGCATGTTTCTGGGCATTGTGCTGAAAGTTGAACCATTGCCCCAGCTTCAGGTCACATGCATTCTGGTGCAGGTTTTCTTCTCTGTACTTGAGTGTCCATGTCGCTGTGAATGTTCGCTACAGCATGATGCAGCCACCACCACTCTTCACCGTAGGAATGGTATGAGCTAGGTGATGAACAGTGCCATGAAGGCCTGATTGATATTGCCATTGAGATGGTCATCCTTCCACCAGGTACTCTTCAGTGGACCACTTGGATTCTCACCTCCCTAAACAAGACCTGACAGCTGAGTTCTTGTGGTTTTAAACTTGTTTAATCTTTAGAAATGGTTTTACATCCTTGGCCTGATCATGTGCTCCAAAGGTTACAGTGTAGGGCTGCCACATGAAGGGGACTTTACTATACAAATACATTTTTAAATAAGAGGTTTCACTTTTGACTTATTTACAATAATGTGCTATTGTGTTTGTTTGAAATTAAATGTGTAACACAGTAACATGTGGAAAAAGTAAAGAGTCATACTGTAGAAAAAAGTCTGATTTATAGTCCAGTAGTACGTCACCACATGTCACTAATATTGTGCTCCTTTGCTCCTTTGTTTTAGCTGAGCAATAGCAATTGACAAGTACAAGTACAATTTTAAATCCAAGACTTATTTTTACATTATTGTCTTTCTGTGTTTTAGTGGTGTTGTATATTTTCATTTCTAATATATATACATATATAATGATCTTTATTTGCTTTACATTAAACTGGACTAAACTAGGTGCAGTAGGTGACATGTACACACAGCAGAATTTTTTTAAATAAACACTTATGTGATTACAACTGCACAGTCCAGTGAACCTATTTCTGTTTCCCATCCTTTCTCTTTAACTGTAAAACTAACATATCAAACGGGTGGGCCTCTATGCCTTGTTATTATAGCTGATTTTTACCATTAGTCTTGGAAACCTGGGAAAGGAGTGCACACCCAGGAAGACCCAAGTCATTGAAGAGAGCCTGAAGAAAAAGTGGTCGCGAAAATAAGCAGCTGTATTTCTGTACTCAGCCACACCCCACAGAGGAGGATAGCATAATTACACCAGTACAGGACTGTGTAAACCACTTGAAGGGTGACAGAGGGGGCTGCTGCTTCTAAATCTGACCATAGTGCAAGAACACACAGTACAGAGGTGCCTGGGAGGAGCAGGCATACACTACTGGCAGACCTTTTCCTGAACTCCCCATCATGCAGGAACAAACACAGATGTGCAAGTGACCAGGAAGCTAAACATATTTTTTTAAACAAAACACTAACTAAACAACCTTTTATATATAAAATATATAATATAATAATCATATAATAGTATTTTTTTACTTAATAAAGACAAAGAGGGTTCACTCTCCAATTATTATGGGAATAGATGCTTCTCTTAAACTGTCTAAACATTTTCTCACAGGGGAGCCTGAATTAATCTCCTGTGGATTCCTAGATATAAAACAGTTTTGGAAATGCATGAGTTAATGCTGTGTGTGGTTGGTTATGAAGGAGTTTCTGGAAGCTCTCACTCTGTACATTTTGCCAAACAAATTGAATTCATACCCAAGCAAATAAATTGTGTAACAGTACACAGTGACAGGGCATCAAAACCTAAGCAACCAAAACCCTGTAGTCTGTGTTCAGTTAATGGCATATTATTTGCATACTAACAAGTTCTATGACTCTGAAGTGTTTATGAGCTGTAGATGTTCTATTACTGGCTAACAACCTTTGAAAACAACACAACAACAACCTGGCAACCTTGAGTTGCCAGGTTGTTGTTGTGGAGGCTCCTCCTCCAGGATGACTTTCACATTCAAATTCATTCATCTTTATTTCCAATGAACTATGTGTTTCTAATGATTACTCACCTGCTGGACATGTGAACCAAAGTCCATTTAGGATATAAACAGCTTGTTGACTTTTGCAAATGCAGACTTGCTGGATATTTGTTAATAGCTTTCTTACATAGCCAAAAAAGACATGATGGCACAGTGGAGTCTTTACAAATAATAAAGCAATTAGGGTATGTAGTTGTTGCCTAATCAGAAATTGGTACCCAACTATTAAGCAGTATAAATCTGACAGCAATACTTACTGTTTACATTTTTAGATACTTTCTATATATTTTCTGTCCAGAGAAAATCTGTCTCTAAACTGGTGATTTTTAAGTAGAATTTTATGTCCCTGACAATCTGAAGAATTAAGTCTCTTTCAGAAATGAGCATTTTTTTCATCAGGTGAAAAAGCTTTCTATTTATTTATTTACATAATGAGTAATTTTACTTTTAGGAAGGTTTGATGTTAAAACCTTTGCACTTCTGAATGCAGGACATTTACTCATAACAGTCTCCTACTTTCTACAGGTGGTATTAGTACTTTTACTTAGGTTAAACATCTGAATACGTCTTACAAGTGACAATGGAAAATACTGTATTCCTGTTAACAAAGAATCCACAGTAAAATATACCTGTAACCTGCTTTGGTCCTGTTATACTGCATCTAATTAAACTTTACAGATGGATCATCACTTAATGAAACCACCGCCTGGAGAATGCTCGTTTCTGATTGGTCGGCGGGTGTCAAACCTCAGTTCTAGAACTGCTGGTAACTATAGCAACAACGTTCTTCACGAACAGACCTCCACAATAAAATAACCTCCAAGTGTTCGTTTTGTACGTACAGTTTCATGAACCTAACAAGGTACTGAATCTGTTTTCATCCAGAGAGAGACCATTGGTCTGCGGTAAGGAGCCACTCCCCTCATGAACCTCCCTCAGTCCTGAAATGATGCGGCACTCGGTGGTCAGCGGGTGAGGGAGGTCTGCTGAGTAGCCTGGTGAGCTAGCTGGGGAGTCTCCGAAGAAGTCAGCTGTGAAGGAGACCGGTTCTCGAGTCGAGTGGGATATAAATCTTTTGTCTCGGTGTTTCATGGTGTAGTTAGGTCAGGTCGAGTAAACAGGGCTTCTCTGCACGAGAGTCAACATGCATCGAATAACGGGAAAACCCGGGGGGGACAATTTGATTGAGATGAGTCCTACGGAATCTTTCAACGGTGAGTAGTTGAAAGCTAGAGAGCTAGCCGCCCATGTGTTTCAACAAAGTGGATGTGTCCGGCTTCATTGTGCTGATATATCAATTAAGACTACCTTAAGATTGATTATTTAAGTTATTATCCAGCCTGAACTGTCGTAAAAACTTAATATAAAGGTATTTCGGCGATGTAGCTAAACAACCAGCAACGTCACACTAAAACTACAACCTTCTGAATACCATTTATGATTAGGAATTTTAAATAGCTTATAGTCTCTGAAACTTTTAAACAACTGTAGAAACATACCATGACTTTTTTCAGTTGACACCATCAAGTGAACATTCATTACAGAATAGATTAGTGTCACTGTTATCATTTGGCATGCTTTTACGTAATAATAAAAAAACAAGCTCAGCCGAGGGGGAATATTTGAGTGATAAGTGATCTGCTGAAAGACTAAAAATCAAGTTAGGGCAACACCCCATTGTCAAGACTTTTAATCTTTCTATGTATTGCAGACGTTTTGGGAAATAGCTCTTCTACTTCGCACCCTCAGACAATAGTGTAGCTGATCACACACTGGTGATTCAAGTAACACTATTAGATGACTCACACTGTATATTTTACATTTCATTCTCAAAGTGAAATAAAGTAAAGACAATAAACAAAGACAAAGAAACAATGAGCAGGAGTTATAAAATGCATTTGGTCATTAATTTCAAAATGTATCCCAACCAGCTCATAGCCTGGGTTTCATTTCATGGAAGCAGCAGACTGACTTATATCCAGCCAGCCTGACAGCTGGCTTGCTTACTGGAAACACTCTGTAACTTACAGGCAGCCACTTTTTCCACCAGCACAAACCCCAAATACCTCACTGCTTGTGGCTAAAGCTGAAATTTAAATAATCACTTAGACAGAGGGTTGTGTTTTTAGCCATTTATGGCTTAGCTGAATAGACGATGATTCACCCTGGATTCTCTCCAGAAAACCTTATCTGAATAAACTAGTGTACAAGTGTAGTGCTTCGTCTTGTTAGAGAGACCGTATGTCAGGAATTCATACAGGATCCTGAACTATAGTTACAGCTACCTTGGTGTTGTGTGTTTGTGGTGTGTAGATCACACCAACCATAACCATGCTCCAAATTTCTATAATTTTCATATAGAGGCAGTACTCATGTATTGTACCAACAAAGTTACTGCTACACCCAGAATGTCCGTATTTCAAGATAAGATAAGATAAGATAAGATAGAACTTTATTGATCCCACAGCGGGGAAATTTGTGTGTTACCACAGCTCAGGACATAAAGTACAGAAAAGGTATACAACAAGACTATAAAAGAAGAGTACAAAAAATTAGAATAAAAAATAGAATTAAAATAAAATAAAATAGAATATACAATAAACACACAATATATAACATATATAACAATATATAACAAGATAACACTTTCTAAGTTTGAATGCATAACGAAGTCAAAACATGTGGGCAGCTGAGGGTCTCACTATTTGCTTACGCGCTTGCAGTGCACTGTGTTTCCGTACAGAATCAAACCACTGTGAAAATAATGTGGACACAGGTTCATAAACTATTTAAATGTCAGTGGCTTTCTGTCACAGGAACTCATACAAACAAAAGTAAATGTAGCAGGTATAAGCGGGCTGCTAAATTTACTTTCACATCCTTAAATCACGAGGCAGTGGGAGCACAACTAAATCCAGTCCAAGTCAGCACAGCAACAGAGATACTGAGGAGTAGTACTGTAGTAGTAATCAATACACCAGCTGTGTTTGTTGTCACTGGTTTAGGATTTAGCAGATTTGCCTGTTATCAGTATAGTTTAGTTGTGAAATAGTTTTCTTTGTGTAAATAATAGATACACATGCATTTTTTTCACAACTTTGTTGGGTTGCTGTGGTAATAAAAACAAAAGACAGAAGCATTCTTGTGGGATTTCCCCTGTGATCAGCTGCTCTTTCTCTAACAAAGCCTTAACTGTGGAGGCTACTTAGTGAGGTGGGAAAAGACAGTTGGCGAAGCTGAGCAGCTACTGTAATACTGCACCCGACTGTGCAAAAATATGCTCAGCAGTTTGAGAGATATTCTTAAATGTTGTGGAAGACAAAATTTTAAGGACAAATTACGTCAGTCCAAAACAAAGCAGAGACAAAAATACACTATGAACGTCTAGCATAATATGTTTAGCTTTAAGCCCTAATCTACTTTAATTTCCTGTGAATAATTATCAAGATGTTCAATTCTGGAGTTGAACTTTATTGTATAAACTAGCGTATACGTCTTTAACTTGTTATATAATAGATAAAAGATTGTCTCAGGTCTAAAACCAGCTTGTGCTTTATTTTCTAGCGATAGTGGTGCCAGTATTACTTGATGTCTGCCTTGTTTTTCCATCTGCGCTGACTTTTGTTTATGTAAATCTTTTCTCAAAATGTACTGTAGAAGGTTGTAATTACATTTGACAGACAGTGAAGGTTAGGTGAAAGCAGAACAGTATCATGGTTAAAACCATGTTTGAGCATCAAACACATTGACTTCTCAGTCTCAGTTGCTACACTAGCTTGTGTCGTGGCAGCACAGAAACATGGCTGTGTATTCTTTCATCATGATCCTGTTAAGTCATGTTGTCTGGCCTGTGGGAGCGCTGCCCACAAAATGCTGAACCAAGATAGACCACAGCAGTGACCTGTGTCTGCCAGTTCTCCTTTCTTAACTCTTCACTTTCACAAGTCTGCCTGCTTCGGATTGTTTATGCTACTTGCTAAACTTCTTTTTCAGTGCAGAATACTGCCGTAATTGACCACGGTAATTCTATTTTTAATGTTGGTTTCCTTATCTTACTGTCTTACAGATGATTTAAATGGCTACCACCAACACGCCTCATCCAGCTCAGGATCCCTCCAGCAGGGACAATCAGTGGTAAAGCCCAAACACCACATATTTGTATTCACACAGCACCTTCATACATACATTTCTGTAAAACAATGTCTTTTGTCTTGAATGGGGAGTCTACCAAAGTTTCTGGTCATGCAAATTCTGAAAGGAAATCTTACAATATTTATATTTATAATATAATATAAGATATAAGAGAAATCTCCTATTTTTAGATTATTTAAATTTAACAAACACATTAGGTTCCATCTTACATCCTGTAAGCTTTCCAGTTTCACAGAGATTTTCCTAATGTGAATCACTAAAGCATATATATATATATATATATATATATATGTATGTGTGTATGTATATTTGTAGAACCCACGACTATTGGTCTTAGTTTTCATATTACCTCACTATATGTACTTTCTCAGTCTAGTCATAAAGATTTACAACTTGGAAAGTATCATGAGAGAGTTACAGACAGCCTTAATGCCCCTGTCTATTCTCCCCCTTCCACACTGTAAAGTCTACTTTGACACCTGATGTGTGTGTCGAGACCTGTGAGTCTCTCAACACCAGCTTGGCCTCCCTGGCTCCCTCTGACCACAGCGACAGTCCACAGGTTGAAGATCAGACCTTAGAGCAACTTAGTGGTTTGACTGGGGTAAGACACCAGTCAAGTACACAGATGCATGCTGGTGTGTCACTCTGTGTGTTTGTGTCATCTCACATCACCTCTGAGCGCAAACCTATAACTAACCTAATTCTGACCACATCTGATAACATTTATTAGCTTTCAGAGCATTATGAAGTGTTTTTGAAGATAATCTGTAAGGATATAACAACATACCATGAGTGTGGAGTGTCTGCGTGTGCTGTTTTGATCACATCTGTAAGGTTGCTGCTACAGTTTTAGCTGTATACTGTTGAATTTGTCATTGTTAGGCTTTCCCTTACTGTCCACTCGGTTCTTCCACAGCTGTCGAAAAAGCGGGCTCTATTCCTGAAGTTTCGTTCCAGGGTATGGCATGGTAAAACAGGCATGTGATGTGATGCAACTTTATGCATATGTCTGCCTGCTTGCCAGCTATATTTCCTTCCTGGAGAATGTCTGTTCAGTGCTGAGTCTCTCCTGTGGCATTAGAGCATTGAGATTGGACATTAGAGCTAAAATCAATACACGTCTTGGTAGAGAGCTGATCCTGGCTTCTAGAGAGCATGTTGTTTTCTGCAGAGAGTAATGGAAAGATGGTGGCATGAGCTCTATGTTGATGCATAAGAGTTCATTAAAACTGGAGCAGACCTTTTTGCTTTGTTCTCACCTGTGATAATTGTCTGCTTCACTGATGATAAAGTAACAGCCTGGTGGTGTTACAGTATAATGAGAAAGTTCAAACTTGTGTGTGTGCACACACACACACACAGACGTACTTGCTCACTGACTATAAATTGATTCAGTATATTGTATGTGTATGGAGTGTGTACAGCCTATGTTGCTCTTGACAAGACTGAACCTTGCTGTGGCTAACCGCCTTCCAGTATGCATATTATTTTGAATGCTCTAAAACGTGGTTGTAGTGACCAGTGACCAATCCATTTTAATGAAAAGGGGAATCGTTGCTCTTTTTAACGACATCTAATCTTTAGGGTGAACAAAACCTGCAATCAGCTTCTCTAGTAATCTGCACCCCTCCCACTAAAGTCTGTGATTTAGCCCAGTGGAAGATCAAGGAGTTTTTGAAGGGTGGCAGCTGCACATGTATAAATTGTCTCTGTGATTAAGAATGGAAACAAAAGCTGACTGTATCGCCCTGCTCCCTAAAGACATGGGACTGTACTGTAGGTTTTGCTTCTTGTTTCAAACATTCAACTCCTGGTACAATAATTTTCAAAATGCTCTTTCATGTTTATTCTTAGAGCGAGCCAGATATAATTTTCTATCTTCTATGACAATAGTTTTTCTTTTTAGCTCCGGAGAAAAGCAAACAAACATCTCTATGTTTAAAACAAATTTGAGGATTGTAGCAGTTCATTGCAGCACAGTAAAGACATACTGGTAAAAGTTATTGCTGGAAGAACACAACACTGAAGACATTTACTGTTTAGCACTAATACCAGGTATTGGCAACTTTAAAGGATTTTGAAGCGTCAGACTGAAGCTAGAAAAGAAAAAAAAGAAAATTAAGTAATATTTTAGAAGAATCCCCTCCCTGAAATTGGAAGCGTACAAATGTTAGATAATGTTCTATATTTGCCTTTCTTAATTAAGATGAAAGACGTACATCTGTCAAAACACCCAGTAGTTAGAATTTAGTTTAGAAATGTATAGAACTCTGTGGTCACAACCAGCTTCACTGAAAAGAGGGAGATCACTGCAGATGTACTGATTCCATATGGCTGATCTGTAATTACAGCAAATTAGAGAGTTTCTGCAGCAACGGCCCAGTTAAAGAAAGCACCCACCCTGTCATGGTCACCATGCTCAATGTAGTCTGGGAGGTAGTATAGTCTAGTTGTTAAAGCATATGCATAATTTGAGCTCTGGAAACTAAAAAAAATCTTGAACACGTAGACACAAATTCTTCTTGGTACAGTTGGTACAGCAGGAACCAAGGGAGTTGAGTCAGCTGTGAAGCTGAAAATGTCTATTTTACTCATAGAAATCTGCAACATATACATGTAGATAATTTATGCAACATGTCTGAGGCAATTTACGTGCGTTTCCATTGATAGTGACCCTTTGCACTTTGTACACTTTTGTTGTAAGATCTCCAGATCATTTGACTGAACATCCAAACTGTCAAGTCAGACTGGTGAGATTATGCACTAGTTATCAGTTTCCTGTTGTTCACCCTAAGCCTCAACAGATTTCTTGTGGCTTTTTATCTGAGGTTTTGCTAGTTGTAATATTAGTATGTTTCAGGGACTGTTGTTTTTATTCTCCTAGTGGTCAGTGATCTCACCTCCTCTCTCTGATACTGCCACCTTATTACATTAGCTAGCGAGCTGGCAGCAGCTACCTTTCTGTCTTCTGTTCTGTCTTCTCCCTCTCTCTTTATTTGAATTTTTGAGCAAGTGAAGGCTTGTCCTGGGAGGTTAGTGGACTGGATAGAGCTTCTTTGGCCAAGGGAATAGGTGGAGTCCGAGAAGCAGGGCATGCAGGGCTGGACTCTCGGGAGAAAAGCAATTTTGCTCAGGCAGCTGGCCTTTCCTGCTATATCCATAAAGGGAGTAGGACATGGAGGTAAAGTGCTTTTCCTTTCCTCCCTACGCCCATTGCACTGAGCAGGGCGACAAGATGGTCTCTGTCAGAACTACAGTATAAGTAGCCATAAATGTGCCTGAGTGCAATGTTGTAGTTTTTGTTGAGCGAAATGCCTGCTGTAGCTATTTTAGTGATGTGTATTGATGACAGTAGTATATGGGACATGGTTATTTTTAACTTTCTGAACAGCTGAAGCAGCAGAAGGCATGCCTTCTTTTCCTCCCTTAAAGCATTTATGTGCAGTTCATTTCTGCTCAACACTGTAGCTGCTAAAGAGAGAGCTATTGCAGGGCTAGCATTAGCTGATACACTTTACAAGTTGTCCTAGTCACTGTGGACAATGGACAGAATAGCATAGGCAAATAAAGTACAACACTGTGGTTTATGCCCAGGATGACTGCTGTTCCTGTTGTTCATAGCACATTGTCAGGATTCTGAATCTTTCTAGGCTTAAATCTGTGATACATTTCTTTAAAGGCCCCATCGTATCTTGTTCAATAAATCCTGTTAAGGGGACATCTAAGTCAGAGTACTGCACAGAGAAAAAACATAATGATTAGTATCTTTGTTGCTTAAGACAAACAGTTAAGTGTGATGTGGTGTGGAGGCCTTGTTCTTTGGGTTTTACTGTTGGCTACCGACACATACAATGACTGTCTTGTCTGCAAATACTCGTACCAGCATATGTTTTCAATGTTGTGACTTTGTTCTGTCTTGTTACAGATTGACAAACAACAACAAAGTAAAGACTCTGTGTTCTTCCGTGATGGGGTACGTAGGATTGATTTTGTGCTTTCCTACGTTGACGATAAAGATGGTGAGAGAAAACAGGTAAGAAACACTTAGCATACACTAAATCCTAAAGATAAACTGTCTCAGCTTGTGTCAATATTCCTCTGAAGGAAATTTCTGAGATGTTCACTTCTTCACTGACATAGACTAACACCCCTATTTTCCTATGTAAATCAGCTTTGATTGATTTCCATATTGTCGTTGTTGTCATGTGGTTTTCTGGTTAGCCTCTTTATAAGCTGTGTGATCTGAGTGCTAAAAGATTTTTGATGTTTGATACAAGGCTTGTCGCAGCCGACTCACACGTTGCTCACAACCCGATTAGTGAGTCAACACTCTGGCCTCTGGCCTAGTCAGGCACACAGTTTTTTCCACTGTATCAGGAAGGGAGAACAGGAAGCCAGTTTGTGTGTATTATCCGCATGTGTTGTAAAATGACGCAGTATATTTCAGCTCTAGCAAGTGGAAATCTTTACTTGATACCACCATAGTACTTGTACTGTCTGCATGTATGATCACTTTGGTTTTACATGTTTGTTGTTGCCAGATGTGCTCTCTTATAATAAACCACATTTTATCTCACATTAATATAAGAATTGTTTTGGCTGTCAGTAAGTTGTTAATATATTGTTCATTCTGATTTAAGATATTTGTAGCCAGTTTTAATGACACATTTATCTACAGTTTTGTACATGATATGTCTGTACATCCTGTAATCTATAATTTTTATATATGCTAGTGTAAGTGTGAGTGTTTGTGAGTACTTAATGTATGAGAAATTTCAGCATTGTAACAAAGGCAGAACCAAAGTTTTTTTTTTTTTCTCAGTTTAAATGAATGACACTCATATTCTGTATGCATTGTTCTGTTTTTTTATCTAAAGGAGAGGAGGAAGCTGTATGAGGCCAACCTTGTGAAAGTTGGCCTGGAGCTGGAGACTGAAGATAAATCTGTAATAAATCATAAATACTGATTTTGATTTTTGTTTGATTTTCATTGCTTTGTCAAATGCATGCATCATAAAATATTTCTGCGTTATTTTTACATTGTATTTGTTTTTGAGTAACAACACTCATTTTACTGTGACACATTGAATCTCATGTTGCTATTTTCAGGAGTCAGAGGATGGAAAGACTTACTTTGTGAAGATCCATGCTCCTTGGGAAGTGTTGGCGACCTACGCAGATGTATTAAAGATCAAGGTCCCGTTTAAGGTCAACGACATCCCAGACAACAGCGAGATGCCCATGAACTGGCTCTCCACCCCGTTTCGTCTACCGGAGCACATCATGCACCCCGAACCAGACTATTTCACAGCTTCATTCAACAAGAGCAAGTCTGACTTTTTCCTTATCGACAACAAAGATACATTCTTCCCTCCTTCTACGCGCAACAGGATTGTAAGGAAGCTTTGACCATGAATTTCCTACCTTGTTTACAACCTTTAGATTATAATTGAAGACTGAAGTAAAACATTTTTGAAAAGGGTTATTTAAGTGACAAATTTTCATATTTAGCAGGCCATGGTAATTACGTAGAACTATATGTCCATTTTCTTTGAAACTGTTATGAACACAGAGATTACTTTATAACTCTGGCTTTTAACATACAAATTTTAAGCCATATGTATTTCATGTGTTTCCCTTTACTAGGTCTACTATATCCTCTCCCGCTGTTCTTACTTTAGGGATGAATGTGCAGATAAGGACAAAAAGGGAATCAAGAGGTTACTCAACAATGGCACCTACACTGCAGCCTTCCCTCTGCATGATGTGAGCCAAGCTTCACAAACGTTTTACACTTTCTTAACATGGTGCCTTTAAATGTGTCATTGATTATGAACTGTCTTCTCTGCATGTAGTGTAGATACTGGGCAAAGTCGAGGGATCCTAACTGCGAAAGTGAGAGATATAATCTCTACAAATACTGGGCCAGATTCCTTTATTTCTTCAAGGAGCAGCCCCTTAATCTAATAAGGCAAGACTTGAAAGCAAAGTACAGTGGCTTGCGAAAGTATCCGGCCCCCTTGAACTTTTCCACATTTTGTCACATTACAGCCACAAACATGAATC
>JAUYWH010000024.1:14899559-15035915 GCA_034779795.1 Ctenopoma multispine
TGGAATCATGTATGACTTTCGTTCCACTTCTCACGTGTACACCACTTTGTATTGGTCTTTCACGTGGAATTCCAATATAATTGATTCATGTTTGTGGCTGTAATGTGACAAAATGTGGAAAAGTTCAAGGGGCCGGATACTTTTGCAAGCCACTGTATCTGGTGTGTCTTTACTTACCATTAATCTGGCAGGAACAAAATTACAGCAAAAATTATGTTTTTCCTTTCAACAGGAAGTATTATGGAGAAAAGATAGGTATTTATTTTGCATGGCTGGGTTTCTACACTGAGATGCTGTTGTTTGCTGCGGTAGTGGGAACCATTTGTTTCATCTACGGTTTCATCACCTATGATGACAATAAATGGAGGTGAGTTTTGTTGGTCTTTCAAATGTCATTGCAATATTATTAGAATTTCATCTTATCACTGATCTCATTGTTCCTTTTATTGTGTATTTATTGTATATTATATATTATTAATGACCCTCATTTACCTACAGTAAAGAAATATGCAGTGAGGAAATTGGAGGCAATATTATTATGTGCCCACTGTGTGACAAGAAATGTGGCTACTGGAAGCTCAACACAACATGCAACTCTTCATGGGTGAGACAGCCTGGCTTTGTAAACTAAATAGTTTTGTTTGTGATTCATGTTCTTCTCACAATAATATTTAAAGGCTAGTTGCAAGTCAACAATCAGTTTGTGTTTCTCTCATTGTTTTTCAAACATGTTCTTCCAGCAATCACACCTGTTTGACAATGTGGGAACAGTGTTTTTTGCCATATTCATGGGGATATGGGGTGAGTGAAATTATTTTCTCTCTTTCTTAAACAAACACAAAATGTATTGTCTTTTTTCTAATGCTGTGTTTTTCTAAAACTTATAGAGCTGAATAGAATCAACACTGATAAAATGCATGTTAAAAGCTGTTAATGCAGATTCAACAAAACAAAAAAAAACATTATTTTGACATAAATCCTAAAAGACTGAAATTAGAGAAACGTTCTGAACACTGCACTAAGCTCTGAGTCGATTTAAATGAACTGAACAGAACAAAGTTTCAGTGAAGCATTGTCAAACATACTTGGTGTGACGGATTGAATTCCCTGCAGTGACACTGTTCCTGGAGTTCTGGAAGAGGCGACAGGCCCGTCTGGAGTACGAGTGGGACCTTGTCGACTTTGAGGAGGAGCAACAGCAGCTGCAACTTCGACCAGAGTATGAGACCAAGTGCACCAGCCGCAAGATGAACCGCATCACTCAGGTGTTTGTGTGCTCATGAAAAACTAATATACTGGATGATACCATTGTAATGTACAGCTCCATAAGACATTATAGGCATATAAACTGTATGGTAGGACTTGCAGCAATTACAGATGATATAATCTCTTGTATTTGGTGAATACATGTTCTATATATTGAGTTGTCATTCATTAGGCCTGTTCCTGAACTTAACAGATACAGAATCTCTGATTAGGAACAATATTACTCAGTTAAACTGATAGTGATGTAGTTATAATGTCTAGGTGCGATAATTTACCATGACCACATCCCACTCATCTTTAGGAAACAGAGTGGGTTCTTGAAAGGACTGCTACAGGTCTAATGGGGAACTTGTTACTGTGCTGGGCCACTGTGATCCTCTGGGTAAGGGTGGCACTTAACGGTGAATGGCAGTTTGCTGAGGAAGAGGTTTGGTGTGATGTAGTATGTATGGATATTTTCTGGAAAGACTCAGAGGCACTAGCTTCCTTCTGTACTGCTGGGTGGTGGATCAGTATCTTGAAAGAGGGTTTTGCAAAACCTGGCTTCACCAGGACACCGCTAGATGAAAGAACTGGACTCAAGCTGAAACACCTACAGTCAAAGTAGCTTGGTTTCACATTTGAGCCTAGTGTTTAATTAATGGAGCCTGTCCTTTTAGAGCCATTTTTTCAGGATATAAAAAAGGGTGACTGACTCCTGTGTTCGTGTTTTGCTTGCTTATGATATAGGAATTGGAGCCATACTTACCCGTAACAAGCAAGTGTGCACGCATGTGTCTGTCTGGAGCCACCGTCCTGTTCTGGGTGAGAATAGTATCTTTAATACATTTGTTTGGCTAAAATTGCATTCAACCTCTAACTGTTGCTTCACCATGTGTCCTTTGTCTTTCCCTTAACACAGTTTCATTACTGTTATGAGATGAAGGCCAATATGTGTAAAACACAAGAAACAGAGCTTTCTAAACTTCTTTCGAACCTGAGACCAACTCAACATTTTGTCTATGGAGCATGTGTGCACACTTCAGGCATGACAGTTCTAACTAGTTCTAGTGGCCATAGTTCAGCTGGCTTTATTTATAAATCTGTTTTTTGTTTCTTTGTTTGTAGTTCACAGTCACTGTGTTGTCCTTACTGTGCTTGCATTTACTCTTCCATGCAGTTTTCTTTCATATTATCACTGTTGTATCTGTCCTGAAGATCTCACTGATCATTGCTTGCATCATTGGAGTGATTGCGTACCGCCTGGCGGTATACGCAGCTTTCGCCAGCATCATGAAGGACAGTCCCACCAACAACCTGCAGGTAGTTGGCCCCTACATCACGCCACAGTTGGCCACCTCTGTCACTGCTTCGTGCATCAACTTTGTCATCATCATGATCCTCAACCTCATGTATGAGAGAGTTGCTGTTTGGATCACTGATATGGGTGAGGGCCAGAATGATTATGTCTTTGTCTTTATGCATCCACACATCAGTGCGTGTCATGACAGTCCTAGAAAATGTGTTTTGGGGTTTATATATGAAAAATTCTTGTTCTTTTTATCATGTGACAGAAATTCCAAAGACCCACTTGGAGTATGAGAACAGACTGACTGTGAAGATGTTCCTCTTCCAGTTTGTCAACTATTACTCCTCCTGTTTCTACGTGGCTTTCTTTAAGGGCAAGTTTGTTGGCTATCCTGGAGATTATGCTTATATGTTTGGCAAATGGAGCAAGCTCAGGAATGAAGAGGTACCAGATAGAACTGCATTACACTGTATAGTATTTACCTGTTTTATTTCAACTTCAGCCTGATTTTGAGTTAATGATCGTTTCTGTCTTAACCCTCCCTCTGTCTCATTCTGTTTAAATTCAGTGTGACCCTGGTGGCTGTCTGATTGAGTTGACCACACAGTTGGTTATAGTGATGACTGGCAAACAGGTTTGGGGCAACATACAAGAGGCTCTGGTTCCGTGAGTAAACTAACTAAAAAATGCCACTTTCATCTCTTTATAGCCACTCTTTATAGTTAAATGCAACATTAAGACCGAAAGAGACTATGTCCCTTCAAAACTCTCTACCACCCTCTTGTGTCCACATTCAGGTGGCTGATGAATTGGTGGGGCAGCAGAAAGGCACGAAGCCACCCAGAAAGTCTGTACAGCCGCTGGGAGCAGGACCATGACCTGCAGGAGTTTGGGCAGCTGGGACTTTTTGATGAGTACCTGGAAATGGGTAAACATCCAGTACATGTGTCAATTCATTACACACAGAGAGAGATTTAGAGATGCACTTGAAACATAAGATGCAGTCAAGGCCACCACATTAGTCTGAATTGCTACCAGGTCGAGTTTGATTTGGGTCAGGACGAGACCCAGAGCTAAACAATGACAAAAACCTGTGTAACTACTATATTATATTTGTTAAATATCCAAATATCTGGATTCCTATAAGTAGTGCTGCAAACGTTCAACTTGAGACAAAGATGATAGACAGACAGATGCAGTGGTGACTAAGATCCTGCAGATGGTGCTGTTTCCATTGTACCATCTATCTAACCTCTCTCCTTTCTGCTTTCCAGTGATCCAGTTTGGTTTCATCACACTGTTCGTCGCCTCCTTCCCTCTGGCACCTCTTTTGGCACTTATTAACAACATCATTGAGGTTCGAGTGGATTCCTGGAAGCTCACTACTCAGTTTAGACGTCCCGTGGCAGCCAAGGCCCACAGCATTGGAGCCTGGGAGGAAATCCTCAGTGGGATAGCCATACTCTCTGTTGTAACAAATGTGAGTGCTGCACATCTTCTGTCTGCTTCTTTCTGCTCTGATGACGGAAGACTAATGTGCCTCTGCAGCACAAAATTGACTGTTTCTAAACTGAACGTTCTTGATTTTATTAACCCTAGTTGGTGTTTCTTTCCCTATTATTTTTTTTAAGGCATTCATTGTGGCCTTCACTTCTGATATGATCCCTCGGCTTGTCTACATGTACCAGCCAGAGGGTGATATAAGTATGACAGGCTACATAAACAAAAGCCTGTCTGTGTTTAATATCTCTGACTTCAAACTGGAGAACAAGCCTGACGACGAGGAGAACCCCTCCTGGTTCAACAGCTCCATCACTACCTGCAGGTATGTGGGTTTGCTAAGCTATGTGTGAGCTAGTGACTGGTTGTAAACGAGGTGAATGACTTTAAACCGCTTTGTTAGTGTATGACTGAATTACTCAGATCTTTTACCTAAGATGTGTGTTCAGTTTTGGGGACGTTGTTTTTTGTTTCTTTGTTTTTGGCCAAGAATGTGAAACTGAAGCTGGACTTTTAGCACAGTCAATTCAAATCACTGTTTACCATCAGATTTAAATTGGTGGTTGATTTGAGATTTGTTCTTTTTGATTGTTTTCATTAGGCTTTTTATATATTATTTAGCCTGCACCATAACACCAGAGAAATTGTATTCCTATTTTCACATTGGACTGAAGAATGACATTAAACAATCCTGAATAAAATAAATTACAGCTCTAGTGTTCTTTGTTTGTAGGTATCGTGATTACCGCTACCCTCCTGGCCATTTGAAGCAGTACTCCCACACTATGCAGTTCTGGCATATTTTGGCTGCTAAGCTGGCTTTCATCATCATCATGGAGGTAAAACCAGTCTTCAGCTTCCACCAGCACTTACTGACCTCTTGAATTGAGGCCTACTTTCTTACCATTTGATTTTCACCTTAATAGTAACACCAAGCTTCTCTCACACACATACACACATTGTTTTATATATGATGAAAATTCTGAATCCAGTTTCTTATGTCGCTCTTAAATTTGCTGACTCCAAATGAAATCAGCCTGTTTTGCCCGATTCCTCCACAGCATGTTGTGTTCTCAGTGAAGTTCTTTGTGGCCTGGATGATTCCTGATGTTCCTTCTGATGTGAGGGCTCGAGTCAAGAGGGAACGCTACCTGGTCCAAGAGTATCTCCACAACTATGAAGTGGAGAAACTGACGATCCAACTCAGCCAAAACGGCAGCAAGGAGTGTACCTGCACACCCATGATCTATCCGTCATTACCCACACATGAGGTGCTGTCAGAGTGTCTCTAGCCCAGAGAGCTGCTGGTTGATCAGCTGCACCTGATAGTGATGTAGATTGTCCTGCCTGTGTATAATGACACTGACCATGATTTTGCTGTAGTGCTTGTGTTATGTGTGTAGCGCACACACACACACACATACCCAGATTATACATATTAACAAGCTAGATGTTTCCTTAATTCACAGCCATCTTTTTTCTACTATGCTGCTAATAGTGGAAGTGCGGATAAGTAGAAGACAAAGTGTCCACGCATGCTGAATCTTGAGGCACCAGAATTGATATGTATGCCTCATATTTATGGATTTTCATTCTATTATAACTGTGGTGCAGAGGATCGTCAATATTTGCTGTAAGGAAGAAAAAGAGGAAATCTTATACACTGTGTCTGTAAAGCAGACAGCTGACTCTTGTTTTAAAACAAGACTATTTTAGTGCCACTATAAGTAACCAAAGACTGGATGCCTTAATATCTCGCACATCTCTAGTTCTATCTGCCCGTAGAATAACCATTAATATTATTTTGAAAACAATGATCTTGCTTATTTTTGCTTTTATCGTTTGTATTTAAAGCTGAATGAAGGGTTCTGGTATCCTATACTTTTTATGTTTGTTTTTACTGCAACAAATGTGAGCATTGTTTGACAGGGCTGAGGTCATGACACAAATCTAACACAATATTACCAAGTTATTTTCCTCACTTTACTGGCTCTTTTACAAATTTAGCTATGATCTCATAACAGCACAACAGTTTCTCCAGGCCAAAACTTGACATGTGAAGTAGCTTTTTATGGAGAGAAATCTGTGCAGCCGTTACTACTGTGACTGAGGGTCGTTTTTATTTTTTTTTGTCCTTCAATGGCCAGTTGTTGAGCAGCCGCACGAGCAGCTGGTGCTTGTTGACTGTTGACTGTGAGTCCTGTTCCTGGAGGTGGTAGGTGAAAAGCTCAGAGAGGATGAGGAGATCTCTTTTTAATGTGCTAGTGTTTACCAACACGTCGAAGCTAATGAAAGCTTGTCCCCATCTACTGAACTATGTTTGTTCCATTACACAAAGCACATCAGCCATCACCCAGTTCTTGTGTTTCTGGTTTCCTCAGCCGTGTCTGTGTAGAGAAGGAAAGATACACATTCTTTTTCTTTTAATTTTGCACAAAGCACTTAATGAAAAGCAACTATCAAGACATAAATACATCAGTCTTTTTATGGTTCTGACACTACATATTCATGATCAGTGTTGTGAAGTAGCAATATCTGATCATCTTTATTAATTTAAATGGAACCAGAGTTGTACTTTATAGAAGAAGGTTGTTGTTCTAATAAGAATATGTAGGCTCAGCTCAAATACTATTTAAAACAAAGAGAAAGATTTTGTTCTGAAACATGGCTATTTCACATTTATTAGGCTGCCTACACAGAAATATATATTTTATGTTACATATAATTTTATGTTAAAAAACTGGCTGTACTTTAGACTCGGGCAACTAAATCTTATGTTTTTTTGAGGTTTTATTTTGTGAGAAGTCGTTTTGCCTTTTCAAGCTGTGTGCTTTATTGAAGTAATGCCTGTTGATGCCTTAAGACATCTGATAACATTGTTTTCTACTTTGTTTCTTTGTACTCCTTTAAATCTCATTTAAATGTACTTTTTCTCACTTGTCTTCTTTTATGTTTTAGTAATATTTTATTTTGATACGTTACTATATGTGAAGAAATGAACATGTTTACTGTATGCATCAAGTTACCATTTCATGTTTTCATTCATTTTGTTCTGGAATATTTGTTATTGTCCTATATCCAAATATGTTATGTAACAAAGACAATCCTCCAAAATAAAGTATCAGTTCAACTTGAGTATTTGTTGGACATGTTTGAATCAGTCATAATTTTTGTAGGCTGTGCAGTCTTTTGCTGAGGACATGGTATTTGCTGCAATAACAGATGGCCTAAAAGGACACTGATAACTACTGAGTGTTTGTTCACACTGGTGGGTGTGTTCTACACCAAAATATCTTGCCATAGTTGTTTCTCTTGGCAGTCTCACTCAAAGACATGGGCAACACTCAGGTTCAGGTAGGTTGAAAAGGTTAATGTGATTTGAAACATTTTGTCTGTCAGGCAAAGATAGTTTTATCAGACTATCAGTTGATAAGCTTGATTTTTTTTCTTCTTCTCTGGGGGCAAATACCTGTGTGTTTTGACTGAGGTCCAGGTAGCTTACAATTAAGATTTGTGTGAAGAATATTTCATGTTAAAGCATCTGAGAGAAACTCTACACTAAACTCCCCTGAACCTCTCTACCCGTCACTATTCAGCCTCCAGAGGAAGTCCTCTGCCACCAGGACACACATCAGACTTTGCAATCTTTGATCCAGCTTTATGTGATGCCTTCGTTCTTCTTGGCGGTGATGATCCTCGGGCTGCCCCTTAACTTGCTCTCCCTCTGGGTTTTCTTCCTCCGGTTGCGGCGCTGGACACGCAGCACGACGTTCCTCTTCAACCTGACCCTTGCTGACACCTTCTGGCTTCTGGCCTTGCCGTTCCTCATCCAATACCATCTGGACCACCTGTACTGGAGGCTGGGGCTGCCGTTATGCATGACTGTGAGGATGCTCTACCACAACTACTTCTACCTCAGCATCTTCTTCGTCACCTGCATCAATTTGGACCGATATCTGGCAATTGTTCACCCACTGCGCTCTCTGGTGCTGCTGGGCCGGAGGAAGACCTGCCTGCTGTGTGCGGCGGTGTGGGTGGCCACTCTGGTCCTCAGCGTACCTGTCGCCAGCATGACTCTGATTCAGACTTGCCCCGGGAGCAACCGCACCATCTGCACCCTGTACGTGCTGCTGAGTGATACCAGGGAGAGTCTACCCTTTTCCTTCTTCTGCTGCATCATCGGATTCCTTTTCCCTCTTGTCTCCATCTGCTACTTCGGCCTGCGCAGTGTCAGAGAACTGCGCCTCCGGTTCTGTCGCCCCGACCCGTACAACAAACAGCAGCGTCTCCGGCGGGTACTGAGCACTACGCTGCTCCTCTTTACTTTGGTTTACCTGCCCTACCACCTGAGCCGCAATGCCGCCATCGTGATACGGACAGTCTATCCTGACAACCCCCACTCGTGGAGAACTGCAGACCTGGCCTTCGCCCTGGAGATGTGCTTCTGCAGCCTCATCACCTGCGTTAACCCTCTGTTCAGCTGCATCACAGGGCGCCAGTTCAGAAAGGAGTTTCAGAGCACTTTTGCTGTTCTGTTTTCCCAGTGTCCCGGCATGCAGGTGGTCTCGGCGATATCTAAACGGACCCGGATACCTGTGAGGAAACGGCAGGGGACGTCTACTGTCACACCTGTGTGCGTCCTGCCTGTGTCTAGGTCATAATGAGGTGTATGACAATGATCTTTGTCTGATATGCTACTTGTGTCAAACATATAAACTATATGGAAAACCTTGTATATGTTGTTTGTTGAATGAGATAAATACACAGTTTCAAACACTGTTTCCAGTCTCCATCTCATCTCATCTTATATCAGATAAAGTCTTCTTACACAATACTGCCTCTGCGTGGTTGACTGCATGCTGTACTACTCTACAGTCCTGTTCCACATGCGTGGACAGCAGGTCTTTAATCGTTCAGTAAAAATATTTTAACCTACTATTTCTTCTACACATTCTGCAAATGTATCCCTGACGTTTTAATGTAGCTTGTAAACGTCACATGACAAAGCGTCTTCAACCCGACAAATAACCGGATGTTCAGAAAGTGTAGAGGGGGGATAATTGCTCTGTGCCTGCTGCTTTATAAGTTATCGAATCTCATCCTGAAATCTTTTTTTTATCAGTTAAATGTACCTGAAAGAGTGAAAGAGAGAGGTTATGCAATAGATGATTGTCGCCGTTAACAGATTTTGAAGCAGTAATTGAATTAGAGGAGAGGAGAGGAGCGGAGGGAGGAGGGGCGTTACACGACCCGCTGACAGGTAGACGAGCTGTGCGCTGTCCACGGTGCTGAAAGCTCCTCCGGCTGCTGGTCACCGGAGATCCTCACCTCAGATTAGACCGGAGCTCCGGTAACCTCCACCGGCTGCAGCTCTTCACATTTCCCACCACGAGAATACAGAAAAATCTTCAACTTTTATTGTGTTTCACTGTTTTCTAATCGCTGGCTGGATCTTAAGATGGCACTGCATGGATTAACATTGCGCAAGGCAAAAGCGGACTTACTTGGCTGCTGTTTAGTGACTGTGAAACCAGCCCTTTCAGACTGAACGCGTTCTTCCTCTTTCTCCATTTTTCTGGCTCATCTTTTCAGGACATCGAGACGTTTTTAGTTTAACAGCAAGAGGCGCGTTATTTGGATTCATATCTTAACAATATGCTAATTATTTATGCACTTCCATTCGTTATAGTGTTATAGATTTTTTTACGATAATTTGGATATGGAGCCAGGCAAGGAGAGAGCTCTCCCCACCTCTAAAGAGGGATTAAAACAAATCGCAGGAAAGGCCCTTGGGAATCTGTACAGGTAAGGCAGAGAAATGAACGTTTGTAGATGTCTTTTAATCACACAATAAAATCTGTTGTGAGAAATTAAAAATGGAAAGTGTCCACATGTTAATATCACCCATTAAACATTCACTGGCTTTAAATGTGTTTAATCCTGAATTACAATTAAATCAAGAGGGAAATCTCGTCTTTATGAGATGAATCACAGACAGGATGCTGGAAGCAGAGTCGTGTGGCCCGAATATTTAAGGATCAGATATTTCCCTGGAGGATGGTCCCCTCCACCAGCAGCTGTGGGTGTTTTTTAATAATTAATGAATCAGAACGAGTCGTGACACAAGGTCGGAGGATATCTTTTACCTTATGTATCCATCCATAAGATCAATGGACTTCATGTCAATTAACTTTCTATATTCTTTATATGACAAGGACCAAAATGAAAGGTAGCACAAAGGAAAGCTGAGAACTGCAAAGCAAGCGGACCTTGAGTTTAAAACCACGACAGGCAGAGGAATGTTTTAAATGTATAAAATGGAATTTTTTTACCATTCTTATAAAATGACCAGTGGTTGAACGTGAAACCAAACAATTTAACGAATTTTGCACAAATCGTTTAAAAAATAATGTCATCCACATTTTAAATGCTTGCATGTTTTTTCGTTAATATTTAGTTTTTAAAATGCGTTTCAGTCGACTGTGATTCCAGACTGAGACAGAAAAACGTGACTCAAAGCTGTGAAAGAAAAAAAAAGAAATGTGTTGGTTTCTTTTGAGCTGCAGCAGGCCTGTTATTTTACTGGATGAGGCCTTCACATCTCAAGTCTCTCAAAAGCATTTTCAATTAATCTTACATTTCTATGAACGAATTCCACGTGTGAACCAAAGCAAAATACCAACTTCGTATTTATGACAGCTAATTAATAAACAAATAGACTAAAATCAGCTCCAAACAGCGATGATGCTGATATTGCTGCAATGCGGTAAGAAGGTAATTTTCTCTTCATCTGTCAACCAGTCAGTTCGTTTACAGAAACATTTCAGCAGGGAACGAAAAACACCGTTTGACTTCAACTCGGGTTTTAAGGGCCCTGTGCTAAATTTAAAAATAGAAAATAAAGGCCTGTCGTTAAAAGAGGACAAGTCAAATGTGAGAGACAATTTTCTGTGGAGAAGAAAGCTGCAAATGCGGTTTTTGAAGAAATACTTAAGTATATAAATGGTATTTATTTCCAGAAAATAAGCACATTTCCATGATCTCGGTTCTGCTTCCTTTAACGGCAGCTCTGCCTGGATGTTTGATTATATACATCCAAGAGTCGACTGTGAATTAAAACCAGCATGTAATCGGTTTATCGTGCAGGAGGTTGGAAAAGCGGCAGCAAACAGGTGAAGCGATCGAGCTGACGGAGGATGGGAGACCCAGGCAGGACCAGGAGCGGAAGACGCCCCTGTGTGACTGCACATGCTTCGGGCTTCCGCGCAGATACATCATCGCTATGCTGAGCGGTCTCGGTTTCTGCATCTCCTTCGGTATCCGGTGTAACTTGGGTGTGGCCATCGTCAGCATGGTCAACAACAGCACAATTCACCAAAACGGCAAGATCATCATCAAAGAGGTGCCTGTAAACCCCGCCCCGAACCCCCCCACCTTAATGTTTGATAGGCGGTGGGGGCTAGAGCCAATAGACAAATCGATAGGTTTTAGTGGTTACACACACCTGGAACAACTTAAACCGAGCCTGTACACGGTTTATTGTATTTCAGGCCTGCATGATATATTAAGTAGAAGAACAATTATGCAGATAGTTTTTTTTTCTAGTTCAAATTTTCCTCAAAACCTGCTTTTTTTTTTGTTGGCCAATGACCAAAACATTAAAGCATCACATCGAAAAGAGATGAAAATATTATCCACCGTTTCACAAAGAAGCATTTTATTTGAATGCCTCTCAACATTTTTACATCTGTTATTATTTGTACATAAAAATATATGAAATTTGAAGCGTGATTAAAATATATTTCTATTTTTGTGTGTCTGTAAGAAAGCGAAATTCAACTGGGATCCAGAGACTGTAGGGATGATTCACGGATCCTTCTTCTGGGGGTACATAGTTACTCAGATTCCAGGAGGATATATCTCATCAAGACTGGCTGCAAACAGGTAAAAATAATTTAAACAATTCTCAAAAAAAGTCGAACATATAGCGTGGTAGAGATATAAAGAAAGATATTTCTAAATATGTTCATGTTTTAATCTGTAATGAAAATGTGGGCGTAGTATTGTGTGAGTCAGTCGTATGTATGGGTTTGAAGAAAGGAGTTTGACCTTACAGCAGATAAAGCAGGGATTTGCCTGACGCCCGCCAGGCGTGCCTCCTCATGTTAATGAGCTCCCAGGGGACGAACATGTCTAATCCTTTATGTTCACAGGCACAGGCATAACCTCACCAGCCAAAGCCCTGTGTGAAATGCAGTTCCAGGTAATGGTGGTAGCAGGTTTTTGGTAGCATGACACAGATGTGATAATATCACATTATTTATGTAATTACTGTTTAGTCAGCTACAATTAAATAAAAGGAGCAGAGCACATGTGGAACTGAGAACAATAAGTTTAAAATGATTTAAACAAAAGTCCCTTTACAAGAATCAGTCAATTTAACAGTGACACATGGGGAGCTATATAGCCACAGTATAAGTCCTTGTACGTTAACGTTACAGGACTTTTAAAGGCATTTTTCATGAGGGAAATTGAGACTGAATAAGATGCAAAGATGAAATGCTTCATCCTGCCAAGTCAGCTGAGCCCACTGACGCCTTCTGCTGCAAACACCTCCTGTCCTCACTCCAATGGAAACTGAATTTCTGCCTGCTGTGTGTGTGTGTGTGTGTGTGTGTGGTGTCTAATTAGCATGATTTTATCTTCCTTACAGTATTTCATATTCCAACATATAGTAAAAATTAAACAATACAACATTGTACAGTGATTTTACATTTAATGAATGTTTAAATGTTGTTGACGTAGTCTGAAAATGAAAAGATTTCTGCATTATTTCTTGCTGAATAATATGAGGGTCTTGTATTTATTTATTTGATATTTTGACTAATAATACCATCACACTGTTTATCCAGGGTTTTTGGGGCTGCCATCTTCCTGACATCCACCCTGAACATGTTCATTCCCTCGGCCGCCCGGGTGCACTATGGATGTGTCATCTTTGTGAGGATATTACAAGGGCTGGTGGAGGTACTGATGCACAGTTTGCACATCAAATTCTGACATTTAAAAGACTCAAAAGTGATGCCTCGTTATCAAACCGAGCACTGAACTCAGTTCTCTAATGAATGATGTCCTGACATTCAATATTTAACCACGTTTTACAGAAATCCTCCACTCACATCAAACTCTCCGGCTTTCTCTTTGAATTTTGGCTGGACAATTGAGCCCATTATGAAGAAACTCATTCATTCATTCATCATACTGTATACAATTGTCAGATCAGTCCACAACCAACATACAACAGAATACCCTGAATAGCAGGGCTTATATGTGTGTTGGTTTACCTGGCTGAAACAGCTCCACGTTCACATAGAAACTCACAGAACAAAAGAGATAAAAACCACTTGATACAGGCGGCTCCCACAGCTGAACAGAAAGGACATGATTTCAGAAAGAGACGCTGTTATCAGACTGAAGGTCATCCTCTTGTTATTTTGTTTAGCTGCTTACTGTCGTTTCAATAGCAGCTCATCACCAAAGAGAGAGAGAGAGAGGGAGAGAGGGAGAGACGCCTGTGCTGAGCACCCATCGACTTATTACTGCAAATTAAACATTAGCATTTCAGGGTGTCTCCCACTGCAAGCCCCAGCAATTTGTGTCTATCAATAGTAGATTGTATGCCACTTAGTGTGTAATGAAGATTTAATGGGAGCAATTCGGTTTTTCTACCACAAAGTGGGTAGTCAGCTTGAATTTGCACTGACTCACACCGAACCCATTAGTCTCTATTAGAAAGGTCAGCTACGATGCATGTCAGTTTGTTTGTTATTAACTACAATTTGTCTTGTGTGTCTCTGAGAAATGAGAACAGGCTACGTCAATCAAGCAGAATGTATCATTGTGCAATTTTTGTCGACTGAAGTTGAATCAAATAAATGTGAATTTTATTGATTAATGTAACAAGTCAAACTAAAACAAATCATGTTAAAGTTAGTTCTTTAAACTGGGAAATGCTTCTGGTATGTTCAGATAATCTGATTAAATCAAAGTGAGACTAATATGTCATTTGTCGCTGTGCAGGGAGTGACTTATCCAGCCTGCCATGGGATCTGGAGTAAATGGGCTCCACCGTTGGAAAGAAGTCGTCTGGCAACCATCTCCTTCTGTGGTACAAAATCTACACACAGTCTGTGAAAATGTGGGAGAGTTAAGGTCTAGAATGACAAAATATTGCACCTAAAATGTGTGTAAATGTGTGCACAACACATTTGTCATCACTGGGACAACACTGCTCCCTGAACAAATAGTCGGGATCAAATTCTGCCAGGTCATCTTTTTTTTCTATCTTTTTCAGGATCCTATGCTGGTGCAGTGGTGGCCATGCCTCTGGCCGGGATCCTGGTCCAGTACACTGGATGGTCCTCTGTCTTCTATGTGTATGGTGAGTGTCACTGTGATAGACTGAAGAAAACCTCTTTCTAACAACTCAAACATCCTAAATATTATTTAGTTTATTATACCATGAGTATCACACGTAGCTGCTGATTAGTTCAAGTTACACACTGTCATCTAGTTTTAACGCACAGTTTGTTTCTTTAATTTCTCTTAGCAGACAAACTAAGACAAACTGATTTGTATTTGGTGATCTACTTACCAATAAACCTGTTTCTGATTAAGTTTAAAATCATCTATTCCATACATCACACATATTCTCTGTCAGCTTATTGCAGCTGTTCATTGAAGTTTTATGTCTGTGCTTAATTACAAGACTTCATGTTCTGTGGAATCATTTTAAACACATTCTCTAATATGAGACTGACATATTTAGTATTTTTCTAACTGGATGAACAAACATGCTGATGAAATTTACGTTTAAGTTAATATTTAATATGTGTTGACATCATTCCTCTTATGATCTGTTTAGGATCATTTGGGATAGTTTGGTACATGTTCTGGATCTTGGTGTCCTATGAGAGCCCAGCAGAGCACCCGACCATCAGCGATGAGGAGCGTCGTTACATCGAGGAGAGCATCGGTGAAAGTGCCCAACTGATGGGTGCAATGGAAGTGAGTTCTCAAACCGTATTCCCTGATTTGTAAAATCACTCCAACTACTGTACATCCAGCTGATTCTGTTTGTTTTTACAGAAATTCAAGACCCCCTGGAGGAAATTCTTCTCTTCCATGCCCGTCTATGCAATCATTGTGGCCAACTTCTGCAGAAGCTGGACCTTTTATCTGCTCCTCATCAGCCAGCCTGCATATTTTGAAGAAGTGTTTGGTTTTGAAATCAGCAAGGTAAAGAAATCCCTAAAAACACTGCGAATTAGCCTAAAATCTGTTAATACAGTTTATATTTCTAGTCTAAAATGTAAAGGGTTTATTTTGCTTAATTTAAGTTGACCATTTTAAAAATAAATAAATCTCTATTAGAGTAGACCTAAAATGAAGATTTTGTATCTTTTATATTAAAGCATCCCAAGTTGGAGATGAGTGGTGCGACTGAATCATGGATGTCATTCTTATGTTACTGTTTTGTTACTGATGTTATCATGTTTCACTTTGTGTTCTACAAAGTTTCTATACTTTTTACAGTTATGTTAATGTTTAACTAGTTATTTAGAGTCGGAGTGTGGGTGTTGTTGTATGCACAGTTGGAAACAAGATTCCAAATATGAGTGGGGAAGTTCAATGGTATAAGACACCAAGCAGAAATTCAACATTTATTCCATTTTCTATGTTTACTGCCTTCACGTGTAGAGCAAAGATGGATTATTTTTATTTATTTTTAATAAGCAGACATTTTAATTTGTAGAGACATACTGCCTTAGAAAGTTATGGCTTTCTCTTCCCTTCTGAGTGAATGTGTCATCCAAACAAAAGAATTCAGCTAATATTAAAATGTCATGTTTGACCTCCTATAAGAATATGGTGCATCAATAAGGCTGGTTTGGCAGCTGTAATGCAGCTTCGGGATGAGACTGTAGGCATGTTGTTATTACTGCAGGTGAAATATTGCTCTAATGTGATGCTGGAGCCAGAGGTTGAAATTCAGACAAAGACTCGTTCTGAGATTGGAAGAATCACTTTTGTTGTGACAATCTCGTTGCAACTGTCACATTTTCTCCAGACAAATGTTTGATGTTTTCTCAGGTTGGAATGCTGTCTGCTCTTCCTCATTTGGTCATGACCATCATCGTGCCCTTAGGAGGCCAATTAGCGGACTACCTGCGGACCCACAATATCATGTCCACCACAATGGTCCGTAAAATCATGAACTGTGGGGGTGAGTATTTAGAAATCAGATCTTTGATTCTTTCTTTGATGTTGTAAAAGTTTTCTTCATCAGATCACCAGTTAATTGTTGTCTTGTTGTTTTCAGGGTTTGGTATGGAGGCCACTCTCTTATTAGTGGTTGGCTTTTCTCATAGTAAGGGCATGGCAATCTCTTTCTTAGTTCTAGCAGTGGGATTTAGCGGTTTTGCAATATCAGGTGAGTGTTTAAAAGATTGTATCTCAAATTCTTCATTCAGAAAAGCAGAAATTCAGAATATCCCCTCTCGGTTGCTGTAGGTTTCAATGTCAACCACCTAGACATCGCTCCTCGCTATGCCAGCATCCTTATGGGCATATCCAATGGTGTGGGTACCCTGTCGGGGATGGTGTGCCCTCTTATAGTGGGAGCAATGACAAAGAACAAGGTGAGTCTTTTCTATACATATCTAGTCATGTGAATAATAACAAAGTGACAACTAAAAGGTTTAATTTAGGATTGAAAAAACATTGTTAGCTGTAACTAACCCTAAAATGTGAAATAACCAAAACTGTTCCAAGTTTAGTAGAAAACTGCTCAAAGAAAGAAATGAAAGAAAAAAAGAAACTTAAAAAATAGGGATTTTAAGAAATGACTCAGCCTGTCTGACTCTTTTTTGCCCCTAGACACGGGATGAGTGGCAGCATGTCTTCCTCATTGCTTCCCTCGTGCATTATGGTGGTGTTGTGTTTTATGGGATCTTTGCATCTGGGGAGAAACAGCCATGGGCTGACCCTGAAGAAACCAGCGAAGAAAAGTGTGGCTTTATTGATGAGGACGAGCTGGCTGAGGAGACAGGTGACATCACGCAGAGTTACGGTGCAATGGGCGGTCCAGCTAAAAGTTATGGGGCCACTGCACAGCTCAATGGAGGTTGGGTGCAGGACTGGGATAAGACAGAGGAGTACGTACAGGAACCGGCAGGAAAGATGTACGCTGAGCGAGGCTACTCTTAAAGCAGACAGCTGTGGTGAGTCTGCTTACAAAAACAGACTCTCCGCCACAGATTGCAAAAGCATTATATTAGATATTTAAATCCATTCTGTGTGTTCAAGTAAAACAGTTATTTCTAGTTTCAAAAAGCCAATGTAAAGAAATAGCTAACTGCAATGCAGAACAATCCTCATTAGATCCTCACAAAGTTTTTCATCACATCTACCTACTGTGGGGCTTCACTATACAGATAGCTGAAAGAAAACTGCAGGCCTATGTTGTACTTCTTAGGCATCCAAACCTCATCAATCTACTTGAACAACGTGAGCCAGACGACGTTGCAGTTGACCATCATGTAGGGTCTTTCTCTGAAACACCACTCTGATTGCACTGAAACTATAAGTATTCTAAAAACAAGAATCTATTGTTTCTTAAATGTGTTTTATGTACTGTACATACCTGTATACTGTTTCTGTGAGACTATTGTGGATTTTGGGTCGTTGATCTGTGTTAACATTAATATAAAAGGCCATATTTTTCATGGACAGTACCTTTTCAGGGAGATGTCTGCTTGCAAAAAAGGTCTTGAGCGACACTGTAAGACAAAAATAGCGTGAGTGAAGTGGAACTGTAGAGTTTTAGTGTGTGTTTGTTGCATGAATTTGCTCAGATCAATGTTTCAGATGCAGCTGCCTCACAGTCCTCATTCAGCCTACTGCTTGGTTCTTAGATAAGTGTCTTCTGCCATTATGAATAATAAAATGAATTTTAATAATCAGGTTCTGGTCATGATGTGAGACAAAAAAGTTTTGAAGGCGATTGCTCAGAAGACATTGTTTATTGATGTTTGGTGTGCACTGCAATAAATTCTGTGTACCAGCCGCCACCCATCACATTCTGTTTTGTAATATAACACAGCTTGCTGTATCTAATTGTAATTGTTTTGGAGTCATGTGATGATCAACATTAAGGTGTGTGTTTTAACAAATTACTAGTATCTGGAGAATCCAGCTTTAATGCTCATGATGCAGGAAATATTGTTTCATTTTGACAGCGAGGAATGCAGTACTGTATATGAACAACCAGGTTTTGTGATCTCTTGGTGTTTCATGGTTGTTCACATTGTCACCACAAGTACTTTATTGACACTTGGATATTGTCATGTTTGAGTGGACCACATGAATTGATGGCTCTTCCACTGTACTTTATTTGCAATTTGAACACTTTCTTCATATGCTGTATGAAATCTGCAAGAATGTTTAAAATATATGAATATTTACAAATATTTAAATGACCAAAAGATGCTATTATGGCGTTGTGCCTGAAGTTTATGTAAACAGATAAATGTGATTTTATGGCTTCTAATATTGTGTTTAATGAAGAGGTGTTGATGTCACAAAGTGTTATAAAATACTCATATCATTTTATAAAAAAAAATTACCAAAAATAATGTTTTTGTCATTCTTAGTTATGAGTTGATGTGTTATATTTTTGTACATGAGGTGATGTTTTCTCCAGCTGTTTATTTTAAGGTTTGAGGTCCTCAGAGACTGGGGACAGACTACCTAACCAGTTAACCACCTTCTTCAATTGGTGTCGTGCGTCTCCTATTTTCTCCAGGTTTCTCATTAGTAAATCAATGACCGAGGTCTCTGGAGTCCACAGAGTATCGGACACTGTAGCCTGGTAACTGAAAGGAGAGAAATTAGGGAATATAAAAGGCTTCACTAAAAAAAGAAACAGATTTGTGAGAAAGTAAGGTGTGGTATAATGTGACATATTATACATGCAGCACGCCCTGTTTTTATTTAGTGTGTTCTCTGTTTCACACCTCTGAGCTCAACAGTGTCACGTGTAGCACATTCAGCTATTGACCCAGCTCCCGCATTAAGTCAAATCACAGGACAAATCAATACTGTTTAACTCTAGACAATCCTGGAGTTTTAAAACACAAATGCTTCAGGTGAAAGTTTGAATTCAGGATAAATGTTGGTGACAAGGAGAGGCTATGTTGTTATGTTATTAGTACTTCAACCTCACTCGTAAGAACTATTGACAAAAACAATGAAAAGTAGTATATAAATATATTAATGATCATTACATTGAGTGCATAGCTAATTTGCATTTTAATCAAATACCTGATGTGGTATGTAATGTAAGTGTAACAGTGGTATAAGTTTAGCTATAGTATAGCAACCATTAGCAACAAGGGCAAAGGGTCACAGTTGGAATATTGACTTTACAAGGCCAAACCTAAATGTAACGATTGATTGTTTATATTTTAATGATTAAATGAAATTATATGTTAATTTGACCTAAGAAATTATTATTAAGACAGTGAGAGCAGTTGTGCATTTTTATAAAATTAATAAAATAGAGAGTGGACAAAAACAAGGCTCAGTGCATAAATAGTATTATATTAAAATAACTGCAGTATGAAAAATACAGGGATGTTCTACCGAGTCAACAGACTGTAATGTTTATATACAACACTAAGGCTGAAACTATTAGCTGGTCAATCAATTGATCTACTGAGAGATAAACATAATTAACAATTAATTTTGAAAGAAAAAACAGCTTTTTAAATATGATATATCCAGATACTTAATGGATTCAAAGTTTTCTGTTATAGTAAAGTGAATACTTTTTGTTCTTATACTAATTATTGGCCAAAAAAGGAGTGAACAAACAAGTAATATTAATATTAACTTATGTGGCACCAGTGCCCTGTAGCATCTGGAAGACAACAAACTACAGTCTATCAGTGATGTGGTAGATATAACTCATGAAAATGTGGCATTCATTCTCTTACTCTGAACTTTTCCCTACAGCAGGAATGGTTCAGTGGTGTCTAAAATACTGGATAAATCAATTATTAATTCTCACGATGCCTTTAAGCCCTGGCAGATGGGAATGAGTCATAAGAAGCAATATGTGAGAGTCCATCATCAGATGTCTGATCAGCTCACACGTGACCAACTGGTAGACTGGTAGAAATGTAGGTTTTCTGCTTCCCTCTGACTGTATATGGTGAATAAATTCAGGAGGAGCCTCTGCAGCAGCTTGCAAATGGAGCCAGTGCCACTCACCTGAAGAAATGACTGACAGGCATGAAGTTTAGGGGGGGTGCGTGGGTGTTTTGCAGAGTTGACCAGTGGTTTTATGCATATGATGAACAATCTGAATGGATTTAATGTGCAGTTGCAGGGTTGAGTCTACAGCAGTTTTGCACAGTGTTGACTGATGCTTTGATCACAGGAAACAGCTCCATGACTGAAACACTTCCAGGAGCAGCAGTGGCAGCAATTACAATAAATATCAGTTTTTCCCCAGACTGTCTGCTCAGCTGAGGAGGGGTAACCATTAACGCTGCTCCTCGGTGCACGTTAATTTGACAGAAAACACAATTGTATCACCAGTCACGTGGAACATGTTTTCTCATGCCTAACCAGCCAGAGTGGTCATGGCTGTTGCACTGGTGATGTGCCAGTTAGGACACGCACGGTAATTGGACAAAATTTGATGTCGACGTTTCATTCATAGTTGGGAATTCTCTTACTGTTCAGCCAGTAAATTTAACCCTCTGCGTTTTCGTAGGCTTTGTCGTTATGTTGTTGGTGCTGTTTGTGTGGTTGTGTAATTGTGAGTAACTGGAGGGGGATTGAGCAGTTTCAGTCAGTGGGGCAGGTGCAGTGTGGCTCCTGCGGGACTGTAATAGGATGAGGCCCAGCCAGAATGAGTGTTTGATGACGAGGTTGCATTCCTCCCCTGGGACTGTGCCTGCATGCAATTATATTCTTGATCTCTTCTTTCTTCTCTGTTCTGCAGTCCATATTTTGCACAGCAACCCCTCCATATTTTTGCCTTAATTTTATTTTTATTTACAATCTAAAATTCAACCCCTGCTTATATGTTAAATGTAAGAAATTAAAACTTATAATTTTAATGCAGTATTGAAGTATTTACTTTTTGATGACAGCCTCCAGCATGACATTACACTGCCTCGGGGCAATTGAATTTACACACAACTCCCTCTCCTCCCTTGCTAATTGCTTTATTAATGGAGAGCTTGGCACCCTAGATCAGTCTGTCTCAGATGAAATAACACGTTATGAGTCTTAGTGCTCCACCCACCACAAGACAAAATGACATTAATATTTCATTGCTTTTTCTAATCTAGTTTCTGAATCTATATGATTTTTTTTGCAAGGATCTTCTACTTAAAATGCTCAGTCACTGTGAACACAGACAGAAATCCTCCTTTTTTGAGGATTTCCACCGTAAAACAACTCCATCTTGGTCAGCTCAAAACAACAAGGAGTGTGAGCTATCCTTAGTTTCATCTGTGCTTACTTTCCACTTCTACTGAAACATTTATAAGCACCAAACTAAAAATCACCCACAGTAATGAGGCAGTGCGGCCATATAAGGAGAAAAATTTTCAGACCTGCTATATGTGAAATAGGACTCTTCCATGATCAGAGAAAGGAGATTGCTACATCCAATTGTTTTTCCTCAGGTTTCTGCTATCCTGTAGTTTTATGTGAGGTAATCTATCACAGGTCACTCCAGCTCCCCCTCCCCCACATCACGTTACATCGACAGCTTCATTCCTTCCTCTCTGCAAATGCTCGTATAGTATCACACTAAGACAAAGGATGAGAGGCTGATAAGATTTCACATGATACGCTCAGTGCTAGCGAAGCACTGCCAGCTTCAAGAGAAATCTAGACAAAAAGAACGACAGAATTATCAGATAATAAGACATAATGGAAAACGAGGGAATCTTCCATGACCATAAAATATTTTCTTTTATATTTTATTGATTTTATCAATCAATTAATCTGCAAATGAGTAAATCATATAAACTTTCACAGAAATCTTAATCGTTGAGCAGTGTAAACTACGTAATGTTTGATTTTTTAAAATAAACTAAAAATAACTACTTACAATAACTGTAAAAATAACTTCAGTGTAATTGTTGCAGCTCTGCTTTCTTTTGTCCTTTATAGTTTTACTGGCTGTTTTTCTCTCAACCCCCTCCCTCCTCTCGTGTGCCAAAATACAGAAGTGTTTCTGCAGCCACAGCATCTCACTGTAGAGCCTGATGGTGCATTTTTATGGGACAGCAGACAGAGGACAATGTAAATATCCTTCATCTGTTTGCACAAACAATTCACACTATTCTGTTTAAACAAGTATTCTCCTCAGAGCTTCACTGCTCCAAACCCAAATGAAAGCATTAATGCCTGTGCCACGGTGCATGCCTGATGATGGTGACTGCTGATCATCAGTATCCTTTGAGTGGGTCACAGGTGTGCAGAGGGGCCCTCCTGCCTCTGTGATCTGTCACCGAGTCCAGACGAGGGCCAGGCTGGAGCGGCTTAGGCACGTGCCAAGGGAGGGCTCTAGCCCCCCTCCCTCCCCCTCTACCCCACCCCTCAGAGGACTCCCTATTCACACCACCAGATGGGGGCTGGATCTGAGTTTTAATGAATGTTATCCTTCACAACCCTTTAGAAGCCAGTGAATCTCATCTCGTCTGCATTTGTTACCTCATGCTGATTCAGAACAATATTACACTGGACTGACCATTAGAGGAGAAAATAGATGTTGTTTGAGTTGTAATTTAACATTCAAATATTATTTATTTTCTTGCGTAAGTCTTTTCTACACTGTAATCTCACAATTATTCAAATCATTCATTCAACACAGAGAAAACAGGAGAGCTCTGAAGCCTCCAGAGGTGGGGTTTGTGCTGGGTGAACCTCCTGTCCTTGATTGATACAATAACAACACAACCCTATAATTTTAGGTAGGTTAAGAGTAGATTGTAAAAAGATTGGTATATAACTGCTTTATATTAGAGATGTGGCAACTTAACAATTAGGACCCTCTCCAAAAGACTATATTTATTTTCAAATAGCACATCTCTTTGTTTAAGATTATTAAAACTAAATATTATTAGTTATCACACATGTGGAGATTTATTCTAATACAAAATAAAAAAATAAATAATTTCTAACACATATTTGCATTCAGATATATCACTTCATTGTGGTGTGTTGCCTTTCCTTTAAGTGTCTTCACTGGAGTCAGACAGTAACATGTGAATCATCACCATGGCTGCTCACTCGCTCTGACACTTATGTGTAAAGCTGCGAAGGAAGAGTGAGAACTACAAACTCTAAAAAGAAATCTGCCAGCATTCAGACTCAAAGGCTAAATGATAACGTACTGCTTTGTAACATGCACAGGCTCAATGCTCTTGCAAGTTAGCTTTGTTTCAAATAAAACTACATTTAATTATTTTCCACTCAGTCTTCCAGCCTAAATCTCAAAACATGAAGAAAATCTAAAATAATTGAATTTGCATTTATATTTAACACAGGAGCAGATGAGATCCCTTCAATCATTGTTGGTTTCCATCCAGCTCATATGTGTGTGCATATGTTTTTCACTGGCTGGAAATAAATTGGTTGTGTACACGCTGCCCTTTACTCAGTGACCCTTGTCTGTCTCTACGTGAATTGGTTTCATGGTGTGTTAAATGAACTGTGGCCGTGTTGGTGTTTCCCTCCACACGGCAGCTTGGGCACTAATCCGCTGTCTGCCAGAGTTATGTCGCACACCAGCTATTGTGGACGATTTGATTGAAGACGCCAGATCTGGTTAATTGATCCCTCGGCACAGAGGTGCTCTGACACAGGAGTGAGGCCTGAGATGTGCGAACTGGCAGTCGAGACACATGACTGACATTAAACCAATAAAAACGTTTCGCTTTGAAGCTATAGTTCAGCTTTGTGGTGAGGTGATGCTGACAGATGGTGTGTGAGAAGCTGACAATGATTTTAGGTGTGTAAGAATAAATTAGATTACAGAATGATTTTGCTTTGTTAATGCCATGTTAATAGTATGTTGTCTTCCAAAACATTTTTATTACACTTGTATCTCTCTACATGTTTGCACTGTTGAAATCAACAAATATAATTATTTTGAAGAAGCACATATTCAATGATTTGGTAGCAAGGTGGAATTTATGATGCTGAACAAATCCTTGAAAATCCAGAGATTTATAGACAATTAGTTTCAATTTAATTCTGCAAGGTTACATGCTGCTACTAAGTACATAGGAGCATGTCCTGATGTTATCTGTCCACAACCTATAAACTGTGCCATTTGACAAATAGCAAATTGTGAGTAAAATAAAAATTAGACTTCCATGTCCACAAAAGTGTCAACCTTTACATATTTATTATTTCTTCCTACAGTAAATCTACCCAAATGGCATGTTTATCTGGTGGCCTACAATTACTGTGATATTTCACAAACTGAAATACAAAGTAATTGTACTGCATATTTTTCTGCATGGATCAAACTGTGAAGGCTGGGTGACCCTATAGAGCTTTTTGTGAATATTTTGCACACAACAAACATGGGATATGTACCATCTGAAAATGTTTAATACTCTTATGATAACCATGTTTTCGTACTGATCCCACAAAGATCCACATTTTAACACTTTTTTCTGTAACCTCTTTTCTTGAATGTTAAACACTACCTGAAATGCCAAAATAAACTAAAACTTATAACAATAGGATTGCAACCATCTAAACAGAGGTAAAGATTAGAAATATGTGCAAGATAGCATTAAGATATAAATAGACATGAATTTAAATTATCTTTTACACCAATGAAAAAACACAATCTTGAAAGTCACTTAATGTAACACTGACAAGAGGTCCCCCCACACGCTCAGACCTTCAACATCATAGTCTCCATCAGATATTTTAAAAGCAATTAGTTCTTTCTCTACATCGTCCCTCTGAGAGGGACAGGCCTCAAACAAGGCCAGAAAGTGTTCAGTGAGATTCTGGAAGGACACTGTGGGGGTTGTCTCGGTTTGAATCCATACCCTGTCATTAATGCTGTACTCCATTTCAGAGGCCCATTTTTTCAGAAGATCAAAGTATGCATCTCTAAATTTCACATGTTTTTTAGCCAGTTCCATAAGAAGTGTAGTAGGCTGTGTAGAACACATGAGCTGCAACACACTGTGTTTTCTCTCCAGCCAGTTCAAGAGAAAATCTTGTGAAGCAACTTCTGCAGATGAGTTTTTTGGAATCAGCAGAGCTGCAGTGATGACCAGAGTGAAATGTTCTGCTGCTCCTTCACATCCTTGAAAGACAGAGTCTAAAAAGTGCTCTTTCCAACAGGTCTCACTGCCTTGGTCGAGCAGAGCAGCCAGTCTCACCATCAGCAACATCCCCTGCACCTGAGCATCAGTACCAACTAGCGACCTGTCTGTGAGTGACCTCAGGACTTTACACGCAGATTTACACTGAATAGTGTGGCTGCAGAAGCCGGTAACATCTGGATACTCACTATTCTTGGTGTTTACGAGACTCGTGGAGTCAAAGAGTATCTTCATGATGGAACTGGGTAGCTTAGGATTGTTCAACAGCCCGATGAGCAACAGGTGCTGGCACCGGGAGAGGTCCGGGAAGGAGACTTCACTGTATCCAGAAAAGGCAGCTCGCAAACTCTGATTAGTGAGCTGCAGCTGCTTCTCCATAACCCTACGTATCGCAGGGTTATTGTGAAACCTAGAGAAAAGGTGTTCGCAGTACCGGGCCCAGTGAAACGCTCTGGACAGAGTTTGTTTATCCCAGTCCTCCACCACTCCGCTCTGCGCCGCCACGGCCAGCAGCTCCGCCGTGCTCGTCATGTTTTTCAACATCGCCTCCATGTGGAGCTCTCTGTGTTCAAAGGTCAGTCTCTGGGTCCCGGTGATGGACACCCACAGTGGAGAAAACACACAACCTTAACAGGCACATAAACCCGTAGAAAACTAATACTACATAGCAAGCAGGTTAGCTACATTTTAGCTAGCTACATCCAAACAAGTCAAAAACCTGTAGCTAACGTTTCACAGGACTTCCGGCGGCACGTTTCAAAACAAAGTCCTTTTACCCAACGTTTTAACAGGTAACGTTACAAACAACTCTGATTACACGTTTTGTGGAAACAAACACAGCTCGGGCTTGTTTTGAAACTCACTTGTATTAATCTTGCCTCTTGTTGTTCTGTCTTCCCGTTTCCATTTGCGCCACTTTTACCACCGCGCATGCGCGTTCGTTTCTCTTTCAAAATAAAAGTGGATTAAGTTATTGTCATACTACAGAGTTGGAGAAAAATATTGCGTTTAACAAACTCGATTAACATAGGATATGCATGTCATTCACATTTCGTACTCACAGCGCATGCTGGCTGTTATATAGATAATGTCTATCAGTTATTTGGATAAGATCACATGAGCACGCATATAAAAAAGACATACATTGAATCAAAGTGTATCGGAGGATTGAGTTTCTCGGGCTGAGCTTATGAATCTAGTCCAGAAATGTCATATTGAGGCAACACAAAGAGTAGAGGAGGTAGGCACTGCCCGCAGGATAGACCTTCCCTCCCAACATCATCATCAGCAGCAGCAGCAGCAGCGTGCTCTGAGTGTAAATGTGTGTATGTGCAGTCAGATCGTTGTGCAAATGCGCAGTGAGAAAGACGTTCCCTGTGCACATTGGTTCAGTGTTTTGGAGAATAACCTGTGGGTCGGTGCACCGCTGTGAAAAGCATGAAAACTCAGAAGACGAGTGAGAGGGAGGTGCGCACCAACGAGCTGAACCTTCAGGGTGAGCACACATAAGGAGCCTTACGGACTCATGCAGAACCATTTTCAATGATTTCCTGTTGCTAAATGAACATCAGATTTTTAATATCTTAATGCGTACCTTTTGGGGGTTGAATTCTAACTTTGGCTTTATAGCCCCTTGCTCTCAGCAGAGGTTTGTGCAGAATAATGCCACCTTCTGTAGCTAATTTAAAAGTTGGGGCATAGTTCAAAGTTAGCCAGTTAAGAAAAAGCTGATTAAGTTTTTCTTGCTTTTTTATTTCTATCAAGGCAGATTTTATTACCCATGATCTGATGTATAGTTCTCAGTCATTTCATTGGCTTTAATTAGTGGGTGTTCAGGCTTTCAGTCATAACTCATGTCTCCCCTTGATCTTATTTCCAGAGTGGTGAAAAGTCTGTAGTGGCTGTTTTTATTTGTGAAGGTTGTAAAAGGAGGAGACAGCTTTAAAAGTTTTTTGAAGTTGCAAATTAATGTGTATTTTTAAAAAAAGTAAATAAAAAGTATTTTAAAAGACCATTTTATGGCACTTAATTTAGACAACAGCAAAAATTATGTGTATAAGTCCGGATCCGTAGTCTTGACATTTGCTACGTGTTGATGGTGCAAATATTTATTATTCAAGGTTGAGACAGTTATTTTAAAATTATTAATCAATGCATGACATCTGAGATTTTATGACACATGAACACAATTAATACACACAAGAAACATTATGTGTGGTATATTGTCTGTACTTTACTGACTACTACTGCTGATTCAACTCAATATCTGAATACAATACCTAGAAAAACTGTACTATTTGCTAAGGTTGCTGAGTTTCCTTGTTTTTAAAGGACAAATCAGCTTCCACTGTTGTAGAGGAGAAAGGCATGAAGGGCAGCAAGGATTAGGAGGATAGACACACTCTTGTTTTTTTCTAATTTATGTTATTCAGCAGTCAAGATTCACATCTATATGCTTTTCCTGGAGCAAACTGCAGCCAACTGTGGCATGTTACAACAGCTTTACTGAAATCTTGAGGCCTCTCAGACTGAGAAAATATATATTTGAATATCTTTGAACTATAATGGTTTTCTCTTCTAATTCTAATCCTGAGTCTACACTCAAATTCTTAATCTGAGAAGAACAGTATATGAATCAGCAGAAAGTTTAACAGATGATACATGCTGCATAAAGCCTAGCAGAGAAGTGGCGCTGGCTGTGTGTGTGTGTGTCTTTGGCTAGAAGTTAATGAGGTCAGGCTATAGTATGGTGAGAGGAACCAGGTATGTTTTAAAACAACTGGTTGTTTCTTTAGGACCCTTTCCTGAGAAAACCCAGCAGGATGTTTATTTTAAATCTATGGATGAAAAACACTTAAAATTGCATTTTCGCCATGATAGAAAGTACCTGGAATGTAGTGTGTAATGTTATCTGAAAGATTCACAGTTACAGCATCTGGAAAGACATGGTTTTCACTGGATGCTAATGATATACTCTAAATTGTACAATTAATTATACAATTTCCAAGAAAAATAGAATTATTTTGCTGTCCAGTCAGTGAAGAAGTATAAAGAGAAACTGCCCTGCTGCCCTTGCCTTTTCTGCCAGCTTGCGCCACAGTGGACATGGGAATGTAGCACTTGTGTGAATGCTGAGCTCCTGAGTTTAGTGTGTGTACATAACGTGCAGCTCTTGTCTTCATGAAGATAAGACAAGCTTAGTTGTACGTAAGGTCTTGATGTCCTGTTGCACAATGGTGTGATTTGGTTACAGCCAACTCAAGGGGGACCTTGAAATGTTACACTTTAAAGGTCAGATTCCTCACATTGTGTTACACTCCCTTGGTATTCGGAAGACATTTTAAGCCATCACACATGATGAACTAGTTGTCGATGACAGCTTTGCTTCCTTGTTTGAATACCTAGTAATTTGCATTAAATATCCTGCTGCTATTTGCCTACCATGGGGAGTGTGTTTAAGATGTTCCTGCTTGTGTCTAGGCTGAAGGTAACAACGTTTAAATATGACAATGAGAGTGTTCGATTACACATCTACTACAATGTTTGAAGTAATATAAGCCTTGAGCAAACAAAAGTTCAACGTCCTTGTGATGCCACCATCCTTGCACTTTAAGGTTGTCTCCTCTCTGTCTGCATCATTTAGTCTTTCTTTTTCAGTGTGTGGTTGGTGACTCAGTAATTGCAGCACACATACTTTTACGTTGTGAATATTAACTGCGGAGCTGTTGATGTGTTATTGCTCTGCTGAAGTCTTACATCTGGCGCCCAGTTGTTTTGTCAATTACTCACACGTCTCAGCAGCAAACCCATTAATAGAGTGACACTGGACTGAAAGATTTTAACGTTAATGCTCATTTAGTGAACTTGACATACTATGCTACAATATTGGAAAAGACTGTGAGAAATGTCTCATTTACTCAGTGACTTCACTTTATAGGCAATAAGTGGCTGTTAAATATTGCTCTGACTACTGATGTCTCTTACAGTCTCTCCACCAGGCCATAATGTAAGACCGGCTGCAGTGTTGACTGGATTGGATTGATATAGACTGTATCACAGATGGCATAGTAATCTGAAGCAGCTCTTTGTTTGTGTCTGGTGTTTGTTGAATAAAAGTCCTACTGTGTGACACTGGCTGGGATAAGAGTGTCTCTTGTCCGACAAAGAGGCAGACAGAAACTGCACTGTCAGCATGGGAACGTCTCATGTCATCAGGTAGAATGTAAACCACACCAGGGTTTGGCTAGGAGGACAAAAGCACTAAGCACTCTCATCTTTTGTTTTCTTTCATCCTCCTCTTCTTTTCAGAATAATGAGTCAAAATGTCAGTTGTGACAGACAAATATTGTAGTGACAATTAATTTTGATCATTCATTTGAGCAGAAGTCTTTTAGTAATATAAATTCAGGGTTTTTTTCTATTGTGTTTTCTTAACATTTTACTAAATCTGTGCTGTAAAATGACCACTACTGGTGCTATTTTATTCAGTTGTGACTGATGCATTACGCTCTAAGGCTGAACTAATTTACTATTTACTGCTGTGATGTCAATACGGATCACATCTACATTGTTCCACTGCTTTACCAAACTTTATGGGTTTTATCTTCATCCTATCCACTTTCAGGCTGTTAGTAGGGAAATATGTGCAGCTCCCTGAGCCCCAAACAGCCCAGCGGCCCTGGCCTTGCAGACATGCAGCAGTACCACCAGTGGCTGGCCAGTCGACATGAAGCTAGCCTGCTGCCCATGAAGGAGGACCTGGCCCTGTGGCTCACTAATATGCTCGGTAAGTAACACTTTAGCACATTAAACATATGCCAATCTTAGAGATACAGTATCCTGGTGTTATCATAGTTATACAGTTATTTCAAGCAAATAGGTGTATTTCATATTTTATGCATTATAATGCCTTATAACAGAAAAAGTTGAAGTAAATAATGTATTCCCTACAAATGTAACTAACTCTAACTTTGCCAGCAAATGTATGGTGCAGCAATTTATTCAAAGCAATGTCCTAAAAATAGCTTGGCTTTAAAAAAATACAGGTAATTTTCATAGGTTTAACATTAATTGAACAGCTAATGCTGAAGTAAACACCTCTGCAGGGGACTGGGATCAATCCCAGCCTCATTACAGACAATTTCAAAGCCACCCTAATGTGTGAGTCAGTTTTCCATGTTCACTTACTCTCCCATAGATTTACTTTAACTGAATAATGAGGATCATTAGCAGTTTTTGAAAAATGCACAGCCAGTGGTGGAGAATGAGTATCAGAGGGAGCATTAGCAGAGACTTTCTGTAAATCACTTTAGTACATTTCTTCAACAGTGTACTCACAAAGCAAATACATGAAGTATGACAAGAAATTAAAATTTATGAAAGCAGTTATCAGCAGTAAGGTCTCATTGTGTAGTAATAGTTATAGTTGCAGTAAGCCCTCCACAAAGAGCCGTACAAGGACTGCTCTTTTCTGGACAGAGAGCTGGGACGTTGTTCCTGCTGGAGCCACTTTCCTAGTTTGGGGGTCACAGCCTCGAGTGTTCCCCCAACCACAGGGACCATTGTTGCCTTTCACATCTTTTCTAGCCCTTCTCTCAGCCCTTGATATTTTTTGACCTTCCTATGTTCCTTCTTCCTGATGTTGCCATCACTTGACATTGGTACATCTATCATTACGGCCTTCTTCCTTTGTTGTCCACCGCTGCTATGTCCAGTTGGTTAGCCATTACCAGTTTGTCAGTCTGTATCTGGTAGTCCCACAGCATCTTAGTTTGGCCATTCTCAACCACCTTTCGAGGTGGATCCCATGGGATATACTGTATACACCCTTCCTGCCATATATACATATATATATGTATATATATACTATATATATACATATATAGTATATATGTATATATATTCTTTTATAATCGGAGAACAAATACATATTGTGTAGACAAAAGTTAACAACCACTGCTCTACAAGATGCTAGTTGGCAAGTTAGACTGTGTGACCAGACCAGGCAAACACAAAAATGTTCTTGTTAGAAAACAAATTCCTTAAATTCCTCCAGCAGAGTAGGTTAAACTGTAGAATTAAACAATTGTTCATTGAATTTCCGAGAGGGAAACTGTCTGTTAACCACTATTTTATTAAAGACTGTTGGCCAAGATGAGTGGCCAATGTGCCTCATTATTTAAGGGTTTTCTTTAAAAATGCCCACTGACCTCTGTGTGGCTGCACTTGCTTGTGGATTTAAATTATTCTATATCAAACAGTCCAACAGACATTTCTCAAACCAGCCGGAACCCAGTTAAGTTCCTGAAAGTGACACCTGCCTCTGTGTGGCAGGTGTCACTTAAACTAACATTATTTTAAACTAACAACAGTATCGTCCCTGTTATCTCTATGTTTACATTGGAACCAGTTGTGCTAGAAACCACTGGTTCTTTTTGTTAAAGGAAGACACAGACTTCAGAAGCACAAGCATGTATGTGTTACCTGTAAATACACAGTATCGAGCCAGTTTGTTGGTTTAAGCTGTATATACTCAGTACCATCAGTTGCATAGAAAAAACATATTCTTGCCAGGGTTTACAGTTTCAGGTGGGAGGAGGGGAACAGTACAAGGGTGAGTCCACTGATTAGATGGGAGGTGGATGCTTGGTTATAGCCTACTGAGTCATGTTGATGTTGTGATGGGAGAAACTGACAATTTATAGAACAGAGTATTTGAGAGTAAGCATCTCTGTGAGACTCCTCTCATATACTAGATTTTTTTTCCTCAAAAAGAGACAAGGGAGAGTTTGGGCATAAGAAGTGGACTTCATTAAGTATTTCTCAAGATTTCAATCGCTCTTTTCTGGGCTCAATTGCAACATTTGGAACTCATTAAACGCCGAACCCCCAGACCCCTCCTCCTATAAGAAACAGAACAGGGATAAAAAAAAAGTCTCTCCATTTCTTTCCACAGTCAACCCCCTGCCACCACCTCCTATTTCACAATGATCTAACTAAGAAAGAATGGTCCTGTGGAAGTCAGTCAACTGGACACCACATGTTGATCACCAATCTATCTCTGCAACTGTGCAGGATAATGAGACACCCCTGTGTTGCCTTTTTCATGTAAAGTTGTGTTTTTCACTTCCAGAGAATCCCCCCAGATTCCCCCAAATCATGCTGTAATATTTTAGCATTTGGCTTCTGCAAAGCTGCCTAAACTCAGCAAAAAAAAAGCCAAGCTTCAGTTGAGCGGTTTCACCTATATTGCATCAGGTTCAGTTTCAACTGGGAACTGGAGATTAGATTTTATTTCTGTGCTGTGCATATATTCCTAAATGAGTATTTTCATGAGGAATTTATGGTGTTGGATTTTCTGCTTTCTTTATGTGTCCCCTGGTCAGGTCTGGAAATCACAGCTGAGAGCTTCATGGATCGCTTAGACAATGGTTTCCTGTTGTGCCAGCTGGCTGAGACACTACAGGAGAAGTTCAGGCAAAGTAATGGAGACCTGTCTGCCCTTGGCAACAGCAAGGTACAGAGAAAACTGAGGGTTATGGAGGTCTGGCATGATAACAGTTACAATGAATATACTAATCTGGAAGTCAAATCTTGGCTGAAAATGTTCCTAAACTAACTTGCAGCTTGAATGATTTGACATAAGATTGTTTTTGAGAGAGGAAACAACAGTCAGGCAGCACTGAAAGATTGAATAAGACTGACTGGCAATCACTTTGATCTCAAACAATTAGAAATATGAAATTCAGACATACTAAGTAATACATATTTGTCTGTATTTAAAACTTAAATCCATGTTTCTATCATTTTTTGTCCCTTGAAATCTCATTTTCTATGTAATTTATTAGGACCAGATGGCTTAAGTGCATTTGCAAAGTATTGAAGTTTCATTGACTGGAAACAACTATACCGTATAGATTGTCCTAATACAGACTTCCCTAAATAAAATCAATAAAAGCTATACTTTAATCCTTTCCATCCCAAAGAAATGTTTAGATGGTAATGCTTTACAGGGAGACACTCTGAAAACTTGGTGAAAATGAATGAAGTGAATAGCAGTATAGTTGTTTTCCACTCTTTGCCTCATATGTTATTTGACAGGATTTCTCAGCTCAGCTGAAACCATGAATCCTTTGCGAAGAGCTCCACAATTTCAGGAAGCAATGCACAAAGGATGTTTCAATGGGGGATGGGAGTCTGTAGCATACAGCAGGGCAAAAAAGAGAAAAATTGGCTGGCAAGGACGCATCAACTGATGGGGCCCCACATCTCCTGTGAGATTTGGCAACACCATTGTGAATGTTGATTTTTGTGTTAGTCTTGACTGAGGGTTCAATGAATTGTACAAGATTAAAAGCTAACTTTACAGATGGTTATCTCTAATTCAATCCAGGCAAATGCTGCATATACAGTTCTGCATATACATTAGAAACCACCAGAAAGATCAGTTTCTCATGTTTGATCTTATAGGTGCAAAAATTGAACTGAACAGCTTTGCTTATTTTTTGTGAACTCCTGACAATATTTTTCCTAATTTTCAAATAAAACTGTTCTTGAGAGCGTAACTTCAAAAGGAAATAATAATACATCAAAATTAGAGAGAATTAATGTAGAGTTTGTAGAACGTGGATAATTCAAATGGCCTGTTCACTTTTAAACAAAATGGTAATAATGTTTTGACTAGAACATTCAGAAATCAGTATTTTGTGGAATAACCTCAGTTAGCAAATGAAAATGTGCATCATTTGGATCTCATTGTACATATGTATAGTGACAATAAAAGGCATTCTATTCTATTCTAAACAAGGAGAAAAACTGTTTTTATGGTCATGTTTCTGCTCAGATGGAGAAGAAGAAGAGTCAAAGAGTCTTTTGTTGGCTCTGAAGTGTGAACTGTTGATATTTGCACTGAGGCATTACTGTGCTGATGACAGTGGGTCTCCTGATCTCAGTGTGAGTGTAGCTGCACAGATGTGAGGAAATACTTGAAGTCAATGACCGTGGGACTCAGAGGCGCTACTGAAATAGAGGAGCCTATTGATCGTGGAAGCTCAAAAGAGAGAGAGCAGAGGAATCCTGAGACAGATAGGCAACTCACACTTGATGATGTTTTATTGTGAGTGAGAATTATTGAAGTCAGGTACATTGTAAACTTTAGGTTTGCAGTTCAAGCAGATAACTGTTGCTCTATCATGTTATCATGGCACGTCATAAGCTGTAGTTGTTTATTGTTATATTTTAACAATACCACTTTAAAGAGAACTTCCATCCTCCCCATTATGAGTTGATGTGGTGTGTTGATTGTGCCTAACTGATTCCAGCACTGATGAATAATAAATCACACGTAATAGTTACTGTCTCATACACATCTTCCCATGTGTTTACACAGTTATCAGCTTCAGATGTATGAAGATATTGCCATATGCCAAGTTCAATACAACCACCTCATTAATTGTTAAACTGTACTGCCATAGTACTGAAACTGAATGTAATGTTTTGCTCATTCATTCTCCTGTAGACAGTTAGATGAATCAGTCAGTCAATTAGCAGAGACTCCAGGAAGTTACAGTGCGGGAAATCATTTGACACATAAGTCCCCGATCTTTAGAGACGTTGGTAGGGAGATTTAGTAAGTACTGGACAGAACCAGACTAGCCATTTCCCTTTGTTCTCAATCTTTAGGCTAAACTAAGCTAACTGGCTGCTGTCAAAAGCATCACGTTCAACTTGTGAAAGGGTTATTATATTCTCATCAACTATTAATTTTAAGTGTGTGTACAGCTTTGAAAGTATGGGTATGAATTCTGTAAATCATATATTTTATGATCTTTCTCAGTGAAAGAAAATTATGTGATTTTCAAACGTCCTTCTTCTTATTAGTTCCCATCTGTTTAAACATAATGTTCTATACACTCTGTGCAATTACTATACATTTAAAGGCGCAGCTTATTCAGCAAGCCACTGCAGAATTAATAACATGTCATAGTGATCATGAGATCAAACGACACAGGCAATGTGGTCAACATTATTTCTCCAGGAATGCAAAGTAACAGAAATGATCCCAGACAAAGTGAAAAGGAGAGCCTGGAAAGAAAAGAAAATACCCACAAAAGCCTGCATATTTCCAGCATGAGCTCATTGCACCTTTCTCATAGCACAGACGCACATATCCTGCATAAAACCACAGCAAGGCGCATAAAGCGCCCTGAATGAACCATGTGGGGGCTGAAAGCCATAAGCGTGTTATTTGATCCCAAATCATTGAGGGCCTTGTAAAGTAGCCTTGGTTTTCTAACCCGTCATCTCCAATATTGATCTGTATGGAAAAGGTCCTCAACCCTGAACTGAAACCAGAGCTTGGACAGATGGGGAAGAAATCCATGTAGATAAAAAAGTATGTGGCTCTTTGTTTTGATGGAAACTCTGTAAAGCTTATGTTAAGTACTATTCATCAATTAAATGTAGGTATCTGCATCTTACATTAATTTCTGGTTAGTGTACATGAAGACATCTACTAAGTTGCTCTATGTCTATAGCAGAGTATTCCCTATCGGAAGATACCATGTCGGCAGAGCGCTCCCTCCGGCTCTTTCTTTGCACGGGACAACACAGCTAACTTCCTGGCTTGGTGTCGAGAGGTTGGAGTTGGAGAAACATGTCTGTTTGAGTCAGAGGGTTTAGGTAAGTCTGCTTTTTCTGCCATAAACTTCAAGGTGAATAAATCTGAATGTAGAACCAACAGTGTTGAGTTTCCTCACAGACAAACAACACTGTTTGGCATTTGGCTGTGGCTCACACTGGCAGAGCATTTGACCCAGACTTTAATATCCTGTGAATAGCCTGATTGTGCAGGTAAAGTATCATCCAGGTTGGACTGCTTCCTCCACCCCCCAACCCCTCATGTAACACAGAGGACTTACATATCCAGGCCCTGCTTCAGCTCATTTGACATCCACGCAAAGCTCACAAGGGCAGCCATCTGCTGGGAGCACCATGATGGGAACAGCTTTAATACTGTGCTCAAGCACAAAATGTCTGGGGTAAAACAACAGGAGCAAAGACAGAAGGGTGCAAGTTAGTGGGAAAGTAGGCCAACACTATGCAAATGTTTCCTCAGCTCAGAGTAGGGATATGTTGCTGTCTTCCACATTCAACTACTAATCTACTGCAAGGATTTCTTGCATGTTATATCACTGAGCTATATTTGCAGTTAAAGCGTGTCTGGCCTGGAATAGCAGATGTAGAGTATTTGACCCTGTCAGTAACAGAAATACCTAGAATATTCATACATTCCTGTCAATTCTGACTAGTGCCTTGTCGACCACTGCTGAGCTATTTAAACTATGCACATAATTTCTGAAGGTGAGGTCACACACATTTCAAATGGACAAGACAAGTAAGTGTGAAATAAAATATTGTGAAAATACTTTAGAAAACAGCTGACAAATGTCTTCTTCTTTCTGTCTTTCTTTCTCTCTCTCTTTCCTTCTTGCTTTCTTTCTCTGGATGGATTTATCAGTTCAGCAGTAGATGTAACAACACCAGGTTTGCTATCATGCAGTGGATATTCTGTCTGTAAAGCATGGTGTGGTGTGTCACATACTGTACATCTTTTTGTATCCACTCTCACTGTTTGATCAAATATTCTGTGAGGTTCAAATAAAACACCTCAATCCATTTTATACATGCCAAGTTTTAACAATTATCATTAGATTTGGGACAAACGGGATTGTAGTAAAGAGGATCGCTTGAATGCATGTTCGTGTTTAAGTTCATGAGTTTTCGTACCACTGTCTTTTCCATCACAGTCACTCATTCTCATTCATTACCTTATTACAGATACCTTACTATATACTGCAGTTACCCAATGCTAAGACACTATCTCTTCCTGTAGTTCTTCATAAGCAGCCACGGGAAGTGTGCCTCTGTCTTTTAGAGTTGGGACGGATAGCATCACGGTATAGTCTTGTTCTTTTGTTTCACTTTACCCACAACTATTTTTCCATTTTTTCCCTTTCTTCTTTCCTGAATGACATTGCTCTTTGTTTTCTTGGTATAGATACAACGTGGAGCCCCCTGGCCTTATAAAGCTGGAGAAAGAGATTGAACAAGAAGAGAAAGCACCTCTACCTCCTACATCACCTGTATCCCCAGTTCAGCCCCTCCTTCCGTCGCCTTCTTCATTTCCTTCCCCGTCTCCTGCCCCATCCCTGACTCCAACCAAAGTCACTTCCAGCAAAAAAAGCACAGGGAAGCTCCTGGATGATGCTGTAAGTCTTCCTAGTTTGCATGTCTGTGATTTTATATTATGTATATGCAGTATACATTATACATAATATATATAGTATATATGTGTGTATTTATCTGTAATCTCTTCATCTTTGTTGGTGTTACAGGTGAGACATATCGCTGATGATCCACCCTGCAGGTGTCAGAATAAATTCTGTGTAGAGAGACAGTCACAGGGTCGATACCGTGTTGGGGAAAAGATGCTTTTTATACGGGTGAGCTTATAACAATATGGTTTAGACGTGCATAATATTTTGAATCCAATATGTAACAAAGGGGCCAAACACTTCTTTTACCATTGTTCTGCAGATACTATTTCCTACCTTATAAAAAGCTATACATCACTATTCATATACTACGAATCTCTACTGTAAAACATGTCAGTACAGGAGTGAAAATATGGATAATTAGTTGTTTTGTTTTACAGGATTCACAGATTTCAGTGAAACACAGAAATGTTTGTTTTTACTAATCTAATAACATCGACTGTATTGACTTTTAAATCAGTTTTGGGTTGATAACAATATTAATTCACATTGCTGTTTTAAGCCCTCTCCATTCATTCAGTATGTTGATGCTTAGGGCTGGCAGTGGGATAAAAGTCATTCATTGTGTATGGAAAGCCAGTCCTTGTGATGTCTTATTTACTGCAAACAGGGTATTGAGACAACAACAACATAATATGACTCAATTGCTATAAAAGGAAAAAAATGTCCACATAATACAATAACAATTTCCCCAAAGGGATCAATATGTTATGTCATTGTTATTATTATTATATGATCCAATCGCCATGCTACAGTATATCTTATTATTATTTAATGGTTTAATGAGCTGTAACACCTGATGCTGGTTGTTGTATTAATTAATCACATATTTAAATCACATTTAATTTATCAACCTAGGAAATATTACTTATTACTTGACTTCTTCTGAGTGGAGGAATAAAAGGTATTGGAGAAAAATAAATGGAGGCTAACACAGATTAGAGCAGTAGCTTGGTCCCCTTGGGATCGTGGTTACTTGGCAACCCACAACCAGAATTCACACATCTAAGAATGTGATTCATACTGCTGGTATGTTTAGGATGTGCAGACGTGCAAGTGTGAGTCTACTCTTGCATGTCCTCTGCTGTCTGCACACTATATTACAACTGATTTCAACTCTGAACCAAACACAATCTCAGTCATTGTAAGGTTTGGATCAACAAACGATATTAGTGAGGACAAAAAAAACTCTCTTTCTTTGCTGCTAGAATATCATGAAATACTGTGCATATCTGAATTCTTATCATCATTTATGCCTATTCGATGACTGAATGCTTCAGTCTTCACTGTGTTGCTGAGCAACCAAGGACACATGATGAGAACTCACAGTGCTGATCCAGTGCAGTCTTTTGTACAGTACTGAGTCTACACTACTACTATATTTAAAAATATGGAGCAAAATCACCAATTATCTTTCCCTAAACATTAAAAATAAAGAAAGGACACTCAGTGATACAATAGATGTCATATCACAGTATGTGAGATACATCATTTGATCAGGCTAAAGCAAGTCTTAAACCTTCTCCGTCTCTCAGCCAGTGAGCTTCACACTGAAGCCACTTTAATTAAAATTCCTCAGAGGGTTTTATTCCCCAGCAGCTGCTTTCACTAAAAAGCTTGACTACAGTAAAGCAAGTAAGCAGAGTAAGGACAACAGTGGCATACAGCACATATAAGAGTCTACTTAATACTATTCTGTGTAGCCAGAGAGGCTGACCTTCTCAACTCCAGGAATAAATGAGGTGCTTGTAGCTCCAGCAATAGGGCAGAGTAACATCACAGTGTTTGTGAAGAGTGTTGTCCCAGTTCATCCCCCAGGCCTCTTCCTTTCTATGGACTGCTGAGGAGGGACTCAAATCTAACAAGGGTCTTGTCCCAAAGCAGCATGATTGAAACCCCTCAGCATCACACGGGTACATTAAATCCACAGTCACAACGCCTGAAGGCTTGGTGCTGGTGATGGGAAGCAGTGCCCCATCGTTGCCCTCTAGACTGATTCTTTTAAGAGGCTTATAAATGTTGCATGTTATGCTGCTAGAGGATAGCAAGCCTCATATCTGGCCAAAGTCATTGAGGTGTTTTACCCTTTTATTAAATGATTTAGTTTGGTATTTGTCTGAATCATTCTCCAGTGTCTTTAAAGACAAATATAGCCAATACACTCACAATAATATTCTTTATAATACCCGGTTTATTTATTCTTCTACAGAGAAGGGCATTTGGTAAGCACATTTCTCATAGTGGTGTAATGATGTGTTAATGAGGTAGGGGGTGATAAGGCTCCAAAGTGAGGCAGACATATTTTATGTGGACGGCCTCTGGGGAATTCAAGTGTCTGAGCATCCAATACACCACCGCCTTTTATTTCTTCTTCTTTTTATTATAATGGCTGATGTTGCCATGGCATCCAAATGTGAGAATGTGCCCTGATGTGGCATCAAGACTGATGATGAATAAAATTACTGCATTAAAGTCCTTGGTTAAACAGAACAAACAGTATAATATTTAGGTTTGGCACTTTTTTAGTGATGATGGCCATTGCCTCAATAGATTTTAGGCATGCTTTGTATGTGGTTCTGGGGATGACAGGATTGAAATCTTTACAACTACTAACATTGTCCTCAGATGAATGACATTTGTATTTCTCAGTGAGGTATAGTGAGGTCTAGGCTACTATTTGATTAATTGCAATCACATTACCACAGACATTCATATTCTCCAGAAGATAAATCCTACTGATCTACTTGTTTCTAGAAACACCATTTTTGTTTGTCAGTCATCTGCTCAATAAGGCATTAAGCTGGTAGGGGATGGACAAAGCTACACCCCCAGGGACCTTAATCAGTCCGAAGCCTCCACATCAATCAACAAGCTGGGACGTGCTTAACTATTCATTCAACTTCAGCCCAAATCCTCAAGCAGGGAGATGACATTAGGCATTAAGCTCTCCTGTGACACATCGACAAAAGAAGTAAGACCACAATACTATTTCTCTCTGCAGATGCTGCACAACAAGCACGTGATGGTACGTGTGGGTGGAGGCTGGGAGACCTTTGAGAGCTACCTACTGAAACATGACCCCTGTCGTATGCTCCAGATCTCCCGGGTGGAGGGTAAGGTGTCCCCTATCAACAGCAAGTCCCCAAACATCAAGGACCTCACCCCTGACAGTTATCTGGTTGTGGCAGCACACTACCGCAGCAAAAAGTGAGAAGCTAATAAAAGGACACAGAGTGTGATTTCTTTCCGTTCCTCCGTACTAACTCTAACATATCCCTGTTTTTCTATAAATATGGTGTATACAGATGCAACATCATTCATGGAAAGCTCACTTGTAAAAGTGATGTGTGGTTTTATTTTCATGGTCAAAAATAATTCAGTCAAATGTCCAATAAAACCTGGAATCACACTAGTAGGTCTTTTGTGTTTTATTTAGTTTTCTCACACCTTTGGAAAAGGTTGGAACGTTACAATATAGTGATATAACTGGGGGCAAGTGAAGCTGTACATTTTTTGATAGTGGTTTTTACACTCACTAAATTGTATTTTAAGCAATGTATCACCTGTAGTTGGTAGAATATTTTCATTTTTTAGCACACATGTGGACCAGTCCTATGGTACCTGTCTGTATTTGTATATGTTACAGACTAAATGTTTCTGAATGGATATAAGTAAATGGGGGGAGGTTTCAGGGCCTTTCAGAAGCCAGTATTCCTTGGCAGCCTGGGATGGTCTGTGTGATAGCAGACACTTCAAGTTTCATTTTAGGTTAATGTGTTATTTTTCTTCCTTTTTAATTTTAAATATAAATAGCCCCTTACATTGAATACATGAGTGACAAGTTCAAGCTTACAGTAACATTAATAATGCAACACTTTTTACCCAAAGAAACGTATTTAACCAACTCTGAAATAATACTTCCTGTATAGTATTATTTTACAAAACTGCCAAATCTCAAAGATCGTACAGTGTATTTTTTTCTATGACATTTTTGTTAGGTAAACTAATATTAGGACAGTTTCTATTTTATATTATTTTACTGTAAGAACATGGACAATCACCTGTAGAAAATCCAATGTGGTTAAATAGAACCTCTGATAATGTTTAATTTCAGGTTCTCCAGTTCATTTCTTAGACGTTGCTGACCTCTAGAGGTAGTGCAATCATTGAACTGTGAGATTCAAACAAATGCAACATATTATTCACAACATTATCAGTGTACATCTTTTGAAAATGTATATGTGGGACTGTTGTGTAAATAATGACTATGCAATGTAACACATAAGCTTGTATGTGCAGTAAATAAATACAGTAAATATACTTTGGTTTAGATGTAAAATGTCAAATTCTTCATAACTTATGTCTTTAAATTTTTATTAAATCAGCTTTCTATTTTGCCTTTACCATAAATTAAGCTCAACAATAAAAGGTATGACTTCAATGTTTTAATCTGCTTCCATCATGTTTTATATACTTAACCTGAAACGACTGGAGACTCATAAAATACACAAGTGTGAAATTTGATTAGCAAGCATAAACCTCCACTGCAGCATGTGGAATATTTTATTGTCTAAATCTTATCTAAACCTGAAGCGTTTTTCTGTAAAACTGCAATTTCACACATGTATTCGAACGAAAGTAGCAGAAATGTGATTTATTGTAGCAAATAACTTCCTGTTCTACAAAATGGCAAGAACCAAGCACCAGAAGCATTCAAGGATCAAGTGAAGGCAATAAGAAATGCGCTCAAAGCTAATTTAAGTAAATATTTCACAACATACAAACTTCACTTAATCTATTCCTTCATGTTTCTATTGTGTCAGAAAGCATTTTCACTGCCACTAAATATTGACAAACTGTGCAAACAGGTGCCTCACAAAAGCTTTTGTCTGTCATATGGCAATACATAAACACATTTCATATCTCATTTAAGTTAAGCAGGCATCACATTAGTGTTTTGCATACATCCAAATTTTATATAACAAACTCAAATTGTGCAGACAAAGAGACAAAAAGGTTCTATGAAAGGAACAACAACAAAGACTAGTGCCAAGTGCAGAGGGTCATACGCACATGGTCATTAAAGGTGTATCCTTATGCACCTGCTTTCACTTTTGCTACTTGGAGAACGGGTTGCTTTACATTAATTAGCAGTATTCAGTATCTGCTGTACATTTTGTTAAGTATGCAGCTTACGCTTACTGATCACCAAATCAGCAACTAAATGATTGCTGGGCCGAGTACAGACCTGGTTGTCAAACTGATATTTTAGCACAATGTCAAAAACAAAATTTTCACCAAACGATCAACACCTCACTTTGCCTCTGTCACCTGCATAATGTATCTGGAGAAGTAATATGGTGATTAATGAATATACAGTGAATACTGAACTTTGACTGTGAAAGCCAACAAGAAAAGTGCAGTGATGAAGCTTGTGAGGACAGCTCTGTCTTAATATGACAACAGTCACCAGAGATAAACCGGACTTTAAAAATCAATTATTTTGTATCATCTAATGTGAGTTAGACTCTGTCTAATCATTTGTCCAATAATACCAATACAATAGGAAACATATTTGCTTGCACATTTCTTTGCCATCCCTGACTTGTTAAAAGGTCCAAACTGGCTTTTATAACTTAGCATTAAGGGAGCCAGTTCTGATGTTCTGTCTGTAATCGCTTGGATTATTTAGCAGGAACTGTGACTGTTTGTCATTATACCTTCATTATTTTTTAATGGACAGCAGTTCAATCATCTTTCAAATCATCTTGCAGCATTACTTTATGTTGAGACTTCAGTTTGTACCAGTGGAGTCTTCAGCCCACCTGCCACTACAGAAAAAAGAATGGGGATTAAAAATATTTCAAGAAACATTTCTGGTTGAGATTTCACTGAAATATCTAACACACTATGAACTAATGTTATCTGAAATATGTAGCTAGCATTATTATTTCATATACCCTAAATGTTACCTTTTACTGTACCGTCTGAACAGCTGAACAGTTTAAGATACCTGTAATTGTTCCCAATTTTCTGTGTGGAAAATATGTTCTAGGGATCACTACAGTATTTTGTATTGGCTCACAGCTACTGTAAAATTATGCAACTAAAACAACAAAGAGATTTAACACAGACATTCATTGGCACTGGCCCTCAGTCATAACATTTATGATGCTTATGTTGTTTATGTAATCACACAGAACCAACCTTCAACCCACCGCCACCAGACACAGAAGAGGTCATCGCCTGTTTCTCAATCTCTTCCTGTTTTTTCCTTTTCTTTTCAACTGCTTCTGGGTTTTTAACACCCCTGTACGTGGTCTGAAAATAAGGAGAATATGATCAAGTGCAAGCAGGCAAAGGCTTCATTCTTCATGTGTTTATATATTATCTGGTAAAAATCTAGAAGACAAGTAGTCTTAAAACATGCATGTGTTTTAAGCATCCTAAAGGATTATAAATGATTTTACCACAACCTTTTGAAAAAGCACAAATCCTGTTCAGTTACATTTAGCAAGCAGGCATAAGGCAATTCAGCTAAAGCTGCTTTAAATAGTGCTGTACTGCTATCTGAAACGTGAACATGTTAGGACACAGGATTTTAATCAGTGGTAGTAAAGGAGGTGTCAGAATTTCTAAAGAAAATTGTGATTCAAAGCAGAAAGATGTGAGCTGAAATGGCCAATCCAAATGATGTACATGTGCCCAAGAAGATTCTTCGTACTGGTTCATATGTACTTACCTTGATAGAACTTTACCATGGCTCTTATGGGTTTGCAAGTGGCTTTTCTGTGCAATGGCAAAAAATACTCTCCCAATGTGAAGTGCATCTACCTTGAATGGGGTGTGTGTTTTAATATAAGGCTATAACGCTCTACTACATTCAGTAAGTAAATATTAGGTACATCTAGTTAAAAGTAATACCATCTGATACAACAAATCTGCATTAAATCTTTGTCTATGTAAATGTTATAATGACCTATTTTTGATTTGTATATGTTTTAGGGATGTATTGAAGCACTGATGTGAGATATCTCTCACGCTAAAACAATATAGTTCCAACACCATTACAAACAAGGGCATACAATAAATACAGCTGTGGATTTAATTGCAGAGCCGTTTTATTAAAACAGATTTGTTTTAGCTAGATGTGCTTAATATTCTTGCCTTAACAGATTGTCTTAAATGCTTTTAGCACTTGACACAAAAGCAAAAACAAGCAACCACGTTTAACTTACCTCCTTCTGTCTCTTCTCAGCAGCCTCAGCTAGCTGTCTTCTCCTTGTCTCCTGTATAAAAAAAAGACAAAAAAATGAAGAAGATGTAAACAGACTGTCTTCACTTAACCAAGCAGGGCCTGGAGCACAGCATTAACTTACTTAACATACCAGCTAAACACAGCCAACGCCTCCCAAACATTAACAAGTAGGGCCTCTGCTCAACTACTGATGATTAATGTAACTCACGTACGATAAGTTAATATGACACTTTTTAATACTTGATACTGATAAGGACAGCTGTTTTTTGTACTTATTTTGTGACACAGCTGGTTATAATGGCTGTAGTAAATTAACTTACAGGATCGGGAGTGACAACCACGTCGTCCGCTGCTCCACCAAGGCACGGTAAGCACATCCCCATACTTGAGTTTTGTTATTCCAGGCAGGAAAAAGGCAACATAGAAAATGAGTTATCACTGTCTCTGTTTGGCCTACTAAATAGCTACCTACCTAGCTGCTGAGCCCATTTCAAATGTCTGGGGTGATAGTTAAGGCAACCGAAGCAGCAGCTTCTACTCCCAAGGGCTGCTGGTGGGTTGTCTGGCATTACGTACCGTTAGCTAACGGCAGCGTTTGTTAGCTACGGTAACGTTAGCATTCTAGCTAATAGCTAGCGCTAAGGTAACACTACGCTGCAAGCTTGGTATTTTGTACAGCGGGACGCCTGCATCATATCCTAATTATCCTCACACCTCTTGTTTAACCGCCTCGACATTTGCAAAATAGCTGTTTAAAGATGTGTGTTAAATCAACTATGTCCCCTCTGATATGTTTAGGTCACTGTTGAACAGTTTGGCTAATCTGCCGGGATACGTTCAATAACGTTACGTTAATAAACACTTTTGGTTGACGTTTTCTTTTAGCATGTCGTAACAAAACATATATCCTAAATGTAAAGTCAACAATAAAAACAATGATTACTGTGCTACTGCGTTCTCATTCATAACACATTTAAAACGCAAAGAAGTCAAGTCTATTCCGTGCCACAGGGTTTTGAACATAGCATAATGTGTCAAAGAGCTAGCAGGCCCAACAGCGCCACCGTGTGTCCATAAACGAAACACAAGTCTCCAGTAGAGGAGTGTGTGATAAAATCTGACTTTTTACTCTAAATGGTTCTAACATATAATCTAATATAAGTCAAAAAATCACACAAGTACGATAGTGATTTACATCAATTAGAAGTTGGCAAATTTCGTACAAAAGGTGCAGATTCACATTTGACCCCGCAGATGGTGCAATTTGCCGCACAGTACTGAGTCTAATGTGATGCATCACAAATAAATACAATACATATACTTTGAACATTTTTTAACTTCTTGAACAACCAAATGGTAAAATTGGATTTTTAAATATATATTTTTAATACAAAATATAAAAGAAAATGCCATTTACATTGACAAATTATCATAGTCATTCTAGACAAAAAGATATATAGACCATATTAATATATATTTAATATGTATAACTTTGGAAATGCATTTCACACATTTAAACAAGAAAAAGAGCTCACATATACACATTATATATTTTTATAGCTTTAAAACAAGGTGGGGTCAAGTCTTCCCTTGTACTTGTACTTTACAATTGTTGTCATGTTATGATACTTTATACTTATTCCTCTGTATTTATGTGACAGCTGTAGTAATTGCAGATTCATATTAATATTACAACATATAACAAATAATGTGGTTTACTATTTTATATGCTTGTAGTATACAAAGTAATTAAAATTAGTCCCACTGGATAATAATATGTAAATAGACCTTGTAAGTCGCTTTGGATAAAAGCGTCTGCCAAATGAACTAAGTAAAGCAAAGTAATATGGATCAGACTACCTCTTCCAGAGCTGTTAATGGTCACCTACAGTAGTACACTCATGACTACTATGTACTGATGGTACTGACCATGGATGCACAGTGGGAGTTCTACAAACAAGTCTTAATCTTTTGCAAAACATAGTATAAACTAGCACCCAGATTTTCTCAGTGTACAACTCCACTTTATGGAGTAATCTGTTAATTTCTATAAACAAGATTTTATTTTTCTCAAAATACTTCTGCCACATTGTTTTGTGGCATATTAATTAATGTTTTTCGGATTATTTGATTATGAGATTATTCTGTAGATACGTCCCTCTTGGGGTGGAGGAGCTGGATTTCTTCCACTGAAAACTTCTCTAGTCTGTCTCATTTCTAGCATTATCAGACTTCAGGCTCACACTAAACATAAATCTGAGCCTTCTTTATGTTTCAAACATCTAACATCTATTTGTCCAACTAGGGTTTTAGATTTATATTTGAATTTGAAATTTCTCTTTTTGGACTGTTGTATCTGGTTACCTTTAGAGATTTGTAGTGTCCCAGTTTTAGAATATTTCTAAATTAGATTCTTGTTTGACAGTCTCCTGACCTGGTTAATTGAATTGTGGAAAAATACTATATTCATTTATAAAGGTAGAAAGGCTCCAAAACCTCATACTTTCAAATTGATTTAGTAAATGATTTAAATAAAAACATTAAATCCTGACATGTAATGCCTATAAGAACAGGATGTAACATTATTAAGGGAGTCTCTCAGTATTTATTATTTTAAATTAGAACAAATGACTGTTCTCCAAATTGTGACAGCACATTGGTGTTAATAAATTAGCAATTCATTGCCAAGTCTGAATATTTATAATATGTCAGTATGCTGCTAATCCCTTGCACCTAATGTCCCTCTTTATTTTATTTGTTTATTTTTTGTTGTCAGGGTTTGAGGGTGTTGCATTAAGAATATCCAGATAAATTATTATTAAAATCAATTTAAATTAGAATAACTAAATATAGCTAAAATGCAATAATATATTATGCAAATGTGAGTGATTAAATTAATTAATAAAGTTAAGAGATATGCTATCATGTCTTGCTATAATTTGTTGTAGACTATGAGAAAGCCCCTTGATGCACTACACAGCAGTTCTATCCAATCAATATTCTACAATCAATAGCCTGAGAATTTAATGTTGTACCCATCATTGCCCGACAGCACTACTATATACTCCACCCATCCATCTTCGCTGCTCTGCCGGGGCAGTTTCCCAGCTCAAAGTACTGCACTGGGGGAATGACAGGTGCATGAGTCTACTCTGCGTTTGTAGTTGTACAAGTTGTCAATAAGAAACGTATTGATGGGGGATTGATACTGAAGGTGCATGCAATGGAGGTGAATGTGTCACAGGCTGTTGGCAGCTCCTCAGGTAGGTTTAACTCACTTCTGAAGACTGAGTTATTCTCTACTTAGGGGTGGTAGTAAAAGTATATATACTCTCTAAAACTAACATAATTTAGTATTCTGAATATGTGTTAGATCTATTATGTACCCATAGTCAGTTCTTATGCAGCACATTTATTTAAAAAATATTAAAATGTAACAGTATCTCACTAACATCTGTCTACTCTAATTGTGTACTGGTGTTAAAATACGCTTGTGTTTAACAACTGCTCATTAAAACAAATGCTCATCAAAATCCTGTAAAAGCTCCACGTATAACTGGCGGGTGAAGAATAATTTAGTTTATGAGACAGATTGTTAATCTACTTGATGATTTATTTATGACATGAAATATTGAATGAATGAAGAGGCAAGTTACTGAAGCTTCATCAGCCAATGGCAGTTTTTGTAAGAAGAGTACACGTGGATGTTTTCTTAAAGTTGTTTTCTGTAAATGAGAAAGGTTCTGTCTATAGAATAATCTTTACATAGGAAACTTATTTACCATTCTACATCGTCACTGCCTTAGTCAATGCACATGGGAAAAGAAACCTGGTAATGTCCTGATGGCTAATGGGACAGTATTTTCACTTGTGTTGAGCCATGTGGATAATTTTTAGCGGTGTGCAGAGAACCTGAGGAGGGCATGGGGGGCACATTGTGAGATGGTGGCTTTGCTGGAAGCTGGGTGTTTACCATAATATAAATCACCAAGCGTTTGAAGTGTGTATCACCCATGTTTTTGGTGACCTCTGACTAATGACTAGTGTACATCAGAATTGTGAGAAATTCCTTTAACTCTTTTAAAGGCAGCTTACACAGGAAAGATGAAAAAAATATGATTTTAATATCAGTTTGGACATCAGCTTTTTAATTATGGAAATTGCAAACCTGTTTTCTTCCTCTGCTTTGTAACAGTTGATTAAGCTGATGGGGGGGGGGGGGGGGAACAGTATAAACTGTGAAATAAAGCTGTATCCTGAAATATTTCTGTTTGAGTTTGGATAATTTAACAATTCCAGGTGAATGTATATCGGTTTGTCATTGAGTCAATGTCCTGTGTTGGAATCATCTTCTTTGTTTTTTGGGGGGGGTTTGCAATATATTTTACAATCATGGATGCTACAGTGTTTACAGACTCTAACCGTTGCTTGTTAATGCATGTTTAGCTGAAGGACCCCAGTGTTTTATCTTTACACAGTGGAAATATATATGGAGAAAGGATTGTTACGATTTTCTGAAACATTTACATGACCTGAAGTGATTACTGCTGACTAATGTAAGCTGTTTAAGATGTGTAAGCCACACAGACTAGATTTCCATTACAGTATTTCCATTACATGAAGTGTTCTGTGAACTGTATACACACTTCCTTTAGCTTACAGGTATTAAGGTTTATTCGATTAACACGTTGCTGGAGAAGATGTTCACCTGACTGCACTTAAACTAAATTACATTTGTTTTATCAGCTGCTGACATTTACATGTTGTAAAGTGCACATATATTGATTTTATAGTACAATCTCCCATTCTTATCAGTATTGTTTGGCTGTGGTGCTTATATGCTTTGATAAACTACACGTGGTTGATGAAGTCACAGATTCCTCAGCATCATGGAGTAGAACTTAGTGACTTGGGCCTTTAAAATGTATTTGTTTAAATAAATAATTATAAACGTGCCAGGAAGTTCACGCAGGAAGTACCTGCTCATCAACTGATCTTAATGTCTCTACACTTCGGAAGTCATCAGGACAGCATATCACTGCACTTAGACTACACAGCTGTAATGGACAAAGCACAGTTTAGGCAAAGTGATTTTTTTCTGGCTGGTAGTTTAGGACTCTGGTGACCTGTGCAGCTGTTTCCATGTCAGTGTAATTTTTTTTGACACTGGCATTGTGCAGTGATCTGTGCCGCATGTTTTTCTCAGTCAAGCACAGCAGGGATTTGAAGAATGCCATATAGTCAGTGAAAATACACTGAATATATACTTTGCAGTCACTCAGACCTTAATGTACTATAACACTCTCTTTTGTTTTCTCAGATTACACAGCCCTCTGGCAGCTGCTGTTGCTGTCACAACTATATGTTCTCATTTAAAATTTAGCACTTAAATAACGCATTGTATTCTCCAGCATGTCTGGCAGCTATGGCTTCCTGTTTGCTCCATCAAATTAGATGCTGAACAGAGATGTTGCTGTTGAACCTGTAAAGAATCATTTCTGAGATGCAAAGTACCTTTGACTGTTGGTCACTCACAGTGTTTGGACACTGAGGGCTGCCCTGGGGCTTTTCCTGTTTGTCTTAATAATGCAGAGTACACACATGAGATGCTTGCTTGGAAAACCCTGGGGCTGATATGTTTAGGATTCCGAGAAGCATAGTTGTCAATGTATTAAGGCAAAAACTGCTCTAAAATGACTTAAATAAAAATAAAAAGGGTTAATAATTAAGTTTTTAATTGTTATGGTTATTCTCCTTCAAACAAGCTACATATTCAGAGGATCTGATGTTTAATTGTCTGAATATCCACATGAATTTTTATCCTAATTTTGTATCTAAAAAAATGTAACTTTACATAATAATTTGAGTCTTACTACTTATAACATCAGAAAAGTCCAACCTGATCGGATGAGTTACAGAGTTGGTTCTGAAAAGCCAGAGGCCTTAGCGTTTAGTGTCAAGTATCAGAGGGTAAAAGGAATTTTAAAGATGTGTTAAAAATGTATGAGTGCAGCAACATGAGAGGGAGAGAGCTGGACTGTTGTGATCACCTACAGATTGTACTAATCTGTACATACAAGCTGTTCAGTTTTTCCACTGATAAACAACTGGTCTTATATATATGTAGCCGGATGGCCTTCAGGATAAAAGCAACAATAAAAATACCTCAACATTATATCAGATTTGTAGACTCGCACTTTAATCGTCACTTTGTCTCTTTGTTTGTGTCTGTGTGCATGTTTTGCAGCACCATGTCATCAGGACAACTGTATGTTCCAGCTCCTGCTGGAGAGTCAGACCTCCAGCTCTTCTGGAGCCGACAGGCATGTTCCTATCAATCCCACCATCAGCCACTCAATGTCCTGGAGCTCAGAGACAGACCAACACTCCAGTGAGTTTTTGTGAATCATGCTGTACATTACTATCCTGACTTTAAGTTTTCTAATGCACAACAAATGTTCATATAAAATATAAACATCCCAAGTTAATACTGAAATTTGAAGCTGTCTCCTTTAATATAGATATATATTATTCTTAGGATGTCTTGCTAAATCTACCCTTAATGAGTCTGTCATCTACAGTAGTTCTGTTTTATTTCACTGGTTTGACTTCAGTATGGATAATTAGCAAACCATCAGTGGTGGTTAAGCTTAATGTGTAGGTGGCATTTTGCATCTCACACACACACACATTAGTAATTATAAACCTTTCTTTGACTTTTTGATGATCAACACAGTTAGCATAACTGTGTTGTTTGGTGGATATAAGTATTATTCAGTGAGCAAATATGGTCCAAAGAATTTCATTGCTGTATATGTGCATGCACGCTGAGGTGAATAATGCAAACACCCCGTATATGGAGCTGTCTTGGAGCTCACAGCTCAGTCAGTCACTTTTATAACCACAAGGTGGCAGTATTGTCTGTATGTAAAACCTTGTTCTCACTGCAGCACTGTCATCTGACCTACATCTCTAAGTAATGGGCAAGAATGGAAGGGATAAAATTTTAAACTGGACTGACCTTATAAGAGCCACTGGTTTATTTATTTATCAACCCAGTGGAATTAATGTACTTGGCTTGTGGTTTAATGGGGTTGGCATTCACAGCCCTGCCACCAGTCCTCAATAAACATCAGTGGGAGGAGGAGAGGTGTGCTGGGCTGGAAGAAAGCAGATGGTATTTCCATCTATGACAGATGCCAGACTACTCCCCAGAATACCAGCACAGACCGAGATTGATAGGGCTACAGACCAGATTGCAGCAGTTAGTTCAGTGTGTACTCGAACGACACAGGATTCCCCCCTTCATGGGTGTCAGATACTGGCTGGAGTCTGCTGTTCTTCCTCTCAGTGTGGTTGACATTGAGATAAGACCGGTGACCTTGTGGATAAACCACAATAATCTCTGTTTGGTTAATATGTATGGTTTGCCATCGTAACCCTTCTAAGATTCTTAGATGTTTTTTTGTCATATGATTTGTGCAATTTAATAACATGCATCCTGTTCAGTTTTTCATCATCCGCACTTCAAACAGATAAATAAGATCAAGATGACAATGCAGAGTACTGGGGCATAAAAATACCCTTCAAATAAACCGTCAATGGTTTTAATTGAATATAATCTACTATATTCTACATTCTCACTACTGTTAGGCCTGCCTATAACTCAAAACACTCTCCTAACAAATCATAATGTTGTGATGCCAGAAGAATGAATATGCACCTGTATTATACAGCTATTAAACTATACTGAAGCCATTTTAATAACCTGCTCAGTTTTCATGACTGATGTAACATTTTCTCCCAAACAAGGAATCTCCTGCCACTCCATCACAGCAGTGATGTGTCAGTGCCGAGCTGTGAGACGTGTAGTAGTAAGCTACGGTATTGATTGTTCTGAGTTTTTCTCACAACCTCAGAGTCTTAAATGCAAACCAAGGCAAATTGCTCAGCATAGAACTGGTGAAATGTTGCACTGTCGCTTGTAATGCCATTTTGGTGAATTCTTTGTGTGAAGTTAAATGACAACCTCAAACTGTGTCTTAAAACAACAAGCAGGTGCCAGTATGAACAAGGAAAAGGTTTTTGCTTGCTATAATCATTCTTTGTGTTTATACTGACCATGGAGAGATTACTTCACAAAGTTCTTGTTTCATAGGTTACTGACCTATAGATCTGGATTCAGATATGTATATCACACTTAAATTAAGCTAAACCAGACTGAGATGCTTCAATCAACTGAATATCTTTTTTATGATGAGGAATTTGTACTATATGGCTGCAGCTTTGGAAGATATTTGCTTCATATAACTAATTTGGAAGGTTGAAGTCACACATTGTCTTCTCATTAGTGATTCAGTACATTTTTGGGACAGAGTTTGGCCCACATTACCTACATATGAAGCATATTGTGTATGGGTTTCTTTTAAAGGCTTGGGAAAATTATTACAGCAAGTACACCCAGTTTCAGTGCACATATGAACACCTCACTTATGTTTTGGGAAAAAAATGTGAATCTATCCTTTAAGCTTGACTGTGACTGTTGACATCAAACTGCAGTTTGTGTCAGCAACACAAGGTATTGTTATCAGTATTTTATGTCGAGGATTACACGATGTCCCATGGCTTTAGAAAATCTTTTTGCCTTAATACATGGTAATCTGTGTCAAAGGATTTACAGTGCTGTGAAAACGTATTTGTCTCCTTCCTGATTTTATTTCTTTTTTTTTGCATATTGTCACATTTAAATGATCACTAAACAAATTTTAATATTACACAAAGACTTTTGGGCAAATATTCTGTGAACCAATGAGACAAAGGTTTTAGAAGGTGTACATGTTACATCTGGTGTAAAACTAACACAGGATTTCATAAAAAGAACATCATACCAACAGTCAAACATAGTGGTGGTAGTGTGATGGTCTGGGGCTGTTCTACAGCTTCAGGACCTGGACGACTTGCCATAATGAAACCATGAATTCTGCTATCTACCATAATATCCTGAAGAGGAATATCCAGCCATTAGTTTGTGACCTCAAGCTCAGGCACACTTGGGTTTTACAGCAGGACAATGATCCGAAACACAACACATCTGCATGCCTCAACAAAAAAAACTAAATTAAGGTTTTGGAGTGGCGTAATTAAAGTCACCAGTTAATAATTCAAGTGTGACAAATATAAAAAAAAAAATCAGGAAGAGGGCAAATACCTTTTTCACAGCACTGTATTTAGAATATTTTTTAAAGATCCCAGTGTCTAAGGACCTTTTATTTTCTTTAGTGTGAAACTATGTTGACTTCAAGCATAAAAATGAAATTAATATTCCTACTGAGAATAATTTTTAACCAGCATTCACTGCATTATATCTTAGTACTATAGAAGAAATGGAACAAGCAGCTTTCAGCGCAGGTAAAAGAAGAGACTGACGTACGAATCAATACATGACTCGTAGGTCCATTTGATTTCTGCTGCCCCTGGTAATTTCCCGCAGCTTATTTGGAGTCAGTAAATCAGGACGGAGGGGGGACGTGTCCGTCTCAGGACCTCCTCCGCCACCGTCACCATGACAACAGCCGTGGATGGTGATGATGGGGAGCTGAGGGGGGAGCATGCGGAGCTGAGACAGGTGTTGCTGGGGTTTGCGCATCGCCCGTGAGATCGTTGGCAGGATGGGAGCTGAGAGAACACACCTACGCAACCCCACCACAGTTTCCCATGTATTCTGCAGTTTTGCTTTGCGAAATACGGAATTTAATTAGCGCTGGAAACCAACTGAACGTCGCAATGGTGCACCACTCGGGCTCCATCCAGTCCTTCAAGCAGCAGAAAGGTTGGTCGCTGATGTGACTATTTCGCGTCCAGTAATTATAAGATTCGTTTTTGAGCTTGAGTGTGAACTGTGATGACTTTTTCTCTCTAGTTAAGTAGTTTGTGATGTGAAATGGTACTCCGACCTATCGGACTCCTTACTTACTCTAAGTGTGACGCAGAGTTGGACGTTTTGGAGCCCATTTCTGAACCTTGTGCCCTTTGATATTTTAAGCACTACTTTATGTTACCTTGACTGAGTCACTAAGTCATTATGCGTTTGCAGTAGGATACAGTGATCCAATTACAACAAATATATTATACATGACTAAATCTATTTGAAATAGTTCCAATTTAGAAACCTATTGAAACCACTTTTGTTACAACAATGGTTGCAGCTGTAATGCTGCACAGGTAAATGAAATTACCTTTGCACATAATTCAACCAATGTAGATCTTAGAGAGGTTGTCTTAGTAAGGTTTGCACTTGCAGTGAGTCATGTCCATATTAATCAGCTTTAAGCAACCTGCTTAAACATTCACAGCTTTACATTGAAGCTCATATAGATGTGTTTTGAGGAAATAGGCAACAATATGCTAAATAGTTTGTACTAATGATGGGGTAGCTTTGTTGAATACCACAACAAGTCTGAAATATCTGCACTCAGGCTTTGTAGTTGTGATTGTAATAAAAAAATTGAGATTGTTAAAAGTTCCTGTCATGCAGTCAAAGAGATCACTGTTAGAGCTAGTGAAAAAGGAATATGAGACATCAGACTCCAGCTCATATTGATGTCCATTTGGACTCTTTGCATTCTGGACTGGAAATGACTTAATATAGATCCTGTAACAAACTGTACAGCGAGAGAAAGATAATTGATCATGTGAACATTAAAGAAAATTTCATCAATGCTTTAAATAAATGAATCAAGTCTTTAATTTGAGCCATCAATTCCAGCTAGATTACAGTGACACACTAGTATTGATTTTAGTCTGGGGTGCTTTAGAGAACATTAGTGGTTCTTTAATGCTTCATATTAATTATTCATGTGCGGGCTGTCTAAATTTAGAAAAAAAGTGAGGAAATATCTTATTTTCATGCTGGCACAAGCTCATAAATGACCTTTTTGTGTTTTTATACCCAGCAAAGGTGGATGAATGGGTCTATCCCCAGGCTTCTGATGAGAGGGTGCAGAACTGAGAAGCCAAAAAAACCTCATGTGTGAGGGATGCCCTGCTGGAGAGAGTGTTAGCTCATCAGCTGTAGCTCTCCCTTTTCTGGGTTTGAGTGTGAAAACAAACATATAAAAAGGAATCAAACTTCTGCCATCCTCAGGCATAATCTAAACTGTACAATATGAATTATATTGGTTTAGAGTTTGATAGTTTTGATAGTTGATCATTTTTCTAAATAGAATTGTGTTCTGATCAAGTTATTTCTGTGTTGCTGTTTCAGAGCAAATCTTAACTCCTGACATTATACATCACAGAGTGAACCACATTCTGGATTCTACTCAGCCAACAGGAATTGCATTGCAAAAGATGTTATCAGATTTATGTAAAAATCTAACTACAAGCTCAAGGGCCTACCCAGCATTTCAGTGACTGCTAAGTGCACCATTAAATTCAAGGCAAAAGCAGTGAATATAGGCTTACAAAGTCCAGCTAAGCAATATTCATAAATTACACTGCACTTGCTCAAACACAATCATCAACACCATAAAAGAGTATTAAAAAGCAAAAGGCTGAAAATGCCTGCTCAGCTATGAAAGCTTAATCTTTGCATTTGAGGTGAGCACGCTTCCCTTCGCGTCACCGGAGCCAAGCCTTTACTGCTTTGTGGGCGGATCAGCGGAATCTGATTATTTATTTTAAAATCAACTGGAAGCCAATAAAAGGAAATTATAAGGGAATTAAATATCTCTTCAAGTTCCCCTAAAAAGCCTGTCTGTTGAGCAGCAGGTGGGAAAATAATTTTGGATGAAGACAGAAGAAGGGCTAATTATGAAAACATTAGATTGGTAGATGAACATAGATCACTTAGCTGATAGAAAATGCAGCTACATACTGAATCGATGATTCACGGCCATCTGAAAATACTTTCCAGGATTTGAATGAATTTTCAAATGTTCTTTGGCAGACTAAACAGCAACAATATAGATTACCAGTTAATCGTTTAGGTCGTTTTTTTTTCCGGCAGAAATGTCAAACATTTGCTGGTTCCAGGTTTTTATGTGAGAATCAACAGCTTTCCTGTGTGCTTTAAATAACAACTACATCATTTGTGGTTTTATGACATCATTGACATTAATGATAGATTTCCTCTGTTTCTGTTGTTTTAAAGACCAAACTATTAATTGATAAATTAAAACATGAATTGGCAGATTCATTCATAATCAATATAATGTGAACATGTCTCTGTGGTTGTGTGGACAAATCTTAGCTTGATACCATCATTGTGAGAATATTTTGATCAGTCCTCACAAATTCAACAGGATATTTTAGGGTTGAGACTTGGTTTTAGGGTAGAGATAAGAATTAGGTTTAGTTTAAGGTTATGGTTTAGGTTAGTTATTTAGTTGTAATGATTAAGATTACAGTAAAAGGCAAATGCATGCATTACTGTTCATCAGTGTGTGTTCTGAAATTAGTACTCTGTTAGACTTACACATTGTATGTGTGCATATACACTAAATGTGTATTAACTGTGTCTAAGTGTGTGTGTGTGTGTGTGTTTATAAACCTTTGGTTGCACAGTACTAAGCAGGCCACCTGTTCTCTTATGCAAGCTGGCAGATGGTTTTATAGATAGAAACATTCATTTCAGGACAGATATGGAGAGAGCACATATACACTATCATCTGTGATTTAAACAAGCTACTGTAGAATATTAGGCAAACATTAGTTTTATGTGAGATGAGTTGATCCATTCTATTTAAAGTGTTTTTTTTCTCTTTTTGTTATCGAATAGTAGCATGCCAGGTAGACAAACAGTTTACAAAAAGAGGCTGTTTTGTTCTAGAGTGTATAGTCTGACAGTTACAGCTTTAACACTTTCACAGTCTTTAAATAGTCAGTGATTGTTTTGTTGCTAGGTTATAAGAACAATACAAGCAGAAGTTTGTTGGAGCCCAAAGTTATTCTGCAGTTTAATCACGTCTGCAAAACCCAATGTTCCTCTGTGAACTTTTTGCTTAATATTGTTTACACAAGCTATTGCAGTTCTTCGGCAGTCCCAGCTGAGGTGTGGACACAACAGAGGTTTTGCTGAAAATCGCATGACATAACATAAATTACAAACAATCAGGCATAGACGGTGTGTTGTTAAGGGAATGGCAATAGGAATAGGAAGTATACAGAATGAGAGAGATGGAAGATGTTTAATCTGCTCAAGTGATGCAACCCAGAGGTTGTGCCAGGATTGTGTAATAGGGTCCTGAACTGTTTAAACCCCGAGTAAAAGTGCCATCTGCTCTGAGGTGTGTTTACGGTCAGGCTTCTGGGCTCAGCTGCACGTGACAGACGACAGCAGATGACATTGTCTGTGAGGCAAATTATCATCGATTGTACTTCAGGATTTTTAAAACATTTTTCGTGTTGACCAGTGTCCCAAAATCACAATTATGTCCAGTATGATTCCAGCCATTATCCTAATCCCTTGTTCTCTTAAGGGTGGAGCCTATCTGAGCTGTCATTAGGCGAGAGGACCAGTCCATTACGGGGCAGACCTATAGAGACAGACAACACACTCACGTTCACATCTTTGTGCGAGAACCCAGAGAAAACTCTGACAGACATGGGGAGAGGAGAACAACAAAGGAGCTCGGCCGGCCAGTGGATTTGAGCTCCACGTAAAAGTAAAAGTAAATGTAAAAGTAAAACATGACAAGGGGTGAATTTTTATAGTTTCTGCATAAAATGATGATTTTTCCTCACTGGTGGTTAAAAATAGCTAATTTCATCACACATATTAGCTTCAGCTCAAACAGTAAGTTGGATTGTATCCTTTAGCTGCAATCGACCGTATGTCATTTAAGTTACTTTTAAGATCTTAAAGACATTTCACCTCCCATCCAGAAGGCTTTATCAATACTAAATGACTGGTTGGAGTAGCAGGTTTATAAACCCTGTGGAGTCCACAAGTCAATAATCTGTAACCAAGCAGACTTTATTTACAATATTAGTTGGCTACTTAATTTATTCTGTTCATAATTTTTTAAATTATTGATTAATTAGTAGTCAGAAAATAGCAACACTGTGCCAGTTATGTGTATTGTATTGGTCAGCAAGAATAGTTGGTGTGCCTCGAGTACTAACTGTTTAACATAAGATATGAGCTGAATATTCAGTGGCTGCTAACGATACTTTTCTAATCCTCCCCGTGAACTCAGCTCTGTCTATGTGTTCTTTGATATGATGCCAGGCAGAAGATGAAACACACTCTAATTGCTCAGAGAACATTTCTATAGGAGATGCTGCTGGCCTCGCCTCAATCCTGCCTCCACGTGATCATTTTATAAACACACCTAAGCAGTTTTTTGGATGTTTGTGTGTGTGTTTAACTGCTTTCCCGACTTGTTTGGGATCCTCTGAAATGCACTCTATAAGGGGAGAGCAATTATGATGTGTGTGTTCCTGATGAAGGTCCTGATGCAGAAGGTTCCTCAGATGAAAGCTATGATGCTGAAAGTGCAACAAGCTTAACATGGATGAATAATTGAAGGTAAAGAATGAGGAAACGTAGAAGCATGATGGGTAACAGCCCACTGACCTGAATTCAGCACCCTTGCAGATAATATCTAGATGCTTGAGTTTCACAGTGACTGTGGACAAATGTGACTCAAAGAAAAAAGTAACATTTCTTTTTATACATCCTGGATACTTTTACACCAATGCTTCTAATATCTGGCAGCTTGAAATTGATCATAGACTCCTTGACTTTTTTAAGATTAAATATTTATTCTTACAGCTAGCCCAGAGTATACTGCAGGGAGAAGTGCTGTGACACTGCCAGGAATATGTTTACATTTTAAGGCAGAAATAATCGATAAGACCATAACAAACCAATAACGTCTGTTGTTGACTTTTATATAGACACAGAATATCATACCAACACACATGCCCTGAACAAAACACATCCTTTTAAATCTCACATTACAAGATCGTCACGGACAAACCGCATAGGAGAGATCCAAATCCTGGATCATGAGCTTCCCTGAAGCTTGTCCAGCTCCCCCTTGTATGACCCTGAGTGATTGTTTGTGAGAGACACACACGGGATTGTCATCAAAGCCCTCTGTCACACTGATACAGAGATAATTCTGTTTTAGTTTTTTTTTTTTACTTCACAGCATGTGTCCGCTCTCTGGGCCTTTGATCTGTTTCTTTATTTCTCTCTCCTCTGCTCCCTCATTCGTACGCCTCGTGCAGGACTCACAGACACCCAGTGACAGACTATACTAACACAAACACACACTCACATACAGTCCACGCACACACACACAGGATTAACTTTCTCCTGATAAACCAGTTTTAGCTAGCGCACAGCAAGATTAAACACAGGATTTCACATCAGATGAACCCTTTATATATTTATATAGACTTAGAGAATGCCCTGTCTTCAGAATGTGCTGATCAGCTTTCTGCTCTGTGACAGACTTCATAGACTCTACCTGCATGAGACGTCAACGTATGGGAACAGGGCAGTGATTGTCACACAACAATTATATCATTAATATCCACATAGGCTGAAAGAAACTAAGCATACTCTCAAATTTCCATGGAAGCAATTTCACATAACACCAACCCCATCCACTTTGTGTGTCTATTTTAAACTTTAAGGGTCCTTTGGGACCACCAAGTCTCACTCCTTCGGGCCATTAGTTTTCTCTGCTCTGATGATGACAATCTGAAACATGTTAAGCCTTGCCCTTGTCTTTTGGGATGATATACACCATCTAGAATCCAAACACTCTGTTTTTGAAGCAGCTACTACACAGCAGCCATTTTCTGTATTGATCAGCATAATGGAAAGAAAGCAGGCAGGGTCTTCTATCCAAACACTATTTAGACCAATTCTCAGAAACCATGAAAACATTGTGTTTTAGGCTTCTGGGTAGAAGCTCAGCTCTCTCAGCTAGCACAGATTTACAGTCCAGTCATGTTTTTAAAAATCTCATTGCAGACGTTATTGGTGCACTATGAGTATTTAAAGAACAACAGCTGAACAACCTACAGCTCAGGGTTGAATTGGAAATGCTGGATTAATTCAAATATGAAAGGAAGCAAAGAGGAACTGAGGAATATACCACCACAATAGCACATACAGATCAAATTATATGAGCCTGAACACAAGTTAAATTTCTGACATTGACAAATAGGCTCTTTATTGAAGGCAAAAGACAGCTACACAGAACAAGTGTTGTGGTTTTTTCATCTTAAACAATTTTCTTAATTTTTTCTGTTGAGTGTACTGAACCCATTTTTACATTTTTTATAGGCTTAAATATCTATAGCTATAAAGTTTTGCTAGTATGGTTGACACCTTCTGTGGGCAGCAGTCTCTATATAGTAATCACCAAGCATTTACAACTTTCAATAAACAGTACATCACTCCCCTCATTTTGCACTTTGAAGACAACACATTCAAGTTATAATCCATCTCTGCCTGACTATTGGCTGAATTTGGTTTTAATGCACATGGAAATTCCTCAATTATTCATTATGTAGCTTTTGTGGGGCTGCACAGAAATAAACATTGTGATTAGTGGTTCCCTTGAGTCCACAAGCTAATATCTTTAACTAACTCTGTTCTTACCCAAATGCACTGGGAAGTCCCTTTCGGATCAATGTATTTAGAATGAGTGCATGTCACTGTGGAGCTTGCAGTGGCCCTGTGGAAGCAGAGAGTAAATTATCAATGCAGCTCAGTGTGTCAGGAAGGTCACTGAGAGAATTCCTCTCTAGAGGTGAAAGAAAGTCACGTTCTCATTTAAAAGAAAGCGGGGGACTTTATTTAATGAGTAAATATATCAGGAGCTGCAGCGTGACTCTGGTGTGAAGGTCGGGTACAATATCCTCCTTTCATTGCTGGACATTGTTATTGTTGCTAACCTTTGACTCAAACCTTTTCAGTTTGTCATTGCAGTGTTGTTGTAGTGTCACTTCTCACTTTCTCTTTTATTGCCACTATAACCTTGAAAATAACCTCTACTGATATAAACAAATGCTAATGAAAAAAAAATCAATGTAACAGCACTCATTAATGTTGCTAAATGTTTGTGGTGCAGCGTCACGCTATTCATCTTCTGGTGTTGAACTGTGTTATTTCATGGATGGGGCAGTACCGATAATTTGAATGCACTCCAGTATGAAGGACAGACATTATCACCACCACCACTGTAGCACATAAAAGGATTTCTGCCTCCCTTTCTTTTGTTCATCCACTCTCTTGATTTCAGTGAGTGCTCTAGATTTGTTAAGTACTGTAAATATAATTTCTTATATTTCATTTTTTTTTCTTTAACTTTTTTTTGTCTTTACACATTTATGCAGAGCAATGATCCTTGTTTGTTTTTACATTTTGCAAGATAAAATATAGTATGGAATAAAAATGACAATAAAATAACCTTTTTTTAATTGAATAATGAGTTTGATGTAAATATGCTTCTTGGCTCAACAAGTCAAAAAGACCATAACATGGAAATTAATCTAACAAATGTTTTATTGTTGCTGTTGTTTTTTGGAAAACTGCATCCATCTTTACTCCAAGTGTCACCGACTAAAATACAGTATTAGAGTAGTCTTATTTACTATATCAGTGAAAGCATACATACAGGTCAACGTGGTATTTAAGTACAAGTAGTGAAATGACATCCATTCTTCTTCGATCTCTTTCATCCACAGGCATGCACACCAGCATCAGCGAGATCCTGAAGGAGAAAAGCCTGAAGCCGTCTCGCCGCAGCCTTCCCTGCCTGGCACAGAGTCAGACTCATCCAATCAACCTCAACCACTTTCTGTCTGTGCCTCTGAGCCCGGAGACTAAACCAGAGGTTGAGGGTCTGAGTCAGAGCATCAGCACTTCTTGCAGCCTGCTCCCCCCACAGACAGGTCAGTCCTTAAGAGTAACTTACATCTTTCTAAACTTATGAGTGGGTAAGATGTTTGAGTCATAAGAGAGTTTTATATTTTCCAGTGTAGATATCTGCAGGGTTGCAACAGTACAACGTATGACAACAAAATGATTTTAAAAGTAAATTATTCTAATTCTCTTTTAAAAAACAATCATATTAACTTTCATGTAAAATGAATTTTAGCCACTGAAATATTTTATGTCTGTCATTTTTCTTCTCCTTGCCTTCTCTGTTTATTGTTCTGATTCTACAAGATTTTGCAAGTGTTTTGCATCTTACAACCTCTTTTCCCATATCTGCAAGTCATGTAAAACATACAGTAAACGTGATTGTAATTGCTTTAGTTTGAAAGCAATTTTTCCTCTTCCTTTCTTGATGTAGGATTTCAGCTGCTCAATTGTGTGTCCAATTTTATAGTTTTTTTTTCACTTCACATTGCAGCTAATGTCATCAGTGGGTGACAAGTCTGGACTGCAGGCAAGACAGTTTAGCACCCACACTCTACAGATCAATGCTGTTTGTGGCATCCGTAATTTCCAAAAAGAGTGTAAAAGTTTGATGACCAACCACAGAACACTTTTCTGCTTTCAATGTCTCAGTACAGCTTAAATGAGCTCAGGCCAAGAGAAGGTGGCAGCAACCTTATTGATCCCTGTCAGAGCAGTTTTATGCACACACAAGCTGCACTGAGTCGCACATTAAGTGTGAGTTCCCTACTTATTGTCCTGAAGTCCTAAAATCCTCAATTACAAGGCTGTGGAAGCAACGGCTAACCATATTCACAGTTATCTATTTAAAGCTGAATAGATAATTTTTTATGTGTTTGAGTTACCTATAAGTAAACTTTCTTATTTAGTATCTTATGATGCAAACTATCAGTGTTATTCTATTGAATTATTGTGTTACAATTACGTTTCTCTCCATGTATCTTATATCTATATTTTGTTATATATTGTTAACATTATTGTCTGTGCAATTCGTAATTCTCTCCATACAGTGCAATGAATGTTTTGCTTAACAGAGACACAGTTAGTTAAAACACAGATCTTCATATTGGTGAAGACATTTAAGGCGTGTGCATATCATTGATTGAGCACATTGTGTTAATGCCGCAGGACATTTAGAAAACACACATTTAGACACGTCGTGTGTCTGTTCATACAGCAAATGAGATAGTGTGGGAGAACACTATTCCGAGAAAAACAATACATTCCCGTGCAGACAAATGAAAACGTGTGATGTTGAGAGGAAATGATTCAGTCTTATTATATCTTCAAGAATATTCATAGGCCACTGGCAGTGAGAAACAGGCTATTTAACCTTGTAGCGTGGAGACAGAAGGCTAGAGTTTAAAGGGACCAACCAGCATCCCTCCTGTGAACACTGTACTGTACGTGTACAATTATTTTTGTATAATTTAAGTGATATATTTCATTATTTTATTTTAATGTTTTAGTTTCAGCTGGATAGTTTAATTTGAAATTATTCTTCTACTTCTTCTTACTTTTACATTTTTACACTGCTTGGTTGTGATCTTAAAATGGCCAAAACACAGGACAGGTTTGGAACACTCCCAGCTTGCTACTATAGGAGAATAAAGCAGACCTGACCAGAGAAATAATTTTGCATTAGGACTAAATAAGTTCTGTCCTGTCAACACGTTGGCAAGAGACTCTGTATTAACTTCTCTTACATGACATTGTTAAGTGCTAAGAAAGACGTTTGTTTAGTTCCTTCTGAATAATTCTGGTCTGACTGTGGAAATAAGAGACTGTCACAGATTTATTGAAGTAGACTTCAATTCACAGTATAGTGAAATATTACATCCTCATATAGCTGACATGTTCATCTCTTAGAGTGCACCAATTTTGAGTCTGTGCCATGAGCCATATAAAATCATGTTGTTTTAGCCTCATACAGTAGACAGTAAAAGTAAATACAGTAAATGTACATTGTAAATTTCCCTTCCTTATAAAAGGTATAGATACTATCAAAAATTAGAAAAAAACATTGCAAAAGAGGTAATATTATTTAGCTATGTAGACTTCTTTCTTCATGTTCCTGGTTTGCAAAAAATCTAATCAGGTTTTACAACACTGAGCTTCTGGAATATTTAGTACAGCAATTCTTTGTACAACCTGTCCTGTTTGTCTTATCTGGCAGTGTGGGTTTAACAAAGCTGTGCACATCAGGGGGAGATGTAAAGATTCAGGAAGGAAATAAATACGATTAGCACACTTTCAACATTGGTGCATGAATCTGTTAAATTGCATTAAGATGTTGCTCTGAAGCTGGCACTCACCTCTAAATAACTTGATTTTTATTTAGCTCAGATCTAATGTCAATGTTGGCAATCAGATTAAGCAAAATATTGACTCAAGCAACAGCGAATGAGTTGATGCAGGTAGTGCACTTTGTGTGGTACCAGTTCAGTATCTGTCTCATTGATCGTGTTGTGTCTGTGTGCAGCAGATGAGGGCAAGGATCACTATGTGGAGGAGTCAGAGGTGACTACGTGTGAAACAAGGGCAGATGAGTCAATTCCACTTCAAAAGCCTGTCACTCGTGCTAAATTAGAGGCACGCACATATTCTCTTCAGGTACCACACATCCAGTAATCCACAGTTATTGCCATTAATTTTTACAATGTTGCTGTTTTGTCACTGAACACTGAGAAGCTTTAAGCATTAGCAGCCATGTGTTTAGCTCCCTCACATCTAAAACTCAGAACAATTGTTGCTGCAGGGAAAGACTCCAGCTGGTTCCTCTGGGCTCTTTTTCCGAGATGGGAAAAAGCGTATAGACTATATCCTGGTTTACAAGAAGTCTAGTCCACAAGTGGAGAAGAGGTGCACTTTTGAGAAGAATTTGCGTGCTGAGGGTCTGATGCTGGAGAAGGAGGCAAGAATTATTTGTCTGTTTTCCAGACTTTGGTTGGCTTGATTTATCAACTTGCTTCTTAAACTCCTGTGTTTCTTTTTCATTTCCAGCCCTCCTTGACGAACAATGACATCATGTTTGTGAAGGTCCATGCTCCTTGGGACACCCTTTGCAAATATGCAGAGCAGATGAACATCAGAATGCCGTTCAGGTACCTGCAGTTAAAGAAATAAACATGTTTTTGTCTGTGGCTGGCAAAGTCATCCAGCATCTCTAACTTGTCTTTCTTTTCCTTTTTAAGGAAAAAATGTTACTTTACAGACCGGAAGAGCAAAACATTGGGCAGGTAAGTGGGATTATTTCTCTCTGTTGCTATCTGGTGGCAAGAAACTGGATGCTTGGTGTCTCTAACAACTGTCATGTGCAGCCAAGCTGTGAGGCTTCAGTAATGTGAGCTGTAGATAGTGTTTTATAGTTATCAGTCACTTCAGTAAAGAAGAGAAACAGAGAAGCTTTGAGTCAGGCTGCAGTTGTCCCTTGTAACATGTAACCGATGTAACTATAATAAAATGTAACTACATTTTTATTTCCAAAACAAGTCCTGTCATAAAAGCACAGCATCCCCCACATCAGGTGCATTGTTAAGATTACAATACATTAACTCACCGACAGTGATGGAGCTTTTCGTTAAACTTAAAATAAATGGAGCTGCACCAGCTTATTTGCATGCTATTTTTAGAGGCACGCTTGCATTTTGATGTGATGTTAAACTGTTGTCCAAGCTTTGTACAGTACTCTTTTCATCTCTTTCCTTCTCAGTGGAATTTAGATAGAAACAGTCTAATAAAATCACTGAAAGAACATTTTTGCATCTTTTTTGTGTTGAAGACTAAAACCTTTTGTTGACATACTGTATGCACATATTAATACAAACCATCTTATTGTTTAGACACCATAAAAAACATTTCTAAAACTGTGACATATTTCACAAGGGATTTTTTTGGTCTGCTTCTACTGCCATGCACCAATCAGGACTTAGCACTTTAATTCAAACCTGAGTGACTTTTCTTTTTTTAAAGAATTGTATTTTTTTATATATAAAGACACACAAATTGTAATCACACGTTCAGAAGCTTTAAAACTGAAGTTAATACAGTTCTGCAAGTAGATGTTTACCTATACGTTTTCATTGTAAAGCTTTGACCAGGCAACATGTGTGATATTCCTGATCTTAAAGTTCAGATAGTTATCATTCATTAAACTGCAAACGGGTGACTCACATTGCTTCTATTTTTTGACTGTCTTATAAACCAAACTGATGATAAATGTGTCATGTTTTATGATACTCTGGTACACTGCCATAGAAACAGAATGGAATTACAGATGATAGATTTGAAAGATGAAGAAGCTGACAATGTGGACAAGGCTTATTTTGTTATTTCACATTCCTATGGTACTGTGTGTACATATTAATGGTTATGCTTGAAGTAAACATACACAGAGCAGACAAAATCACACAGACAAGAATCACTCGCCCACCTGTCCAACTGAGAACAAAGCACATGAAATCTTGTGTGAGCATAGTCCATGTCATTGTGAAGAATGAACCCACTGTGTTTTCCTCACAGCATCTTTCACTAAGCTGTTGTTCTTAAAAGAAAAATCTACCCTAGAGTAAATAGGCCTTATGTGTTTACTAATGGTCTGTCGCTAACTCCTGTCCCTGTAAAGCTGAACTAATGGGCCGTGTGCAGGTGGTGACAGCTTAGTGGATAGTTTATTTGGATATCATTCGGTACAGTACCTGTCCTCTTCAAAACAACATTCATAAAATGCTCTCTGCCAACAATGTCTGTTCCCTCACAGTTCCCATTTATATTCATTCAATGCATATGAGAGCAGCAGCCAAACAAATTAGTCACCAACCTCTGGAGCAAATCTAGAGACGCAATGAGAAAATGTTATGTAGCCAAGTGATTTATAACCACACAAACAATATTGTCCTAGGAATAGAAGAACAAACAAAGGACATAATATCTCAAAAACTATTTTTAGGACACTGCAGACATTTCGTGCAGATGAGATGATTTGTGATAACTTTGGTGATCAAAGAAAATCAAAATTTCAGTTTATCCAATGTTATGATTAAAGCCAAAATATCTGTAAATTAATCATTAGCATGCTAACACGCCCAGCTATGATAAGCATGGAAAACATTCTATGTGCTAAACATCAGCATGTTAGTTTTGTCAGTGTGAGCACATTAGTGTGCTGATATGAGCATTTACGTATCTACTAATCTGGGTGTAGGCTCTTAAGTTAGGGAGTTAATTCATCATCTTATCCTCAATGGCTGTAATATGAAAAAAATCATTTCTGTTGTATTTATTTATCCTGGATCAGTGATTCAGAGGCTCATGAAGTGAAAATGAAAAATAGTAGTCATCAGGGGGCCTCTGTGTGTGTCCATAGTGAGGATGAGGTGGTGCAGGGTTGTCGGGGTGGCGTTAAGGGAAAACGTTTGGAGCCACTGTTCCACATCAAAGAAAACAATCTTCGTGTTAATCTGTGCTGTTAATCCTGTTTCTTCGCGTGTGCGTGCAGCAGGTTTCATCTAAGATATCGTCAGATGAAAAGCTGGCTTCCCAAAAATCCCATGAAGCTGGACAAAGAGGCCTTGCCTGACCTGGAGGAAAGTGACTGCTACACAGCCCCCTTCAGCAGAGCACGCATGCATCAGTAAGGAGAACGTACACGTGAAACTCACACACACTGTCAGTGTCACATAATGAGACTGAGTCTGTGTCAGTCGTGTTAGCTGAAATTCATCACGCTCTGTATCCCCAATTTCTATCACATTTTCACATTCATTCATGTCCTGAGCTCTTGATGCAGAACTTGGAACTGAGGATATGAAATTTGCACTATGAGGCCTTGGATATTTTAAAGCTTTGAGCCTAAACTCAGAAGCCAGAATGATAAAGACAAGTTGATCATGAATAAGATATTGAAAGAAAGCAGCAGACGTCCATGAAATAATTAGATTTCTCCTCCATTCCTTCCTGTGTTATTGTTGTTGTGGGTTTCAGTTCACTTTTAAAGCTTCTGTGTGATAAAGGGCATCATCTAATCTGATTTGTCAGTGAATCATTTCCACTTTTATTTTGCTTGTCAGCCTTGATGTTTTTGGAAAATAACGATGCTGAAATTAACATAAACTTTCCAGCACATTTTCAGTTTCATGAACTCCACGTTGTGATACTGATATACTGTTCCATGATGAATCACTAAAGGGATGTGTTGTTATTTTCTTCCAAAGCTTCACTATCAACAACAGAGAGACCTTCTTCTCCAATTCCACCAGAAGCAGAATAGTTCATCATGTCCTGCAGCGCACCAAGTACGAGGACGGAAAATCAAAGATGGGTGAGGCGCTGAACTTGCTGCTTTCTCTCCCTTTTCCTCAAATACAAATATTTTTTTTGCAGTGTCTCTTTTATATTTAATAATATAATCAATCGTTGTAATCATATATCCATCATAATGACCTATTTAAATATATTTATTTACAGCGAATGAGGCAGCAAAGAGGTTCTTTGTTGATTTTACAGCTTCATTCACCAGTAATTTAGTAACCCACTTAGAATCAAGCTTAATGATTGATGCCAATTAGCAGCAGATGAACAAAGTACACAGAGTAAGTCTAATTTATGTTAATTGTATTTTTCTACGTTAGTTATTATCTCTACTAAAACAAGTACATGCATCAATGACAGAGATATTTTTAGATTTTGTTGTTAATTAGCTTCAGTGCGGGTTTGTAGGGCAGTGGGGGAAATCATCCCTTTTTTATGGGGGGATTAAACGTGGGCTGCTGCTGAATCTCCTTCTGTCTGTTTCCTCTCAGTATCAGCACTTACCTAACTGTCTGTCCACTCCTACTCTACTATCATGTCTGACATCTACTGACATGTTTTGCTGATTTCAAATTTGGCCTTGAAGAGCTGGAACGGATTTCATATTAATATTTTAAAACTCTTGACCACTCTATTTTCAATAAATGCGATCAGCTCTACACTAAGAGTGGAAAATCCTTTTCAAATCCACCCTTCCCTGCTCCTTCTATCACATTTTCTACAGTTTCAATCAGGAGATGAGAATCAGAATGAATTCACTATTGCCCTGTGAACTTAGCACCTCATTCAGTAGTGCTTCATGCAGTACAGTACCTGCAGCCATGTTAGATGCAGTTTAGTTAGTTTATTGTGACTGAGACAATTGTTTACAACCTTTGTCAATCATGGTATGGGCACCAAGTAATTATAGTTCCCCAAAAGAAAACAAGGGAGAAGGTTGTTTTAAAGTGCTTGCAGCGACTTGAAATTCTAACCTGAGTGTTTTGAGCCTCTAATGTGCTTGTCTAATGCAGCTTGTCAGTTACATAATAGAGTAAATTGTTGAGTAAATCAATCTCTCACCAGACCCCTCTCTCACTTATGACTGGTGCTGAATTTTTAATGTGGAGTCCTTGTGCTACTCCAGCTGTTATGTGTTCTTTGACATGACGTGCTTTACGTGACTGTAGGTATCAACCGGTTATTGGGCAACAGCACGTATGAGGCTGCATTTCCTCCACATGAGGTACTTTTATTCGTACACAAATTAATACACACTTTTTTAAATTGTGTAGTTTCACCTGTAATGTTGGTTCCTATACTTTTCTTTTTTTTTGTCAGGGTGGTTACAAGAGCAGACACCCAATTAAGACTCACGGTGCTCAGAACCACAGGCATCTTCTGTATGAACGCTGGGCTCGCTGGGGCATCTGGTACAAATACCAACCTCTGGACCTCATCAGGTAGTCAGCTTTAGAGCAGAAATACTCACACAATACTTCACCACAAAGTGTTTTGGGATATTTACCTAAGCTCTAGTGTCCTGGTTATGAACCCTGTCCTGTGTTTGATCATGTTCAGGATGTGTTATTTGAAAAGAACATAAAGTAACCCAGTTGTTTGCTGCATGCACTGAATAATAATAATAATAAAGTGATCTACGTTTCTGATAACTGCCTGCTGTCTGCACAGGTTTGTTTATCACTCTGAAGTGATAGTTTTTTAATAGTTGAGGATCAGTGGTTAGTACTGTATGTTTAGTGTATGGTTGCACTAGCACTACTGCATTCTTGTACTATCTACTGAATTTGACTTTTAGTTTCAGAAGTGCAGGACTGACACTGAATTATTTCACTATACACATTTTCACTTTCATGTTTTTGTGCAGAGTTGGATGTGGGAGACAGTGAAAGACTCAGGGCGAGATATGCAGTTTTCTATTTAATGTTATATATTTTCTTATACTATTCTGGTTTTGTGTGGATTAAACAAATGAGATAAAACATATAAATTGACAGTTTTTTACTTTGAACAGGGCCAGGTAAGCTATTTCCCTGTGCTTCCAGTCTTCATGCTAAATGAAACCAATTGCCTCGCAGCTCAAGCTCCATATTCAAAGCACAGGAATGGGAGTGGTATCAGTCTCCTCATTTAACTCGCAACAAGAAACTTATTGACCCTATTTCCCAAAATAGGGTTTTATCTCTTTTAGTTTGGAATTTGCCAGCTAGCACACTGAGGTTACTGAACATATTCAGGTCACATACTCATTGTATCATTTTTAGAGTTGTGAGATGTGATGTCTTATAATGTGAGATAATAGAAGTTTGTTACCATTAAGAGGTCTTTTCATAATGTTTATGCACTGGTTAAAATGTAGTTTTAGAAGCAGATATAGTTATTGATTAATTTCCTATCACAGTATCATACTGTATAAATAACTGCACTTGGTCAGCTTTAACTAATAGTCATCATTTGACCACTCTGCCTTTCTGCCAGGCGGTACTTTGGGGAGAAAATCGGTCTTTACTTTGCATGGTTGGGCTGGTACACCGGCATGTTGATCCCTGCCGCCCTGGTTGGCGTTTTTGTCTTCCTGTATGGTCTCTTCACTATGGACTCCAGCCAAGTCAGGTCAGTTCACTCCACCGGCACACCATTCGAGACAGCGCACGTGCTCTGTTGCTTTGACTTTCCCGTGGATCATAATTAAAAAACAGATATATTTTTGATTGTTGGTGTCATTGATTTCTCAGACTCGATTCATTGTCTTAACAGTAAAGAGATTTGTGAAGCCAACACCACCATCATGTGTCCTATGTGTGAGGAGACCTGTGACCCATGGACGCTGAGTGACAGCTGTGTCTATGCAAAGGTCAGTGCAGTTCTGACATTTATTCTTACAGCATGTTTAGGTTCAGAATTCTCATGAACACACTGGAGAGTTGTCAGGTTGTCATTTAGATTTAAGTATGTCAGTCTTTCTTTTTCATGTAGAAGTAAGGGCAAAGGTTTTTAAATAACAATGTATTTTAAACCTACCTAATCTATTTTTTTATTCAAGATATGTAAACACAAGTCAGTATTTTAGATATGATAACACGTTGTAAGGTGTTTTTGGGGAATACCATGCAGTTATTTGCTAAGGGTTAGATGACAAGATTAACAGCACTCTCATATGAAGCTACAACCAGAAGCTGGTTAACTTTCCACAAACACAATTTTGCCCTTAATGTTTTCGAACATATTACATAAATGTAATAAATGTTGCATTAATTTCTGAGTTTTCAAGGTGCCATTACCCAGATTTTGTTACCTTCTGGAGTCTGGGCAGAAACTAGCTGTTTATCCCTGTTTCCAGTCTTTCTGCTAAGCTACCTGACTGCTTGCTGAGCTTTATAATTACCATGTAGATTAAAAAAATAATATAAATCTCCCCATCTAACTCTAGGACCCCAAACTCCCCTCTAACAAAGGAGGAGAAACTTTGAATTGTGGATTGCCTCAGAGCTGCTGAAATAGAAAATATTCATTCAAGTCATGACTAAGTTTTATGTGTAAATCATATATATCAGGAAACAATCATGTTCTTTTCAGAAAAACACGTGCTTGTTTTTCTAGGTGACCCACCTGTTTGACAATGGCGGCACAGTCTTCTTTGCTATCTTCATGGCTATTTGGGGTAGGTGGAGGTTGTTTTTGTGTTTGTCTGTTTTCATGATTTTAACAACACCTATGTATTTACTTTAAAAGCAATTATGTTTTCTATTTGATACAAATTAAACATTTCTCCAGAGGGAAATGTATCATTTGGCTGTCAACGTTGTAGAATTGCACAACAATACTGATATATTACAGTTATGGTTCCCACAGCTATAATATCTTTGTAATATAAAGTATGAGTGTTACTGTGCAGGATCTGGCCCAGATCCATCTATCTGCCAAGGTGGTAAATAATCACCTGTGCCCAGGGGGAACAGTTGGCACATTGTGTTCTGTGTTTGGGCTAAATGAAGGCCAAGGAGAGCTGGAGAGCCGAGGGAGGTCCAGCCAGCCTCGCTGACTGAGGTCTGTAGCTCTGAATCCTGCATGAAGGCTTTTGGCAATGTAAGACTAAAGTAGCAGTACTGCACCACTGAGTAAGTGCACTCTAGGTCTAGTGCGTGAGTGTGTGTGTGCAAAAGAGAGATGAAAAATTGGTTAGCCCAAGGGACCAAATGTAGGCATCTGAAAAGGCTGTTTTTCTCACACTTTAAACAAAAGTGGGTCAAGCTATATTAAACTTCAACATCTTTAACAACAGTCAGCGTTGTTCTGACTGAGCATTTATATTCTGTACATGTTTATAAAAGCTGCATTTCTTTTGTATGTCCCAAATTTTGTGGATCTTTATCACTGGAATTTTTGTTGTAATCATCTAACAACTCATATAGGCCTGCAAGAAATTATTGTTTTTAGGATTTAGCTGCACAACACCATCGGTTTTCTGTCCTCTTTACACGTATTATGTGTATGTCTAGTGAAAATTGACAAAAGGGCTGAACAGTGGAGATTTATTGTGTTCACAGATCACACATGACCTTGATATCTCTGAAGTGTGCACGCAATCCAGCCTTAATAAAAACCTTTTTTCTATTGTTGTGTATCTGTAATAAATTGCAAACATCATTTTTGGGGTTTTGTGATGCTCAAGTCACAATTGAGTCCAACACAGATAAATAATGCCTCCAGATTGAGTTCTGCCCAAAGAAAGCTTTACTTCTGTGTGTTTAAACCTAAAATTGATTTCTTCTGACATATGCACGATTTGAGGGTGAAACATTGTGCAAGTAAAGCCTCTTTGCTGTTGCCACTTTTTCTTAACCTCCACACAAAACAGTGTGAAAGCAGAAAATGAACTGATGGGTGTAATCAGTTTCCATAATGGGTAATGCACATCATGCACATCACTGCAGCCTGTGTTTCACTCAGCATATCTGATGTGGCGTTTGGTTCTATGCTGTCTCACAGCAAGTGGCATCATTATCAATCACAAGGCGTGTTACACATCAAGGCTGATCAATAACGTGACTGATTCCTGATCTCTCTCTTCAGCCACTGTATTCCTGGAGTTCTGGAAAAGAAGGAGAGCAGAACTGACATATGACTGGGATCTCATTGATTGGGAGGAGGAAGAGGTATTTCAGCAATATTCTCAAATACATATGATATTGTGTGATTACCTCACAATTTCAGTCTGTGCTCATGCAGTGCAGCTGCTAAATTCAGCACCGATCACATGATGTAAAAAAGAGCTGTTGTCTCAGCAGGCAGATGCAACTACAGTTCAATAGTTCATACTGTAATTTGTGTTGTTAATCAGGAGGAGCTGAGACCCCAATTTGAAGCCAAGTACTCGAGAGTAGAGAGAGTCAACCCCATCTCTGGCAAGCCTGAGCCTTTCCAGCCCTTCTCAGATAAACTCAGTCGGCTCATGGTGTCTGTGTCTGGAATATTCTTCATGGTAAACCCTTTCATCTTTCAGTAATCTACCCTTTTGGGATTCAGGCTCAGAATTAGCTCACCATTTGTATGCCACCTTTTCAGATCAGTGTGATGTGTTAGCAGTGGTGTAACATCTCCCCCTGCTGGAAAAAAGACAAAAAAACTGTATTCAGAAGCAATACTGGATTTAGCATCTCTGACTGTCTAATTTTTGTTGTTTACTGATTACATATGAACAACATATTTTATGTTTATATGAATATTTAATTGTTTCTTAATTAATAGCTTTTTTTTGCTGCAGTGTAAAATAAGGTTTTCATGTCTTTCTAAACAGAGTGCTTACAGTCAACCTTCAAACATCTCTGCTTCTGTCACCTCTGCTTAGATTTCCCTTGTCCTGACAGCTGTGTTTGCTGTCGTGGTTTTCCGCCTCATTGTGATGGAGAAGTTCGCTTCCTTCAACTGGAAATTTGTCAAGAAGAACTGGCAGTTTGCCACTTCTGGCACCGGTGTCTGCATCAACTTTATGATCATCATGTCTCTTAACGTGGTGGGTGTCTAGGACAAGCATGGTCTGGCACGTTTACATACTCTGTCAAACAAATGTTTCGTGAAACAGTGATTTAGAACCTGCCAGGAACAGCACACCTTTTTTTGCTGAGATTCACGTTTGTCCCTCTTCCTCTTCAACCTTTTCCTGTTGATGCTTTATGTGTGTTATCATCTTGTCAGGTATATGAAAAGGTGGCCTATCTGCTGACTAATTTAGGTGAGTATTGTCCACATGCTGCATGCTGATACTTTCATTATTAACCCTCACATTCCACATGGTATTTATTTTTTCCCCTGTCCACCCTACAATCTGTCTTTAGAGCATCCACGGACAGAGTCTGAGTGGGAGAACAGTTTTGCACTGAAGATGTTCCTGTTCCAGTTTGTAAATCTGAACAGCTCCACGTTTTACATTGCTTTTTTTCTTGGAAGGTAAGCCAGCTGCCATGAACCTCTCAGTTATGTTTACACTGAAAATAATGAGCGATTCTGCAAAAATGTTTTGTCTAAAACTCCCATGACATGAGATTTGCCAATACTCTTTCTCTCCTCACTGTATAGTTATTTTTGGACCTTGTCCAGCATTTACAAAATACTGTCCTGCTTAACAAACTGACTGGTTTATCTCACATAATTAGGAGTTTTAAGTGTCTTTTTTTTTCCTGCTCTTAGTTTATTAGTTTTACTCTGACTGAGTTTTGCAGCTGATGGTGCAATCTCAATTTGTTCAGGTTTGCTGGCAGGCCTGGAAAATACAACAAACTCTTTAGTCGATGGAGACTGGAGGAGGTGAGTACAATTGGGCATCACATAAGTGGGTGATTATTGCAGCAAGGGCTGAGCTGATTACTGACTTCTGTGTTAGGATATATTTAGAATTTTCAAGTTCTTAATCTTCCGCCTGTATATTACTATGTGAGCCATTCATTTAAATTCTAATGATCAAATAACAGAATTGAATGGAGTGTGTTCTAGGATTCACTCGTGACTTTAAATTATCAAGTGTGCAATATGGATGTGACAGTTTTTTTATTTAAATGTATTTTTCAAAGTGTCACCCAAGCGGCTGTTTGATTGATCTTTGCCTGCAAATGGGAGTCATCATGTTCTTCAAACAAATATGGAACAACTTCATGGAGCTTGGTTATCCGTATGTATTATTATTATAATCATGTGCTTCCTTTTCTACAAACTATTACAAATTCCACATTTAAATAGTATTGCTGTGAATTCAAGTGATTGGCATTTTACAAACTGTGTGTGATTTCAGTATAGTTTTTTTTTGTTGTTGTTCTTTAACTCATTAGCATATGAAAAACCTTCTCTCCTGCAGGAACACATCAAATCGTCTTGTGTGCAGCTTAGTAAAAGGGTTCCTGCAGTGCTCAGTGTATCGTCAGAAATAATTGCTTTGAGTTGACAGTTGTTACTTTTTCAGTTTGCTGCAGAACTGGTGGTCTCGTAGGAAGATGAAGAAAGGAGGAGGTGGAGGGCAGAATGTAGACAATAAAGCCCAGCTTCCACAGTGGGACAAAGACTGGAACCTGCAGCCCATGAATGCTCATGGACTTGTGGATGAATACCTTGAAATGGGTAAAACATTACAGTCTTTTGAAGTGTTATATTTGACTTTGCCTGAAGAAGGAAGGAACCCATGAGACATTCTCTGACCTTCATCCAAATGATTCTTTCCTCTGCAGTTCTCCAGTTTGGCTTTACCACAATCTTTGTAGCAGCATTCCCATTGGCTCCTCTCTTGGCTCTGCTCAACAACATCATTGAGATTCGCCTTGATGCGTACAAGTTTGTCACCCAGTGGAGGAGACCCATGCCTGCCCGAGCCACTGACATAGGTCAGTGTTATCCCTTCCCTTGCACTTAAGTCTGTTTTAGTTTTGGATCTGAGCCACTTTTTCCAACAGAAAAATCTTGTGAGAGCCAGATATTTTCCGTCCTGTGGAGATAGATATGCTTTCATATTCTCTGCTTTTTCACTGCCATATGCTGCACCTCCCCCTCTACCAGCCCACCTCCCCATGTGATTACAACACCACCCTCCACACCATCACGACCCAACTGCCAAATAATATATGACCAAATACTTCTTGTGGCATTTTGCCCTGTAATTAAAGGAAGAATCCACCCCGAAACAGTTAGAAATTCCTCATCTGTAATGAGCACAGTATGTGTCAGTTTCACAGAATCAAAGAGCAAACCTCCTTCATAGGTTTCAGCTCACATTTACTGATCACACAGAGACAAGTCTAATGAAGGAAAGGCTGAATCAGACAGATTTTTCTTCATAGACAGTAGCCCTAGAACAAAAAATGCAACTTAGTTCACTAAATTGTTGTTTACAGACGTGTACGTGTACAGAGAAAAGCATTATTTCTAGCACCCACCTCTGAAAGCTGTTTGATTTCATTATGTTTTTATTATTAACTAAAGTAAATTAAACTCATTTAAGGAAGGTGAGGAAATGAAAATAGCAAAATTACAACACTTCTTATATCATACATGACTGGGTTGTCATTTATGATTTCTCACCTCAACAAACTAAATTAATAAAAGACTTAGTCGTACTATATTATATCATGTAATGTAGATAAAGGCATGCAGGTTTTCAAAAGCACTGACAGAATATGCTCTGTTTTCTCTGTCAGGTATCTGGCATGGGATTCTTGAAGGTATTGGTGTGCTGGCCGTCATCACCAATGCATTTGTGATCGCCATCACATCAGACTACATCCCCCGCTTTGTTTATGCCTTCAAATATGGTCCGTGTGTGGACAAGGGACATCACCATGAGGATGAGTAAGCTTTCAGAACAATGTGAAATCTCAGGCCGAGTGCCTTCTGTTATGGTCTGATAGCTTCTTCTTTCGCCCTCAGGTGTTTGCGAGGCTACGTGAACAGCAGCCTGTCTGTGTTTGATATGGGTGAGATGAAGAACAGCAGCCTGTCCAGATACTGCAGGTACAGAGACTATAGAGCCCCACCATGGAGCCCAGTGCCGTACGAATTCACCCTGCAGTTCTGGCACGTCTTGGCTGCCAGACTGGCCTTCATCATTGTCTTTGAGGTCTGTCAGCACTCCCTGCTTCTTTTTGGTCTGTTTACCACTGAGTTAAAACTAAATCCCTGTATGGTTCCTGAAGTTTATCAGAATGTTTAGACGATTTTTTATTTTATCATTAATGTACGTGCTCACAAGCCCAATTTAGTTTTTTTATTGAATCATGTTGCCAACAATAGTCCAGTAAATGTCATTAAAAACCCACAGAATAAATCCTGAATTACATTGTGGTTCAGCTGTAGCATTTCTCTGAAATAGAAAAGAAAAGCTGGCACAACAGACACTTATAAAACATTATAGGAGATCTAAAATTCTTTATTCTTGTCCATGCAGTGCTTACCTGTGCACGATTAATGAATTATACAGCACATAAAACCTAAAATAAAATGGTTGACTTCTGTAACTCATAAATTATTAACTCCTTCCTCAGCACCTGGTGTTTGGGATCAAGTCCTTCATAGCATACCTCATTCCGGACATGCCAAAGGATCTTTGTGATCGCATGAGGAGGGAAAAGTACCTGATGCAGGAGATGATGTACGAAGCAGAGCTGGAGCACCTACAGAAGGAGAGAAAGAAGAATGGACGACGTTATCACCACGAGTGGCCTTAGTTTTCCCTCGACCTCTCGACTACATGCCGTGCAGCCCTCAACTCACAGACACAACCGCCCCTGCCTGCTTATGTGTGTATTTTAGCTTTGAGAGTCTAGCTTGACTCGGTTAGTTCTGTACACCAAAGACACCCTCTTCTGTGACCAGTTCCTCCCTCCCACCTGTTGGGCTTCAGCCCAATTTCCAACCCTGACTGCTTTCTCACCATCTGTTCCATGTCCAGTGTTGGCACTGCTCTTGGTTTCTGGCAATTCTGCCCAGCCCCAGTCCCTCACCTGGCTTCATCCACTGGGTTTCCCTTTGTTCTTTGGATTTACTGGGAAAACCTGTGCAATTGTAATGTTTACTATGCAGATCAAGGGCTGCAGATCACCACTGTTCACTTTTGGCGTCCATCCCGCACTCTGACTGTATGGCAGCTAGTGCTCCGCTTTGACTCTGCCGTGCGATGCAGCTTGCAGCATGACCGTGTTTTTCTCTTGTGAGCATCAGCAGAGCCACTCTTCTACTGGTTATGCGACAGAGCTACTGTGGCATTTAGCATTGCAAAAGTGATTCTGGTGATGTGGCTACCAAATAAAATAAACATTGTTCTTGCAAAGCAACTGTATATTGCCCTTGAAGCATGCTGGTTAATATCTGCTGCAATTTAGTAAACTGTAAGGAAAAAAACTAAAATAAAAACAACAGCACTTATTGTAAAGGATGTTAACATCCATTCAGTAGATTTGACAAAGAATTCTCTATGAAAACATATAAAGTGCATGGTAATATTGTTTTGTACCTTTTGATAGACCCTGTCTTGATGCCTGGTTCACGTGTCATGTACTCAGTGTGAGCTCTGTAATCTGTCTGTGCTACTGCTGAGCTTGACTATCTTGAGTTGAAGAAAATGTGAACTTAGTGTGATTTGATTGTGCCTACAGTTGTGCGCACCACAATTGTGTCACCAACATCACGTGTGCCTGTTTGTGCTGCACATGCATTTTCAAGTGCAAGACGTATTCTGTCTCCTAGTTCTGTTGTCTGATCTGCTGTAAACTCAGAAATTTCCTGTATGGATTTATTTTGGATGCGAGTCCCACCACAGTACCTACTCCAGTCTCAATTCATGGCTCTGGAACATGTCGATGGTATTGTATGTGTTGTAATGCGACTCCCATCGTGAACAATGCATATACTCACATGCAGGAGCTGCAAATCTGCTCTTCCGTTCTACGCTCTCAGCCTGTTTTTCATTTGCTGTTGGAAACCCTGAAGCGTGGTTGAAACTTGGATCACTTAGACATACCTGTGGCTTGGATGTTCAGTTTGCAAAGAACATCCATCCACTGTTCCTCGCTTACAAAGCACACTAACATACTTAAAGCATCTTTTATTAAACCTACAATCAGATGGGGTTTTTCTGAGCTTCATCAATGTGTTACTGAAAAATTAGGTTTTCTTAAAAACAGTGTTATAGCGTTGTGTTTTTGTGGTCAGTTCTGATGTCATGGATTACAGCAGCATGTTTTTTTCCCAATAAGAACTCAGGAAAACAGGCAGCATGAGCAACTCATCCCTCTGTGAGTCTGAGTCAGAATAGTAATTATTTTCTGCTTCATTCATTTTAAAATCAGGAGTTACGGAGAATGTAAAGTGAAGTATTCGTGGGGGGTTTGTTTTTGCTCGGTGATGAAAACTTTTAACATTGTTCCAGACACTTCAGCAAAGGCCACGTAGATCATATGATGGTAAAAAGGATTTAGAATTAAACACACAATACAGATTAAATATCAATCTAACATAATACGAAGGAAAAATATCACTACTCTGAATGCATTGCACAACAACAAAACATTTTTTTTTATTTTGCTTAACTTGATTTAGATTTGTTCATGTATTTATCTTGCAATTCTTTGTATATATACATTTTATTACGTATGCAATGTTTTTATACTAATTTTTGTGCTACCTATATGAGTTCACTTGTTTTCACCCTCAGAAAGACAAAGCAACGTCCACATTTCTCAGGTGTCCTCTGAATGTTTGCAGATGATCAACTTTTTATCATATTTTCTAAGATGCAATCAAAGGTATCCTGCTTTTTGAAATATCTATTTTTGCACTGCATAGCATTTGCATGACTATAATGCACGGTAACAATAAAAGCATGTTTGATTTTGTTTTGCATAATCATTCTAAGAATACAATCATACACTGTAGTTAGTTGTAGAGACATGATGCAGGTTGTTGGCTGCAAAGTAATGATGTATTAAGGTCATAATGGTCATAATGATTCACAATCAATTCATTCACGAGAGAGAAATATTTCTTTTTAAATCTTATTCCAATATTTAGAAAACTAGTCCGGGTATTCAGAATATCTTCCCTGCTATGTGAACATTAAAAATCTATGCATGTTGCTATTTGAGTGCTACATTTATTTTGAACAGATGCAGATGTAAATGTTCTGGTAGAATATGCATGACATAGCACCTGCTTTTGGCAGAACTAACTTCTGTAACGTTGTTAAAAGCGTCTTAAACATATCACCTCCGTCTTTCGGTGTTGGTCGTTTTTGAAGGTCCAGACAAGACTTATGTTTCTTGATGTGGCAAAATTTTATACTTTAAGAGTCTTTTCTAAATAATAGATTGGACTCAAGGCTGATTAATATAATCTGTCATGGACTAGATTTCATAGAGAAAACCTCAAACTTGCATTGTTTGAACACTCAAATGGGAATTAGAATGACGTCTTAACGGCTGAAGTGGGATGGGAGTAATTTTATGAGTGAATAACTTTGACGTTTGACTTGCCCAGCTACTAATAACTTGCAGACCGAGTTTTCCTCCCTGAGAGCATTAATTCACCTTTTTACAAATACAAATGCTGCACAGTGGTGTAAAGGTGTTTTTCATGGCTTTTGCTGTTGGCAATAGCACAATATGGGTATTGTATAATAAGTAATAATGGCATAACCTTGCACATCTCTGAAAACATAGCAGACTAGAGGGGGATTAAATTTTGTGTCTATGCTATGCCTCCTAATAGGATTGTGTTTTGATCAAGTGATGTTTTTGACATGGAAGCACAGTGATGTTAGACCGTAGATTTAACTGTACAACAGGACGGTATCAGTTGTGTGACATGAAGTGTATCAATAACATTGTTTACTTTGTTCCTGTTTACATGTAAAAACATATTGAAATGTATAAAAGTAATGTAACATAAAATAATTTGGATATCACTCTTTTCTGTAATAAATCATGGATTGTATCTTTTAAATCAGATTTGCTCTTTTCATTCTTGTTACCAGAGCTTTCCAGAGAAGCAGCCTCTGGGCATAGCTGATATCATCTTCATGACTATCCAAATTTAACTAAATCTGCTTATGGAAAAAAAAGGCAGCATGGCAGAGCGCATAGATTTTTTTAACCCCATTATTATCACAAACCACAAATCTTCTTGCCACAGAGTTCATATAACATATTGTTAAAAAGATTATGTTTCTATGTCAAACCACTATTTGAGTTTTGTAGGATTTTCCCAATGTTATGCAGTTTACCTTCGCTGCTGCTCATTCTTCACTTCTAAAAGCTTTTCCATTCATGTCATTTCAGTTAACACTAACCCAAGTCTTTTACAATCAGATATAAACATTCATGAAGATCTGGTTTCTTGATGCTTTACTGACAGATGTATAATACTTTTATTATTTCATGTGCTCTGTCTGTCGCACACCCGCGCCAAGATATTTCCTTTCACCTCTCTGACCAGAAGACGTTATATACTATCCTACAAAAAGAGAGTGTGGTTTCACATACTCACCGTATTATTCCACTCCTGGGCCCTATACAGAGTTCAGAAATGCATTTATGCAGAATCCACTTACGTATAAGGGATGTGATAGGTTTGTGGTGGCACTGGAAAACGTTTAAGGGGATACTGAAGTATATCTCTGGGTGAAGAAGGTGCAAAATGATGGAATATTTAAAAAAGAATAAATTAAAAAGGCAAAATATGACAAAAGAGCAGCCTGTCATATACTTTCTGGTGTAAGAAGTACTCACTAACCTTTATTATACTTTTATTGATTTTACTTTTTACTAAAGATGGTACTGCAGCAGTGTAACAAATGCTGCATAAAAAGGAAAAGAAAATCATAAAAAACTTTATACTGAAAAAAGCTTTAGAACTTTACTTAAAACTAGTCTAAAAATAAAGATTTAGCACATGTGAAGCAAGGTCTAGTGATAAAAACTATGTGGAAGCAAAATTTTCACAAAAAGGAAGATGCTCTGGTTCAGCACAAAATTTGTTTTGTAGCTCAGCTCCACACAGCTGGGGGCTTTCTGCATGGCACCAAACTTTACATCAGTGTGCCAATAAAACAGAACCATGGTTATTCACATTTTTTGAAGAAGAGTTTTCCACAGTAGAAATAATTCCAACCACAGGCTCATATGTCAGTGATTTTACCACTCTCTCTGTCACACAGTCTCTCACTTTCACATACATCTCCAGGTGACTAATACTGGCTGACATAAATCCAACTCCAATATTGTATAATCAGGACAGGGAGCCAAGGACAGTCAGCAGGGGACAAAAGAGTCAAAACACTCCTTCTTCTTTTGGCTGCTCCCTTTGGGGGTCACCAAAGCAGATCATCTGGCTCCATCTCAGTCTATTGCTAGCATCCTGCTCTGTCACACCAGCTGTCTGCATGTCCTCCTTCACTGACAAAATGGATTTAATAAAAATATTTTCTAGTTATTTCATTTGTTAAATTAATTACTAGCCATATGGCCCTATAGCTATCACAATGACAGCAATTTGATCTAGACTGGAATATCTCAACAACTACCATAACATTACGTTCACAGTCCCTTTGACTTTGTGTGTCACCATGAGGCTTACATTTAATGTTCTGAGTAAAATGTCTTGACAACTAGTAGCTGGATTATAATAACCTTAGTGATGTCCCGTCTTTCCATTTTTTACCATCATCAAGTTAAAATTTTGGAAAACTTAATACTCCTAACATGCTGAATTAAAATAGTAAACATTATACATACACTGTCATTGTGAGCCTGTTAGCACATCCTAAATTCTAAACCATATGTAAATGATGCTTCATTATCTACCAACTAATGACATTTCTGAGAAAACATCTGGGACATTTTACGCAATAGAAATAGAAAGGTAAATATTTTCATTTACTGCATCTTGCACAGCAGCTGGTGAGGTTAGCAGTACAGCAGGTGTGAGCAGGGGTGAAAGGGGGCAAGATTCAGATATGAAGTGAGTAACAGCCTTGACAGATGAACTGACCTGAGTAAAGCCTCTTGCACTGAGAAGCAGCAGCCTGAAATTACTTTACAGAGCTGGATGGGTGAAGGAACTGACACAGGGTCAAGGCGAAAGCTGCTATCAAACCTCCTGCAGCATTAAAAAGTCAGTTTGATGAATTCTGCTAATTCTACGTTATCTATTCAACAGATTAATTATCATGCCAATCATTGTTTTTATTGCTACTAGTTGCATGAATATTAAATTAATATAAAGTGATATCATGCAACAGAGGAATATAACTTATTTGTTATTTATATAGCAATAAGACAATTAATAACAAAAAATATTTTTCATATATTCTGCATGTTTTTATTGTCAAGGAAAGAGTAAAGTCAAAGGGCACAACTATGGTAGATGCATCTCAGGATTATGTCCTGAGTAAACACAAGTTGTAGACGTGCTTCGACTGAAGAGGGTCCAGGAGTCGGACCTCTCAAAGCCGAGAGCTGAGACTGTTTGTCATCAACATTGTTCCATTTAATAACACTAGCAGGACACAGCATGATAGAAAAATACACCCTCATTTGCACCTTAGAATGTGCATTTGTAACCTTTGGTGGGTTCATTTCCAGAGGATCCATTATTTGATGCTCCCACTTTGCAGGAGGTTTGTGACCTTCTTGCTTTTAAACAGCTGCGTGGGCTTATGAAAATGTCATCATGCAGCTGTGGTTTATATGCGTAGGAGGAAAGAGCAAAAATGAGTGTGACAGTAATTGCAATACCACAGTAGACTAGAGATAGCACCAAATCATGTCTTGTGACTTCATTGTATTTTGGTCTTTTGAAGCTTCTGACAGTGGAATAATTGCTTCCTCTAGTTCAATTGATTTGTCCTTTCTCCTTGTATATGATAAACAATGGACAATCGTGAGCTTGGAAAAAGTTGCTTCTCTTTAGAGCTGATACCAAGATAAAAGTGTGTGTTTAACCCTTTACTCTATAACCACATTTCCCCGTTTTATTCATATATAATAACTTTGGCACAGAAGCTACTAGGATGAGCATGAAATGTTATTCACTGCAGTTATTACAATTACATTATTATATTTAGTATTAATGTTAGTATTCCACCCACATCTCAGCGTGGTACTGTACATAAAACATAAAACATCTAACTGCCTATTACTTTTGGTCATGAGTTTGACTCACTTGTTAAAAATGAGTTAATTATTTTAAGAATTAACTATAACTGTAAAACTATAGAACTTAACCAGCTTTACTGCTGATAACTTCTGCTATAAGTCGTTCTCTTGGTCGACATGTGATAAGCATGAGGTCATCAAAAATCACTGCGAGACTGTGAGTCAGACTCTGCAGCCTCCTACACAGCCTGCAGGCCCTCGACCCTCCTGTTACCTCAGATCAGCACTGAGAGGAGACCCATCACCAGCATTTGAAAGGCATCTGTCCAAACTACAGCCCTCAGGCCTCTGTACACACACAATCAAACATCATACAGTAGAGGATCAACTAGAACATCCCTCACAATACTTTTAAATTGTATTTGTTGTTACATCTGTTTTCAGGCAGCTTTACCCTGCAGTATCTCACTCTGCCTTGGCAAGCTGGTCAGTTTACTCTATCTGTGTTTATGTTGAGAGACACTGTATTTATTCAGGTGTGTGACTTATGAAGGAACAGAGAACGCCTGCATGCCGAGAAACCTCAAGCTGTCTTTGCCTGTGAGCTTCATCCAGTAGTGTGTGTAGAAGTGAAACTATGGAAACTTTTTTTTTCTAGAAGCTGGTTAAAGGGTTAAGTACAGAACACGTCTCCATATTGAGTGCTGTGACTGCACTGTTACCGTGATACAGCAAATGCCATGATATGACTTTTCCTTATATTGTTGACCTCTTGGTGACCCATTTAAAATCTCGCATGATTACTGTTGAGACAGACTCTAAAAATAAATGCAATGTCTATCTCTCCCACAGATTTAAGTCAATCAGCACAGGGGATGTCAGCTTCAGTTCAGGGTCTGTAATGAGTATAATGAAATAATTTTCAATACTATCTAAAGGGTGACATGGTGCATACAAGGATAACAATATTTTTATATAAACAATAGATTGAATGCTGTGTGTATTGTGAAAAAGGCTGATATAATTAACCCACAGATTTATTTTCATTTATTGCTACAGCTCCTTTCAGCTCTGGAACATTTTAACATCTTTCTGCTCATTGTTTTGGGTTCATGCTCTCATGAGCATCATTCCATATTCCACGGTATGAAGCTGTTTCAGCCTAAAGTAAAGTTATTATAACCCACCTGCAGACATATCTGGTGAACATATTTAGCTAAAGTGTCAGATATTTTCCTCAGGAGTTAGGTAGTGATCAAAAGGAGAGTGTCTAATACTGAACCTGCTACTTAAATTTTTCAGAAAACTACGGAAGCCAGCTGAGAGCCGCATGACAAATAATAATTGTTTACTCCACATACTTCCTGCAAATCAACAAAACACTGGGAAAATTGTGGTTCGAAGTAGGGAAACGGAACAAAATCTGGAGTGAATCATTCAGTATATCCACTTCACAAACCCCTCCACTGATTTCAAATTCTGCAACAGCCCATTTTCAAAGCTATTTTAGAACAAGTACTACACTCCATTTAGATTTCGAGTCCACTGATGTGGTTTATGAAAATACTTCAGTGTAAAACAGCCATTGTTGACGGATTTAATCACACCTGCTGCTCCTGCTATAACAAATGTATTCACTCCAAGTTGTCAGAAAAAAGTAGATCTGAGCAGCGAGTTTCCACCTTTCAAACACCTGCTCTCAATTACCTCATCAGCACATGTCAATATGTCCCCTCCAGCTCTTGTTTCCTGACAGATTTTCTCTCAGTTAAAGTGATCCAGCCTGGTTTACTTATGCTTCCTTTTTTAAAATTTTCCCTGCCTTCTTGATTTCTTTTATTTTACCTCTTTCTGGTCTTTTGACAAAATAAACTTTTCCTTTATCCTGCTGCTGTAACCTGCTTCACAAAGGATGGGGGAAGGACAAGCACATAAACACCTTTATGCACAATACTCACACAATAAAATACTTGCCAGCAGCAATGTCATCAAACATATTTTCGTATTTGGTTACATGTTGTTCGTGAATGAATCATGCATTATTTTCACAACAGAAACACAGTTGCCCGGCTGCGCCCGATGGGGTATGGAAAAGAATGGATGGATCAAACAAAGGACAAAACCAGACATTTCCAGGCTTGTGTTTACAGCTCGCCATATGTTTCCAGTTTGTGTGAGTATTGCTGACATACTGAGGGCCATATCTGAGACCACCCTGTGATGATTTAATTATTCACGACAGGATGTGCAGTAGAAGGGATTGTAGCCCAGGGGACCCTCCCTCAATGCTGTAATGCATTCACCTGCCTGAAGATATCAGGGTGAGATTTAACATAGACTCTCACGCACTCCTAACCCAGTAGAAATATCAACTAATCTTATCTTTCAAAACTGATTAAATCTATTGTTTTTAATTTACTTACTATGTGTAAAGTAATTAAAATCATGTGAACTTTAAAGGTTGGTGTCTTTCCTTTTATTTTGACATTACCAATTTGGCACTGTAGTTTAATGACACTCTTGAAAGCTGCATTCTGTAAGTGGTCAGCGTTGCAGTCATACCTGAATCAGAATTACACTATAAAATCAACAGTGCTGTGCTCAATAGAGTGAGACTTTAATGACGCAGAATATATGTACTCCACCATGAATATTATTAGTCCAATGGTTATGTGATGGTTATGTATAAAATACTTATATACTTAAAATACTTACAAAAGCACAAATGCATGAAAGACTCCATAAAAGCATCTTGTTTAATAGTGGCTGACATAAGCTTTTAAAATAGCGAGAAAATGCTTATTTACAGTACAGTGTAAAAGTGTGCACCACTTTTATTGTTTGGTGTGACTCTGCATTGACTGTGTGGTTGTATAATCAGGGGCCACCAGGGGCCCTCTTTACTATAACAGGCAGTCTGTGCCTTTTAGGTGACGGGGGGCTGTGTAACATGAGTCAGGGTGAAAACCGTGCACTAAATCCGGATAAGAGTTCAGATGCTGTTCGCCAAAGAACGAGAGGAGGCGCATGATGGATCCCGTCCCACTGCTGCTCATCATAGTCACTTCTTTACCATTTTGCTCGGCAGTGTACAGCGGGCCTCTTCAGCCGGAGATCTCCAATGGCACTTTCCATCACTTCTTTGTCCCCGACGGAGATTACGACGCAACGGAGGACCCGGAAGTTTGCCAGATGCTGTTTAAATTCTCGGATGTGTATCCATGTGGGGCCTCTGAAGAGAGCGACTCCGTGGTGCGGGACGACTTCATCATCACTAAGATGCAGGCAGAGGACGCGGCGCGGCTGCTGGAGAGCATCGACCGAACTGTGGCGCACGACTTGGACGGAGAGGACAGCTACGGAAAGTTCCTTCAGCGAGAGATTTCCCAAATCAGCGAGGCTTTTTCTAGCGTAGACAAATCTCTGCTGGAGCTGGAAGTGAAGTTTAAACAAAGTCAAGAGACTGAGCTGAGGGAGGAGCAGCAGCTGAACGGCTATGTAGTAAAACAAGTGAGTGACATTCGGGGCGCGCTGAGGGAAACGACGGATATCTCTCAGGGACTTAAAGATAAACATGAGCTACTGTCTCTGATCATTCGCAGCCATGGGACGAGACTGAGCCGCCTGAAGATGGAGTATCTTAATGTTGGTTCATAGTGGGGATATTGGTGCTCATGTGTGTGACAGACAGACAGACATAGAGAGAGGACCCTCCAGTCCAACAAACGACTGGAAAGTTCACTGTGGCTCATTAATATCCTTCCGAAGTATCCGAATATCTCTGACCTTTGGTTTTCCTCATTCCTTGGAACTGTGTCATTGCAGGGAGCTGTAACAAAAGATCAACACATTCCTCTGAGTCAGGAGGGAAAATGAAAATGTGAACATAAATTATGTCTGCGAGGATCCCTCTGTACCACTTCTGAGGAAGAATTGTATCCAGTAGAGAGAAAATATTAAAATAAAATCACTCCAGTTGGATTTACTGGCTTCTGGATCAATAACACATCCAAATGTTGTCTTAATGTTTTACGTTATGATGTTTACAGTTTGGGTTTATTATAACTGATCAAATAAATACCTAATATTCATCACATGTGCTAATTTTCCTTTTGGTTCTTATGTTGATTTCGTGGTTTTCCTGTTGTGCATTTGTGCTTAGACATACAGTAGTTTTACAGCAGTGTATTGTAAAACCACAACCATTCTTTGAAGCTTGAGGTTTACATAAACACAAAACGTTTGATTTTCAGCAGTGGAAAGTGACCCTCCTCCCACGTCATATCTTTACGTCACCATGCTTTTTGTTGACAACTTGGCACTGCAAGTGGCAGACTTGACTGTCCCTATAAGTGGCCCTGGTTAATTGGTGTCTGGAGTCTGCCACTGCCTCCCACTTCCATCTGGAAGTCATCTGCTCAAGTATGAAATATGTTTGTCCGAATGTGGCCAATGCCGTCATTATCTATTCTTCTGTCTGACACAGTCTACAAAGTTTGTGGTTGATATGAAACATTGTGTTGAGGTTCAGAGCTGGTTTAGATGATGTCATATTACTAAAGTAGACCTGCTGTACAGCTTGTTTGAATCTCTGTCAAAACGCTCCAGCTTAGGTTTGGACATCTAATTTCATACCCCATGGGAGAAAAGTAGTTTTGGATTCGTAGAAGGCATTAACTCTGGCCTCCAGGGTCACCTACAGAAAAAAAAAACTACTCTCTATATTTAGTGCCCTGAATTTAATTAGACTAATACTTTTGGTAGTAATCTGTGAAACATTTCTCTGTCTTTAACTACTGTTTAAAACGTCTGAACGAACCATGAAGTAACTGTATACGCGTGCCTACGTTTTACAGGGATATTGTCTCTGTAGATGTGAGGGAGCCAGATGTGCTGCCATGGGCGCAACTGGGTGTGATTTCCTCTGTCTGGATTTCCTCACAATCCAGCTTCCCCTGAGGGACCCCTTTTTAAAAACAACTTTCTGTAGCTCAGCACAGTGCACGCCAACCCTGTCAAAAACCCAGGACTACTCTGTGTGCAGAGAAACCCTATATGTCTATATGGTTCCTAATTTACAAGGCCTCTGCACAGGGCTCATAAGACTTGATTAAAATATTTGGTTCAAATTTCCACTATGTACTGTAAGTAAAGTTAGAGCATGTCACGAAACCTCTCTTATGCAACCCCCTAATCTTAATTTGTCTTTGTTGGCTCAAAACATTAATTCCACCTATAGAAAAATATTTCTCTGTAGATTAGTTTCGGGCCCCTGATGTTCAGAAGCAGGAAGAGTGTTAAGCCTGCTGTTAGAAAAATGTAATTTCCACACTGACATATTTAAGGACAAACAAAGAAAGGTCAGGAATGCAGACCAGAGTTGACCTGAGAACACAGAGATCTCCCTCTGTGCACAGCACAAAGCCACAAAGCCACAGACCTCTGTAGCGCTGTTATTAGAAAGATGCGAGCTATTTGAAAAAACAACTGCTTCTAGTCCTACTAGTATTATCACTGCCATAAATACTCTACTATAGCTACCACCACTAGCTTCCATTAATCCTTTAGCAAAAACTGCCACTAAAACCTTTTTAGTCCTTGTTTTAGGAAAAGAGAAACTGATCATTGTGAATACTCAAACTGACAAGAACAATGCTTACTTTTGATTACTTACTAGGATTTCATAAAACTTTTAACCATATGTCAGTCTTCATCAGTAAGTCATCCCCAACCAAGCTTTTCAAAGCTACCTTGAGTTAAGAGAATTTTATGCTGCTGCTCTTTTGACTGACTGAATTTCTCCACTGAATTTCACTGAATCTTGAACAAAAAAGTATCAAATATTACACAAAAGCACTCATTATGCAAGAAGCCAATAACTATGGATAAATGATTATTATATTATAATTATATATATTATATAATGTAAAATACATTTTGCAGCAAATACCCACTTTTGAATATAAATAAAACTTTAAAAAATCCAATTTGAGCACAGAGAAGATGCTGAGCAGCAGCAGAGAAACCAGAGGAATTGAGTGACGCCTGCATTTGATGTCAGAAAGAATTCATTTGTCATTAAAGTTGTGGCAAAGTAATTACATCTCACAGTGGCTGGTATGTTATTCATGGAAACGACATTTCCTATAATCAATCATAAAACAAGTCAAGGGTGTGATCAGAGGGATTTTAATCTATTTGACTGGATTCAATTCTTCTAAATGTTTCACTTTTGTTCTGAAAAGAAGGTTTTATTTCTCTTGAATGCACAGCACACAATTACTACCGTTTTTCTGTTTTATTTTTGTGAGTTTTGTCACTCAGTTTTGGTCACTGACTCAGCTTTTGGCCCCTGACATTTGCACATTTAAATGTTCAGAAGTGGTTGAACGCAACAGACGCCTGCAAATGGCTGTTTGTAACACAAACAGATGCTGTTTAAAAAATAACCCTGTAAAAGTTTGGACTCTGTTAACAGGCCGCTGACATAAAAGTGAATTCATGTTATAATCCGAGGGATAAAACTAACTCACAGGAGTTTACATGATGTCTGTTCGTTGTGTAAACAGGGGAAATTAGTTTTGCATGTTTATTTTTCAAAAATATTTTGATGGGATTAAGACCTCAAGAACAACAAACATTTGCCTCAAGCACAGTTTGCTCTTAATGCGCATACTTCAATAAACACAAATGCATCTGCATACATACAGTTTAAAAAGTATATGTACATACAGTATGGGTATGTGATGACAGTTTCCCTTTGAAATAATTTGATCTTCAACAGATTTCGAAGTTGTGCTATTGATCATCTGCCAGATTTTTTTTTTCTTCTCAAACTAGCAGATTTTACTGGAAGATATTTTGTATAACTATTCTCCTCTTGAGGAGCAAGCAATAACACAGAACAGTTCATTCATAAAAAGGGACAGAAAAAAGCACCAGAGGAACTGAAATCGTCTTCAGTCAAATGTCACCTCTTGTTCATCCAGTCGTTCTTCGTGCCAAGCTTTGTGAAGGCTCTCTCTGCTCTGAGTCCCTGGGTAAAACTGTCTCTGGTTCAGGGCTCATCACTGTTTCAGGATGAGACAGGTGTCTGTTAGATGTGCTGCACCCTGTCACACGCAGCCGTTCTCCTGCCGGGGTTTGTGCACCACGGGGGTTTGTGGAGGGTAGAGAGAAGGAGCCAGTGTGCACAAGAAACCAGCCAGCAACGTAAGGCCCAGTCCTCCCCATGCACAAAACATGGACCAGCCATAACCGTGACTGATGTCCTCTGGTATGCCAAACATGTAGCGGGGATAGCGGGACAGTTCAAAGTTGATCCCAGCAACACATGTGCAAAGGGAGATTATGCAGCATGTCCCTGTCAGAAAGGAGAAAAAACCAAGTCAGACACAACAGCAACCCTACTGTCTGATTAACAAAGACCTCACTGCCCCTCTGTGGTGAATCAGGGTAGTGCTCTTTATGTGCACAAGTACGTCTTACCTCCCATGAGGAAAAGGAGTCCGGCGACATACTGCATCAGATCATGCTCCTTACAGCAGCCCAGCACGCCTATGATCCAGCCGAACAGGATGATGGATATGGCCATGCCTATGAAGCTGGCAGTCATCCTCTGCAGGTCTGCAGAGGCACAAGAGAAGTGGCTGTGTTTGTTGGGGCGATGCCAAGTTCCTCTATAGTAATTTCATCAGATTATGAAAAAAGCATTTTGGGAACTCACGGAGCGCGTGCCACTCATCCTGCTTTATCGTCTTCGTCAGATTGATTGGCAGGTTTCTGGGGAGCACTGATGATGAGTAGTAGTATTTTATTGGTGCACAGCGCGGAACCAATCCTGTGGATGTAAACAACACAAAAAAAGAACACACATAAGCACTGAGAGGAGATGAGGAGGATATCACAAGGCTCTCTGCTGCCACCCCCTCCCAAAAAAGCACCCCCCCTCCCCCCCTCTCCAACACCACCATCCACCCATCCACCCACACCATTGTAGAGTAGCTTATTGTACGCATCTCGAGGATTCTGTTACTACAGCTTGCCCTTTTGTGCTGGAAAATAACACAGCACGTCGACTGTACTGTAACTGTACTCTGTGTTATACTGCGTAGGCCTCGAGGGTCTGTACGCAGCATCAGCACCTTGGATAGCGCACAGAGTATTTACATACAGCGTCTCACAAACTGTAACACAGATTATAAGATAAAATACGATGTCCCCAAATCAAACCTTTAAAGATCAAATCTTCTGTCTCCAAGTCATATCCCTCTCGGTGGCACTTTCTCCACAGTCCGGTGATAGTGGAGTTAAATTGCCGACTGCAGAGGGACTCCATGGCCGGGGCAGGAGGCAAGAAGTGCCGCTTGGCCCGCAGCAACATTTCGCCGCTGACACTGGAGCCCTTCCTCTCCACATTTTTCTCCTTTGGTAACATGCGTAGCGGAAGGTTGTTGTTGGAGATGTAAATGTAGCCGGGATCGTTTCTCTTGTTTGAATAATTCTTGCAGCGCTCCCGGTGCCTCCTCGCGTCAGTCTCGTACCAGTTATCAGTGCTGATCGCTATTGCAATCAGTCCCATAGCGCAAAATGCCAAAAAGAGACCTGCCACGGTTAAAGTCCTCATAGCAGCCATGTTCCATGCGTATTTCGCCTCGGTGCCGTGAGAATTCACGGGACAGCAGGACTCCGCTCCTGGCTGCTGTTGTCAGTGTCTGAGGTGGGGAGGAAATTCAGCAGTACATTGAAATCCGTAATGCTGATCTATCCCCAAATCCCGTATTTGCTTTATTTGTCAACTTTGACCAAAAAGAACCAAATTCGGAGGCAGAGGATAAATTAAACTGGGCCTCGATCAGCTATTTTGGTTGTGTCTCCCCTATGCCTCTGAACTCAGTCTAGCCTAGATAGCCTACTGGTCAGTCTAACATTGCTTTTCCAGTAGATGGAGACAGAGCAAATATTTGAAAGCACAACAAGCCCCAGGCCTGCATAGTGCTGTGATTATGATCGATCTGTAGAACGAGATTGGCGAAGTTTGTTAAAGTTCCACCCTCAGGTATTTGAGATCTTTGATCTATTCTCCTATGGTTATCTAAAGTCTCCAGTTATGAAACACAACAGACAGAGCAGATTGTGCCCCATACAGGGCCTCATGTTCTGTCCTGTGTGCTAAAACAGGAAATAGTTTCATCACATCCAAACAGGGCCACATATCAGAAACACTGTGTAACACAGTCTGGTTGATTTGACAAAAAACCTTTGTTGTTGCCTAACCACATGGTGTTATGCAGGATCTAAGTATTAGTTGGTAGAAGTAGTTGTGCTAACAATCAGTCTAACAGGCCGTGTGGTTGTGACAGATCTGTCTTTGTGTCTTTTATTCCAAATTTTTTGAGGGGAAAAATATTACAGCACACGCAAGTTAGAGGGAGACAGCAGCTCCTGACATCTCAGTCATGTTTTCTCTGGTTTCATTCTCATGGTCACAGTTCCCCAATTCAAACCATAATACGACTAAAAAAGAGGAACAGCCCCAAATCCAAACTTCACTTTTGGTTTCGGCTCCTGTGTGCAGTAACAGATAAAAAGTTCCTACATCTATAAACTGTACTTTACAATACTGCTGTGATTAAGAGTAAGAAAACAAGTCAATCAGATGTCCCTGCACAAGGGGGTTTAGGAAAGCCTGGTTTGTCTAATTAATTCTAAAGTATTTAATTAAAAAACAGTAATTTTATTTAGGTCTTAGGTTAAATCACGACAGCAACTGAACTGACGAGTGGGGAAGTTGAAACATACAGGGGAACATTATAAAATACCCATATTTTTCCCATATGAAAAATACATTTTCATATGGGAAAAATGACATTTAAACGCCTCAGGTAAATGGTATTACAGGGGTTGCTTGTTCTGAGCCATAATAAATAGGATTTTTTTTGCAATCTACTCTCTTATAGTGCAATTTGGCTCATGTCTGATACTCAACCATCAGGAACTAGCTGACCATATGAATTTGATAATTAGATGATATGACTGTAGACTGTATAGGTTCCAGCTTACTTTCAGTTCCCATTTGTCTGGTGGAGTCCGTGCTCAGCGGCATTGTGTGTTTGTCAGTGGAGAAACAAGAAAAAGTTAACATCAGATTCCAGAACTAAGATTCTCATGCTGGCTTGTTTACATGATGGACAGTTATGTTATATCACCTGTAAGTGCTTCATTGTTTTGTGTTTGTCCTCTGCAGAAAAAATCTGTTTGTGACAGTAATGCTGATTTTTTTACTATATTTATGTAGTTGTTTTTATTATTTAAAAATAATAGATATGTGTACTGTTAAAAGTGATTCTAACCATTCATTTTATTTATTTATTAACATGAAAGAAAGAGGAAAACTTTTGGCACGTTTTGTATTTGTGTTGTCTGAGGAAATTGGGAAAGTAACGCCTAAACCACACTTAAACTTATGTATTTCCCCTGGGGATCTGGTCTGTTTTATTATTTATAATATTTTTTTTGAGTGGTTATATTTGATGTACTTTTGCCAGTGTAAAGAAGTTCTCTCATCTCTCGCTGATAATATCTAATTTCTAAGTCCTCAGAGGAAATTATTCCAAATGATCCAGAGAATTTTCGAGCACCTGCAGAGCTGTACCCTTACCTCACTAATGTAGGGGAGATTTACGAAGGTGAGATCCTTTGATTTCATTATTTTTCTAATCCAAGATGATGACTTATGATGAGTGCTTAAACTTCTGTCATGTTTCAGACCATAGATGGACTTTTCACTCTGAGCGAATGCAGCCATCAGACTTTGAGAATTCACCAGTGAACCATCTCACAGAGCTTCAGTCTGTGTCTCCTCAACAGCTGATACAACCATACCGCTACAGTGCTGAGTCTCTGCCCCTTCACCTGGACCCTCCACTCGCACCTCTCTCTGTGTCACCGCAGGTAAGTACACGTGTAGAAATGAACAATGACACTGACGTGAAAGACACAATCTCTGAATATGCGGTTTTAAAATGAATACACATCCATGGAAATAAGGGAACATTAAGTAGAATAATACACATACATAAGTTTATAAAGCAACAAAAAGCTTCACATTTTTTAAAACTGATTATCAGCAAGCAGGTGTGATTTTTAAACTGATGAAACACCATTACATCAAATATTACGTCAACTGTGTGAATTACAGTCTGCTCAAGTCACATTGCTCATACATCTACTGACTGATGGGACATTTATCCAGTGTAGTTTGTTTATAAATATCAGAAAACTGCCTGAAAACAAAGATTTTCAGTTTATTAGCATAGAAGTCAAAGAAAATCAGCAGATGATTACAATTAAGATGATTACAATTAAGAAGCTGAAACTGAAAAGTTTGGAGCTTTTTTGTACAAAACCTATTAAATTAATTAATACAGTTGCTGATTAATATAATTTTATTGATTTACTAATGAATCAATCAAGCAATCATTTCAGCTCTAATGTTAACATAAATAAATGTTTGATACATGTGCTCCAGAAATGATTATTGTATAAAGTGCTTCTCTAGAATAAATTTACAATAAAGCATTTACAATAATAACAAGACATTATATTATACAGTAACAGGAATTACATGGTGAATTTAGAGTATTTATGATCTAAAAAAAAGGCTTATTTCATCTGAACAAATACAGCAGACGATGAGGACAGTCAGGGGCATTTTCTCTGAAATGTCATGTATACTACGTGTTCTTTCCGGGCATTGAACTCTATTTTGACAGAGCTACTTCCTCTTTTAGTACAAGGAGAGTTTTTAAACGAAAATGTCAGACGATGAATAATTTCAAAACATTTTTTTAAATGCAGCTCAACCCTGTCTTTGTATCATCTTGATGTGTAACATGCTTTAAATTTCTCCTTAAGATCCCTTTTTACACCACCTCCCTGTGCTACCCGTATCCAGTATCCTCTTCCTCGCCTGGCCATTACTACTCAGAGGAGGAACAAAGAGTAATCAGTCCCCCACTTGAGGTCTCAGAAGGGGAAGATGAATTTGAAGACCACAACCGTTCCATCAGGAAAGACACTAGTGAGTATTTCCAATCCAAATTTTCACATCCCAATGTAGAGAAAATCATATTGAAGTCTGGAAAAAGTGATAAATATGAAGCAAAACATCTCAGTGTCATATTTTACACTCCAGACAACAAGAAGAAAATCCGCCTGTACCAGTTCCTCCTGGACTTGCTAAGAAACGGTGACATGAGCGACAGTATCTGGTGGGTGGACCAGGATAAGGGAATCTTCCAGTTCTCCACAAAACACAAAGAAGCTCTGGCCAGCCACTGGGGAGTTCAGAAAGGGAACCGCAAAAAAATGACCTACCAAAAAATGGCTCGAGCTCTGAGGAACTATGGTAAAACTGGAGAGATTAAAAAAATAAAGAAGAAGCTAACCTACCAGTTCAGTGAGGAAGTTCTGAGGAACCTCTATTTACGTCAGTATTCTCACTGAGGGGGGTAAAAAAGCCTGCATCCTGCTATGCTGAAGATTGTGTTTTGCTTGTACATTTGCTTTTTTCTCAAATTTCCGTACTATTTATTTGTAATGGCAGTGAACATCCTCTGTGCCGTGTACTAACCTCCTAGTGTGGATTAAAGGACATGAGTGGCTAAATGAAAACACAAACTTTCAAATGTTTTTACATTACCTTTTTGTCTTGAACCTGTAAATAAACATTGTGTTGCATTAATTTCTGTAAAGTTACTCAAATTACCTGAATCCACCTTTAAAAGAGCATAAAACATTTTCTGATCCACAGTTTATGAATGCGCATGGTGTGGCCTATTTCTAAGGGAGGGAGGGAAACAAAGACAAGAAGCCGATAGGTGGCTAGATTTTAGTTGACCGTGTTACTGCATTCATACCAAACAGTTTAACAAAAGGTACAATCCATAAAAGAATCAGTTAGAGCTACATTTAATTTCAGAAGAAACAACTTATTGTCAAATTATGGTCCCCTATGGACCATAGGATGGAGGAGTATACTATAAGTATCTTGGGGTCTTGTCAAATGGATTGGTGTGACATCCGCAGTAATGCGGGCTCTGCAGCGGAAGATAATGAATGGAAGAACAGACAGTAACGTGTCCATATGAACAGTCAAAGAATTTTTTCTTACTGTAGTTATTAAGACTGGCCATGTATAGATATATTCCTATCTTCTAAAGTCAGCTTAGTATAAAATTCCCTAGGCAGTGATTCCCTGTTAAGCTGCAGTGGAAGACAGTAACAAAAATATGGAATTCTGTACTAAAAGGTTTGCAACTTTGGATGAGTAATCAAATAAAAATTTTAGGGCATTTTTGCACACTATGATGACCCTGGATTTAGTTCCCTATTACTTTTCATTAGACATACCTCTTAGAGAGTTTCATTGTGGGTATCTGACAACTGCTGTAAGATTTTTGTTTCCTATTTTAAACCTGCTGTTACAATAGTACCTAAGACCTATTGTACAGTAACTACTTAAACAGGATAACTTGTGTGCAGTATTTTAGAGAGACTTATCTGAAACAATCCGAATATGTATACCAACTTCCTGTTATTTAAAAACAACAATAAAGAGGTCTAATCGTTTCACCCCGGTGGAAGACCCGCCCCGACAACAACAACATCCGGTGACGTCAGTCCTATCAGCCAATCAGAGCACAGGCGTTGTTTCGGTGCAAATTTCAAACGGCGTCGAGACGACAAACGAACAGGCAGCCGACAACTGCAGCCACACCGGAATCTGTCAGTTTTATTGAAAGCCTCGTTTTGTATCAAGGAAGATTGTTTTTTTAATACATCTCCGCTGTCTGCGTTGGCAACATGAGAGTGAGGTTAGTACTTAACGTCTTTATTATTCATTGGAGCCTTAAAAAATTATGTTAACAATAGTATCTTCAGTTAGCAGAGTTGTTTCCTGATTAGCCTGTTGATCTGAGATAAAGCTAACTGTTAGCCGTGAGCAGACGCACACTTTGTATCACACATTTGAGATGAAGTAGATACCCGTGTGTGCGGCATTGATAAATTTTTTATGTTAATAACATTATCTGTTAATTTGTGAGCTGATATTATATAACGCTACCAGTAATTTAACACCTAAGCGCAGGCAGCTAGCTAATGTTAGCTAGCTTAGTGCATGAAAGAGTACTGGTCACTCAGCCACTTGCTTTTCTTTCAGTGAAGTCCACGCAGCCGAGTCTGTCGCCTATCTCAATAGAGCACTGGTCAGGTTACAGGATATTTGGGAAGAAATCGGGATTCCTGAGGAGCAGCGCCTACAGAGAACCAATGATGTTCACAAGCACATTAAAGTGAGTCAGAGATCGGTTTAAATGATTTAAAGTCTCGTTGGTTATCTTAGAGAACTAACAAAACAGATACATGTTTTATTTTCCTTGGCAGGGTTTGCTGGACCTAATGATCGCTGAGGAAGAGGAGCTCAAGAAGAGATTACTGAAAAGTATAGAGTCCTGTCGCAAAGAACTGAGTAATATGTGCAGTGAACTTCAGCTGCCCCCGTTTGAGGTACAGTCATGTTCAGGATGTTTCCCCTACCCCACCCAAGACTAGGGAAAATGCTTAAATATTCGGATTAACTTTCTGGATTTCTCCGTAGGAGGAGGATGGCTGTACCATGTTACAGATGGAGAAAAACAGCCGCACACGTCTGGAGATGATGAAGGAGCACAAGAAGCAAAGGATGGAAGAGCTTAAAACTCTCATTGTCAAAGACCGTGAGCTGTGTGATATTATGTGCACTACTCCTTTTTGCATTGACAAGGATTCAGTCCCATCACTTAAGCAACTTGAGACATATCATGCCTACATTAATGATCTGACCAAAGAGAAGGTATTACTGACACTTTTTTACCTAAAGATTTTTCTTATCATTAAGCTTTGGGTATTAACATGTCTAACTTGTAATTGTTCTTTCAGGAGCGTCGTCATGATGAATTTGTGAGTGTCAAGAAGGAGATTATTGTGTGCATGACTGACCTGGAACAGTCTCCTGAGACCAGTTTTGAGACAGATGTGATGTGTGAAGATGAGGAGGCATTTTGTCTGTCAGATGACAACATTACGGCTATTAAACAACTTCTCAGTCAGGTAGGTTTTGCAATTATTTGAAACTAAAATGTTGTTTAACTGATGTTATAAACTGACCAGCCACAGTATTGCACCATGTTAAAATTAATGTATGATTTCCTTCCAGTTACAAGAACACAAAGCTCAGAATGATCTCCGCTGTTCAGCTTTGCGCACTAAGATCCAGGAACTGTGGGAGAGACTCCAGATTCCCCACGAAGAGAGGGAAGCACTCTCTGAGCATATGGTTATATCAAAGAAGAGAAACATTGAAGCAGTGAGAAATTTTATGTTGTCATATATGTTGTTTCACCATAAACCCTCCATAACAAGTTGTATTAATGCGTATTTTGTGTTTCTAGCTCCAGACTGAGGTCGATCGTCTGGAGGTGTTGAAAATGCAAAGCATGAAAAGTGTCATTGAGGCCATCAGAGCTGAGATTGCCCTTCTGTGGGAAAGATGCTTCTACAGCCAAGAGCAGCACCAGGCGTTTCTTGCATATCATGATGGTAAACAGCTGTTGTTTAATCACAAAGACATTACACTGATTATATGCTGTTTACAAATTGTATTTAATTTATTAAAGAACGTATGAAACGGATGAAAAATTGATTTAATCAATTTTTTTTCTTATTTGCAGCCAATAGTTATGTGGGTAGATATGTAAACTGTAAATGCAACGTAATATTATATTTGCAGCTCTCTCAGTGCATGTTTTCTTTTCACAGATGATTTCACAGAAGAGCTTCTCAACCGGCACGAGGCCGAGGTCCAGACCCTAAAGAAGTATTACGAGGACCACAAGGAACTCTTTGAGGGAGTCACAAAATGGCAGGAGAACTGGACCCTGTACTTGGAACTTGATGTGAGTAGTCGTCTCACGCATTTTTGGGAGGGAAGTGTTCAAAACAAACTTCCTTAGTGTTCTAATGTTTGATGCATGTGCTTCTGATCATATCAGAAAAAGGCTAATGATCCTGCAAGGTTCAACAACAGAGGGGGGAACCTTCTGAAAGAAGAAAAGCAGAGAACTGACCTGCAGAAAAGTTTGCCTAAGGTGAGAACATGTTTAAATGCTTTTTCATGTTCAGCAACTGCAATATAAAAAAAAAAATAATTCACATGGTTATCTGCTTTAAAGTAAAATTGTTAGTTGATGATTCAAAAGAATAAACTTGTTGAATTAGATTGACAAGGGAACAAATGAGCTCAAGCAAACGGTGTGATCAGCTGAGTGGAATGGCTGAGAAGTTGTTAGTGCATTACCAGTTTAGCCCAATAGATGGGGATATTAAAACATAATCTATCTTGGTCTGATGTTCCTGAGTACTTGATCAGAGTGTACAACATTTTTACAAATGAAGGGCATTTTAAATCCATTATCATGGCAACAAGGTGCCATTACATTTTTTTTTTTTTGTTCCAGCTTGAGAAGAGTCTGAAGGCCCAGATTGATGTTTGGGAGCAGGAGCATGACAAGGAGTTCCTGGTAAACGGACAGAAATTTCTTGAGTATGTGCAGCAGCAGTGGGATCACCACCATACTGAAAAGGAGAGGGAGAAATTGGAAAGGGTATTCTAATTAAAAACCCAGAATTCTTGCTCATAAATTGTGTGAGTATTATATAATTGATTATTTCTTTGTTTCAAATAGCAAATGAAAAAAACTAAGCAGATTCAAGAAGAGATGTTATATGGAGCAATGAGGACGCCATCTAAAAGGCGAATAGTTGGGACTCCCACTCCTGGAAAAGTAAGAAAGGTAAGATGCTGCTGCAGATTAACTGTGCGTGAATTTTGTACAGAAACAATGACTCAACTCGAGTGAATAAAAAGTTGACCCACTTTTCTGTCTCTCTCCTCGTAGCTCAACGGCACATCAACCATCTCCACTCCTAACAGCTTCCTTAGTTCAGGCCTTGGTGGAACCATGTGCCAGTCATCCATCCAGAAACCGCCTCTGTCTGCCAGCAAGGTATGTTCACAGTTGTCCTCTTCAATCATCTTAACAAAATTCACGTTACATTTGTGAAGCCCAAAAAGAATATGAAGCTTAAATGTGTTGTATCTGATCCTGTTTATTTTGATAATGGATTTAAGTAGGAAGGGTGTTATTTAATTCACTGTCATATGAATGGTCAGCGTAAATGTATCGGTCAGAAGGAAAAAGTGCAATGAGAAAATCTTCCCCTCTTTAAGTGGGGGAAAAAAACATAATTCTAATTGGTCTTATTGTAGGGTCTTGGCCTGCGAACCCCTGGACATGGAAAAACTCCCCGTGCACTCGACCGAAACAAGGAAAACCTCTCCCATCTTAATAGAAACACTCCAGGTGGCACTCTAAGGTCTCAGGATACTCAAGATCACACCTTCACCATTAACTCTATTGCTGGCTCCTATACGGAATTTGCGGTAAATGCGATTTTACCTCTCCTTAGTCCTTAACTAGAAAATGTTAAGGACAAGCTAATTAAGGCAAATATTCTAAATTTCCTGGATAACATCAGTACCACCAAGATTATAGTAAATCCAATTTATGGCTTACCACATCACGCTGTTTGGCATCATATAAACATATAAATGCTGAAACTGATGAATGTTTTGCAGACAAATGTTAGTAATTACGTTTAGTTTTAAAACTGAGATACCAAGCATCTGTAAGGTGACCGCAAGAAGTGCTAGAATAATAACAAAGCTTGATTTGAATCTTTAGTGTACAGTAAAAGTTTAAAAAATCCAATGGAGCAACCAATAGACAATATATATGCGTAATGTCAATATATTTCTTTTATTAAAATTACAACAGTGGGTCACATGGTGAAAATGTTTTAATCCTGCTCTATAAATCTGTAATAATATATTACCTTACTAAAGCCTCATCACGTGTTTGTTGGATTATAGTTTCTACATTTTGCTCTCAGATGTCATGACATGAACAGAAGGAAAATTCAAAATGAACAAACTGCTATATACATCACATGTTGACTCATTTTATATTCAGTCATTTAACTTTGACGTTTTTACTCTTAAACTGAACACATGCTGATTTCCTTACAGAGAGACCTCACGAAGGCTTCTAAATCGAATGTGAAGTTGGGACTTCTGAACTCCACCGTCAGTCATCAATAAAAGACGCTGCTCCGGCTCAAGAGTGTCTCAGCTCAGTAGTAGTTTGCTGGGAGGGGGTTGTGTGTTTGTTTTTTAAGTGGGGACATATTTTAATGTATACTTCTACAAAAAATGTAAATATTTTAATTTGTATGAACACTTGTTTTTGTAAGATTCTGTTTTGGGGTAACTGCTGGAGCAGTTTTCATGTAAATTTTTTTTTCTTCAATGGTATTTGTACCATGGCTGTTTACAGCCTTTTTTAAGGAAAATGTTATTAACCACATCTAGAGAACTACTTTTAGTTCAGCAACAGTTTAGTTTAGTTTTTCAGTTTAGCAGTCAATTAATGCACAGTGAATCTCTTCCTCCAGCTGGAATGATGGCTAACTTTTCTCTTCAGAATCTACATAGCTGTTTTGTTTTAAATCAAATTGTAAATAAACTTTTAGGAAAAATCTATCCTTACTAATTGTACTTCTTGTTTACCTTTACCTGGATGTTTCCATTCTAACCCTTAAGCTCCACAGTCAGAAGGCAGTTACTGAGTTTTCCCATTTGGGAAGATGGTCTGTTTAAGCCATGTGCGTCATGAGTTCTTCAAGAGCTCTCTCACGGTGATTTTCATGAACAAGCAGCACTTCTTTGATTGCACTTTGCTGGAAACCCATCTCATTAAACTGAGTCAGGAGGCGCAGGAACTCTGCAGCCTAGAATAAAAGTTATGTTAACATGTTAAGTTGAACTTAGAGGTATGTTTGTGTTTCTGGGTTTTTTGTATAATTTGATAAGTCACCTTGCTTTCACAGTTCTGAAACATCTCCAAAGCCTCCTCCACCTGTGCTTCATCATAGCCCAGCTCACACAGACGATCACTGGCAACCAGGTATTTTAAGATCTGTTCATTAAAGTTCACAAATAACTTCAAATTTATGACACACAGCATCTAATACACGTTTAATTTCTAATTTCTCATGCCATCTTGAGTATTGCATATGTATATACTGTATATAACTACACTTTATAGGTCACAAATGGTTACAACTGTATAAATATAACTTGATTGCCACATTGTGAGCCCACATATAGAAAACATAAACGACTTTTTCTAAAGCCAGAGATCAAGATATTTGTCAAATTATAGTTTGACCTGAAGGATTTGGTCATTAGAAGCATTCTAAATAACTGATATTTTATTTTAGTGTTTTTTTTCATTTTAGTTACTGGAGGAAAATATTTTATTCATGTGATTACTTGTTTTACTAAAATTAAAACAAATTACATTACAACAATGTAGAAGTATTACAAGTCTGAAAGTCTTAATACTTCATGTGATACTTGACAAAAGTAAAAATAGGAAAAATATACCTGAGGTTACAACACTAAAAGTTCTCATGCAAATTACAGATTAATGTATTTTATTAACGCATTCAACTGTGGGCATCACTTTAATGTTGCAGATGATAAAGATGGAACTAAGGAGGTTGAAGAAATTACAGGCCTCAGTATTGCATTTCAATATAATATGTAAATACACTATAAATACATCACCTCTGATTATCATTCACAGCCACTGATTAACATCTTCTACAACCAAAGTAGTATTTACCTTCTCTGGGCTGCGGTAGCCTGTTTTCTGCAGAGCCAGAATGGCTGTATGTAAAGCGTAGCCCTTCTCTGTAATGCTTTCGAGCAGCTCCCTCTCTTCCTGGCTGAGCGCTGACAGCAGTTCTGCTGCTGAGTCAAAGAAGACGCCACGAGCGCTGCTGGTCCTCAAGGCCTGATCACAAGAACAGACAAGTGGGTTGTGAAAAAACAGAACAGTTATACAGGTATGTTAAATACTCTTAAGATACTGACAGAAAAAAAAAAACCTTCTGCCTGTGGTTTTTAACAACGGGTCCTGCAGAGGAGGGTCGTTGCTTTTGCAGATTGGATGGAGGGGGACCAGCAGGTGGTGTGTTTTGGGAATACTTTCTACCCACAGACACTGGCGGCCGCTGCCTCTTCTTGCCATTCTTCTGCCAATGGGGGAGAGGGCTGGCCTGTTGCGGCCTCTGTTCCAGTGCTCGCAGAGGCTGTCTGTAGTCTTGCCGAGAAGAGAAATGGCCTCGATGGCCTCTGAGGCTCATAGGTGAGTCAGGCTTGCAATGGTTAGGAGAACCACAGTACATGTCTTTGACTCTGGAAAGTGGGTCTTTGGTTGCAGCATTCCGAGGCCGCTCTCTGCTCTTCATGGTGTGAGGAGCATCTTCGGTGGAAGAGCATTCATTATCTTCAAAGTAACCGTCCTCATCCTCAGAGTCAGATATGAGGAACTTGACAGTGCGATGATGCAGCCAGCGGCCATCTGCAGAGTTCAGGCTGTGGCTGCGGGGCCGAAAGCTCGGGGTCCACAGGTCACTGCTCCTCCGATTGGTCCTGTGACTCTCCTGAGGGCTGCTGAACATCAGCCAATAAGGAGGACACGATGGGGCCTCACACATTGGCTGATGTCCACTTAAAATCAGTTTCTCCAGGTTGAATGCATACTGCAGTGAAAAAAGAATTAAGCACAACAAACTATTAACACAGCACATTTTGACTTGTCAGGTGAGACTGATAACATTAACCATGTCTCAGTAAGCACTGACAGTGTGACCGTAAACCAGCAAGACGAATACCAGGACCCTAAACTGATTCAGATAAATGGCATTAAACCATAATTTTATTATTTACTCCTGTGCTTTTCCTTTTGCATTATGTCAAGGGATATCCTATAAATATGGTCTATGAAAGTGATCAAATATTAAAGCAAACCCCAAAAAAGCTGACACTTCAAATTTAAATATCAAATGTATTGTTTATGGTGATTATTTATCCTTTTATAGTACAAAGAAATTAAATGACACATATTGGACTAAAAAACATTCTCTCTCTCATACTGCAGTAAGTATAAGAGAATAATAATTAGGTCTCATTTAGCAGAAACTGCAAAGACATTTGATTCAGTAAAGGAATGAATCACCTCAGTTTCTTGCAGAATCTGGTGGCAGTCTGGTACGGTGACATCTGGAGCTGTCACCATCTGAACATCTTCCTGCAGTGGACCAAGTGTAGTCTGAAACGGAACATCCTCAAGAATGTTCATTGTGCCACCAAAAAATAACCTGCATCAGAATAACCACAAAGCATTTCTAAGTCGACAGTTTCAAATAAGTATTTTGTTGCATTTTGATAATTTCTTACCGCTGTCAGGTATGTTCTCTACAGTCCACAGCACTCTGAAGCACTGACGGGTGTTTGGAGTAAATGACTGATCCACACACATCATCACAAGTGATAAACCTCTTCGTCACTAAGCCTCTGACATCATCCAAGGTGTTGTTTACCAATATCTCAGGGAACTGTTGAAACCCTACCTGCAGAGGTACAGTACAAACAGTAGATATTTAAATAACTGCTGAAATACAAAAATTAAAAAAGGATTAAATCAATACATTTTATGGCAAAATTCTACTTATTACTTGTACATAAACAATTTGAGGTATATCACAAGTTCCTCTTTGTTTATGTTTTAATATGACTGCAGCTTTCTCATCCATATTCTAAGCCAAATTTCAGACGGTGCAGCAGCATTTGTGTGGACATGAAAAGGGGATTAGGGAAATGCTGAGGTATTGGGAAACCAGGAACAGCAAGATACTTTCCAGAGATTAGCTGATTACATAAAGGTGACATCGTAACAGTGTGGTACAACGTTGTGATGTCTGTCGCGCTCATTTCCTGCTCGAGAAAACGTCCTCTGCACTCAAAGTCTTAAGCGCACAACATTTCGGCATGCAGACACATTTAAAGGTTAAAGACAATTAAAATTTTGTACAGAGATATACATTTTATTTATATATTTTAAACAATCACAATAAATTTAAGATTCATAAACTTGTGGGGTGGGGGTACATGTTCTGTAACAGACCTCTGAAAACAGATAAAGCAATTTTGAAACTTAAAGAAAAGGAAACTTAAAACAAAAGGAGAACAGATCTAGTTTAATCTCATAAGTGAATAACAGCATATCAACAAGTATGCAGCTTAGTTCAGGCAAGAGACTTGATTACAGACATGTGAATTCAGGTACAATTTAGCAACAGGATATTACATCACTAAAGGTGAGAGGAGGCTTCAACCTTAGGGCACACAAAGTAAATAAAAATATCTGTGCTGTTCTGAAGGGTGTTTGACAAAGCAGGTTTATGGTGGGAACCAGCTAACTAAAAGATTTTTAAAGTTTTATATCTGGTTTGGTAAAATGATTCAGACATAAATATTGAATAATATCTACTATATAACAAAAAATCATAGGATCTGTCTTAACACTTCATAGTTACCTAGTGAATGTGCTCATCCTGCTTTCTCAAACATGCTTCTGATACAGGTCTGTGAGTACTCATACGTTCCCTAAAAGGCTAAAGGAGGGAGCAAAGCACTGGAAAATAACCATTGTGGATGTTTAAAAGGTCACTATTATTTTTCACCTGCTGTGTTTAGTGTGCTGGTGCATTATACAACATGTTCTTCTCATTATAGGTCATGTGATTTAAACTTCTTACATATGCTACCTAGTCACAGTAGCTTGACATTTACAGCCTGATTTTACTGTGAGCACCATTATTACAATGGTGGTAAAGAAGAAACATCAAAATATTGATGAGCTCATGGAATATTATGCCCGTGTGATATAAGGCATTACTTGACACGGTAACATCTCACCTACACTTTGCCAGCACCCCATGTTTTCAAGTGTACAGTTATGATCCCATAATTTCCATTAGCTTCCCTCGCTATTAGAGCCCTTCACCACAAAAAGAGAAAAACTAGCTACTCATCCTTCCGTGAATAAAACTGAATTATCTTTATATAGATAAAATGTTAACAATCCCCAGAGATTGAAATAGTTTATAAAGGTCCACTCTGTGAGTGCACCACTTAAAGAATTAACATCTGATGCAGAGGACCAAGGGTTGTTACACTCTCTTAACCTGTTCATCATGAAATAATTCCTCAGTGAGAACGAGCAGCCTTCAATACCTCTAACACTATGTCCATAGCTTGTTTGATAGGGGCTTTAGCAAAACCCAGAGTTGGTATCCAAAGGGTCGTAGTAATCTAATGATTTCAGATAGAACTGTCTTTAGGCGAAATGAGCAGCACGCGGTTCAGTTGTTAGCAGCGTCCGCCTGCCGAGGCCAGTTCTCCTCCTCAATGCCCGAGTCGTATTCCTCCTCTGTTGACTCCTTGGCTGGAGCTCTGAAATTTAAATAGAGGCAGTTCAGATTGAAAATCACACAAGTAAGGAATCAGATCTTAAACATGAGCAAAACACTGACCTGATATATCTGGGCTGTGATTTTCCTTGGACGACATCTTTGTCCAGCTCAACAGCCATGATGTCAGAGTGTGGCACCTCAAACATGGGCTCGAGAAGGAGCTTTTCCTGTATATGTAAAGAAACTTTACATCGGTATCACAGAAAATAAAGTAAAAAAAACAAAAAATAAGTTAAATAACCTTTGCAAATTCACGTACCATGATGGATCTGAGTCCACGAGCTCCAGTTTTTCTCTCCAGAGCCATTCTGGCTATGGCCTTTAGGGCATCTTGAGTCACACTGAGTTCACACTGAAACAAACAGAAAACATCAGATTTCAATACTAAAAATCCATTAAATCAGCAGTAAACTACGATTCACTGAGTAGTAGATCTATGATTTTGAAGTTTTTAAAGCCCTTTTCAGACATGCACTCCATGGCACCCTGATCACTTTGCACTGTACACCAATTAATTTACTGCATGAAATAAATGTAAAGAGTAAGTCAGTCTGTTATTATTGTTTTTAGTTACAAACAGGATCAATGTCTGTGTATAAAGTAGCTTGAAACTAAACTAACCTTGTAGGGCAGGCTGATATCGTACATGTAATGTAACATGGCACCATGAGAAACATTAACATTAGAAGGTGACCAGTGTCTGAATGACAAAGCTGTCACTTTAACAGTCTGACAAATGTCTATTAAAAGTAATAATGATAATAATTATCTATACTTTATTAGTCCCTTTGGGGATATTCTTGTAGACAGACAGTCCCCTTAAGGTGCCAAGGGTTCAGTGTTTTGTCATGGGACACTTTGACATGTGGCCAGGTCTGGGGGGAACTGGGAGTCGAAACACCAGCCCTGGGGTTCATCAGACTCTGCCCTACCAACTGAGTCACTGTCAAATCACATGTCTGAAAGGGGCTTTAGATGTCATAACACGGCACAGTGACACCACATCCATGAACATGTCTGAATAGGACCTATAAGTGTACTGTTTCAGACCCCTTACTTTGTCCATACTGAACAGAGCCTGGTACTGGGGCACTACTGCGTTGCGTGGTTCAGTCAAGATTCTGACAAGTGTTTCTTCATCCAGGCTGTGCAGAGGAACGACAACAGGAAGACGACCAACGAACTCTGGTATCATTCCAAACTCAATCAGGTCTCTGGCCTCGACGTGCTTCAGTAGTCTGTCCTTCTCCTCAATTTCTGCTACCGTGTCCGTCTCACCGCTGCTGTTGGCCAAGTCTGCAGCAGCCGCTGCACGCCGGCCTTTTCCCATGTTTGAGGGAGTTCCAAAACCCAAATACTGAAGAAACATAAAACGTTAAGAGGCAGAACTTAAAAACAGTAAAATTGGCTGAACATCTGCTGAAAGTCAATATATAGAAGCTAAGTTAAATTTACCTTTTCATTCTTTCTTCTGCTAATGATTCTGTCAAGTCCATTGAAGGCACCAGATGCAACAAACAAAATGTTTGTTGTATCTACCTGCACCGTTTCTCCTCTTAGCTTCCTGGAGTTTTTCTCAGGAACATTGACAATTGTGCCTTCCAAGAGTTTGAGCAAACCCTGACAAAGTGGACAAAAACAAGAGTCCATATTAGTAACACGTCTGGGACAACCAAGGTCAGGAAAAAAACAGGAGACCAGTTACAGTAACTACAGTAACAATAATCTATTGCTAGTCTGGATAAATACTGACCTGCTGGACACCCTCTCCACCCACATCTCTCAGCTGATGGATTCCAGGCACGCTGCCAATCTTATCAACCTCGTCCAGAAACACAATACCTGCGTATGAATTGAGAAGACAGATACACAGTGGTGTTAAGTTCGACTTCTAACCAACAACTGAGACAGTCCCCGTTTTTTATCAACCGTGTGTGCCTACGTTTATAGCGTTTACTAACAAATAACTTTAGATAATTCATCACTATTCAAATTGAAAAATTGCAAATATGTATGACACACGACAGTTTATGTAAGTTGTTGTTGACTCCGGTTAGACTGCGTATTTTTTTATTTAACCTGTTCCTGCTTCCTTCCACTTCTTGAAAATATTAAAAAGTAAAGCACAAATTTAAACAGTGCGTAGCTGAGTAAACATCACTTTTACAACTTTTACAAGGGTCAAGTATCACTGAGTTGTACAAAAAAGTGAAAGACCACATTTTCAAAGGTCTATCAATTATCATTTGGCCATCTATGACTGGGTGTGAAAATCAGTAACCAGTGACATTGTAGTTTACACGCATGTCCATCCAGACCAATATTCTAATAAATTTATGCAGAATAGGTTGGACATGTGGTTGAACAGATGGACAAACTAAAAACATAATGTCTCCGTCTTTGGCTATCCCCAGCTTGCAGTCAAAATAAAAGATGCTACGCTGCTATTAAATTTAGTTCATCTGCCCACCTTGCTGTGCTTTCTCCACTGAGTAGTTGGCATCTTGTAGGAGTTTGGCAATAACTGACTCGATGTCTTCTCCTACATATCCAGCTTGAGTTAGTGTGGTGCAATCACAAATTGCAAAAGGAACATCCAGACAACGTGCAAGTGTCTGTGCCAGCAATGTTTTTCCTGTAAAAAAAATGATGACTTAATTTAGCATATTTGCAAGACAGATCCATGTTTACATAAGCTACATATTTGGCCATCTGATCATAATCAAAGTGTCACTGTGCAATATTACAATTTAGGACAACGTTGAAACGACACTAACCCGAGCCAGTTGGACCCAGAAGTATGATGTTGCTCTTCTCCAGTTTAATGTCAGTGTGTGTGGAATCCAGGACCTCGCCGCCCCTCCTCTCCTGAGGTGCCTGCTGGCTTGCCTGCTGCTGCATGGACGCTCCCAGAGCATTTCCATGAGGACTGATCCCTGCAATCTGCAGCAGCTCTGCAACAGTAAACAAACTGCAGGGTTAAATTAAAAAGTTTCTCAGGACTGTATTTTTAATATACCACAAATCCTAAAGCATTTGAACTATTCTTGTAAAATGTAAACATGGCAATCATTGATAAGGCGTGTTTCATTCTGTAGATAGTAACAGTTGCCATGTAAGTCTAAAAATACACATGTCCCAGTCAGTGTGGAGTTACTAAGTGAAGAGGGCAGGACTGCAAATAGCAAAAGTACAGATGTGAATGTAGGTCACTAGGCTACTTTATCTTATTGTCTGGTCAGTCCGTTTTTACAGGTTTTATCAGTGTTTCAATTTCTTGTTTCTTCAGAAGCTTGCATAAGGCAAGATTTTGGTTAATAATTTCATAATTAATTATTTAGACTGTATTGCTTATCGCACTGAAAACCCCAGAACAAAGAGGAGCCAGAAAGATCAGTACATTTTGGCATTTGTGCAACGCATGAAAAAACAAAAAAAAACTGAAAAAACACTTTTTTAGTGTTGACTCATGAGTCAAAGATAACAATAACAATAAATCACTTACTTGTGAATCTGTATTCATCCTCTCGTCTTCTCATCTCTAGCTCTACAGGGAGAGGATGAAAGTATTTAAATCAATATTATGAATCATTATCATTATGACATTACCAAAACAATGTGTGAAAATGTTTATACAATTCTATGTGACAATCATTGAACAAATGCCAAATAATACAGATTAGGACATGATGCAAACTTTTAAACTGCACATATAGAAGATATATGTCCTAAATTCTATTGCTTCGAGGCGACAAATTTGAGCAACTGTCTGTGTTTGTTTCAGCTCTTCCATGCCCAAATCATTCCTATCAGGTATAATCTTGTATCTCCTAAATGTTTAATTGAGCAGACTCTCACTATTCACACAGCCTTTTGAGTTAAACTCACAACCCCAAACAGCAAGTGTTCATTTAAAATTAAATTAAAAGACAACAGAATAACTGGCCGAACAGTAATACTGACCACGAGGTGTCAGAGAAGGCTGTTTTTCCACTTCCACCTGCTGTCGACTCCCAGCCGGGATGTTGTTGTAGATGCGCTTATAGTGATTGTAGACGGCAACTGCTAACACCTTTTTTGCGTAGGACTGGCCAACAACATACTTGTCGAGGTACGCATATATCTAGATAAAAAGTCATTTATACTACATTTTATATTTAAAAAACTTAATCATATGACATCAAGGTAATTTAAAAGAATATGTTGACAACTTTCATCCATTTTTCTCACCTTCTTGGGAGGAGGTGGAGGTTTTTGTGCAAATGCCAGTTTCACTGCCTCTGCAGCAGATTCGGGCTCTTTGTTTAGCCCCTTCTTAGAGTCTGTTTCGGACAGAACCACGAAAAAGTGATGGCATTTCTCACATTTGACAAAGCGTGTTGATGCTATAAAAGAAAAACAAATTTAATGATTAGACATTTAACAAACTGGTTCAAGAAACATTGGAGTCACAGCAATAACAACTTTTCGAGTATTCAGATTATTCTGATACACAAAAAAATGTGTGTAATGTGCTCATAGTGCTGTAATCACCAATAAATAGCCAAAAATTTGTTTTCTGTTGCAGGAGTGTCATGTATGTGAAACCTGATAATGAAATCCGATATGAAATGCTAAGTCTGGTCTAATGCTTTCTCTTTTAATAAATGATGTATGACCAAGCAGCATTAACACTGCTAGACGATATGCATGTTACCATCAGATGAGGATAAATTGCAGCTTCTATGTATGATAAAGTGGAAAAAGACAAAATAGAAATTGTGAGTGCATAAGCGCAATAGACAAAGAACACTAGTGAAACACACTGGACCAGTAGACAGCTGCAATTGGTCGTGCAGTGTTGAAATGTAAACCCAGTATACAATCCCTTCCTTGAAGTGGTGGATACACACTGGTGAATCAGTAGCACAAAATTTACAATGTTAGATTTAGAAAATTAATTGATTAAGACATCATGTCAACATTTCCAGTACTTGAAGATCTTTATTTTTAACTAACTGTGCCAGGAAATGACTTGTGGTTGGTGTTCCTGTTGTGCTGTGTGTTTATTGTGCCTTGTGTTCTTTCAGTTCCCTCCCTCTGGGTTTGTTCCAGTGAAAAAGGTTGTAGTGCTTTAAAAATAGCCAAAAAAAACATGTTCTACAGCATATGGCATATGTTTTTATATGTGAAATATTTATTAACTTCAAACATGAATGATGCTGAAGCTGTACTTTCATATAATGGACCTGGCCTCTCCATTTACTTGGATTTTTTTTATGTTTGGTGAAACAACTGTTTTCACCTCTGCCACCTTAGCGCACCTACTTAACACTTATCTGTGTGACCTTTAGAATGTGTGAATTTAATAAACATCTGTGGTAGGTGTGTATCCGCAAATACCTAAATGTCATATTATTTTACACCCACTTGTTTCTATTTTTAAGCTTCTACATGCACATCATACCACATATCTTGTTACATGGTTGCCAATTTACAGCAATGTTGATTAATGTGCAATGTCCCTGAAATAAATTTAAAAAAAATACATATATTTATACATTTACTCACATACAAAGGTCTCTACATGTGTGCAGGGATCTCCACATTTAGGGCAGCGGAGCTGGTTTCCCCCCTTGCCGGAGCCTCCAGAGCCAGAGAGTCTCTTCCCCTCACTGATGCTTTTCTGTGTAAACATGATTCTGTCAGTGCACATTAAATTATTAACAACTCTATTTGTAATGTTCTACAGTCTAAGAAGATCCTACAACAAGAGTACCTTTCCACCGTCATTTCCACTGTCCTTTGTTGTCCCATCTTTAGAGGCGTAGCAGACCGCAGTCTCTGAAAATGACCTCACCCGTACCCGGAGAGGTAGATGAGTTTCTCGAGACCCCTGACGACTCAGAGAAAACCACTGAATCCGAGAGCAGGACAATCCTATAACGACAGACACATCCATTTGGATTCCTAATAATTTCTAACTGTGATTTGTAATAGCAATGTAATTTAAAAATAATAATCACGAAGGCTCCAATATTTCATATAACTAAGATGAAGCAAGATTATGTTCAACCTAACCCTAGTCAACTGGAATAAAATGAATCTGCAAATTGATTCACACATTTTTAAAACACATACCAAACTATTTCTGACCCAAGCTGCACCACTGTGAAGTTCAGCTCCTTTTCTTTGTCACATCTGTATTTCTACATAAAGGGCTTTGGACCGAGCCAGTCATATTGACAATTTATAAAAAGTATAGTGACTAAAGAATCAGTTGACTAGCAAAATAATCAGCTAAATAATTGCAAATGAAAAAAATATTAGTTATGTTGCTACATTTACCATTATGGAGAGATTTAACTTAATTACTTAACAACCCATCAAATGGGTCTTTAGGAACATAACGGCCCATAACTATGATCAGCATACAAGCTGAACACAGTGCAAGAACAACAAAGGCATAAAGTACATAGTTGATATGTGTTTTTTTAACATGTTAGTTTAACTGTAAGTAGCTTACAACGCCATTATGCGTCTTTAATTTGTAGAATATGTATGAATTATTGCTCTAAAAGTGGGTGACAGCTGTAAATAAAAGTCTACGAAAAGGCAAATAACATCGTTTACTTAGCTACAGGTATTAAACTATTATAAAGTAAGTTTTCCACCTGCTGTTGACATTGCATGACTGTCATAACAAGCAGCGATCTGGGTTAACTGGAGACCTACTTTACAGGCTGTACCAAAAAGTACACTGTCATGCAACTCTAGCCCCGTGACTCTGTTTTTCTTACCTTTGTGAGCAGTGTTTAGAAACAACCTGGCAGCCGAAGTACAAGGACAGGACATAACTCCTTTTGTTTCAAAACCCTGAAAATAAACAAAGTTACTACGGTGCAAAGACAGTCAACATAAGGTGGCTAAATTAGCTGGCGGCTAACAGGCAGCAGTGGTAAACAGGAGAGCCGAGTTAGCATTAGCAAAACATCTCAATAACTGGTGAAGGTGGCCGTCAGTGTTGCTTAGTACTGTAGAAATATATGTTGCTTAACCCCCTTAACTGTATTGACTGGTTGTGTCATCAAGGCCAGTCACCTCCTACTAGCTAAAAAACGAATAACAATGAATTACAAAATAAACAATATAGCCAGCTGGGTTGTCGCTAAATTAATAGCTGTTAGCTATTTAACGCTAAGCTAGGCCCCAAGCAAAGCCACCTAGCGTTACCGTTTCTGCCAGATGAAATGACAAACAGCAGAGTGGCTGAGATGGTCGGCTTCATCCAGCGCAGTAATAAATAGATGACAGTCAGACACATAGGTTAATATGAGCAGCCTGATACCTTTATTCTCACGTTATACCACCAAATAGCGAGGTAACGCTTAACTAATGTTAGCTTGCTGGTTTTACTCACAGGGCAGAATGAAACCAGTCGAGTCTTGACGGGGACACCGCTTCGGAAAAACAAATGTGCTAAGTCACTGCAGCTTTTGCTATCTTATTTCAGTTGGTCAGGTTAGCGAGTCATACTAATGGCACAGTACCTAATACGTAAATTGTGAGACGCTAACTTATTTAGGCCGCTGTTTCCCAGCTTGGGACACGACCCAACGTCATATAACGCTCGCTGTTATAAACTAGGTCGGCTCCCTGCTAGCTGACTAGCTAACATTTCTTCTGATTATAGTATAACAGACGTGGTTTAATCAGTGTGAACGGTCTAAGTAATATGGATGCCTCCTAAATGTATATGCAGTTCACACTCATCCAGATATTGTGAGATCCGCAGCAGGAAATGGTGCGTTCAAATGTTCCTCGTATGGTGAAGAGATGTTGCATTATGATGACCCTCGTAAATATGTAACGCTCTGTCAAACAGGAACCACATAAACCACTTAATTTTGAGGTCGCAAAATAATTAAACAAAATCAAGCCACGACTCATGTGGCTGATGTGTTATCCTCAGGGAATCCCACTGTAGTCTGTAATTGTTTTAAAGCTGAGTAAAATTGTGTAGTATTAAAACAGCCAGTAGCCAGGTGGAATGGAAATAAACATGGGCCTGGGACTTTGTGACATGTGCACAACAAAACTGTAAACTATTCTTTTTGTTCCTGAATTCATTCTTCTCCTCTCTGTTCTGCTGCTAAATGTACCATGATATTTAAAGCCTTCAAAATGTTATAAATGTTTGAGAACTGAAAAAAGAGAGACATATAATAACATTCTCTTAAAAGGTTCAGATGTTCCCTCTGCCAGTTAGTTTCTGCTTTAAACTGACCCACCTTCACCTTTGAACTGCAGACATCCTAAACCCCTGGTTAAATTTCAGTGCACGTCATATTTCTGATCACTGCAGCTCACCTGCTGCGTGCAGGATCCAAGGAAGGTCACTGAAGAGAAACAAGCCAGACAGCATTCAAAAAAAACAAGCAAGAGGCCATCATTTCTTCTGTCCATGCAGAGATACCTTGTCCTCTGGATATCGAACCAACTCAAGTAACCATTTTTACATTTATTGACAACTTGTCACCATTTTAACCCAATAAACAAACTTGTGTACTGTGAAATCTTAACTGCTCCTTTCTTTATAGCAAAGAGACCATTCCTAGAAGGTAGAGAGCATCCCTGATCCACATGCCTGTGATGAAGTGTACTGTAACACTGTCAGCTGAGGCCTGCAAAAACAGTCCACTTAGATATTCACCACTGGTTTTCAATTAATTTCAGACATTTCTACAAAGAGCAGGTGTCAAACCTAATATAATGAGAATACAACTTATATAATACAACTTTTGTCATTGCTGGATTGTTTTGTTTTGTTTATATTGTACTTTTTATTGTACTTGTACTTAAAAGTCTCACACAATTACCAAAACATCTACTTTTGACAGACAGTGAAACCTGAGGCATTTGGTGCCCCAGCACAGGAACATATCATATGTATGTAACATGTATGTCCTACATTAATTTTCCTACTGTTTTTGTTTTCTCCTTTTTCCACTCACCCTAAGCAGTCGAGGCAGCTGGCTGCCCACCATGAGCCTGGTTCTGCTGGAGGTTTATTCCGTTAAAGGGCTTTTTCCCTCTCCACTGTTGCCCAATGTTGCTCAAAATGTTTGGGTTTTCAGATAATGACTTATGCTATATTAATAAAACTGAACTGAACTGAATTAAATTAAATTTTACTGGAACCAGTAATATTGTCACCAATTTGGGTGAAGCAGTTTTGTCATATAACTTTAATATGAACAATAATTTTATTTATATTTCAAAACCTAAAAGCAAAGCGATGCAGCCCTTTGAATCTCAGCAAAAAAAGTCTTCTTGTCTGTAATACAATGTCCAAATCTTCTACCATCAATCATCATATTATGCTGAGTAAATCCATACCAAATATACCTGTTGTCAGTGCAGCCTGTTAAACTTCAACCATCAACTCACTGTGTAAAAATCTGATTAGTGTTTAGTAAAATTCACATAAACCTGAATTAAGATTTTAAAACAAATTTATTGCTCATTTTACAAGGCTTTTGGTCTTGTTTAGGTCATTTTGAGGTTACAGTATAACTCTGCAAGTTTTCACACTGCTGTTGTCCCACATATACAAAAGCTTTTTGTTGGGATTGTATGAGAGCATAGCCAAAATACCAGTCGCTGGCTTTAAATCAAAACTTACATTAAGAGGAATCTCTTTCTTTAAATCAAAGGCATATGTCACTCTTCTGTCACAGTCATCTGTAACATACAGCACACCACATGCAATAAAAGCATTTCCGGCCTTAGTTGTGGGATAGGAAGTGCTGATCACAGACTCCACGGAGAATGTGGCAGAGTTGAGCTTTGCAACCATCGTATCATCATCTGTGTCATATGCATGCATAAATGACCCACAGTCCATTTTCGTCCACCGCAAACTTGAAATACGTTTTTGAGTTGCGAAAAAGATAATTCAGTCTGTGATATCTGGTGTTTTCCATGGTCAGAGTGTTTGTTTTCCCAGTGTTCAGGTCAAATCTGTAAAATCAAAATATTGATAATGGGTAAGCGGAGCACAGTCACATGCTATAGTACAGAACACTCACATGAGAAATGTCAGTATGGTTAAATTAATAAGGCAACAATAAACTTTTATGTATGTTTAATACAAACGCTTACTTTATGAGCCTGTTTGTTCCTGCGTTGTGGAAGTAAAATGACTTATTGTACACAACATGACCACACCCCTGGTAGTACTTCCCGACATCGATAGTTCTGTTGCTTCTGCTCTGCTGAGCTGAATTACCCCTGTACTCCACCAAAACTCGACCTGGGGAAGAAATGTTTATACAATATATTAAACAAAGACTTAGAAAACTCTGTGAAGAATGTCAGAGTTTTTGTCGCTATTTAAATCACCTGAAAAATGATCTGCCACCCAGTATCGGCTTTGATTCAGCCGAGTTACATCTGTCATCCAGGCTCCAAATGTGCTTTGCATTTTGGTGACCTTCTCCTTACATTTAATCATTTTAATAAAGCACTCTAAATAAAGACACAGTTTAAAAAGACAGTGGATGTTTACTCTGTATTTTGCACAGCAAACCTACTTACAATCATCTTCAGTTTTAGAATTAATCAAACCTAAAATAATTTTTTCAGGATGATGAGTGGGTGAAAACGTGACAGTTTCTTACCACTTTTCATGGCCAAATCAATAACTTTTCCACTGTTATTGAGGGCATCCCTCTTTTCAGGCAGGTCTACGGAAACTGAAGATATAAAATCAGATGGAATTTAGACACTAGACACTATGATATAGACAGTAATGTTATTATAGTGCAGTGTCAGATACAAAATACAAAAGCATATGTTTTTACAATAGGTGTCTTTTACCTGTTAATGATTTTGTTGGTGCCTCTGTCACATTCTCTGTGTTTGTATCATTACTGATATTGTGGCCGTCATCTTGATGAAATGAGACTAACTCTAGAAGACAGAACAGTAGTGGATTTAACTGTATTTTATAATGAAAGTTAGCTTGTCTTTCCAGTCTTACTGCAATTCACAACTTTTATTTTTTTACCAGGTTCCATTTTTGTGTCTAGAAGTTTCTCAGAGTCAGTAACATTCAAAGCATCTCCATTAACATCAAGTGGATGTGGAGTTGGTGGTCCTTCAAAAAGAACAAAGTTTATACTGATGTTACAGTGCAGCTGTTTAGAGGATGTTTTATGTTTAATTAACATATAATTCAAAACAACTTCCTACCTGGTAATAATATTATTGGCACTTCTGTAACATTGTCACCGTTGGTGTCGTGGAAGTCATCTTGATTAAATGATCGTGATGCTAGAAAATAAAAAGTAACTCTGTTTTTTCATTTAGTCAGAGTCAGGCTTGTCTTCGCAGTCCTCCTGCTAATCAAAAAAGATATTTACCAAGTTGCGTTATTGTGTCTAGAAGTTTCTCAGAGTCAGTAACATTCAAAGCATCTCCAATGACATCAAGCGGATGTGGGGTTGGTGGTCCTTCAGAAAGAAAGATGAGATATATGAGTACACTTTATGTCTACTGCTACTGGACTTTGAAAGTTATTCTTTACCAGGTGGTTTAAACAGTATCATCTGACTTGAATCGCAGCTCATGCATGATTGTGGATATTTATTCTGTTTGCTGCCGCTATAGCTTTACCACATACATACTACAGTACTAGTAAACAGGACTCTCTGTTTATTCAAATCAGCATTTTAAAGGTAATGGTGATTTTTTACCCTTAATGTGACTTAGTGAACACTGATGTCAAATACAGTACAGACAGTACTTACCACTTTTTGTGAGTATTTGGTCCACGTCAAGTGGTGCTGGAGAGTGAAACGAAAAAAAAAGTTTTTACTGATGTTACAGTGCAGCCGTTAAGAGGATGTTTAATTAAAATATAATTAAAAACAACTTCCTACCTGGTAATAATATTAATGGCACTTCTGTAACATTGTCACCGTTGGTGTCGTGGAAGTGATCTTGATTAAATGATAGTGACACTAGAAAATAAAAAGTAACTCTTTTTTCATTTAGTCAGAGTCAGGCTTGTCTTCGCAGTCCTCCTGCTAATCAAAATAGATATTTACCAAGTTGCGTTATTGTGTCTAGAAGTTCCTTAGAGTCAGTAACATTTAAAGCATCCATGTAGTTGACAGTTGGTGTTATTGATTCTGCAGAAAAAGATGATGAGATTCAACTTGGAGAGATGATACTTAAATATTCATGCTAATAACATGCAAATATTTCACATTGTTTACTCACCAGTTTCTGTCCATATCTCATTGGAAGTTACATTCAACTTGTTGTCCTGGGGTGAATAGGAAGAGTCTAATTAAATAAAAGAAAAAGAGATTTTATCATTAATTAAAAACACATTTTAAGGAGATAGTTCACTATTATGGGTTATTATAAACCTTTGATATTAATTTAAAATATGCCAAACCGTCTAATACCTGTTTGAATATACACCAGTGTTACTGGTGAGAAATAATTCCCTCAGAAGACAAGGATAAATCATACCAGTGCTAATGTGTTTCACTGATCCTTGGAACAGGTAAAACTTTTAAATTAGAAAATTAGGAATAATGGTTGGGAAAGAGAAGAAACTGCCAAAGCTAAGTGAGTGATTTAGTCAATACTGATACCAAACACACACGATCCTTTCTTACCACTTTCCATGATTTTACCAATAATGGTGGTGCTGCTATTGAAGGCATCTCTGTTTTGGGCTGCAGAAAGTTGAGCTGTTTCATGAAAATGAAACATTATCCATAATGATTTAGAGTTGAGAGTTACTTTACACATAAAAACATTATTTTCAATTCAGTGTATCATGGCTGTTGTCTTCATGTAATAATATTGATTCTAGAAAATAAAATGTATTAAACTAAACAGGTTTTTTCATATAAACAAAATAGAGTTTCAAGTTAACTTTCAAGTTAATCAAGAAAACTATTATGCAACCAGCACAGTGAAGCAGTAAAAGCCTTGTTTGTTTTACAATTAGATTAAATTATAGCACAAGACGTTTTTACTTTACATTACAAACAAAGTGTTTTTTACAAAACCAGAGAACAGGGATAAAAACTTATTTGTAAGTTTATAAAAAATTAATAAGAATGCCAAAATCTTACCCTTATAGCCATATTTCTTTGTTTACAAACATTTTTTATAAGACATTGATCTCCAATATTAACAAAAGAATGTGAGGTGATATTGTAACTGAAAACCTTTGTCTAGTATTTCAGTCACTCAGATGGTTGCTTACCAGATTCCTCATATATGTTTGGAAGATCAAATTCAGTAACATTTGAGACATTTCTGCCATCATGAGTTGGATTTGGTGTTGGTAAAGCTGTGGAAAGAAATGTGACATTCAGTTAGAAGAATGTAACTGAGATCAAATACATGTCATGAATGAGTACCAGTAACATTTACTTGTTAATGAGTTAACTGTTGCTTCTGTAACATCCTCTTTGTTGATTTTTATCCAGTCATGTCGGTAGTCTGGACTAGTTGATACTAACTCTGTTGAAAGTAAACAGAATTTTGTTAATTTTGTCACATCAGGTGCTATGTGGTTTTGGATAATATTACATAATATCAAGGCTGGGATATTGAGGTCAAAAGAGATTAATATGGAATGAAATAAAATGAGTAACATTGTCTGTACGTAAAATTATTTTGCCATTAAGAACATCACTTCAAAGGAATACCAAATATAGGATAGTTTTTTTACCGCTGTACACTGTAGTATCAGTGAGATCTTCTCTGTCAATGAGGGTGTCACTGTTGTGACCTAAGTCTCCAGAAAGTAGGGCTGCAGAATGAAGTGAGACATTATAGTACAAATACTAATTCAGTTTACCAGAAACAAACATGAGATAGTTAAGTTTCAATGTATTTAACATTCAAAAGTACATTCATGTGTGGTATTAGTAAAGTATTTCCCACCTGTTGTTAATTTTACAGGTGCCTCTGTGACATTTTCATCTTGGTTGTAGTTTAGATGAAATAACACTGACTCTAGGAAGTAAAATAGTATTAGTTTGAGTAAAGTATGATTATTCTCATATAGTCGAAGATTAGTTTGTCTTTGTCTTTGTTTACCAGATTGGATTTTTGTGTCTGGAAGTTTTGCAGAATCAGTAACATTGAAGACATCACCTGGTGTTGGTGATTCTACAGACAAAAAAGCTGAGATTCAACTAGAAGATCTGATACAGGCATGCCAGTAACATTAAAAGCCACTATAGTCAAACTTAATAAACTGATGTATACAGTACTATATGCAAATTCTGAATGTTTTCCTACCATTTCTATGACTTGGCAAGCTGCTGATGTTTTCTGTGTCTGTTTCATTGAAGGCTTGACTGGTCAGGAAAGGAGGAGGGGAATCTAAATATGCAGAGAGATTCAAAATGGAAGAATTAGTGACATAACGAGAAATACTAAAAGGTCAGTGACTACAACAGTGGACTAAAAAGATGATGAGCAACATTAAAATGCTAACAGAACATTGGCTTGAAAACGTGTCAGTACTTTTAATGTGATCAGAGGCACGGAGAGACTCTGTGTATTTACATTTGACTTTGAGGCCAAGAGATAAACACAGGATTCATTTATTCCTCTCAACAGAGGTTTTCCACCCATGGTCTGCAGCCCCCTGGTGGTCTGTGAAGGCATTTGTGGAGGACCCTGACCACCCTGACCATACTTTCAAAGACAAATCCAAGTATAATTCTTAGTTTTTTAATAACCAAATTAATGAAAATATATAGAATTTAGAAAAGTCTAGGTGACTTTGAGAATTAAAATAGTGACCATGCGGTCTCTGATTTGCAGATGTTGGAGTGCATTCACATGATCTCAGCATTTTCAAAATCCTGGCTATAAACCCGTTTGAACTGGTTACAATCCCCAATGTAACCAACTCTATGAGAATTAAAATTAAGACACTGCATTTCATCTTATGTTGGTAAAACAATGTATTTTACACAGCTCAGAAGAAGATTATCCCCCAGGATAACAGTTTAAATGTATATGTTTGAGCCAAACTTGAAAACCGTTAACTTTACCTAAAGCTTTAACACTATTTCAATACATAACATCATGAATTCATGTGACCACAGCCACCATAACACAAATCATGGCACAACTCATAATTTTATTCAAATGTAAATAAATTCTTACCCATCAACATGTTGGTTTGAATGTGTTCTCTGGTGGTCTCGTTTCTTACTTCATTAGAATAACAACAGACTGGATCAGGTGGGCCAGGTGGGCCAGGTGGGCCAGGTGGACCCCTTGGACCAGGAGGACCTTTAAATGTACAGTACAAATAGCCCCAAATGTAAAACTGATCTAATTAACATAATATATTTTTATTATATCTGATAAATTGCCTAGGTTCAACAATAAAAGTACAAGTAAAAGAAGTAAAACAAGACTAATGGGATTTACTGTGACTTTTAGGTCAAATTTACATTTTAATTTTCTCATTTAGATGGGGGGAAAAATAACTTTATATCAAAATTGAGGGAATAGTTCATATAATTTGTGGTTCTGTTTGTTTATCACTTCCCACAACAGCATAAAACTGTCAGATTGAGTCTTGGGGGGCTATTAGATCCAGTCTGAATGTTTTTGTGAGATGTGGTGTTTCCTTCCTGTTAGAGACATTATTCATATCAGTTTCAAGCATGATGTTGCCTCTCACCCTCAATAAGAATGTCGTTGTAGGTCTCGCCTTTCACTCGAGGGGGCCCAGGATCTCCTTTAGGTCCTGGGTCTCCTTTTTCACCAGGGGGTCCTACAGTATACATTGACAAGTGTGTTACTTTAAGTGCAAACCGCTGAGTTTACAGTGAAAGAACAGGAAGATTATGTGCTAATTATAGTACTGTAAACCTGTCGACACATGATCAACTTGAAAAACACTACCGGGCAAGTCTGTGATACCTCAGAGAAGATTAAAATGTCCCAGAAAATGAGTGAAAGATAAACACATTGTCCACAAAGTGACTTTCTTAATCAAAACAGTTTGAACTAAAACAAAATGCAGCATACTTAAGTTACAATCAGTCCAGTAAACATTCTTCAACAGCTGTGTGGGAGCTATAAACAGAGTGGCTTTGTAGACAGTGAGTGGGACACTCATGTTTTGCAACCATCTTTCACAATAGTTTGTTTCAAATCTATGACTGACTTCTGTTTCTGACTTTTCTTTTCTGATCCACTAAACAGTTCTCTCACCTCTTTTTCCCCGTCTCCCCTCAGGCCCTGCCACACCCTGTGGTCCTGGTGAACCTGCTCTACCAGGCAAGCCTAACGGGCAAAAGCACTTTGTTATGTACTTTTTAATATTTGATGCAGTTACTGTAATGAAAATGTCTGGTTTTACCTGGAGGTCCAGGTGGACCTGAAAGGAAAACAAATAAAATTTCACTCCAAGTGAACACAGTAGGAGCTTCAGTGACCATAAAAATATGATGCAGCAGTGAAGAATACTTCAAATGCACCTGTTAAACAAATCCCTCTGGAGCTACCACACAGATCTACGAACGCTTTGACCTGAAATGTAAAAGAAACGGTAAAGAAAGTGTTGACTGTCAAGAAAGGTGTCCTATAAAACTCAAAGGAAGTTTTCCATGTTATATACTTTACTTTATAGAGACATCACAAATTAAGCCAAAAGGCAAATTTTCTTCTGCTGTCCTAGGATAGATCTTACAATGTATGTCTTACCTTAACATTAAAGTAAAGGTTAAACATACAACAATCATCCCCTTGACCATAAATATAAAACATCATTTAGTATTAAATAAAAACTATATCACACAGCATGTGAACACACATGGCATGTACTATAAATATATTAATCAATCAAAATACATTGACAAATAATGGAAAAGGAACAAAGAGCATGCTAAATGGCATCAAAGGGATGGGTTAAAAATTTTAAATCTATATAAAATAATAAATCTATATAAAATATATTAAGTCCATATCTATCAGATCAGTTTAAAAATGATTGTATTACTTGATTACTTGTTAGACGCTTCTGTGTTAGTGATAAACCAGTTTTCTTTCCTGTCAAAACATGCAGCAGTGCCCACTGAGAAATAATGTTTCCCAGAGGATGTGAGTAGGGTTGAGGGAGGGGCAGTCACGCTTCACTACTCAAAGTGTTTTCAGAATACAGGAAACACTCAAAGGAAAAACAGACCCCTTCTTAATCACTGCAACAGACTTCAGGATTCTTTGCATTACATGAATACACTTCTCATCCCAAAAGGAAGAGAGAGGACATGTTTCTGTAAATATTAAATATTAATTAGATATTAATGACCAGTAATATTCACAGTCTCACATTAATGCCTTCTGGTGTCTTACCGGGACCATGGAGTATGTCATCATCATCATCATGTCATGGTCTTCTTCTGTTGGCTCTTCCTCAAGGTTCCTCCTGCTGCGCTGCTGCTTCTGCAGCTCTCCAGCCTCCTCAGGGTCGGCAGGCAGGATCGCCGCCTGCAGCCTGCAGATCTGTGATAGCTCCTGCACCTGTGCGTCTAACCTGACCAGCTCCTGTGTAAGCTCTTTGTGCCAAACTATCAGGACCACTAAACCTCCAAAGCTCAAGAGCAGCAACACGCACATCCCCGCCAAAATTATTTTCCATGTGAGATAAATTCCACTGCTCTCCTTCATTTTCATGCTTCTTGTTCTCCAATGCAGAATGATCTGGGCTCTGAAATCCACAAGCACATACAGCACATGTCTGAAAGCCTGCCAACAGACAGAGATGTCAGAGGGAAACTACAGTCAAGATGCTGGAGAGGAATAAACATGTCATAATCTGTCTGTAACTACAGAAGGAACCACATGATGCATTGCGCAACAACCAGCATCTGGGAAACAGTTATAGTAAAATCTGTGGGCTTGCTTGATTTAGAAGCAGCTAAATGACATATTTCCAGAATGACATATGCTGCAGACAGTGTAGTTTTTCACATCATTCTTGTATTCTTCCTCTCAATATTGTCACCAGCCTGTTCTACACAAAATTACATGGAAGTGGAATAAATAGGTTGTGAACAAAGAGAACATTCTTCGGATCTACAAAAGAGCTTTCAGAGTGCTTTCAGTAAGAAACTGTGGACATGTGTGTCAAACTATCCTCTTTCTAAAGGGCCTTTAATTTTCTCTGTGTGCCCTTTCCAAATAAAGAATTAATGTTACTTTTAAAGTTTCCTTAATTTGAGAAAAGCCATAATTACTCTGGTTTAGTCTGTTCTAAAACGAGCAAAGCATGTTTTGCAGCCAATTTGGAATAAGAGCCCTAACTAAACCACTAAATGTGAAGTCAGTATCTTGATCAACAGCATACCAGCTATTCATAAGTACTCAGCTTGACAGACAGCTCATTATAAATATCATTATAAAAATCTCTGCATGGACACTGTTTTCCATTTCATGTTTGTGTATATGTATATACAGGAGATAATGCAACCGTGTGACCATCATTTCTACGCAGTGGTCCCTAAATGTGTTTTTTTAAATGGTATAAATTACATTTTCTTCCATTATTGAGCTGCAGGGTAAATCCCTGCTCCCTTTGTCGCAGGTCAGTCTGACCCAGCTAATTAATTTCCCCCTGAAAAGCCTCCTCAGTCGATGAATCGGACAGTGGGGTTTCTTTCATTTGAACAAAGCCACACATGAAGTAAGCCCAGATTAAAAAAATTATGCAGAACACATCCAATGAAAGATTTTTTTTCTGTTTTTGCATTATTGTGAATAGAAAATAGTTTTTTTTGTTCTTTTTGTAGCTGCTTTGTAATTTTGGTGTGCACTGTTATCTAGACTGTTCAGTGCTGCTGCCATGTAATGGTACTTGTAACCCCAAAGTGGCAGTGTTTCTAAGCAACGAGCAAAGTGAAGGCTTAACCAAGGATTTATAAATACCTGCATCACTGTGATTTATTTGGTAGGAGAATACAGATCATCCCTAAAACACTGGTGAAGCACTGGTTTTGCCTCAAACTGCACTTTAACCTGTCAAGAGCAGCAATACAACAAGAACAGTAAGTCATTTCTTGAATAATTTGTTAAAAGAGTTTAACTTAACAAGATACTGTTGCAATGCTGCTTTAAAGATGATAAAGTGGCTGGAAATATACGTATCTTTTCATGGGTGTATTTTGGTTTTAATGTGTCCCGGTGTTGTGTTACATCCCAGCACAAGGACAAGAGCATTAAACAGGATGAAAAGCAAAGCTGCCCAGAGATTAAGGTTCCTCTGTTATGTTTGATAAATGAATGAGCTTAGTTTGTCTGCTAGTGTAAAGGGAAAAGAAACATTATGAGCACAAGTCAAACATCTATCTGCAGGCAGACAGTAAACACAGTGAGCCAGCTCAGGTGTGTGTTGTCTGGCTGGAGTTATGAAGGGGATGCTAACGCTGGAGACACTCACCATTAGCCCCATGGTGGTTGATACAGTGTCTGAAGTCACTGCCCTTCTGCTTCTGCTTCTGCTGCTCTTTATCGGCTGGAGGCATATAAACCGCTCGCACATACCAGGTAAGAGGCAGCAGCTTCTGCTTTTTCACATACCTTAGTTTCTTTAGATTGATTTCCCCTCTAAAGGGAATACGCAGATTTAGGTAACATGGAAAAAATCATTTTAAACTGTTTTCTTAGTGGATGTTTTTAATTGTAATTTGTAAATATTTATTTATAGACTTACAGCAACACACTGAAATAAAATAAAATTAAGTATCTATTTAGTAAATTCTCTAAAACTCTTAACAGGATTTCAGTCTGTTCATCACAATATTAATGATGAAGTTCTCCTTTCTTCCTGCCATGGATAACAGCACAGAGTTTGTCCATCTCTGAGGTTAAATAATCTTTTTTAAGTCACTTCAGCAGACTGGATGCTTGCTATAAGCACGGAAGTAAACATGGATCTATTATGACCTATACCTAATTTCTTTTGGCCAGGTCCTCCTTTTTTGGCAGGACTCGGCCCTGTTCTCTCCTACGCCAGATTCATCTGGACCGGGATTGGAACAGCGTGCAACTACTACAACAACAAATACGGCAGCACTGTACGAGTCTGGATTAATGGCGAGGAGACCCTCATTCTGAGCGGGCAAGTCTTTTAAGTTAAAACTCTTAAAAACACTCACAGTTTAATCTGTAATCAGATGAGGTCAAAGCCTGGATTCACTCACAGGTCCTCTGCGGTGTACCATGTTTTGAGGAGCGCTCAGTACACAGCCAGATTTGGAAGCAAAAAAGGGCTGGAGTGTATTGGAATGGAAGGGAGGGGTATCATTTTCAATAGTGATGTCCTACTGTGGAAAAAAGTGAGGACATATTTCACTAAAGGTGAGTCTAAAGAAATATGTGTCTCCTGAGTGTCTTATATCATCTCTCTTTCTACACATTTTTTATTTGTAACTAGCTAAAAAAAAAACTAACTCCTGCAGATGCAGAGTGCACTGCTCCATTTTAGGATTTTTTTTATTTTACTGTTGTGTGTCTGTTTTACAGCTCTGACAGGCCCTGGTCTCCAGAGAACTGTGGCAATCTGTGTCAGCTCCACAGCCAAACATCTGGACAAGCTGCAGGAGATGACAGACACCTCTGGACATGTGGACGCTCTCAATCTGCTGAGAACCATAGTGGTGGACATCTCCAACAGACTGTTCCTCAGGGTGCCGCTTAACGGTCAGCTGCATTTTCAAACTGTGCATTTTCTGCCAGTAAATAATGTTTGAAGTTCTTGTTATGAAGCCTGAAGCTGCTGATTATTCTTTCTTCATAATAACTCAGAGAAGGACTTGCTGATGAAAATCCATAACTACTTTGAAACCTGGCAAACAGTTCTAATAAAACCTGATATATTTTTCAAGATTGGATGGCTGTACAACAAGCATAAGAGAGCAGGGTAAGATTCTCACGCACAACAGCAATTCACACATCTACGCCTGGCTTGTAAGTTCTCAGTCTATGTGTTACTTTATGTGCCGACAGCCAAGAGCTGCAAGATGTGATGGAGAGCCTTCTAGAGATTAAAAGACAAATTATTAATGAGACAGAAAAGCTGGATGATAATCTTGACTTTGCAACAGAGCTCATCTTTGCACAGGTTAGTGTCTTTGATGAATAACGAGTTATTGATAATACTGTGCCCTTGCTGTGCTCTGATTTCCTCCATCTTTCTCTTTATCAGAACCATGGAGAACTTTCAGCAGACAATGTCAGGCAGTGTGTGCTGGAGATGGTGATCGCTGCGCCTGACACACTTTCCATCAGCCTCTTCTTCATGCTGATGCTGCTCAAACAAAACCCAGATGTAGAGCTGAGGATAATTGAGGAGATAAACACTGCATTGAGTAAGTGCATTTGTGCTACTCTCATTTTCACTCTTCACAAATTGTTCTAATAATTAATGAATTAACGTCTGTGTTTTGTTTTCCAGGTGAAAAAGGTGCTGAAAACATTGATTATCAAGTCTTAAAGGTGCTGGAGAGTTTTATCAATGAGAGTTTGCGGTTTCATCCTGTGGTTGATTTCACAATGCGAAAAGCTCTGGAAGACGACAACATTGAAGGCACTAAAATCAAAAAGGGAACCAACATCATTCTCAACATTGGTCTAATGCATAAGACTGAATTCTTCCCAAAAGCAAAAGAGTTCAGTCTGATGAACTTTGACAAAACAGTAAGTCAGGGGGCTGTAATGTCACTCTGTCATGACTCTTAAAATAGAAGCACCTGTTTCGTCATCACCTCCTCTGTTTCCAGGTGCCCAGTCGTTTCTTCCAGCCGTTTGGCTGCGGGCCTCGTTCCTGCGTGGGTAAACACATTGCTATGGTGATGATGAAGGCCATCTTGGTCACTCTGTTGTCTCGTTACACAGTGTGTCCTCGTCAAGGCTGCACCGTCAGCACCATCAGGCAGACCAACAACCTGTCACAGCAGCCTGTGGAGGACGAGCACAGCCTGACCATGTGCTTTATCCCTCGAAGGGCACAACCCCAAACCAGTCGTCTCTGAAACACAGAGATGCTGTCACATTTTGGTCAACAACTGCAGTATTGAATATGTTGAAGGAGTTAGACCTGTGAAGTTGTTAATACTAACTTCTCAAGATTGTGCATTAGTATAAAAAAACACAACTTTACACTCATATTATTCTATATTTACCTAGAACAGGACTGAGTAAATTAGCAGATCAAGTGTTAAGCAGCACAATTCAGGTTGCAGCCCAGTGCAACAATTGTAGCAAGTGTAGACATGAGTAAGATTTTTGTTTTGTTTTCTTAAAGTCACAGGAACAGGAGGAAATAATTATTTAATTATGTGTGTGTCTTCATATACCGTAACATTGACAAATTGACTCAAATGGACTAAAACAAACAGCTCCACACATTTTGTACATGTAATCACAGTTTGACTCTTGTTATGTCACATACTGTACATAATTTAGTTTGTTTACTTTATATTGATATCAAATATAATCAATACACTATAGTGAGTAGCAATAGTACACTTCAACTTTCAGCACACACTGATTAATAAGTAATCAATCTTAATATAATCAAGGTTAAGTGACTGTTCACTTCAACTAAAAGTATTTTATTATTCTCTATTGATCATATCTCCCATGGCAAATCTGTAGCAAAACAAAGACATTTTCTTCACACAGACTAAGAAATGCAAATGGGAGTGTGGACGATGCCAAAGGGATACCATATAGGTATGGTGTTACTCTTTTTTCTTTACATTTTATACAAACTTTAAGTAAACAATGCTCATTCAGTAAATACTTTCGTTTCCATATATCAAATATTAAACCTTGACCAGTATGAAAGGAAGATCAGAAAATATTTATACGTCTAAAGATCTCTTTTCCCTCAAGTCCAGCACATTGTAGCCTCCACTGAAAAAACAATCACTGAGTCAAAATGAAATAAATTGACATTTGTTGAATTTATTCATAAGTTAGCATAACAATGACTTTTCTCTGTACCACAGGCACAAAATAAACACGCCACCTTGGCATTAGAACATAAGGCGATGGGTTAAACTTCAGATCAGATTTAATTAATGATTATTCATTCACTAACTAAAACAGGCCAAGACATGTACAAGAATCAAATCTGAAAACAGTAAATTAAGCACAATGATTATTTTTCCTTTCAGTGAAATTAATATAAAATACTTTCTGTAAGAATATAAACCCAATAAATATGTTTTTAATACTGCATTGATAGAAAAATAGAATAATCAAAAACCACTAAAATCCACCTTTCACTGAACCTGTCAAACAAGAAACATGAGTGCATAGATAATAATTTCACACACAAGGCAGCATCTGCAAAACATCCTAATGATGTGTGGACAATACAGACATCACTGGTATATTTAAGACACTCAGCATGGATGTAAAAAGTAGAACAGCTGCAGTGGGAGATTAATGTCAGCATTATGTGATCTCTTAGACAAACGAACATGTAAACCTTTCTCGCTGTGTTGAAACTTCAGCAGAGGATGAACGGGAGGTTCTCTGCATGAAAACAAAATCTAAATATTATTATTTGAATTCTCCTATAGTAGTCGGTTCAAGTCAAGCCTGAAAGAAATTAGGAATGAATTTGGTAGTTCTCTAATCTACAAGATTTCAAAAATCTTTCCTGTGCTTCTCTCAAAAAACTTTATAAATAACAAATCATTCCAAGCTGATGTTGATCTTTTCATTTCAATCACTTTTGACGAAATGGAAAAGATCAAAGAATTTTTATATGGAATTAAGAATAAAAATAAATCCCAACATTTATGGCTTACTTGTCTTTGCCATGACAGTTCTAAACTTGAAATTAATATTTTCTGAATCTCATCCAGATTTCATGATTTCGCCCTGATAGCTCAAACTATTCATTATGGAGTGCTATCATCATTTAAAGACACTAGTGTTATTCTGAAGGGAAAAAAAACAAAAAAAAAAACAATCTCTTGGCCCTGAGGTTGTTACCTACCATCACTTTCTAAACTATTAGTGATTATGTGAAATGTTCTCTTTAAAATCCGTGATCCATGGACACTAAAACCAAAGCCTACAAAGTAAAAGTGGACGAGATAAACACTGTAACAAACATAAAAAAACCTAAAGGTGCAAATGCACACCATCAGATGTGTCCGTTTACGTTCCACGTTACAGCTCTGTGTACCTCCCTTTTCAGTAGTTGTGGGCCTGGTTGCTCAGTGGTGTCAGTGCAGGTTTCGCAGTTGTGGTTCAGTGCTCCTGTAAAGCTCTCTGACAGTGGTAGATCAGGCAGTCGGGCAGGTCAGGGACCGGAGAGCGCATCCACACAGCCAGCGTGCCTGCATGCACACGGCAGTGCATCAGACATGGCTGATCCCGAAGGAGCTGGCAAGCTACAATACCTTCCATCCCTGTGGGAAAAAGTGAGAAAGAATAAAGAAACTCACCAAAATAACAAAATGTCAATTTTAAACCTTGAATATGTCACGGTAGGAGACGTTCCAAATTAAATATGCAAAGAAAAAAAAACATGCAGGACAACAAAAGTGATGACTTGGAACTCGAGAGTTCACTTTAGACCTTGGAAACAACAGTTAACAAAACATATAGCTAAAAGAGTGAGAACATGTCTATTAAGTGACTGTCAAACCAAAACTGAAGAATGTGACATGTTTGTAAAAGCTAGACAACTTATTTGCATCTATTACACTGCTTCTCACTATGTATGCATTATTTCAACTAAAGCTGTGTACCTGTTAAAGTGTTTATAGGTTGCTATTAATAAATAAATGTTGCTGATAAATCATTTTTAAGAACTACTTAGTTGTTGTATGTATTTGCCTTTTAGAAATATGCATCATTATAAACAAATACATGAACATGTTTCACAAAATATAGTCATTCTCTCTATCTACCAGCAATACATATTTAAACCATGAAATACTGCTGAAACCTCAAAAAAGATCAGCAGGTGGGCCTTATGTAAAGGTTATTTTACAAAACAACTACTTCTAAAAATGCCTAAGTACATGAAATGCCTTTTTGTGTTTACAACACAATGCAAATATGCATCCATTGTGTCCTTTGTGTATCTGTTTGTTTTCTAGTGAAATAATTTCCTTAATAACAATAAAACTATAAAAGTCATTACCAGAAAACAAAAATAAATATAAATGTTAGAAGTCAAGCTCTCAGCTAAGGTTGAAGTCAGTGATACAACTGAGTCTAAGCAGAAGATAAATATTCACCAATGATTTCCACAACATGAAGCTGAAGTTTCTCCTTCAGTATCTTCAGAGTGGCTGTGAGAGGTTCTTGGCCATCACTGATCAGTGTCAGATTCTGTTTTGTGTCATGTGTAAAGGCCAGCCACATCGTCCCATACTCCTCTGTAGATATCATCAAAGGTCTGCGTAAAAAGTTAAATCAGTAAGTAAGTAAGTAAGCAACCTGTGGCCTGTGCACAGCCTCACTTTAAATAAGAGCAGAAGAGTATGTCACCTGATGAAGCTAGTTAGTGAGAGTTTGTAGGAAAACTGTGTCGTCTGAGGCGTCTCAACACAGAAATGGTAAGATACCATCCCAGTCACTTCGACATGTGCTGAAGGCCTCTTCACAGTCAGGAAATACTGACACACTGCTACACCGTGGCTTCTCACCTCCTCCACTGGACTGTCAGATGCAGAGTATACCTGAAAATAACAATTGCATAATTTGAAAGATGTATAAGGACAGCATTGGTCTTCGTTTAAAATGTTTCCGCTGAATGCATTACCTCAAGTTGTTCTGAGTCAAGGTCTAGAAGTATCTGCTGAATGGCAGAGTTAGACCAGTTGGAAATGAAAATAACTAGCACTAAGGAATCGTCTTTCTGTACGTGACAGGCTGAGAGATGCAGGCTTTCATTGGAGCATAAAGAAGTGATTTCAGAGTGGTAGAGTCCAGAGAGCTCTACAGGAAGATGAGAACTGAGACAAAGGTCTTTAGGTTTCTTTGGGTCTTCATGTAGGGGAAGAGCTGCCACTGCCAAACTATTATCCCCGATGGAATTTCTTCCCTTTGTTTCGCTGTCAGTTAACTCAGCTTCTACATCACAGGTGCCATTAGGAGTAGTGTGGCCCCCAGAGAGTTCAGATGTTTCTTCTGAGTTGATATTGGAGTCCAGTAAGTTGTTACACAGCAAGTTATCCACAGTGCTGGGAGGAGAGCTGAGGGAGTTGGATATTTGCATGCTGGCCCCAGAGGATGAGCTCTGACCTTTGGCTTTCCATCTGAATCTTTGGAGCGTCGGCTCACATTTTCCCATCTGTGAGAAGAAAAGCAGACATACTTACCACTATTCTATGGTAAGATGGAAAAATTACATGCAAAAGATGTAAATTGTTGGCAAAATGCTGCAACGACACATCAAAAATGCTACGCCACTACATAGGTAGAGGTAAAACCTGTTGCAATAGAAAAATAATCATTTTTTTGTTCTATTTTGATAACTGATTATCATTATATAATTTCAGTCACTGTTTGAAATGAAATAAAAAACACTAAGTGGTTCCAGCTTCTCTGTGACGACTTAATGCTGTTGTTTGTCTTATGTGGCAGGGCTTTAAAGAGGCTGACCACAGCTCTGTGAATTTCCCAAAAATATTTGGTATTCAGCAGTTTCTGACATTTTATCTGAACAAACAACTGGGACTAATTCAACACATTCATGTATGTCGTGTGTCAGCAGATTCTTTAGTGGAAATTATTTCCAGCTGTAGAAGAAAGAACTTAAATAAACTATTCTCATACTGCATTTATAATATTTGTTTTCTTTAACATAACTAGCATTCTTTACACCATATTGTGCAGCTCCACCTCAAACAGATAAAAAGTTACCCATACAGAAGCATTTGTAAACTCACCAGACACACAGAGCTTTGGGAGCTGAGGCTGCCAAACAGTGAAGAGGCCAGCTGCTGTTTCTCTTGCTCAGGTTCAGGGGTCTGTGTCGGAGTGGGAGCCTGGCTGTGTGAGCTGTCAGACTCCGCCTCATGGTTGGGGGACCGGACGGGACTAGGAACCTCAATCTGAATAGCATCCTCCATGAGTTCCCTCTGTGACAAGTAGCCCTCCCTTCCCCACACCCTCTTCACTCCATCCAGCTTCAGAGTTGTAGAGCTGGTACACAAATAGCAAATCACCAGCCAGTTAGAAAAAATCAAAATAAGTATACAGGGTGGGCCATTTATATGGATACACCTTGATAAAATGGGAATGGTTTTTGATATTAAAGTCCTGTTTGTGGCA
>JAUYWH010000024.1:15036015-15053888 GCA_034779795.1 Ctenopoma multispine
CAAACAGGACTTTAATATCACCAACCATTCCCATTTTATTAAGGTGTATCCATATAAATGGCCCACCCTGTAGTTCTGTGAGCATAGGTGTGCATGTCTTTACATACCCTCCTTTGTGTGAGAGGTCAGTGCTATCTCCTGACAAACCAGAGCTCATGGACAACAGTGTAGGAGACTGTCTGTCTGCAATGCTGCAGGAGGACATGCTGATCGGCAAGGAGAGGCCATATGGCTCCAGGCTCAACGCTGAAACACACAGAACATATACAAACAACAAATCCAAACAAGACAGTGTTTATGCTTCCAAAGTTGCCACAGGCTAAACGTTCTAGTTGATTTTACCTTTTGCCTGAGCGAGTTCCTCCTGCCGTTGGTGGGGAGGTTTGTATGGAGCAGCTCCAGCAGCCAACGCCTCTGACACAAATCCATCCAGAAATGACAGAGAAGAATCCACCTGGAGACCAACATTATTACAACTTTAACATCTACTTTGAGATCATTTCCAAAAGCTGCTGAAGAAATGTTAAACAAGCAGGGGACGTATATGTGTATTCAGATTATTATTCCTGTTCTCTAAGTAACACTGTATGTGATACTGAGAGTTCTGTGGTTAACCCCACCCTTTAGACTACTCTAGACATGCAAAAAGATCTGCTATGATGATCCCAATTATTTTGGTAAATACTGTCATTAATTTAATTGACTGTGTGTCATTGAGGGCAAGTGTAAGCAGGATGTTTTCAAATCATAAGAAAAGGAGCGCTTACTTTGCCAGAGGAGGGGGAGGAACTACAAAGTCACATCATTTGCAGAGGGTCTAAGAGCTAAATAATTTTACTGTTTTTGGCAACTTTACTTTACTTTACGCTTTTATCCAAAGCGACTTACATGGAGCTAGTGATGAGTGTCTGGCTCAGGGACACACCTGGTAGGGGACGGGCTAGGAGTCAGGCTGGGATTTGAACCTGCGACCTTCTGCATCCCAGTCTGACGCTTAACCCATTGAGCTACCAGGCCACTAACCACTAAAGTTTGATACTGATGACACTTGTAATGTAATAATAATGTTTATAATCACAGTGTACTCTACACTTAACCACTGTTAGGGTAATTCTGCAGCCCTCCATATATGTTACCTCTAGTGGCTCCAGGTCAGCATCTCTAGGTAGCACCTTAGCCTGTAATTCAGAGTCTTGGCTGAGATGCTGCAGCTCCTGAGCTCTTTGTCTTAGAACTGTGTCCATTGAGCTGCTGTATGTTTCAGAAACCTCCTGAGCTATAGATACACCTTCCCCACGCTGACAGAGCTTGGTCATTGCCATGAGGACCCAGCTCCTGGTTTCACTGCTGGTTTGCTTCATGTCTAACAGTTTGGTCAACAATCTCAGGACTGTTTCTGGTTCACCTTCTTTCTTCAAATGAGAATATTCACCCAGGACCTGAGCAAGATAAAAAGGGAATAAATCTTCAGTGTATTTAACAGAGGCATTGTACACTAACTGGTAAGGTATGCTTCCTGTTTCCATTTTTATTACATAGAAATTATACAAACGAAAAAATCACTAACCCAGCTGATGACTTGAAGGAAGCGCTGTGGCAGTTTTCCAGGTTCTCCTTGGAGCAGAGAAACATATGAATCCACAGCAAACAGCCTCAACGTCCTGTCCTCCTCCACACTGTCAAATCCTGGGCCATTAAAGAGAAATTAAACATCATTATGTTCTAATCAACCAATGAAGAAATGACCAAACTAAAATATCACAACACTGAAACACCACAGAACTAAGTGAGTGTGTGATTATTTCAACCTTCAGAAAGTAGTTTGAGGAAATTGTTGGGGATGTCAGGCTGCATCATATCCCCACCCACTGAAAACACTGTGTTCATGGTCTCAATGAACCATTCATTGTCTGGTGCATATGTATAATATTAATAGGAAAAAGAAACACAACAAATATAAAGAATCAAGGTACAAATGGTTCAACACCAGCAGGCTATTAAAGATTAGATAACTGGATTTCACTGCAGAAGAAAATTAAATGCTATAGTTTACACCAGTTTACACTTAACTCTAGCTTGAACACATTCTAAGAGTGTTTTCCTAAAAAAGCAGTTAAAAAAAGAACATTGAACTTGATTTGGTTAGATCATTGTAGTTTGTAAATGGCTGCAGTTTCAAACAATGTAATTCTGACTGTGGGTTATGTTAATTTAAGCCATTAGAACTAAGTGAATGTACATTTACAGTAACACTGAGCACTGTCACACTTGAAAGGATATTTTTCTGCCAGTTCTGCAACCTTCCCCACCAGGTCAATGGTAGTGTAGTCATCTTTACTCATGCTCAGAAACTCCAGCATCTTTTCAACAATGACTGTGACATTCTGGGCATTGGTGATCCTAAAAAGCAACTCCAGTGTCTGCAAGAGACCAAAGAATGCACCAAATTCAGTAAACATGCCTGTGACATCAAACTTCAGACTACACCAGTATCTGCCTCACCTCACGCTTAATGATGAGATCAGGGTGATCGAGACACTCTATGATGGTCATTTGATGCTGCAAAGCCAATTTAGGATCCTGCTGGACCACATAGGTGAGGGCCTTCAAGCCTAAAATAAGAGCATAATAATTGGTGATTTTTTATTGTCAATGGAGAATAATCACTTATATTAAATCAGGTTAAAATTGTGTATTGTTTTTCTTACCTAGATATTTGAGATTTATCTTGGGTGACACAACAAAGTTGCCAATGCACTTTGCAGCTTTTTCCAAAAGTTCAGATTTAGGATGAATTGTGTAAATACATTTTACACACTCATATAATATTGCTGGAAAGAAAGAGATTTATCATTTATCAGACACACACACACACACACACACAACCACATTAATTAGGAATGCTACTCTAAATTTGATGTACCATAGGTGATGTTATGGTTCATCTCTGCTCTTCGTAAAGACTCGTCAAGGACTTCATACATGATCTCACTTGTACTGTGAACACAGAGCAGACTCATCAAGTCTATTTGTAAGAATTTGATAACTGAGTATTACAACATGCATCCAGTTAGTCTGAAGACCCTCAAGTATGAATTACCTCTGTTCATTTTTTCCAAGTGAGGACAATATTCTGAGAAGCTGGATTTGAAGCCATGGAGCAGGAACACTGTGATAGTTAAAATCCATAGGCAGCTTTCCTCCCACCACCTGCTTCAATATGGTGACAAAACTTGATGTAAGGTCCTTATAACCTTCGGGATTCTCCTGTAAAGAAAGAAATATCACAGTAGTAGATTGTACCATAGTAGATCAAACCAAGATTTAACCAACAAAATATTTACAGAATCCAGAAAAATAAATTACTTGGATCAACTGTAAGTAGATGTGTAGTGAGGCTGTCATCACCCCAGGATCCCTGTCACACAGAGCTTGGCGAAACTTGTTGTGGATGTGCTGAACTTGATTCGGTGCTATTAGGTAGAATTTATATAGTGCCAGGACTGCTTTTCTTCGAATGATTTCTCTACAAATATGTTAAAAAATGTACAAATCATATATTCAAATAGATTGTTCACTCTCTCCTTAAAATGTAATTAAAAAATTTAAATAATCCAAATTACTGATCAGAGAGGACAGCAAAATATCATTTCTTACTTTGGGTGATTAAGTTTCTCCTCCACCAGAGGAAGGATTGCAGGTATCATATCTTTAGGGAAAATCTGGCTGACGACAGTCAAAGCCATGCACACTTCGATAAGATTTGTGCTTTGAAGATCCTGTAAACACAAAACAAAATGACTTATTCTTGTTCAGACTAAGATAAGAAGACGAACAAAACACCTACCTTCAGCACGGTGTTCACAAGGAGAAGCAGCAGCTCATGGCTTTCATTCAGAAACAAGGACACAGCAAGGTAACCTGCAAACCGCATAGAGAACTATGTAAGAAGATGCAGCAGCGTTGTTTCATACTACATACCTACTTTAGAAAACACCTTATGCTGACTGTGACAAAAAGTGAGTATTGCATAACCCCTATGTAACAACTCTGAGGCATGACTATGTTTTTTAACAAATTTCAAAACAACATACCAACTCTTTTTTCCAGAACAGAGCCTTGTTGAGCCAGTTTGATAGCATGGATGTAGCTGAATGAAGCCTCATAGCCCAACATTTCACAGTAAATCGCTCTCACCATGAGCTCCTTCATCTGCCTCTGAATCAGATAATAACACAAGGAAGAAGACATCACACACCAGGAACGTCACATTACAACTATCAATGAACCAATCTGAATAAACTGGTTTCCAGTTTATTCCAGTTTTCCAAATGGAAAATGCAGGGGAACCGTACCATGGAGGTACTGGGAGAGGACACCTGCTCTTTGATAGACACTAGCTCACGCTGAATGAGTTTTTCTTCCTCCTGAACAAGGGAAACACAGTAAAGGACAGTTTGAAAAAACAGTTTGTATAGGTGTGTTACGTTTACGTTATGTTTACCTTCCCAGTAGCTAAGCTAAGTTGTTAAACCAAAGAATGCAGGCAGTTAACTCAGACATCTCAAATGTCTGAGCTTGTCTCTAAATGCCACATGATAATAACAAAGCAGACACGAGTCACTGTAAAAGTCAAGCGAAATCAGCTTAAAACACAGCACAACACTGTATGACATACTAAGCATGTATTAAGTGAACAACATATTTTAAACTAGCTTAGCAAGCTAACATTAGTGTTTGTCATCAGCAACTAAGACAACAGTAACGTTTTTCCGGAGCTCCAGTTTAAAGGTCAGACTCACATGTTTGGACGTTAGTTCTGTGATTCCTCTGATGAGGTTTCCTAGTTTTGAGGTGGAGGACAGTTTTGCAGATCCAGACTGAGAATCCAGAGAGAGGAGGCTCGGCAGAGCTGTCAGGGTTTTCTCCACAACATCGCTCATTTTGACAGCGAAAAACGGGCTCGGCAGCTGGTTCCTTTTTTTCAAAATATATGTATGTCATCTATCATCTATCCATCCCAGTGAGTTTCTCACACCGAGACAGTGAATGTTATCTGATAAACATTCAGGGGAAAATGCTAGCTTGCCAGTCGGCTACTGTTTTGATTCAGCAGAGTAACCGTGGCTCGTCGGTGACGTCACTTCCGTTTGTATGTGAGAAACTTTATTAAAACTTGAAACAATGACAGTGACTGCAGGTCTAACACACCTCAATACTTTGACAAGAAAATGAAGTAAAAACTTTAAGATAACGTAAAACACAAAGTGAGACAAACAGTTATGATATTCAAAACTCTGTTTATTATGTTTTTAATATTTAGATAAACAGCCTCTTTCATAACTGTACACTAAACTACAATAAAGTAATTACAGTAAATTTCTACAGTAAATATGGAATTACAGCCATTGGACAATATTGGATAATATTTTAACCATGTTTCTTTATATATTGGTATTTAGATGTCTAGTGGGAGACTACTAGTTCAGGATGTCTGCTGTGTGCATTGAGCAATAGGTGGCTCCCACAGCTGGAAACAAATGAGATGAGAATTAAACCATATTTTAAAATGATAGGGATGAAAAATAAACATATTATAGGTTTATCTGTAAATGTGCTTTCCTGCATTAGAATAATATTGGCAGGTGAGTTGCTGTCAAGAATGTAGATGGCTTGGGTAGCAGACATTGTGTAAAATTATAAATACATTTATTTGTTGTGTTTAATAAACTACATAATTGTACCTTTGGTCATACTTTATGCCAGTGCTCCTTCATAATCAATAATATTTTTGACTTCTTCTGACAAACTAGTACTGATTAATTCTAATAGCCGATCATCACTACTATCCCTGCCGTTCCCACATTTCTCACTTACAGAATAGCCACAAATTCTGATCCTTCTCTCTCTTGTTTCTTATGTGGAATGACTAAGTGAAGCTGAGGACTTCATATTAATCTTAGTTCTCCTGCAAATGTATTTTGTTTCCTTGCTTTCCTTCATTATTTTTGTGCGAAAAGAAAAAGAAACAGAAACAAATAAACAAGTCATGCCTTTATGTGGGCACATACAATACATCACTTTATTATGTCATTTCTATCCTAGACAGATGCTAGTCACTACCAATGTTATTTTCTTCCAATATACATTGTACATCTTAAGTTGTAACCACAAGTACTTCTGTGCAGTTGTCTTTAAATCTTACTGTAATATAAGCGTGCCATTTGCTTAAATAACTCTCTGAAATATGCCTACCCTGGCCACGAGACTGGAGTATATACAAAGCTATTGGTATGCTCTATGTACAACCAAAACTGAGTCTCTATTTCTGTGATTGTACTCTAGCAAACAGAAACATCAGTGTGTCCTCAGAAAGTCTGTCTACCATTTAATCCTTTGTTTCTTTATCCTTAAGCCCAGATCTGAAAATAAAGAAGACCAGACATTACAACACATCACCATCTAGGTTAATGCAGTTTGTTAAGTTGTAAGGGCAGACAATAAACATTTCATACCCGAAGAGTGTGATCCCAGGAACCTGTGCAGAAGGCAGTCCCATCTGGAGAAACACGCAGTGTACTAACACGGTTCTCATGTCCAAACAGGATAGAGACTCGTGTTCCTTTGAGAACATCCCAAACATTTATGGTGTAGTCATTGTAGCCACCAAACAGTAGCCGGCCTGTGAAACAGTAGACAGTGTGTAAAAACATTATTTTTAAGCTATGCAGGAACTAAATTGCTATCACCTTGATTCATTATTCTGCATATTCTGTAGGGATTATGAGAACATATCTTACCACTTAGAGAGAAATCAACACTGGAGACCCCAAAGATGATGCTCTCTTTGGAATAAATAGCCACCTCTCTGTCCGCCCTTAAGTCATATAGACGGCACTGTACCAAAGAACAATGTATGAATACAACATAAGTTGTATCAAATTACTCTGTGTTCTTTTTACACATTTGTTTTTATATGGATGCCTTTAGAGCTTGTGTAGGTGTTTTATTCACAAACTATTCCTTTAAAATAAAATCAGTCTAACTGTTTACTTACTGTAGCATCATCTGAGCCAGATGCGAATGCATCTCCACTGGGATAGTATCTATTTAAAAAACAGACAGCCACAGTTGGGAACAAATTATTCTCTCTCACACTCTGCAAGATTTAAATACATCTGACTTTTACTGACTCCCAGTGGTGGTATGAAAAAGACAAAGGGGCAGAGAACGAACAAGGCAAAACAGACATAAAAACAATTTTCATTTGGACTGTTGTGTTTTCTACAAAGAAAAACATTGGCTCAGAAAAATCCAAAAGGTGCTTTAAAACATTGGCATTTTCCTCAGTGTATGGTAAATAAAAGAATATGCTTATACCTACATCAGACGTAAGAATTGACAGAGAAATTTGGTCACTTACCGCACACTATTTATGTCTGATTCATGAGTTTCAAAGGATTGAATACACTGTCCTGAACGCATGTCCCACACATTGGCCTTCTTATCACAACCCTGCAATGAATGAAAAATACAATGAATAAAATAATGCAGAACATGACTTAGAACAAGTTAAAAAAGTGATAATGAGTTGTGAAAACAAGCATCCTCACCCCTGAAACGAATGTGTTTCCAGTCTCGGAGGGAGCCAGGTCCAGACAGAGCACGTCTGCTGCGTGTCCATGGAAACTCTGCAACAGCTGCCCACTCTCAACATCCCACAATGCACATGTACCATCACCACTAGATGTCAGGATCTTTAACACAAACAAGCGACAAAGAGGAAAAACAACAGCTGCTTTGAAGTTCATTATAAGTTGATATGGGTAACACACTACACACTTTTAATGGATTGTCTTCACTGTGTAAAATATCATGTGATCAAAACAGAAGATACTGACAGCAGTGGGTTTTTAACGATTAACGATGAATCTCCTTTCAGTAAAATATAAAGTCGATGAAGGGTGATTGCTAAAGAGAGAAACTATGATGAAAAGAAAAGCTTTTGAACTTAAATTGTTAGTAAAACAAGAAGCAAAACATGAAATGCGCAATGAAAAAAAACAATTTTTATACACACATATTTGAGTTTTCTTTGGGCTTCTGTGTTATTAATTATTTAATTATTTATTTATTTGTTGTATACTGGGAAAAAAACCCACCTGCATATCTGAGTTGGTGAAGCTACATGCAGAGAGGTAGTTTGTGTGCATGGCCACTGACTTCTTCTTTGCAGCCAAGTTCTCATTCTTGTCCAGGGACAGAGGATACACTGAGCATTTATTATCCAGGCCCCTGTGACAGAAAACAACCTCACTTTACCAAAAAAAATATGACACCTAAGACCACATTCGGATCATGACGAGACACTCACCCACAGGCTACAGCACAGCCGGAGGGAGCATAGGCACAGGCCATCACCCAGGTGCAAGGCATTGTCACGGCGTGCTCCTGATAAACATCAAAAGACAAACCTGCATGAGCAGCACCAGGGCAGTGAGATGAATCACATTCATTAGGCATAATTAGAGCAGAACAGCAACTTTTATAAAAATCTTTGGCTTTTTATGTTATCAGTTCCTGTTATTTCCCCTCTTCCACCAAAACGTACAAACGAGGTCTTTTGGGCACAGGATGCTGTAGAAATGTAAAATCGCTCATAATCTAGTCCTCAAAATCACAACTGCTCATAAATGACTCTTTTCACGCTAGAATCACCACAATGTTTTGTTGTTGTTACATATGGCTAAAATTATAACTTGGATTTAGACATGGAGGAGCTCCTTTAAAGGTCTTAAAATATATCAGAGGGGTCACAAAATGTCTTTACATAATTGAAGATTGGGTCATGGGAAATTCAAAACACTAAAACGATTAAAATGATCTTCAAATGAAATAATCTAAGAAGGAGAAAAAAAACTTGTGCTCATGCTATAAGGTACATTTTAGTTGATAACTTAATTTTGAGGTGTCACATTTCAGAAACGCTGGGAGCCACTAAGTTAGAGACCAGGATGTCTTGTGTAAAGGAGCATAGCTGATGCAGATTTGTGCAAGCTGGTGTGACGTAGCATAGGCATGACTTCAATTTCTAAATGTCTCAGATACCTTGTTGGTGGTGAAGGCATCCCATACGATAACTTTTCCATCCTGCAAATAGATTAGAACAACAGTGTGAAACACATTTAATGGTGAATATTCCCAATTGTAGGTGGATTTAGTTGCGAGGTAGAGCTCAAATCAGTTTTAAAAAGCAATCAACACAGGGGGTTAGTGACCTGTGAGGAGCTGACGATCCTCCTCTTGTCCTTACACCAGTCCATACACAGAACTTTGTTGCCATGTCCTTTCAGAGTCCTTCGGGTCTTCATGACAAACTGACCCAGCCCCTCCACTTTCTCTGCCACCTGATGTACTGTGCACACACAAACACAGTGGACATTATATTAAACCTGCAACTACTCCCACTTTAATACACTCTCCATTTATAGTAAACTACATTAGGTCAACGCCTACTAATAATCTTTAATCTTAAACCTGTCGAGCTCTCTACTCGCTCATGAGCATCTCATAAAATATGCATTAGAAATCGTCTGTTTCTAGTTTTTCACGCTCTTATTTAACGTCTCTGTCATTGCCACATGTCGCTGAGACATGATTGGTCAGAAACACTACACGGAAAATGTTTGGACAGAAGCACACGGCTATAAAATGTGAAGGCAAACAAACAACCTGTCAAATGTGAAGTCACGTCAGGCCAGCCGGGTCAATAATCAACGCTCGACAAATTCACACCTGTCTACGATATTTGACCTCTCGTAAAAATGTATTAGTCTACATCGACACGTTTAATATTGTTTGTCCCAATAATCGCAGGAGTGAACCAAGGCCTCTCCATTTTCAGCACTCACACTCGACATCATGCAGCTTCGCTCTTTCCTCCTCCAGCTTCGACTTCAGCGTCTCCGATTCCGTTTTCAGATGAGCCAGAGTCTCGTTCAGCTGTACCTCCTGTGTCGCCATTTCAGGGATTACAGGGGATCTCATATATTTCCTTTATGCAGGCAGCGATCGTCGGCGAAAAGGCTTAAAGCGGAGCTAGCAGATGATGCTGCTGTCATGACGTCAGAGGGAGAAGATGCTCCTCCAGTTTCCACAGGAGGAGGGAGGATGGAGGAGGAGGAGAGAGGAGGACCCTGCATCCTCGTGATGCTGTTGCTGCTCCGCACAAGCTGCACAACCGTCACTGCTCCACAGCTAAATAATGCATCTTTATACTCAGTCTGTCTGATCTACAGCAGATACACAACGCATTTTACATATAAAATCATTTATTTCAGTTGAATATTTTATTAAACAAGTGAATTTTGTATATATATTTTAAAGAAACGTGTTTGTTGAATGTTTTAAAATACTATTGAGTTGTATTGAGCCAACTTTCACATTTAATAAAACCATAGCTACTGAGTTTTTTTGTTTGTTTTTTTGAGAATTTAGGCTTATTTTTACAATCTACACTTAATAAATATTATCATACTGGGCATTTAATTGACTACTTTTAGGATACAATATAACATTAATACAACAATGTTAAGCTTTTGGTAATAAATCTAGTATGAGATGCAAAATCACTGCAGATCTCTTCAAGTATTAGTCTGTAAATAAAAATTACACAAAACTTACTAGTCTAGCAGAAATAATTTACCTTCTTTGTTTGAATTGATTACATTAAAAGAACAAGTGAAAAACAAGAGAGAGGGTGCAATGGGGAAACATGATCTCAATCCTTCTTGAATTCTGGCTACAACACGTTTTTAAAATATGTGGAGGACATTATTTAACAAAAGTGTTTACATGTTTATAATGTCTCCTTTTTACCTTTCATTTTTTGTTTTTTTTTGACAAAAGTTTACAAAAAATACTCGTACTTTCTACAAAGTAATATGAATACATTTACACTATTAAAATCTAAATAGCTGCATAAATATACCCCTCTTTAAAGTAACTTAGCTAAATCATCACTGGTGCAGCCAGTTGATTTAAGAAGTCACATGATTAGTTCAACAGAGATTACCTGAGTGCAGTAAATATGTTTCAAGAACACCTGTATCTGCAATGTCCAATTACTGCTGAATCAGTATCCAGGCCAAAGACTGCACCAAAAGACAAAACAACACTTCAACCAACTCTGTTAGGAGATGGATGTAATCTCCCTGCAGCAGGTCGTCCTCAAAAGCTGAGTGACCATACAAGAAGGGTATTAGTGAGGGAGACCAATGACTCCTCTGAAGGAGTTTCAAGCTTCCAGGGTTCCGGTCATAGCATCAAGTCTTATGGTCTAAAGTTGACTTTTGACCAATTTTAGCCTCATCAGACCAGAACCAGTGGACATTAGACTCTCCCACATGCCTTCTGGCAAACTTTAGTTAAGAGCTAACATGTATTTTTATTAAAATATTTACTTTGTATAGATCTGTTTTCACTTTGACATGAAAGCATATGTTCATCTTCGTCAGAAGAGTCATTAAATCAACCACAATTTAATACTGTGAAAAAACATGAAAAGTGTGATGAATATTTTTGTTTATAGGCATTTGATCTACTAAGATACAGCCATAGGCCACTGGACGATGAATTCATTATATGAAGTGAAAGGCTGTGTCAGATCCTGGTTAGAAAGCCCAGATGAAGACTGTTAGGGACCTGCAGCAGCTCCAGAGCCTGTGAGGACGGGCAGAAAGGAAACGTGACCTGGAAACGATAATCTGTGTCCAGCATCAGCTGTGTGGTTCCTTCACGATCTTGTAATAATGACTGCAAACAAGAGCAGGACATGTTAAGTGCAAGTACAGCAGGTGATAATTGTTTTTATGGCATTATACTGAATTTTAAATGTCCCATCCATCCATCCATTTTCCTAACCGCTCGTCCCAGCTGTCATCAACATATAGAGACAAACAACCATGCATATTTAAGGACAATTTAGAGTCACCCATAAACCTAACGTGCATGTCTTTGGATGGTGGGAGGAAGCCGGAGTACCCGGGGAGAACCCACACAGGCAGGTAGAGAACATGTACACAGAAAGGCACCCGGCTGACCCGGGGGATCGAACCCGGGTGCTTCTAGCTGTGAGGCGACAGTGCTGTGATAAAGTAACATTACATTAACATATAAAAAATGACCAGGGAGCTCACCTGAACTTTGCGGACAAATGATGACGACACCCTTTTCTCAAAATCATCAATCGGTGTGTATGAATTCAAAATCTTGACGATCTAAACATTTGAAATGTGAACGTTAACGTTTAAATTAGAGTGAAGCCGAAATCATTTATAGCAAAATGTGAGCACAGCACTGAAATAACTACCTGAACAGGGCTGAGTTCAGTGCATTTCTCAGCGATCTCTTTGGCGTCGTCATCAGTGGACTTGTTGACCTGTAGCAGCCAGGCGGCCTGAGTCAGCGGCTTCAGAGTATCTATAGCATTAGAGTTCTGAAGTTCCTTCTCTTTCAGCCACTCCTCCAGGTAACTGATGTTACATCTATTGGAGAAAAGATGCTTTGAAACTAACATTTTCTATCCCCAAATTGTTTTTTATTTTATTTTTTTTATTTTATAAAAGCAGCCACAGACCTGATTTGCATTCCCTTCCTGCAGGAACACATATCTTTGCGGAGCATGATGTTGTTGAGGGTGTTTGCACCTACTAAGAAGAACAGTTGTTTGAAAGCTTGTTTGATGAGGACCTGTTCCATGCCATGCTGGGTCATGGTGGAGTGGAAGAAAGTGAGCTGCTGAATGATGGAGGAGAGGGTGAAGGTCTCTGAGTCCTCGTAGATGCTATTGGAACGTTTTCTGAAGCCGGTTGGCTTCATGCTGGAAATCCCCTGTAAGCTCTCATGTTCCAACATTCCAGGTACTGGTGATCAAGGAAGCACATGAAGCTGACCATGGTCAAAATGTGCATGCAACAATAAATTTTTATTATACATAAATAAAGTGAATTGAATTGTAAAATACCAATAGCAGGAGTGAGGGACTTTTCCATGATCGTGATGAACTGATGGTAGATGTGGATGGCCAGATCGCTGAGAATCTGTCTGTGTTCAGACAAATCAAAATTCTGCAGGCAGTTCTTCTTCTGACGAGGGGTATTTTGTTTCATGAACTCCTGAGGGCCAAACCAAAACAATGGCAAAACATATTACTGTTTATAACAAAAAAAAGACAAATGCCACAGTGGGTACTGTATACTAAGTAAATCCATACCTCCTCCCCGCTGTACTGCTTCAGAGAATTGAGCAGCTGGTACATGTTGGAGAGCCAGAAGGACAGCAACTCAAAGTCTTTGTGGTAACTCTGACACAGAAAAATGACAGCTTCTTGTTATATATTTACAGCAAATAGTTTCTAGATTTTTATAATGCTACATCTTATTTTATTTATGGCATCTGTAAATCTACTTAGTCCTTTTCCTTCACAACAATATCTCAAGCTCAACATACATGAGTAAGCTGAACTCCTGTCGCTGGCCACATTGTCTTAGATACTATTTATTATATTTAGCAGATTTACAGTACTGGTAAAGTCCAACAGATTTATAATTAAGCTCACCATGATGACCTTTTTCACACCACTGATGACTGCATTCATAAGAGACTTGAGTTTGGTTTCATCATTCAGGTAGTCAGCATGACGAACACACATGAAGAGGATGTAAGCTGGCAGACTGGGGATCATGTTCACCACCACACCTTTGGGCTTCAAGTCTGTGGGCAATTCGTGACACGTTTGCAAAAAAGTATTACTAAGTTAATTCAAACAGTTCTGAAAGTCAAAGACCGGGGCTGTACTAGCACTGTGAGAAAACGACAGCTTAAATGTGACTGAACTAGTAAAGAGGACAAATACCCAGAATGAGGTTTTGAACGAGCCTGGGTTCATCCTCTCTCTTATACTCCAACATGCCAAGATAATCTTTGGGAATAGCAGGTGAAGACGTTTGCTTGGCTGTGTGACAAACAATTAAGTGATTAACATGGAGAGAGAATTAAAATAGTATTTGACAATTCACACGCTCAGGCCACAACTTTACCTTTCTGTGACGTTTCAAGGCTCTTTATTTGATTCTGGAGTTTCTTTATTAATCTGTCTTTCTGGTCTAGCTGTTCTTCAAAGTCCTGGAAGGGCAGGAGAGTTTATTGCTGTCAGGCTAAACATACGTTCACACATTTATGATATAACTAATCTGCCTATTCAATCGTACCATGTTCTCAGCTGTTAACCGCGAAGTCTCCTGTCTCAGCTTGCTCTTGGCCTCACTCTCCATCAGCTGCTGTCTCTTCAAGTGATCATTCTCCTCTTTGAGCTCCTCTACTTGGGTTTGAAGCTCCCTCTTCACCTCCTCCAGGTCTTCAGCTTTTTCCTGAAAGTGCCTAAAAGCAGCAAAAATTATTCAGACCCAGAAATGTCCATTCGACCTTTAACCAGAAAGCAACTACCAATCTGATTATGTTACCTGCGTTGTGAGCTCTCTTCTTTAATCTTTCTTTGAAGAATGTCGGTGATCTCCTCACTTTTTTCTTTCAGACGACAAAAATCAAACAAAAGAACCAGTAAAACAGTCATCTGCAAAAAGCTTCATTGTTAAATTCCTACTGACAAACTACTTAGGTCTACCTGCTAATTCTCTGGTCTTATCTTCAACATGGATCTCCAATTCTTGTTTTTGTCTCTGCAGCTCTGAGACCTGCAGTTTCAGCTCAGGTATAGCCTGAATCCCATCAAATAAAGGAAAGCACAAATGGTTTGTTCTGCATCTCATCTATCCCCAAATATTTAACATGAACTTAAGAGTGAAAAAACACACCGTGTTTTCACTGCTGAGCCTCGAAACTTCTTTGCGAATATTCTCATTGACATTGCTTTTCTCCTGGAACAGGTTTTGCAACTTGCTGTTCTCATTTTGAAGATGATCCACTTTCAATTTCAAGCCCTCCACTTGGGTCTCGTAGCTTTCTTTCTGCTCCCTCTGGTGACTTTCCAATATTCTGTCACCAAGTGGATCAAGTATATAAAACGTAATGTAACAGATATTAAGAGAAACAATTGCTATGGCTGACAGTAAAACATATGTGTATACCTGGTAGCTTTCTGCAGGCCTTCAAAGCCTCTCAGCAAATCTTCAACTTCATAAATCTTCTCAGAATCATCTGGAGTAAACCTTCAGAGAAGCAATTTGTGAGATTAAAAGACTTAATTAGATGTACAACTACAGTATGTGAGTTAAAAAAAAACATCTAAATTATTTTGATTACCCCAAAAGAACCTCCTCTTCAACAACACCTCCAAGAAGTTGTCTTGTAATCTCATTCAGTTTAACTATAGTAATAAAAACTCATATTAGGACTTCAATCACTTTAAAATACTCCATTTATGGGTTAAGATAAAGAATTGTGTAGCAGAAGTGGGCACCTCTTGCTTGTTCTGACTGTTCCTTCATCTTTCGGTCCATGTTACTCCTCTGATTTTGCAGGTTGTTCAGATCTCTGCGTAGCTCTGGAATGGCCTTGACGTGCTTGGTGAGCTGAATGAGTTGCTCCTGCAGGTCAGAGTTCAACTGACCAGCCTCCTCTATCTTTCTGTGAAGACTGACTCTCTCCTCTTTCAATCTCCTGATCTCCTCTTTGAGAGTTTCCACCTCCTTCTCATGGTCGTGTCTCTGGATTTCAGTGTTGTTCTCTGCAATTCTACAGAGAACATTCTCATCAACAATCTCAATAATTGAACAAGCTGAGCCAAGAATTGCTGTAGACTGCACATTTTCATTACTTACTTTCTGAGCCTTGCTTCATTTTCTCTCTCGTCTAGAAGGCTCCTCTTTATTTGATCAAAGCTCTCTGTAGGAATGTAAAACCGGTTATAAATGTGGTATAAATTACAAATAGAGTAGCATGCCTAGGGATCTTTGCTCCTATTACCTTTGGCCTCTTTGGTGGAAGTTTGAAATTTTTTCTCCATACTTTGCTTTTCAAGATTTAGTGCATCATTCTCCCTTTGAAGCTGTGCAATTGTCTGGAGCAAATATAAAAACATTTATTTAAGAGGCACATGAAGTCCACTTCACAAGCTACAAAAGTTAGCAGAGGTAATTGTATTGACATTATAATTTAATTAACTTCAAAACTCACCAAACTAGCATCTTCTTTCACTTTCTTCTCTCTTGACTCTAAAGATGCCTTCTGGTTGACTAATTTTTCCATCTGTGTCTCCAGAATCTGAAGTCTGTCCACGGATTGCGAATGAGTGTTGGCCAAGCTGGTCAGTCTTTCCACCAATCCACAATTCTCTTTATTCTGGAAGGTTAAAGGAGTCACACACTGTCTATTTAAAATCCAAAACTGAAGAGGAAGAATTTTTACCTGTTCTTCGATCTTCTTTCTGAGCTGCTGCACCCTGTAGGAAAGCTGGACATTAAGCACCAGTCGACGCATGGTTTGAAATCGCCGTCGAGCCAGCCATGCTCTGGCATATTTCTGGAGAACAAGGACTTTGTGCTCTTTCATCATCTGGTAAATTATGAAGAGCATAAAATCATGTTAGAAAACATTTTTTATCTTCACAAAAATTATTACAAATGACCAAGTATTGATTCATACTGACCTTTTTGTATTGTTTACGAGCCATCCAACCTCGTGTGAAGGCCTGGATGGTGACGGTGGCCAAGCGGACCAACTGGTAGATCTGTCTCATGCGGTAGCCTCTCCAGTGTCTCTGGATCACAATTGCTGCCCAGCCCTGCTTCAGTGTTGCAGCACTCACTGTTTTACTGCAGGTTTATTAACAAAATAAGTAGATATACATGTCAAAACCATAATACATTCTCGTGATGGTACTGTACAATATACTATTATAACTCTTACCGGATTGTCCTCTTTCCACGGATGTACTGTTGCAGAATGATGGCAGCCTCTCTCATGCGTAGGTACTTTCTCCTCTGGCTCCAGCCACGGACGTGTTTCTGGATAGTTATACAGGCTCCTCGAAGTCGGTCCAGGCGCAGCTTCTCTAGATAAGCTACCTGACCGGCTCGGAAGAAGATCTTTGTCCGACCAAACTTGTACTGGTTGGAATCCTGGAGATTGAGCCATGAGAACAAAGTTGTACATATACATACAGTGCACAAAAAAGCAGACAACATTGTTGGGTGGTTGACAGGCAGCTTACCTGAATCAACCGTGATAGCACATTCTTGCAGGTTTGTTTTTTATCATTGAGGTCCGCCTCCTGAGGGGACATTAGGATACTGTATCGGCTGTAAAACTCAATGTATGTCCACCTGCAAACAAAAAGTATGTAAGCATAGCATCAAGAAAATATGTGAATATTAGCAATTTGGGAAACACAAAATAAAAATCTACTAATCACCTTGATGGATAGCTCTGAGCACTGATACGAATAGTTTCAAGGACGCCACAGGCTCGCAGCTGCTGCACTACCCTCCTGGAGTCATATCTTAAAACATGAACAAGCACTCACTCAAGCCGAAAAATACAAACACGCATATGATCCAGGACAATACAGAGTGGATTATTTTAATCACACATTCACAAGTACTCACTCAAATGGAAGCTTTTCATCATTCGGCTTAATGCAGCGCACATAGTGAGGTGTTGTTGCATTTAGTGTTTCCATCAGTAAAGAGAGGGAGCTGCGGAACTACATTCAACACGTTCAAGGCAAAGATTAGCAGGAGTCAAATACATACAGTGCCTTGCAAAAGTATACGGCCTCCTTGAACTTTTCCACATTTTGTCACATTACAGCCACAAACATGAATCATTTCTATTGGAATTCCACGTGAAAGACC
>JAUYWH010000024.1:15053988-15097261 GCA_034779795.1 Ctenopoma multispine
CATGTTTGTGGCTGTAATGTGACAAAATGTGGAAAAGTTCAAGGGGGCCGGATACTTTCGCAAGCCACTGTATACAGTCAGATTTATCCTGTGAATAAAATACAATAAAATACTGGACGGGAGCTGAAATTGTATGCAGTGAGCAATGGCAGAGTAAACACTTTCACCTTATCTCCCACTGAAGTTCTCAGCTGTTTATTGGCTGGTTTAGCTAGAGGCCGGGCAGGTCTCACTTTGACGCCTTTACTGTTCACAGTGTTGTCCACCTCCTCTTGGAAAAAGTTGGCTAGAAATGGAAACTGATAACAGTTGAAAGCAAGCGGGAGAAATGTTAAAATGGGAAAAAAACAACGTCGCCTGAAACATATTTTATAATGCTAAAAACTGAATTTGTTGTGACCATAATTGGTTACAAAAAAAATAAAAGCTAAAGTAAAAGAAGGGACTTTGATCACCTTACTGCCTCTCATAATGTCAACCAGTTCTTCATAGAGAGCATCTCTGTTCTTCTCAAGAAAACCTCTGCACTGATATTCAACCTGTTAATGGAAATAGACGGATGTAGAATAGAAATATCTGCTAAGAATCCAAATGCATTCAGCAAGAACACAAGATATTATATTTTATCTTGTCCATTATGCATGTAATGGACTATGGATATTGCACCTTATCTGCAAAGTGTTGTATCACAAATGCCTCATTTGATAACCTGGGCTTCTCAAACAGAGAATTGGCTTCAAGGTAGTTGTAGAGCTTCTGCAGCCATGTTTGATCAGTGCCCTGAGGAAACTGTAAAGATACATATATATAATTTACAGGATGAACAAGGACGATTAAAACACAAGAAAGAAAGTAAATGCTCTGAAGTTCAATTCTTATATTGAAGATCTACTCATTCTTACCAAACATTCTTCATCAAGCAAGTCAAGGATCCCCATCTTTGCTTCAATCAGATCAATGACTGGCTGGTTGTCATAGAAATCTATCAATGTCCATGGGACGTCCTCTTTCATGTACTCCTCCTGCTCCAGTTTGAACACATGCTGATTGAAAATAAGAATAATTAATTAGAGTTGCTAAAGATGTGTGCAGTGGAAATAACGTGCTACACTAGTGATGCATACCAAGTTAAACTGCTGTTGAAGCTTTTCATTTGCATAGTTGATACAAAACTGTTCAAAGCTGTTGATGTCAAATGTTTCAAATCTGAGAACAAAAAAAATCAAGTTCAGGTCTAAAATGGCAGCTGCAGACACTTGAAAATATCAGAAATCCAAAGACAAATATGTGGCATCTGGATTACCCATAAATGTCCAGAACGCCTATGAAATTGTGTTGCTTTCCAGGAACCTTCAGTGCTGTGTTTATCCTGTTAATAATACAGTCAAACAGATGGGCATAAATCTGTTTAGCTAGAGCATCTCTGGTATTTACTGCTCGCTCCTTGGTCACTGGCTTCACCACCGTCTCAGCAACCAGAACAATCCTCCGATGACACAGCCAACGCACTAACCCTTCTACACTCACCCCCAGCAGCTTACAGAACACTGCCAGGTGTGGGTCGCTGAGCTGCAAGATATTCAAAGCAAGGTTTGTATTTAACCTGGTTAGTGTTTGAAGATGTGAACTTCACACACACACACACACACACACACACAGAAAAGTACAATCATGTTTGTCGATTTGAGGCTCACAGGAACTGATGATTTGTCATCTCCTGAGTTTCTGATTTCCACATTTCCCAAATGCAGAATAGCTGCCAAAACTTTGAAGACATCTGACTGAAAGTCCTCCTTCAACCCTGGAGAATCAAAGAGAGGAGGGCAAAATAACAGAGAAGTCGCAGTAAGAGCATTTCACAGTGTGACAGCTGACAGTGTTTTTACCCAGCAGTAAGAAGGTCCGTTGCGTCTCTTCCATGTCTTTTTTGTCATCTACACCTTCAATGGTGATGTCACCGCCCATGCAGGTATACCGGAACTTATCTGCACTCACTGCAGGTAAGAGGAACATATTATTATATGAATCATACTTACAACGACACAATCACAAAATTAATTTGTGTAATTTCAGTAAAGGCTTGAACATTTATTCTGTGTAACACATGAAACACCACGCTAATAAAACAGTGACAGCTCCGCCTCAAACAAGCCCTCAGTGCTGACTCACACAGTCTTAGGTTCTTGAACTCCGGCAGATCAGCACAGGAACACATCTGGTAGAAAATGTGATAATTCCGCTCGTTGTCTGCCTGAAACAAACAACAACAACAGTAAATGACTGTCATAAAATCAGACAAATATGACTCAACACTCATACGCTACCTGAAAAATGACTCTGGATTTCTCTAAGAGATAGGTTCTCATGTTCGCACCGATGATCTGGTACCTCTTGTCAAAGCTGATCTCAGTGTATTTCCCAAACCGGCTGCTGTTGTCATTCCTGGTGGTCTTTGCGTTTCCTATTGCCTGAAAACCAAGCTCTATGAAATCTTAAGGTATCTTAATTTTTACAATGGGTACATAAAATGCCAGAGAATTAGTTTAACTATTACACCAGCTCAGTGGAAGGATTAGTTATGTGTCCGGTAAAGTCATACCTCTGTTATTGGATTGGATGCCAGAACTTTGTCTTCAACTCGAGTCTTGCTGCCAGATTTGCTTACAACAGCAAAGTATCTCATTGCGTATCGAGCAGACACCGTTTTACCAGCTCCAGATTCACCACTGACTATGATAGACTGGTTCTTGTGGTTTCTGAGAATGATAAAAGTCAAACGCACAGGTCTAATTTCACTGTGTACCCTCCTTTATGTAGCTATCTGAGGTTTTACTCACCTGGCCATCTGTTTGTAAGCCTCCTCTGCCACTGCAAATATATGAGGGTCCATGTCACCCATGTTCTGGCCTGAGTAAGCATGAATGATTGCATCTCCGTAGATAGGGAGCTGTTTGTATGGGTTTACAGCCACCAGTATAATACCTGAAATGAGGAAACAGCACAGGCTCAGCCAAAAGCACAAAGTGCTGAAAACCTACTGTGCAGACTACACCCCAGCGTTTGACAGTCAAAAGCTCCTTGAAATAGTACCACAGTAGGTATAGATGATTCTGGACTCCACAAATCGCACTTTGAGGTTGTGCAGGACTGCAGGTTCGTGCAGGTAGCTGAGAGCTGTGAGGTCATTCTCCCCAACCAAGATGTCCGGGTTGCGAAGAGGAGGGAGTTTCGGTGGTTCTGATGGGTCAACAGGATAGTGGTACTCCTGTCACAATGACCCGTTATAGAAAGAGTTCAGGTCAGCTGTTGCTTCTCGCCATCGTAAATCCTGTACTGCTGCATTTGATACATGATTACATGATACTTACAGTGCCATCTTCAAGACGCAACTGAAGAACATTATCTCCAAAATGAAAATCTCTCAGAATCTCTGCTGATTTCCACACATGCGCTGCATCTGGAATCCACACTCTGTTGTACTAAACGGAAGATTTCAAGGTTTATGAAAAAAAACACTTAACACTACAAAATGTAAAACTTAAACACAGTTAATAAGTTTATATAATATTATATACTATTTACATATTAAACGTTTAATGAAAGGAAAGTTCAGCATTTAGATGTAATATTCACTTGGAAACAGCTTTCTTTGTATCTGCTTGACATGACCGAGCACTGACAAAGTTTCCATATGTGTCAGCAGGTAAGTCAGTGTGTAAATATTGTGTCTATTGTAACGACATGGAGCTTTTCTCTTACCTCGGTGTACAGTTCCAACAAAGCCATGGTCATTCATTATTATTCTAACTTCTCTTGTTTCTCTGTCTCTGTTTATTACTGTGCCACTGTACTTTCCAGGTTACCAACGAATTTCCTACATGCCTCTTACAACTATGCTGGTATTACCATAGTAAAGATGCATGTAATTACATCATATTTCCCGCTCGTACTTTTCAAAATAATATCCAATTTAATATCCATCTTTTTGAAATACAATTAAACCAGTTTACCAGTTTAAGTCTCAGTAAAATATAATTTAGATGTGATTGCCATATACTTACTCTATTTATCCAATCAATTTGTATTATTTTTTGTAGTCGTATTTTATTTTAAAATGTAAATATATGGAAATGTACTTACTTACACCTTATTTTAATTTTCGGGGCAAACTAATTGTGGTTTCATTCTACATGTTATTTTGTTATTACGTTAAAGCATGGCGATAAATGTATGACGATGTCAGGGGTCTAAGGCCCTCAAATATAATTATGGAAATAATAGTATAAAAATTATACTTCCATAAATTCCTAGAACCCAAAAAAAGTTTATTTTTTCAGATTTTTACTTTTATATACTCCTATATAACCGCCCGCTTCTTTTAATTTGAAAATTCCAATCGTTTTCCTTGCCTTCTTCCTGGATGACTTTTCCCTCACCTGCTGCACACTTCGACTCCGCCCTCCAGTCTTGTGACAGCAGCTTGACAGAGTGGGTGTGCTCGTTTAATCAAGGATTGTGACAACAAAAGATACCGGATACAGATCTCAGCCAACTCACCATATGTGAACACATTCAAGCCACTGTTTTACCACAAGTAGTTAAATGCAAATGATTAAAAAAGTAAATAATTCACCACCTTATACCAACTTGACCCAAATTATCAGTGCACTTGCAAAACTGAGAAAACAGTGGGAATACTGGTTTTACAAAAGTACGTTTACATAGAAACACATGAACACACATTGTGTGCACAGCAGCGAATTTGTAAGTTAAGACGTTGATGCTTTTAAGGCATTTTCATGTCCAGAAACATTTCTTGTAAACAGAATATAAAACCTAAATAGAAATTCATACTTTATTACATGACTCTGTCTCACAGAACATGAGGGTGCCAGTGTCAATACAAAGAAACAGAAAACATGATTAAAACCTGTGATCTGTAAAGAGCTTGAGCTAAGATCAATGAACACCTTGTGAGTTGGTGAAACCCTTTAGGCAGTTTTTAAACATGTCGTCTTTTAGTAGCTATAGACGTAAAAGATAAAAAACAGAGACATTTTTAAAATTTAAATACATGTTACTGGTTGGAATTTTTTTCTCGAAATTCTGAAAATACATGGCAAAAAAAAAACATATCTATTAATGAGGGACTAACTACTAACTACTATCTACACTATCGACAACAGTTATTGTGTGGCAAGAGACGACCTTTAAAAAGCATCTTTGCATGTTCACTGTTTGTTTGGCTGAAAAGCTAATACACAGATGCATATGTAAATAATGAATCTATCAAACAAAAAAATAAATCCTTATTGTGCTGCAGCACTGTAATAACCAGGAACAAACTTTGATGAAAAAGTGCTTTTACTCTGTTAATCAAAAGTCAGAACAAAGTGTTGGTGTCAGACATCTCTGGCCTAGATGCGAGTGAGGAAGCTCAGATTAAGGCTAGCAGGGATCTGAATGGTTTGCAGAGCCACAGAGGAGGGTGTGAAGGGGAGGCTGACAGAGAAGATCTTCTTGGCATCCATCATCAAAGTAGATGACTCGACTCTGCCTTTCAAAAGGTTCTACAATGCAAACATATAGATATTGTAGTTAGTTTGTAAGTTAGTCTTACCAACCACAAGACGGCATAAATAGAGCAGTTTTCTTGCCCACACTTACAAAATTTTCTAACTACTCACTTTAATAGTTGTGATGAAAGTGTTTGACACTCGCTCCTCAAATTCAATCACTGGGGTGTATAAGGTCAACACTTTCACAATCTGCCAGATCAAACAAACAAAAAAGACAATGAAGCACTAGCAAATAATCATTAATACATATTTAGACGGCTGAACTTTTACTGATGTTGGACCTGTGCTGTGGTGAGAGCAGTACACATGGTGCAGATCGCTTGGGCATCTGCCTCTGTCTTCTTCTTGATCTGCAGAAGCTGTGCAGCCTGTACAAGAGGCTCCAGAGTTTCCTTGGCACCACAGTCTGCCAGCTCCCTCTCTGTCAGCCACTCCTCCAACTGCCAAACATTATATCTGAAGCCAGGGAAACAATTCAATAATGAAAATGTCCGATTATAAAATGAAAGAAACAAGTCAAGAAAGAGTTGCCTCAAAAACAGCAGATATTATGTGTGGGTGACGCTTGACACTGAACCAGTGGTTGCTATTATTATGTCTGAGTTTACTTCCTTTTTTTTTTTAACTATAGCACCCTCAATAGATCATTAGAAGAAATGCAAAGTGTATGAATAGCGTGATAAATTAGACTTAATTTCTTTATTAATTAATTTTCATAATTTAAGTAAATAAAAACATTTTAATTATTATGAATTATTCAGTGTATACTATAATACTTAAAAATTTATATTAAAAAATTAAAGGGTCTGTGTATTTTTTTTAAGTCATTGTACACATCTAATGAAATGGCGCAGAATTTTGTTTTATTGCAAATTGTAATTTTGTCTAAGAGAAGAAAATTAAGTTGGAAATCATGGTTTCAAAATGTAAGAGTAAGGTTGTGTCCTTTGCCTCACATTACATTGCATAAAATATCATGGCTACTGTGTGCTCCTTGATGTACCTGATCTGCAGGCCTTTACTCCAGGAACACATGTCTTTCCGCAGCAGCAGGTGATTGAGGGTTACTGCACAGATGATATAAAACAGCTGCTTGACCACCTGCTTAATAAGGTCTGAGTCCATCCCATGCTGACCCATGGTCGTGTGGAGGAGGCCAAGTCGCTGCAGGAGGGTTTCCACTGTAACAGCCGCATCCCCTGAGAAACTGGTGCTTCTTTTTCTCAGGCCTGTTGGTTTGGACCCTAAAACACCCTGGATTGCCTCGTGCTCCAGCATGCTTGCCACTACACACAAGATAGAAACTGTTATGCTGAGGCTTTTTATATAATTAATTATTAGGTATGTATAGTGAAATTATGATGAAATTATGACTCGTCACCTATCATGGGCTGCAGGATGTCGTCCATGCATTTGATGAGCTGACGATAGATCTGAATAGCAAGATCAGCAAAAACCTGCTGATACTCTGACAGTTCAAAGTTGGTCAGGCAGTGTTCATTCTGCTTAGCGGTGTTGTGTGTCATGAAGACCTGCAGTTTACAGACAATGTACAGACATCCATTAATTAATAAATATACAGTAATCATAACTCTGACATCAAAACATTTTAAAGCTTACCTCGTCTCCACTGTACTGCTTCAAACCGTGCATTAACCGACATGTGTTGGACAACCAGAAAGACACCACTTCTAAATCGTCACCTCTTCTCTGTAAGAACAGTGCAGAAAATATTAAACTAAATAAACCAATAAGTCACTTGATTTAAACAGATCAAAGTTATATACTGCACCTTAATGACACCTTTGATGCTGGTGATGGTGGAATTGAGCAGAGTGCTGACTCTCTGATCATCATTCACGCTGTCTGCGTATCGTAGGCACATTAAGATGATGTAGGCTGGAAGCCCAGGAATGAAGCTGACTGCTACACCACGAGGCTTCAGATCTGAGATGATTAAAACATTACAGAGCAGAACAGTCAAATAATGTGGCCTCTTTCTAGAAAAAAATATTGTACTTGACCAAAAAACAGGTTTAACATACCTACAACCAGATTTTTAAGCAAGCGGCTTTCATCACCCTGTTTGTACTCCAACATGCCCTGGTACTCTTTCTCCTTGCGAGTGATGTTAACTGCTCTGACAGGTTCATTCACTGTGGAGGCATTATTCTTTTGCTGGGTGCTTACTAAACACAGCAAAAACACAATATGAGCAATGACAATATTGATTTTGTGCTAATATCACCTACAAAATGTAGTGTACAATCAGTGTCATGATTACCTTCAAAATCGTCAACTTTTTTCATGTAGAATTTAAGTTGTTTCTTCAACTTGCGGACAGTTTTGTCTTGTTTCTCTTGCTGCTCCATGAGGTCCTGAACATTTTCAAACAGATTAGTATAAGGACAAACAAAACTTTCAAACAAAACCACCTTGCAGTAACATGACAAAAATTCTATTATGGCCAATAGAAAACTTATAGTGAACATGGTCAAATATTAAAGTTTCTTATACTACTACCAATTTGATTATCCAATTAATCCTTGCTGATATAATAAAAATTTATCTTAAAGAATAAATGCATCTAATCTTACTTGAAAAGGTTAACTATAAGAAGGCCCTTTCAAAGGGAAAGCCCCAGTGCAGGAAAGAGAAATCTGTTTATTTTAAAGGAGCTCTGCTTTGTAAAACTAATAACATAGTAGAACTTTATAGGTTCAGTTGATGATCAGTGACCAAACTTACCAGGTTCTCATTGGTGAGACGCGTGATCTCATGCTTCAGGCTTGCCTCAATTCGAGCATCTTCAGGCAGGTGGAGGCTCTGAGTTAACAGCTTCAGCTGCTGCTCTTTTTCCTCCTTTAACTTGTTCACCTCTTCGAGCAGCTTCCTATTGTTCTCATTGTGAACACGTTCCTGCTCCTGCATCTGGCACTCGAGAAGCCTGGAAAACATAGCAGTAGGATTAAATTCCACTGGGCATTACCATTATGTTTATTCAAATGCACAATATTACTTCTTTACCTGTTTGTCTCTTTCAAGCCTTCATAAGCAAGCAACAGCTCTCCATCTTCATTCAATGTATGGATGTCTGAGAATCTGAAGAGGAACATCAGAAAATGAGGACTAGGCAGTGCTTCTGACAGAGTTAAACTAGAACAATACTTCTGTAGGAACCTCAGGTTCAATGTAAGAATTTAAAACTTTAATACCATATACAACACAAGACTCACAATAATTCAAGCTAAAGTGTCATGAAAAAACAAGCAGGGATAATCTGGCTTTTTTACAGAACTTCTCATCAATATACAACAACAACAATTTAAAGGTTTTGAGCTTCCTAGCTACATTAGGTTGCAGCAATGACAACAACAAAAAATGTTTGAACAGCTTCCTGGATGCACAATTCACTGTCATAACAATCTTGCTTTTAAGGTTTATAGATGTGTAATACCTCCCAACACATAGCAATTGAAAGGAAACACATTTTACTGCCTACAGCAGGCAGGATGAAGCATTTGGTCATTTCTAATCAGACCAGCACATACCCTGTAGAATTAGAGAAGAGTGGGAGTGTTACCTGTCAACATGAGGGAACGAGGAAATTTCACCGAGATCTAATGTTACACTTCCTCCCAGTGAAGAATCCTAGAGTTCATGAAAAAAATTAATTTAAGTGTCATTTTGTCAAATTCAAAATATTGAAGATTAAAAAAAACTTATGATTATAAAATTTAATTATCAAGAAGCGTAATTTACTTTCTTACCTTGTGTTTAAGAGCCTCTTGGCGGACCATATGTGCTCGGAGAAGAAGCACTTCCTCTTTCCGCATCTCCAACTCTTCATTAGAAGAGTTGAGTTGTTCCAGTAGTGTGTTGTAGGGCAGAGAGCCCGGGCTAGGAGGTAGCAAATCACTCTTCTCATTGGTCAGAGACTTTCGCAGTTCATTTAGATCCTGTTTCAACTTCTTGTTCTCTGACTCCAGTTCTTGCCGCTGTGTTACAAATTAGACAGACTAAATAAAGCATCTTTGTCTCTATTGATCTACTACTTCATCTTCAACACAAACTGTTTCAATATTGCTAATGGGTTGGGTCTTAGTGGATATTTCTTTGGGAGGTTGGAAAAGATCTATTTCTTACCTTCAATGTTTCCAAGTCCAGTTCTGCTCTGCCAACAGTTCTTTGCTTCTCTGCCTCCTTTTAAGCAAAACACACAGAATTATAACATTAATTCAAGTCATAAATATCGACGAAAAACTTTACTGACACAAAACTCTTTGTTTAATATTTTTCAGTCCACCATTAACAAACAACAGTGCTGTTTTAATGCCTACTTTTGCCTTTTCTTGTTGGGCTGCTTCTCTCTTATCCAGCTGCTGCCATAGTGACTGTTTCTCCTGCTCCAGCTCCTTTACTTTCCTCTGGAGCTTTAGAAGGACAGGCAGGTCCATTGTTGTCTTGGTCTCATCCTAACAAAACAAAAAATTGGTTGATGAATCCCTTCACAGACTAACTAGAATGCTGCACTAATAGGATTATAACAGACAAGAGCAGAAAAACGCATATTCTCACAGGAATGAGTGCCTTTGGTCTTGTTCCTTGTAAATTAATCAATATTTTTCATCCTTTTTTGTAGTACCAATAAAATGCTTCCTAGACTTTTATACATAAACTATGACCAATCCTATCCTATGCAATTAACTTTAACTCTTGCTGTTCCATGAGGTCCTGAACAAACAAACAACAAACTATCAAACATCACTTTCAGGTCGTACTGTGTAGTTAAGCATTACCTCTGTTTGTACGGAGCTGTCTTCTCCTTCAGGAGAGCCTAAGCTCTGACTAAACTCAGATGAGTTGCTGCTGTAGTTGGACTCTGTCCTCTTGTGACCAGATTTCCTTGAACTCTGGTGAGATATAAAAAACATATCAAAACATTTTAAAGATGGAATACTTTGAACAATAACGTCCTGGTAACATTTTACCTTATTATCTGACTGCTAGTTTCAGTTTCAGTATGCTTGGTGGGAAAATTTCACCACTTAAAAGCTCAACGACAGCAATTCTAGCACCTTAAACTATATGAGGCCAAAATATAGTTCCTCACAATGCTGAGATTCATTTCTTCCTTCAGGTCTTTGTGCCGCTCCTCCAGATGGAGGTGTTCACTCAGCAGACTTTGGTAGCGAGTGCGTTCTTCGGTTAACTCCTTCTCCAGCTGTTTTGTGTTCTCAATGTTGGTTTTAATCTCTAAAAGAAAACAGTTAGTTAGCATTAAGCTATTGTTAGAACAATGCAAAGGTTTAAAAATAACTACTTGTACCTGTTAACTGTTTTGTTTGTTCAAGTATTACGGTGTTCAGTTCTTCTTTCTCTGTATTTAACAAGGTGTTCTTCATATTAAGCTCTTCCACCACCTAAATGTGAGAGGACACAAAAGTTGTGTGTTTTAGTCTTTAACTGACTTGTGGGGAAAAAACGATATAAAGGACTGCTATATTATTTATTGAATGCAAAACATTTCCACATCAACTACAGATTTCAAGTCTAGTTAGGACAGCAGAGAAGATTATGAGAGGATTTACACCTCAGACTCCCCAGGCTATTTTTTCACAGTCTGTTATTCAGCAAGCCAACAGGATTCTCTGTGATTCATCTCACATGCTGAATTCTGAGTATGTGATGATAAAACTCTGGAAGGAGGTACAGGGTTCACTTGTGCAAGCACATTGTTATAAATATTAATTTGTTCCCTTGGCAGTTAAATCTACCAATGGGTGTCTTCTTGGGGATAAACGGAGGGATGGGAAATATCTGAGGTAACTGAGGATTTTGATGTTTTGTGTATGTTAGGAGTAATACATTTGGTGGAATCTGACTGATTAATTTGATGCTTTATTTTTTGTGAATTACTACTGAATGATTAAATGACTATTTATTTATTAATTTTTTTACTAACATGATGTGATACTTTTATGTGTAAAGTAACTTTCCTTGCTCAAAAGCAATTTCTCCTGACGGAGACAGTCAAAGTAACCAGAACCTGAACTATAGGCAAAAGTGCACCTTATACAAATAAAATTAAATAACAATGAATACAAGAAAAAAGTATGGGATAAACTAATGGCCAGCAGAAAACAAACAAGGCTCTCCTGTACTGTCCACCATAAGAAATAACAGTGTGGGGGTGTATGGAATTTAGGATATTAAACTGAATCTCATTAAATGTACATATGTATCTCTATCAAGACTATTTAATAAATCAAATTTATTAATATTCCATGTATTTAAAGAGTTATTAATACATGTAGAGTTTGATACACTTAAGTGACCGTGAAATAGACCTACCTGTTGAATCTGAGCCTTGTAGATATTTGTCTGCTCTTCTAGGTTTTCTTTCTCTCTGCAGGTGTTTTCCAGCTCATGCTGAAGAAATGAGAGCTGCTCCAGTAGAGAGGGAAGTGTCCCTACTTTGGCTCTGGCCTCCTTCTCTGATTTCCTTAGGCTTTCAATCTCCTTGCTCTGTTTCTCCCTCTCCATAGACTGGCTCTTCTCCACAGCACTCAGCCTCTCATTGAGCTCTCTGTTTTCTTTTTGCTGCAGGGGAAGATACACACATGCTGTGCATGTGATATGACAACTCCCAATGACCCAATGTTTCTACAGCAACAGTTTTTATTGTATATTCCAGAGTAAACAACTACATAATGCAGACACAACTAGACATCAATACTCTCACAGCACGTACCTGCTCGTCTATCTTGTGCTGCAACTGCATAATCTTGTTCTCCATGCCAATGTTGAGCTTCTTGAAGTGTTCCACAGAGCGTGCCTCCACTTTCAGTTTCTTTAATTCCTTCTTGGCCATCATGCGACGTACGCAGCTCTGCAGCAAAATGATGGCTGCCACAGTGCGTCTGTAATACTGCCTGGTTAACCAGCCTTTCACCCACTTCTGGATGACCACAGCCTTTTTCTCAAACATCAACTGTGAAAGTAAAATTGTAATGACAACATTTGAAATAAGTGTTGTCATTACCAATTATGAAAAGTTAGGGTGAAAATTAAGATTCTTTCGTAAAATGTATATGTATATGTACGGTAAACAAACTGCATTAACGCTGTGTCTCAGTCTGATATTAACAGATTAAATTACAAGGCTGGTGAAGATTAATGGTAAATGGTCTGCACTTATATACTCAAAGCGCTTTACACTGCTTCTTATTCACCAATTCACACACACAAGCACACACACACTCACACACCGATGCACCTGACGCACCGGTGGCAATTTGGGGTTCAGTATCTTGCCCAAGGACACTTCGATGTATGACAGGAGGATCCGGGATTCGAACCACCAATCCTATGATTGGCAGGCGACTGCTCTACCTCCTGAGCCACAGCCGCCCCTGACATTGCCTTATATGTAGTATCTTATTTTGACTACAAAATTTTCCAGTAAAGCAATGGTTCTCAAACTCGGTCCTCAGTGCCCACTGCCCTTCTTGTTTTCCAGCTATCCCTGGTGAACTGGTATCTTCCAGCTTCTGATTGACTGAACACACCTGGTCCAGATAATCAGCAGCGTGCAGGGCAGAGATAGCTAGAAAACAAGCAGGAAAGTGGGGGAGTTTGACAACCACTGCAGTAAAGGAAACCTTACCTTATAGTACTTCTTTCTAGCCATGTAGGCCCTCAGGCAGCACTGGATGGTGATAGCTGCAGAGCGCTGCTGCTGGTAGTATCTCCTGGTTGCCCACATCCGCACATTACGCTGAATGACAATGGCTGCTCTGGTTCTTCGCAGAAACTTGACATAACTGGCAGAAAAAAAGTGAATGTTTTCTATTGCCTCTAACCAGGTTATTCTGCTGTTGTTTAATATCTACATACCTGCGTGCCTGGTGACCTCGTATATATCTCTGAATGGTGATGGCTGATTCTCTCATCCTGAGATACTTTTTGCGAGCCAGCCAGCAGCGGATTGTTTTCTGAATATGGACACAAGCCATGCGCAGCTTGTCAGAGCGCAGTTTCTCCAGGTAAGCCACCTGACCAGCCCTGAAGAAGATCTTGTTTTTGCCAAACTGATACTTGTCACGGTCCTAGGGGGCATATATCATATTTTACTGGGTTAAAGAAAGTTATATTTATTTTGTTAATAACAAAAAATGGGAATGCTTTTACAAAATTTAAACATACTTTTATAAGTTTTTCCAGGAGATTTTTGCAGGTCTGCTTTCTATCGGAAAGCACATCCTTTTGCTTCATGAGGACCCGATAACGACAAAAAAATTCCTGATAGGTCCATCTGCAATATTCATTTGAAAATACAAGTTGGGTAGATCATTTTAATAATACACAAGTGTGTATACAATTACCCATGCACACACTGTGGACCAGCTGATGGTGTTGATATGATACCTAGATGGGAAGCCTGCTGCCGAGATCCGAATTGTTTCGAGGATCCCACATGCCCGAAGCTGCTGCACTGCCCTCACAGGGTCCAAGCTTTATAAAAGATTTTAAAAACTGTTAAAGAAATTTTTGTACAACTCTTTTTTATTTGTGCTTGTTGCTGAAAATATTTAAAACAGATTATTGAAATAATCGTCCTCACGTAAATGGAGCTTTATTGTCATTTGGTTTGATGCAGCGTACGTAATGTGGAGTTGTAGCATTTAGTGTGTCCATCAGTAAATGTAGAGACTGTCGAAACTGAGAAAATGACAAGAACAAAGTTTATATGGAAATACATGAATTGTAAAAAATATACTTCAGAATTATACAATCAAATGTTTTGTGGTGGTTATTTGTTCACTTTAAGACAACTAAACCAAAACTGACCAGCTGAGAAAAACTATTCAGTTATGCATCTTCTTCAAAACTGTCACAAGGATGGGACTATGAAAAAATTATTACACACCACCACATGTCATTTGCATCTTTTATTGGTCTCACCTGAAGTCCAACAGTCTTCTTATTGTCCCTCTGAGTCTGACCAGCTCTTCCGGTGATGCTGGTAAGCTTGTTAGAATTTGTTACCTTCTCATCATCCTCAAACAGCTTCAGCAGCAAATCAAACTGAAAAGATACATTTTCAAACATCAATGCACCAGAAGTCGTCATTGACCAGCAGATGGCAGTGCTTTAAACCTAAAATTAAAAAGTGACTGTATTTCCTCCAATAGTTGTGGTTAACACTTCCAGGGTGTGTGCCTTAAGTATTACAACACAATAATGTTCCTGGCAGTTGATAGGTGCTGACATGAAATTACACTGATTATATTTCTTACTCTGACCACAACAAAGACGGACTAATCAAGAAGGTCTAATAACTGAAAATATTATAAACAGTTAACTATTTCACCTTGCTGTTTTTCAGCACATTTATCTGCTCCTCGTTGACTGTGTCCTTGTTTTTCTCCACGAAACCCTCACACTGGTACTCCACCTAGGCACAAAAGACCAGGTTGCACAGTATTCTTTAACTAAAAGAGCAAAAGTCATATTCATCATCCAGTGTCTGAATAAGAGTGATAAGTCCTGCTTTAATAAATAGAATCATAAAACATCTGTGGTGAAGGCACATAATTCTAACTCATTCATTCTAACAATTTAAGACTTCACCCTCTTTGGCTTTAGCTGGGAAAACATGAGTCATGCATCCATCCGTCCATTTTCCAGACTGCTTGTTCTGTTCAGGCTAGGGGGCAGCTGGAGCCTATGCCAGCACACACTGGTTGAAAAAGTGGCTTTTACCCTGGACAAGTCACCATTCTTTCAAATGGTGAACACATACACATAATCAAACACATTTGCACCTAGAAGCAATTTAACACCTGGACTGTGAAAATACTGAACACAAGAAACGTGAAGATACACATGGAACATGCAAACTCTATATGCCGAAAACATATGCCGAAAACAAAAGCTTCTTTTTGTAAGACATGCTAACCAAAGACACACAATGCCTGTGACACACAACAGTGTTTTACTGGACAAATAACTACCTTGTCTGCAAAGTGGTGGATGATGAAAGCTCTATTTGATAGCCTGGGTTTATCAAAGTGAGCATTTTGCTTCAAGAGGGTGTTGTACATTTTCTGGGCCCATGTATCATCAGAGCCTTTAGGCATCTATGGAAAGAGGAATAGCTGACACATCAGTTAGTCATAGCCTTACTCTTTCCTCAGATGGAAAGTAAATGAACACTGTTTTGGTGAAAATAATGTTACCTTGCATTCCTCATCCAGAAGGTCGAGGACACCCAGCTTAGACTCAATGAGGTTTATGCACGGCTGGTTATCATAGAAGTCAATCAGTGTCCACGGGATCTCCTCTTTCAGGTATTCCTCTTGTTCCAGTTTGAAGACATGCTGCAGGGAATTAGAGCAAAAAATTAGTTTTACATTCTGACTGAAGAGAATTAGTGTGTTGGGTAGGAAAAGACACGTACCAGGTTGAACTGTTGTTGAAGCTTCTCATTTGCATAATTAATGCAAAACTGTTCAAAGCTGTTGACATCGAATGTTTCAAACCTGCAGACAAATTCATGTTTAAATTAAACAAATATGTCATAGCAAAGAAAAATAAAACACACACAAAAAAAACATACCCATAAATGTCCAGCACACCAATGAAAGAGTGTTGTTTTCCTCCAGATTTTAAGGCACTGTTAATACTGCCCACAATCCAGCTGAAGAGTTTGGCATAAATGTGTTTAGCTAGTGCATCTCTGCCATTGATCGCATTCCTTTTGGAAACAGACTTGATGTAAGTTTCCGTGGTCGTCTTGAGTTTCCTGTGACATAACCAGTGGGCCATTTCTTCACAGGGTACCCCCACCAACTCGCAAAACACTATCAGGTGGACATTATCTGGCTGAAGATTAATAGTAATATTCTTAGACAGGTAAAGTTGAATTCACTCCATACAACATTCAAACATAACTTTAACCAGATTTACATATATCACATATTTTCTTGCTGTGTTCAAGGTTAAGCAATATTTACCAAGATGCTGCTTCGGTCTGCTGACTGATCTTTCACCTCCACATTACTAAGATGGAGAATAGCTGCTAGAATTTGGTAAATCTCCATTTGATCACTTTCACCAATTCCTACAATAACAAAACAGATAAATAAAACTAAATTAGATCAGAATAATAAGACAAACAAAGCAATCCAGAAAAACTACACATGTGCAGTATAGATTCTTCATGATGTAAGTGCCAATCTTATTAAAATGCAACACTCACCCAAAAGTTTGAAGGCCCTTCTGGTATTGCGCATATCTTTGGCATCATCAACTCCATCTATGATGGGGCTCTGACCCTGATTCGTGTAGTAGAAGTCATCTGGACAACCTTCAAACATAAAGCACAGATAAACATAAAGGTAAACAAGACAATTTACTAACATACATAGACCTCGTGTTAGAACCTTATGTTAGACCCTAAATTGTTCAAAAAGAAAAACTGACTTGCATACCCAACTTGAAGGCTTTGAACTCTGGTAAATGTGAAGAAGCACAGAGCTGGTAGAATATATGATAGTTCCTTTCTCTGTGGGCCTAAAAGTAATGGAAACTGATTTTAAATAATAACTATGTAAATTACACAAATCACTACAAACACAATCAGTGTAATTGACACCTCTTGTGTATACATAGATACAATGTAGATACATTGATAATCTACAAGTGCACTGAAATCATCATTTTTTCTTGGAAAACTTGCCTATTGCTCAACTAAACCCAATATTTATAATATCTGTATGAGTCAATGGCCAGGACGGCCAAACAGTAGGCTGTTTCTTGTTTCTTATTATGTAGGCAAGCTAAATATATGTTAAGCTTTACATGCAAGATATGCAAGTTAAATCCACAGCAATGACACTTACCTGAAACACAACTCTAGACTTTTCTAGTAAGTACGTTCTCATGTTAGCCCCAGTAATACAATGCATCTTGTCAAATCCAATCTCAATGTACTTCCCAAAGCGACTGCTGTTGTCATTTCTTGTTGTCTTTGCATTCCCAAAAGCCTAAAAAACATACATAGATGTATCAGTAACCTCTCTTTTTTATAATGTATATTAATAATTATTTATTTTCCTGCAGAGATAAAGGTTACCTCCATGATGGGGTTGGAGGCAAGAACTCTTTCTTCAACATTGGCCTCACCTGAGGAGCTGCTGACTATGGCAAAGTAACGCATAGCATACTTAGCAGAGACGGTTTTGCCAGCCCCAGACTCACCACTCACAATGATAGACTGGTTCCTTTCATCTCTGCATGAAATATGATAACATACAAAGAACATAACAAAACAAAGTATCTCTATGTAAAAGAGCAAAAATGTTACTTGTTTAAAAAATGTTTAAATGGGAAGTATCAAAACCTCGCCATCTGTTTGTAGGCTTCCTCTGCTACTGCAAATATATGTGGGTCCATGTCCCCCATGTTCTGCCCACTGTAGGCATTGATGATCTCAGTTTCATAAATAGGCAGGCTCTCATAAGGATTGATAGCAACCAGGATAATTCCTAAATACCAAAAGAAAATAGATTCTCAGTTAGAGTCTACTAAAACAACAGAAATGTCTTTTATCTGACATGAATTTAAATTAACAAATAGTGAATTCTATATCTAGTTTTTCTGTGTGCAGTATTTATGGTGAATGTAAACAATGCATTTTGGTATTTGTTCCTTTAAGAATAGCCTGTGCCACAATAATCAGCAAAATGTACAGCACATCATGTTAGAGCTTAGAGTGAGCAGGGCTCCAAAGTCTAAAGTGACATTGATAGTGTGAGTCAGAGGAGAAGACGTTCATTACCACAGTATGTGTAAATCAACTTGGAATCAACAAAGCGCACTTTAAGGTTGTGCAACACTGCTGGCTCATTGAGGTAGCTAAGAGCTGTGAGGTCATTTTCCGCCACCAGGATGTTGGGATTTCTTAATGGTGGTAGGTTGTTGGTTCTGGAGTCTACTTTGTATTGCACCTCCTAGAAAAGATAACAGAAGTCAGCTTGGATTAATAGTTGGTTTCAATTTAGCAAAAACTGCCACAGTAACACATCAAAAAAAGAGATTCACAAAAATAATAGTAGTTCTACTACACACTGAAGCTATCTAGCAAGGCTTGACTTGTTCATGTTCACTCATGATAACACTTTTACCTTATTTCCATACCTGAATTGCATGCCCAAACTCGAGATCACAGCTGCAAGCAGCAACAGCTCTGAGTGAAAAATTTCACCTACATTGCACAGGCATTTTCATCCATCTAATTTGAAGCCCTTACTAAGGGGCTTTTGTACAGTATGTTTTGCAGAGTTTCAAACAAAAGCACTTTCCCAGTAACCTACATGCATTTGAGAGACTCCACTGCAGTACTCTTTTTGATAAATGTGTTCATGGCTTTTTGACCAAACATTACACCCAATTCCACAATTCCCCCCTTAGTGTTTCTATGTGTGTATATCTGAGTATGTGTGTGTCATTTCTCACCGTGCCATCATCCAGTCGCAGAGACAGCGTTTGGTCGCCAGGAGTGTAATCTTTGATGAGCTCTGCTGACTTCCACACTTCTGCTGCATCTGGGAGCCATACACGGGCATACTGATGGACACAGGGGAAACCAGGTCAGAGCCATTCAACCACTGCACTTATAGTAAAAATATTTACAAAACTAAAACAACACAGCAATGAAACGTACAGTAGTAGCTAAGTCGATGTCAGCAGACTGGAGGTATGTGTATCATATGGATGGATACTGCATATTTTTAGTAGCAGACAGAAAAAAAGCAATAAAGGAACGTAAAAAACATAAAAACTGTTAGTAAACACTACACTACTAATAAGTAAATACTATTACTAACTTTCACGAATAACGTTAAACCTCCATCATTGACGGATATAACTGACGATGAATTAGCCGGACAATTTAACGTGCCTACCTTGGAGTAAAGTTCAGAGGTTGCCATGTCTTTGAACTCGTTCAGTAAGTCAACAGAAACGTTCTCTGCCTGCAGAGACAGGAAAACAACATTTTACTGCCGCTCACAGTATAAAAATGTGAACTTTTCTGAGGTCCTTCCGTCGCTTCTGTGCTCTCCACCGGGAGGAAAACTCAACTGCTACCTCAACAGTTGTCACTCAGCTGCGCGTGCCCCAACACGTTTCGTTCTCGTGCCACCCAGCGGCTAACACGCGCATGACAACTAAACCCAGTCAAGGGTGGAGGAGCAGGAGGAGGAAGAGCAGGAGGAGGCCATGGTGGAGGTGTCAACATCACTGTGCGCCATAATACGGCTGCTGAAAATAACAGGTGCAAAGTAAGTAAGTACATTTACTATAGTAATACGGTACATTTTACTCATTTACCAAGATACACGAATACAAATACCTTTCTAGTCATCTCATCACAGTTATACAAACCTTGTACTTTTGCAGGACTTGGATCAAGGTAGACAGTGCGGAACTATACTAATTATAACAAAGGGCCACAGAATATTAACATATTAGTAGTGAGGGAACAGACGATCTGGTAGCAGCATGTGTGGTTGTGAATTTACATTTGTCTTTCTGGACCATTTGTTTGTTTTAGTTAGACCTACTTACTTTGCAGATTCAGATTTATAAAAAAAACATGAAAATAAAATGTTTTCCTTTCACTGTCAACAGCTGTTGTTTGTATCATGAACTAAGTCGCCAAGTAACATGGATATTTAACTTTTATTTTTCCATGTATTACCAGATTACTCTTTGTCATTTTAAAGCTTGTTTACAGTTTACAGGTCAATTGTAAACTTTTTTAAATTATTAAACATAATTGTCAGACCTATTAATAATGAGAGTAATTGTTGGTTGTAGCCTGACAGTTATGCTTTGATGCAATAGTGCCTTCTTTGCAGTTTATTATAAACCACCATTTCATTACATCAACATAAACTAAACAATAAATAAATTAAAGGTATACTTTGAAACAAGCACGCTTTAGTAGAGACATGTTTTAACAAACTCAACAATTTTAAATAATGCAGCAAGAAATATTACAACCTAACACTATGACTCTGGGGCAACTGGAGTTCTGGGGCCCATGAACATACACCTGCTTGGTAGCTGAAAAAATATAACTGAAATTTATTAGCAATGAGGTTATAACACAATTTCTTAAAGCAGTCTCCAAATCACAATATATACTACTTCTTTACAAAACATTTTATGGCATATTGAGGAATAAAATATATATAAAATATACAATAAGAATATTTTGAGTTAAGAATAGAGGAGGCCTTCTGGTCTCTCTTGTACACACTACTGCTTTTGGAAGAAGGAAACCAACTCTGGGGTATTTAATGGTTAAGATAAAAAAGAATAATAATAAATGTGGACTTGTACACTGGAATAAAGTGAAAATAATACATTTGCCTTCATTTGGCATCTCAAAACACCATGATTTCAAATTCACTTTATACCTCACCCTCACTCCTCCTGTGAGGAATTCTAAATTATTAGTGCAACATAAATCTGACTTCTGTTAATGCAGAAGTTTTTGTTTGGTAATAAAATATGCAAAATGCAAGGACACATTGAACTGAACAATTGTACTTATAGATATTATGCAAAACTATTTTATTTACAAAACAAATGGCACAGTGTGACTGTACAGTAAATGCACATTCACACTCCAGACATGTCATGAGAGTTTCTTCCTAAGTGATTCCAGTCAGTCAGTGACAGACATTTCAGGCAAAATTCACAACTAAGATTTTCACTGAGGGAGCAAATATTGCTCAAGAAGAACAACAGTTTGTTAGTTTTAAGGCCATTTTAGAGGTCAGGATGAAATGGAAACCAGCAGCAAATCTTGGCAAACCAACGTCACTAAGATGAATCAAAATATAACAAACTACAAAATATGTGTGTGTGAGAGAGATCTAATCTTCACCACAGAATCAAATAGTTTCACAAAAATCACAAACAATCAAAGATTAGGAAATTGAGCAGGATTACTTCACTTGTTCATTATTTAAACAGATATGCCTCCAGGTGAGCAAGTGAACACTCAAAACTGTTTAAAACTGAAGGTATACCTGCAAATTACACTTCTACTTCACACACCCCTCAATGCAAAATGTTGTTTTCTGTCTGTGGTCAAAACTCTTAACAAGGAAGAATAGGTTCCTCTGTGCTGATGAACAGGCTCATCACTCGTATGGTGGCAACTGTATAGAGGCATATATCCTTAAAAGTGAAAATGTTCTGAGAAATTAACATAGCTTTAACATCCATCCATTCATATTCAAACATCAAGTTTCAATAATCAGTCACTATTCCATGTTCTTAATCTCTTGAGAAACATTTTCATGTACTATTTGGTTTGACTCAACTCACTTACATTTTTTTGCCTGACTGATGTTTGATTTGATTTTTTTCCAAGTATTTGGCTTGATACATAACTTGTTCTTAGAGATTACACACAAAGGAGAAATATAAACAAAACATAAAGAGCAGGTAGATATGAATTTGGGGTTGGAATGGTTAACAAAACAAAACAGTACACATATCACAGATCAACCAGCCAGTTTGCTCGTCACAATAGATGTCTTTCTTTGAGGCAGGTCCTGAGGTGTTGGGATGTGTCCTCCTGTGATCTCAGTCTTCTCCGTTGGAGCTGATGGCAACTGTTTATTCTTCATTTTTGCCTTGGCCATGTTGTAGTCTCCAGAGTCAAAATATTTTTGCTGGACAAACAAGACAATATAAAGTGAGACTTCTCTAACAATGCTAATGTTTCATGAGTATGTAGTAATTTGTCTGAAACACACCCCCTTCTGAAGTCTTTTTCTGAGAAAGTCAGAGCCTCCAGGTTTTGCTCCAAGGTTAGGATACCTGGCCTTCAGTTTGGCCTCCTCTGCTTTTTCTGGACTGACTACTTTGTCATCCATTTCCTGTTAAAAGAGCATAGAGGATATAGACGGTAAATTATTCACTCACCAAATCCATTCACTTGTCTGGAAAAAGGAAAAACTGCGACTATTTTTCGGGGTGCATACAACATTTTGATTAACAAACGTGAAGTAAATATTCTGAATAACATACAGGCGCCACCATGAAGAGGAGCTGGTGTATGCACTAGCATTAATTTTGATTTTTAAGTTAGGTTGTTTAGCTATAGGATTAGCCCATGCTGGCTAACCTATCAAAAAGCGTAGAAGTGTTCATGACAACCTACGGACTGTCAACAAACAGCAGGAAATTTGTTGTGTTTTGCCAAAAAACGATGGAAGCTAACTAGCTCCGTGGTAGCATCGTTGATGACATGAGCCAAAACCAAACTAGCATGCTGCTAGCCGCCTGCTAATTTACCAGCTTTGACGTGGTGCTAGCACTGGAAAACTAGTTAAAATGTGCAGATCGTCATTGTAATTTACCTGCTGTTCTTCTGCAGTCCTTGTTTCTTCAACTTCCTCGGACATTGCTGTATTCTAACCTCGCTTTGTTCACCAAACTGTAGATGTAACGTTAGCCGTCCAACCTGCTCTTGTGGAAGATGAAAGGTACCAGTGTCAGCGACGAGGCGGGCGACAGCAGCAGGATGACCAGCAACAGGCCGCTGAATCGATGCCAGAGCCCAAGAGTAGATCAATATCACACTACTGTTCGTCAAACGGTATTTATTAAAAAAATGTTTCCTGATTAATTCAGACCCTTTTGAAGGTGCATGAACGCAAAAAATAAATCAAAAAATCTCTAAAAACAATTCTAAGAAAATATGAAAACTTAAAATCCATAAATTCCTGTTTATTATATGAACTAATTTAAGAAAACATAAAGAGCAGGTAGAAATCAAAATTCAGTATTTTTCACTTTAGTAGTTTTTAGTTTTACTACGATATGTCACATTTAATAGCAAATTATTTCATTTGACACATGTAATAAAGCTATAATCTAAATTCTTTGCCCATTGATTTTTTAACACGTTTTCCATGTAAGATAAAGTATGCATAAAATGCATAATTTTTTGTATTTGTCAACTGTCTGTCCCCAGGGTTAAGTTTGCCATCTGCTGTCATATTTCTGACAAAACATTGGTGAAAAAAGACCAGACACTTTTTGTGCATCATTTATATCCATTATATCACTCAATTATAGAATACTTATTAAAAGTATATAAAATGGTGCAACAAGACATTTTAATCTGTAATTCAATGTGCAGGTTAATAAGTATTTCTTGTTGAATGAGACAGATGAAAATTGGTTTCCAATAGTATACACTACAATCCAGATTATACATTAGATGATAAATTCTATTTATTGGCATGTTTGCATCACCATACAGGACACTGCTGCAACAGATTTATTTTATCCATGTTGTTTATCTAAATTCAGTTGCAAATTTATAGTTTATCAGCAAAATTATTTAAAACAAAAGAAAAAGCCTTATTGTTGTTCTAACAAATCTTGAGTGTCTTGGTACATCCATGAATTAAACTATGACAAATTGTGCAGGAGAACTGTCACATCACCACTTAGAAAATAAGACACGAGGAAAGAGCAATTCACAAAAGATGGGTTTTTTTTATGTATTCTTTTTTACCAGTTACCTTTTTCTACATTTTCTCTGTAACTGTAAAATGCTATAATATACAACAGGATATAATAATTTTTACCAGCCCCAGATATGGCACTTACTGGGTGGCATGTGGCTAATGGTTGCTGCTGGAGGCAGATCTTTATGTCAATGCTTTCAGTTTTTTTACAGCAGTTTAAAACTGAAAGCATTACTGTGTCCATCATCTGCCATTTGAAAATTAAATTCCAAACCAAAAGTACACAATAACACATGGTCAACTTGCCCTTGAGTTTCATGACATGAAAAGAAACCCAAAGTATTAGATTAATTATCCTCATCCCCCATGTCGACGTCCTCTTGTAACTTCTGCACCATTTTGTCTTCCATTTGTTTGGCTTTTCCTGTAAGAAAGAAAAAAAGACAAAATTTTAACAATGCTGCAATTACAGACTTATCCTAGCAACATGTATTATTGACTTTTCCCCGTATTTATTTGATCAAATTGATCAAATAAATACCTCTATTATGAGGGAGGGAGAAGCATAAAGGCAATCTTTTTATGGTTTGTTTGGACATTAGTTAGACAGACACGACGACAAGTCACTCTGGCCCATCTGTATGGTAGTAGCAAAACAGCTACTAACAAACAGTGTTACCCAGACACCTAAATCACATCAGAGTGCATTTCTTCAAAGTCTGCTACATCGTGAACGAGATGAGAAGTTTGCTTTCACCAGTTAATGAAGACAAACACATGTTTCTCACACACAACAGGAGGCGTGTAGAGGGTACACTTAAAGATTAATGAACTTGCAATGTGATGATGTTTTATTTGGAGGGTTGTTCTGTTATTCAGGTACCCTATTCGCCAAATAACAGAATCAAAGCTCTAGAGCTCAAAAAGTATTTTTTAGGACAGCCCCAATTAAAATAATCCAAATAAAACTATCGGTAGATGATTATATTATTTCTATGTTTAGCTTTGCCAACTGATGATTCTGATGACTCTTTACCTGCATGCGGTGCTTTGATAAGGTGAATATTTTTCTTCACTTCGTTGATGGCCTCCTCCTTCTCCAACTGTTTGCCCTTCTTTAATCTATAAAGAGACAAAAAAAAAAACAGTAAAAGTGAGGCAAACACTGTTTTTCCAAAATATTGCATTTGTCACCTTATATTAGAAGTAAGTAGCAGGAAGATGCAAAATAGCCAACTCAAAAGTGTGAAGACAATGAGTTGCTCACCTGTTCATTATAAATCTCGCTTGTCGTTTCTGTTTTATTTCCTCCACCTTCTTCATTGCTTCCACTATAAAAGATAATAATGAAACATAATTGGCCTGCTCAAAAATCAAACAATCATATGTTCTGAGAGGAAGTGTTTCTTGGAAGTAAATTTATTGTATTACCTGTCTTGTCCCACAGATCCCTGTTATATTTGACAGGAATGTTTCTGCGTTTCTCAAACTCCAGAGAGTTATCCTGAAAAAGCAGCATGTTTGTTGTTTAAGTAACAGTAAAATAAACCAATGCACACCGAGATAATGCTCTATAGACAATCAGCTCACCACTGTCAGCTCCTTTCCTGATGCCTTTCTGAATGCTTTGGTCCATCTTGTTTTTCTTGGATTACGCTTCTTCTTGAAGTTCTTGTGGCATTTTGATCTGCAGAATCTGAATGACTACATTTATTTTAGAAAAAAACAAAGGAGACAAAAAAAATCAGTTTTAAGTGCAACAGGAACATTTATATATATGAACAGGTAAACCTGCAGGTGATTTGGTGTTATGGTGGAATTACAGAGCCTTTGACATAAATACAAATCTAAAATATCCCACATTAAAGATCTGGCATTAGACATGTTCAGTCCAGTTCACTAGAAAGCAAGTAATTTTTTTCCACTTAAAATAACATGTTTCAGCAAATGTATTTTAGTATTAATATTAATCCCACAGCTCCTTTTTAAGGAACACTTTACTTCCTGTCTTGTAAAGGTTGTGTTTTACCTTTGTATCTCTGTGCCCAGAGCTTCTGCTTATATAATTGTTTACAGTGTAAAAGTAAAAGTTTTGTATACAAAACTTTAAATTGCAGTACCAAAGTATGCTCATAAAAAATCAGTTCCATGTAAATTCCACTAAATACAATAAATAATTATTTTCCAGTGGTACATTAATGAATGACTTGAATGTTGTATCTGGTAAATGTGGAGAAGACTTCAATAGCTTTATATACTATGGCACATCTTAATTTATTATAGGTTGTTAGTGGATTATATTTTGTATGAATCTTTGTCTCTACAAATTAACTAATATCTTACAATATTTCCTCTGAGATTTAGTGAAATAGCCAAGAATTTAAATTATAAAGTAAAATACAAGAATTGTACTTCAGCTGATGAACTGACTAGTTTCCAGGAGTATTTGTTGGAGAGGAGCTGTGATTCTAGAGATCTTTATCGTGAATCCACAGACCTTCAGAGGGCGCAGTTACTCCATTAGCAAAGACAGAGGCCCTGCTACTTAAATGTCCAACCTCGAGAAGAACTTCGTTTTTATAAACTGAGTTAAAAGGCAACACCTAACATTTAGAAATTATGACGTTAATAGTTTGTGCTTCAACTCCACACTATGGTTGATCGCTGGATTATTTACTGTTTGTCAGGCACTGACACTCTGTCTGATCCCACGTGAGGGAGTCCAACACGTTATGTTAGCGAGCTAGCATTGAGCTAACGGGACAGAGCTCACACTCTGTCTCACTTCTGTTAAAGTTATATCAGGCAGAAAAATGTGTATTACCTTGCAATCGTTCCGTACAAACATAACCCCGTGCCCGGGGTAAACCGGACCCGAGCAGAAATAACATTTTTCGACGCGCATTTTCACAGCACAGACGCTGCGTGCGACGCTGACAAAAACAAGACCGCCCCGTCTTCTTCTTCTTCGTGTTGTCAGTTCGCAGCTGGGTTTACTGCCTCCTGCTGGTTCCTGCTTTTTACACATGTACGTCCAATAATTTAAAGTCACACAGTGTCCAATATGACATTACTATCATTTCTGTATGGAGGCCTAAAATATTTTGTAAATACATTAGGAAATAAACAGAGTATTATATCAACAAATACATTGTAAATTAACTGACATAATTCTAAAAAAAATAAAATATAAATGATTTATTATTTAGTTTTAGTTTATTTTTAATTCAGTGTAGAAATATTTATTTATTTCTCTGAAGTCTATCAATGACATTTTTCCAATGTCACACTAACTGTTGCTACAGTGTGGGGCTACATGAGCTATAACCAGCTATATGTAACCTGAAGTACAGGAAATATGTAACTTTACTACTATTCACATTACTTAATCACAGAATACCACATGCTTTGTCTCTTTGTCCATTTTCTGTATCTCACATGTATATATGTTTAAGATTACACATATATAGTTATTATTATACCCATTACAAATCCACTATGTTTCTGAGTCCATTTTTTATATTTCTACATTCAACTTTCCAGTATTTCTGTTGTAATTACATTCAGTATTTAGTCAGTGGACACATTAAAGTACCACTGAATAGTGGTATTATTTTTATTTCTGTGTTGTTGACACAGATAAATCTTATGCAATTTAAAAAGAATTTAGTTTTGCCTGTTTCCTGTTTAGTTCTGCAGTTAGTATTGTCACCAATCTGTCACCTCCCCAAAATCCAACAATGGGGAATTTTCTTTACTTTACCTGAAGATATCTGGTAAAGAAAATTCAGCTTGGTTTTTAACTTTACAGTAAACACTTCAGGGAACATTTGATCTTAAACACACACATATTGATAGACCCAAGGACACAAAGTGCAACACAAAATGTATTTTTCCAAAAGCAATTTTATTTTCTAGTATTTGTAAATCTTGAGAATATCAATGAAGTCTCTTGCCACATTTCAACATAAAAAATAATTTCTTTTGTTGCCTAGTTTGGATTAAAAGATTTATTTTATTATTTAAAAGCAGAAATATCAGAAAACCATAACTTAAATAATAACAGTCTACACTATACAATATACAATTGACGCCTGAGTTAAATGAGCAAATTTAGCTGTGGTTTTCAAATTAACCTGTTGTATTAATGCCTTATATCAACAAATTATGAATTTAAAGCAAGCCTTATTAATTTAGACAAACCCATAAACATGGGTAAGATTTGTTTACAATTCTATGATTAAAAGACAATGCAAAATAAAATGTCCAAAGTAACCTAAGTATCATTCGGGTGAAATCTCATGATGAAAAAAAACAGCAAGAACAGTTTTTGACATCTCAAGCATTAAAAGAAAGAACTATGTAAAAATGACCTTTTAGCAATCAAAACCATGGGAAATCATATCACATTTAAATCCACATAATGTAAATGAAAACCAAAGAAAATCACTAAATAACAGAGACTTCAAGTTTCTTTGGTTAGAATTATTTGTATTACAAAGATATAAAAATTGATTATGTTGCTCTTCACACATAGGGTTTCCTTTATGATAGTCAGAATCCTTCATTGTCACACTTGGACTGGAAATATAACAGGGAGATTAAATGCATTCTTCCCCATACAGCAGTACTGGTGAATGGTGACAGTTGATTCTCTAAACAAAGAATAAATAACACCATCTATCACTGGCGGGACACAGTGGATCTTTGGTCCTGTGTCAATAATTTCCATCTCACTGTACCAAGGATCAACTGAATGAAAAGTCACACCCATGTGAGGAAGCAGACAACTCTTTGGATAATAGCATCGGCATCACCGCTGCATTAAGCAATGGTCTTGAAGGCAAATGGAACACAAGCTTGGGAGACTTGCGCTAAAGCTTTCACCAGAATAAAGCATCAAGAAAATTTACACTGAGAAAAGCATTAAAAACACCATTCTAAGAGAAATTTACATCATTGGTAAGAATATTTGGCAAATCCATCCTTAATCCACTATATTTTTGCCTGCTTTATAATATCTACTGTATCAAAATCTCTTTGTGTATAAGTTTTCGTCTTTGGATCTCAATATCTATAGTATACAAAGCCCTTTTGATATTAAGGCCATGTTAAAGCTTTGAGTTCAGTGCACTGAGAATGCCAAACAATATGGTATGATAAAGCTCAAATAGTTTTAGATCTAATGCACATGTTCTTTTCACAACGTACATCAAATAAAGACAAATGATGTGTAACAAATGCTCTTTCAACCGTGACATTAAAAGTTGAGAGAATAAAAAACTGAGGACCTATACATCATGACACCTCAACAGAAGTAACAAAACATGGCAATGAAATGTTTTCACCTTGTCCCCTGAGTCTAAGATGATACTGCACAATATGTGGTGAAAAGGAGGTAGTAATGTATATAAAAGAACAGAATACTGAGGTAGATAATCAGTTAAAAAAAACTCTTCTGAATCTTCGTCTCCAGTGGAAGTAATTAAATATAATGAAAATGTATCACAGTACATTACTAAAATTCTTTTTAACATTCATCATGGGTGAGCTTTGGTTTAGGACAGACACTGCCAAACACAGACAGGTAGAAAGTTGTAAAAAAAATTGTATAAGAACATTCATACAAAATCCTGAGGTAGATCCTAAGCAACGGCACATCTCCCCAATCACAGCAGCTAGTTTCCTGATCCATCATCCCTCAGGAAATAACAGAGGGGCTGACTCAGGAAGTAAATGAGATAGAAGTCAGAAGTGACTGAGCTTCGGCTGCTGGAGAGCAGACACAGGCCAGGTGACGTTAGCAGACAGTTGCGTGGGACAAGTGCAGGGCAGGATGAGAACACTCTGAGGTGCAGCGGTGACAGAAGCGATGGCTCAGCATCTCCTCATTTTCCACTCCAAAAGACTGCTTCAACTCAATGACAGTGGTACCATGAGCAGACCCAAAAGTTTCTGGTCTGGAGCTGTGAGTAGTTGAGGAGTTGCTCATCTCTTCGTTGCTTTCTTCGTTAGAGTACTGTCCAGAGTCTCCTGTCTCTTGGCTGCCTTCACTACTGTGAGAGCTCTCAGAGTGAATGGGTCCATAGATGATCTCTCGGGACAAAGGTGGAAGCGGTGCTGAACCTAAATGCTCCTCGTATCTCAGAACAGTTTTGCCAGCCTCATACAAGCTGGCTCTCCTCTCAACCTAAGGAGATATGAAAGGGAAACACAGAAGTTAAAATGTATAAAAAGCTAAAAGACAGATGACTGACCAGAATAATGCCAAATCACTCACATCACTTTCAGCTGAATTCCTGATCTCCTTCTTGAAAAGCAGCCATGTGCTTTGATTCTTTCTGCTGACTGGACCAGCACTATTTATAACCATGTTAGATCCACCCTGGAAAAAAAAAGTGTGAAAGATTTTTTTAAATGTCTGTGCTCTTTTTATCATTTAACTGTGCAACTTAACATTGTATTTCAGAAGCAAGCAGTCATCTGTAGCTCATTGACTCTGTGTCCTTCGTCTCACCTTGGGATCTAAGAGATGATTACTTATCATGGGTATAATGGCCTCAACATTATCTGGATGGTGTTCATTGGGCAGGGACAACCCAGCACGTGGGCCCTCACCAGCTCCCACAGCAATGACTTTATGACTGGGGGATTTTCTGTTGGTCATACAAAGACAATAATGTAAACAAAAAAACTGTTCATGTTTTATAATATTGTTGTAAACAGTTTCTAATTATTCTAAATGGCAGTAATCAGTACCTCGGTCTCCCCTTACTGATGAGGATCAAAGCACACATAACAATACAGGCCAAGGCAATGCTCACGCCAACAATGATCCCCGTCATAGACCTCTGATCTATGTGGTAGAGACCATCAGAGAACACTGCAAAATAAACAACACAGTGTTTCAGATGGGAAATAACAACACGTTAGCTACATGAAGAGAGACCATTAAGATACAAAGAATACAGTTAAAAATAAATTTAATTAACTAAACATTTACATAAAAAACAAGTTGATTCTCTTACCCTAGAAACTGCTGTTTAACTAAAGTTCACATTCATTCATCTATCATTTACTCTCTATCGAGCAATTTTACTAATGAATGTAAATCCACACAGTCATAGTGTCAGAATCACAGGTCTACACAACATAGATATCCCAACCATAATACTAAAGTCTAGTCTGAGAAGTTCCATATGAAAATTTCAAAAAATTGGTTTTCAAAATGAAGAACACTAACACTGGAATTTACCTTTACCTTCATGTAATTAATTTAATACCACATACTATACCTCCAGGCTTGATATAATGAATAAATCAACCTGATTAAGACACACCTTTATCGTGTACTGTATTCTCCAGTGTTTCATGATGCTTACCTGTTGTGTCTGGGAAGCTGTCAGAGTGCCTGGGGTTCTTGCTACGGTGTGCATTTCCACGCTTCAATGCCAACTCCACAACATTAGAGAATGGGCCATTACCGACCTGGTTAGAGGCAGATATCTTCACCAAATAGAGATTCCCGGGCTCCAGCTTCTCTAGAAGTGCCATTGTATGGGTTCCTGAAACAGCATTAGGATCAGACAGTAAGGTTACGAGGTTCAGCACTGGAATCAAAAACATGTGTTCCAATAATGTTCCTATTTTTTATGTTGCCCAAAGGAATCTCTTACATGGAATTAGAAACTTTTTGCATCACTGATTTTAAAGATAACTTTATCCAGTCCATGACTCACCGTCCCTCTGGATTATCTGCCAGCGTCCAATCATCCAGGCTTTCTGTGAAGCATACATGATGGTATAGTGTGTAACCACCACACTGGGCTCTGTGGGCTCTCTCCAGGACACCAGAGCAGTGTCATCCTCGATCAGAGTTACTCTCACTCCTGCAGGTGGTTGGCTAGGTGCTGTACACAGTGCAGCCATATTTATAATAAATAATAACCACTTGCTGAAAATCTTACTACAAAATATGCAATTTTTAACTTGAATCTGCACGGTGGAGGAAATAGTGGGATACACTATATGCAAAATAGTCATGACAAAATGGTCCAATTTCTTACCTGCTGGAAGGGTCTGGTGGTAAATAACAGAACTCCAGGAACTTGACATCTGGTCCACATGGAGACGCACAACAAACTCATAGCGAGTGTTTGGATGCAAATTTTGGAGCAATACACTCTGTTTGGTGCTGTGGACAAACAAACAACAACAAACATTTTATATATTGGACATAAAGCAGGTAGTGATCCAAAGCTATCTAAAATATCATGATTACAAACAGCCAATGATAACCGGACTGTAAGATAAAGTAAATATATAAATACCAAGGCAAAAAGATCTTATAGATGAGTTATCTGTGATTAAAATTAGTATTTTATTTTTTAGTTTCCAGCTTACGTTTGTAGATAGCGTATAGCGGAGGCGTTATGGGTGCCTACAGGTGTACAGCGAACTGTATAACTAACAGCCTTTCCAGAGGGGAAAGCAGGACAGCTCCAACGTATGGACACTGCAGATGAACTGTTGGCCAAGACAGTCACGTGATCTGGAGCTGGAGGAGCTGCTGCCAGTTGGTCTCTAGCCGCTGAATGATGCAAACAAACACATACTGTATTTTCATCAAATCTTTCAACTTTAACATTTTTTAAAAGACTAAATTAAATAAATATATGTACTTACACACACATCCCGGAGTACTAACGGTTTGATCTGTCTGATAACCATCTCCAGCTGGACTGAGAGCCATAATTTTGACATGGTACTTTCTCCTTGGATCTGGAATAAAAATAAGCAAATATATGCAAAAACTGAAACAGGAGGTTTCTCCAACTGACATCTCAATATTAGAGCAGCATTTTTCAAATTGATAATCCAGTGGGATCAAACTTTAGTTAGGGTTCGGCTAATAATGCCAATACCTGAAAAGCACCATTAACAGTGAAAGTTCTGATTCGAGCAGTATGTATTTGAAAAAATTAAAAAGTCATTTTGGAAATTACTGTAGCAGGAGGGGATGTTTCTAGGTCATAACTGGCCAACCCCATGCAAGGACAATGCATCATGACCTGAGTCACCCCAACCTCTTATTCATCTTGTATCATCAAGCGTATTGAGCAAAAAATCAACCAGACCCTAAGCCCAGTAAATACAATGCCATTCCCAATAAACTCTATAAAAATGAATGCACAATAATTTTCCACCTATGAAAGCTTTTTTGCACCAGGTTATGAATTAAAACAAGTTTCTAACTTGTAGGGGAACAACAGAGCGAGGTGAGGTTACATGTAATCTTAGTTGTGCTTTAGGAACAGCATGTGTGTTGATATACTGTACAAAGCTATATCAGGTACTGGCTTAATCAGAAGAGGTCTAGGGGTTGTAGGCTTTTATTTGAAAGTATGCAACCAAATTTGGTGTTTTAACTGTAAAACCTAGAACTGCCTTAGCTCCCAAATCAGGACATTTTAATGGGTGTTGAGATTTGTTTTATGCTTCCAGTGTGAAAGGTCAGCCTATGGGTATTGACCAACGAAGGTGGGGTGTCCAGGCCTCATGTGGGGGCTGGGTCAGGGAAACATTCAGCTGCTAAGACTCTAGACCCATGGGACTTAGGGGGGTTGACTGGGGTCATGAGGTCAGGCCAAAATAGAGCAGAAGGAATCTGGGCGCAGGGCCGTGGGATAGGAGCCGGGCCCCTTTTGTTTCCCCTTTCACGTTCTTGCTACTGGCCTTGTATTATACCCTTAAACTTGGAAAAGTATGAAAGTCATATTGGCATCTCCAGTATTATGGCATATTGAGCATATTGAGGAAATGTAGTATTATGTATGTATTATCATTTATCATATAATTTAATTATAATTTCACTATTTTATTTTTTTGGTATGAACTGGGCAGGAATCAAACTGTGGATGAAGGTTCACGTTGGACGAAATCAAACTATTAAAAGTTCTGATCCCTATGGCCCTGGTTTAAATTGCATATAGATTAATTTGGGTTATTAACATGGACAGCACAGATGACCAATGGGAGCAGGGTCTTAATTCAAGACTGCTGTCTCATGGCTAGAGGTCAGTGCCTCGGTCCAGCTCTGGCCAATTGTAGGAGTTTTTCTTTGTGTCTGACCAACACCACACAATAGTGGTGGTGGCCAGGGTCTTACAGGGCAGGCCTGGCCCTGGACACAACACAAAAGCCAAGGGTAATTATGCAAGCAGCATGATGGGAAACTGTGGGATGGACATCTGCAGCCTAACCTCTAACCCTGGAAGCCAGATCTCACACAATACTACAACCAGGCTGGAGAGGGCAGCTGGAAAGAGGTCAGTACATATTGATCAGGACACATGGTGAAAATGAAAATAAAGAAATCTAACTGGCCACTGAATTAAACTAAGCAATGACTCATTTGCCCTCTCTCTGTTATCTCCACACCCGATCACAGAACTACAGGGTAGAAATGGAATATATGAATGTGTGTTTTTCATCCCCTCCACTAGCCTCTGGTGGCCACAATAACAAGAGCGCATCACTCACCAAGGCCACTGATGGTGTAGGTATAGGTTTGAGCCTGCAGCTGGATGCTGGGTTGCTCTGGTTGGCCTTCCTCATGGTAACACAGCCGGTAACCCTGTATAGTCACAGATTCTAAGGAGGTTTGCCAGCGTGTCACAATGGAGGTGCAGTTAAGCGGCTCAAGTTGAAGAATAGGGGCTGAAGGCACTAGGAGAAATAGAGACAGGCATGGTATGAACACAAAAAGGACTAAATCTCTGACCAACAACAAATATCAGGATACTGGGTGTAGTAAAGGTTAGAGAGACAGGACATCACCTTTAACAAGTAAAGTTATTTGATCTAAATAATCTAAAATCTAAAATGTGTAATACTCTGTGTTCTGTCTATATTTAAATATATAACAAAACATTTGAAAACACAAATGCTGCCTTGGTAGCCAAATAGCCTCCCCCAACACACCAGGCCATGAAAAGAGGCTATTCTTTTCCCCCACATAGATGCCTGAGGCCCTCTCTTTATGACCCATGACTGAGGCCACTCTAACATTACTGACAGAGAAGGGCAAAGGTTCCTGGGTAACCAACACAAAGACTAAGGGACAATGCTATAAGAACAAACTCTAGTCATAAGCCAGCTACTCTGTGTGAGTTTTAGTGGTCCTTGTGATATTCCAAAAGTGACAAATCACGAAGTGAGCCAAAAGCAGACCCAGTTGCCAGTTTGCTCCCCACATGATTCTATTTCTCCATAACATGCACTTGTTGTGTTATTATCCTACCATTCTTAGGTCTCTCTTACCAAAGACATCTCAATGAGTTTTCCTGAAGAGTAAAGTTGACCTAACTAAGTAAATAACTACTGGAGATGTCTGCTTTTGAGCCTAAAATAATTCACTTACTTAATAACATACTTAAAATACTTGTACTAACAAAAAATAATCACATGTGGTTTTACTACCAGATCTCAACATGTTGTGACATTTCCTTTTCAGCCTTCTGCAGGTTTACCTTTATTACTGGAGGTCTTAGGGGTACGATGCGACGTCCATGCCGAAGGCTCACACCAGCCTACACGGGTGGCTGCAGCCATGCGGAGCAGGTAGATGGTGTCTGGCTGCAAACCCTCCAGCAGATATTCTGTGCTGTTTTGAGGTAGCTCCACAGAGATAACTGTGTTGTCTGCAGCTGTACGATAGGAAAGTCTATATGCAGACACCCGACCACGGCTCACTTTTGTTGGCAGTGGCTGCCAGCTCACCTGGATATCTGTTGAGCTGTGGCTGGTCAGAGTTAGCTCTGGGGTACGCAAAGGCACTGCATAAAGACAGGGAGGTCAAATTGTTCTTAACTTATGTATTATTCACACAAATGTGCTGTTGGAGAACATAGCATATAAGAAATATTGGTATCAACATCTCCATCCCTCTTGTTACCACTCAAAAATACATCACTAGCTTCACTAGTTGAATCTACCTGAGTATAAAAGGAATGCTGAGACACAAAGCTTTGTGCTTACCATCTTCCAGGGTGTGTTGACTGACTTGATCTGACATACGACTGGCTCCCATTGGCATATAAGCAACAATGTAAAAACTGTAGTTTCGAGCTGGTTCAAGGTCATCAATGATATAACTGGTTGTGTCGTTTCCAATAACAACTTGGTATTCTTCATTGTTTAGGCCTGACATGCAACAGATAAAAAAAGTATTTTAAGCAATAGGTTAATATTATCCAGATAAGAAGAGACCCCAGTGAAAGGTTGTGGAGTATGTATCGTGTACACAGTGAGTGTTTTAAAGGTTTGATGCTTCTAGTCTGTGTAGGCTGTTAAAACTATCCTATCCCTTTAACTGCAAACTGAATGTGCTTTGAAGTGGACAATAGGCTAGCTAAGCTTCAGTGAAGTTGCCATTCTGGTCCCTTCTTGACCTCTGTGTAGCAAGAACAGATGGCATTCACTAAAGATATCTGATCATATGTGGGAGAGTGAGATTGCTTATTATAGCTGACCGTCATCTTGCATCTTCTACAGCTTTTTCTCTCCCAGTTTAGAACAGATTTTTTAAGTTCAAATACAAAACCTGAAACAGAACAAAGTAGTTCCTTCTCTTGATCTTACCTTCAGCCTTCATGTAATGGATGGAGTAGGCAATGACTTTATCTGCATTGTACAGAGGCCTCTCCCAGGCCAGTAAGATGGCAGAGCTTGAGATGGTCTCAGCATGGATATTTCTTGGTGCGCTCGGTCTGTCCTCGGACATGACAACAATAAGCCGTGCCAAGGACAGCACAGAGCCCTGTTCATTCTCTGCCATGCACTGATAGATGGCATCATCCTCAGGGATGATCTGGGTAATTACCAATTTACTGTGAAACAATAAAAAAAATATTTTAAGACATTTCACTTTATTCAATGCAGAGTCAAAACATCAATGTGTATATGACTGTTACCACTACTTCTATTGTACACTACCTGTTGTACATTTTAATCCTCCCATTTAAGTGAACGTCTTCTCCATTCTTTAGCCATCTAATGCGTGGTGAGGGCACTCCCTCTGCTTGGCACATAAACCGAGCAGTACCTGCTCTTGGACGGGTCTGGCTCTCAGGTTTTTCAACAATGGATGGTGGCACTGAAATAGCAGTGTAGGAGAAAATTCATTAAAACACAGTCTATTGCTCACTTTTAATTAACTCACAAATGCTAACTGTGTGTCATCTTACATGTAACACCTTCTCTACAAGCAAACACTGATGAATTCTGTGCATACACAAACTAGTTCACACATATTCAAAAGCTTTTACTGTTATGAATATAAAATATACTAAGCAAACAAAAATACATATGTGGTATAATTACTTAGGAGTTTACAATACCTAGAACTGTGACATTGGCTGCAGCAATAGTGTAGTTACGGGTGCCCGGTGTGGTGGCTCTGCAGAGGTAGATTCCACTGTGTTTAGAATTGACATCAGTAATAACAAGGTTTCCGTTGCCCAGCACTTTGGCATTGTACACATCAATAGGTTTACTGTCAGCACGGCTCCAGGAGATAATAGGCCAGGGATTGCCTGTGGCCACACACTCCAACACCACAGTTTGGTGAACAGAAACTGTAACATTTTGAGGTTGAGCAATGATTCTGGGCCTCTGACGTGGTGTAGGGCCTGCACCTTGACAAGAAAAACAAAATATCAAAAATATTACTTAAACACTGAAACGTCTTAGCAACCAGTGTTATGGTTTAATCTGATACATTGATTGTACCTTGATTGACTGTCAGCATAGCCTCTTTACTCTTTAGGTGGCTGCCGATGTTAGTTGCCACACATCGATACTGTCCAGCATCTTCCAATTGCACATTGTAAATCTGAAGGACTCCGTTGGGCAAAACTGTAATTCTACAAACACATACTGCAGGTTAAAATGTAGTACTAAATACACTGGCAAAATACAAAGTTATAATAAGGGGACAACTGCATGATAGTGTCTAAACACAAAGTGGCACCTGTCTGTCTCCAGAGGTAATGTCCTTTGGTTGAGCTCCCAAGTGATTGTGGCAGGAGGGCTGGAGGGGACTGCACAGGAAAATCGTGCCACTGAGCCCTCAGTCACCACCATAGGCACAGGATGCAACGCAAACTCTGAAATATCTGTGCAAAAAAAAAAAGATCGATCAAGTTTGGAAGCATCAGCAGTAGAAATCCATTTTAAAATAATTTCCTCATTAGAAAAATTGTGAATTAATTTTTTTAGTTATTATTTTACATGATTATTTACATATATTTGTTTTTTCCTTGTAATTGTCACATATTCTTTTTTTTTCTTCCACTTCCACTTTAAAACATACACTGTACATGCAACGCCTTTGACTTTGATGGATGTTTCTTGATTCTATGAAAGGAATTGATCTCTGTAAGACACCATGAGCTTTTGTGCAGATGATCCTATACTGACCAGCTGGCCCAATCAATAGATCAATTGAAGAATGACACTGAATGATCGTTCTTATAGCTAAAAAACAATAAATTCACTTTGCATAAGAAAGACAGTAAGCAACCAATAGGAATGGAAAACCTTTAACAAGGTTGTAATACAAAACATTGTTTTGCAGAGGTCATGGATGACTCAGTACATGTGTGTAAAATATTCAATTTAGTTAGTTTCAGGTTGCACATGTTATGTATGCGTAAATATATAAGTGTAAATATTTGCCTTATAGTAACTAAACAGCTGTGCACAATCCACTATGTCAAATTATATATACACTACAAGTCAAAACTTTGGACACACATAGGAATTACCATATTTTTCATTAAAAGATACATATTTTCAATTGTGTTACCATCATTGCACATGGTTTTCTAATGATCAGTTCTCCTTTTAAATTAATACATTTGCATTAGCAAACATAACATGGTATTGGAAGACAGTACTAACATTTGCAGAATTTAGGCCTCTGTATGTTTATATAAATATTCCTTTTAAAAAAACTGTTGTTTTCAGCTACAATAGTCATTTACAATATAAACAATGTCTACACATTCATTCTGATCAATTTGATGTTATGAAATCTGCTTTTCTTCACAAACATGGTAATTTCTATGTGTGTCCAAACTTTTGACTGGTAGTGTATGTATATTGAAAATGTCTTTCAATCATCACCACAAATAAGCAATCTCCAATCTGCATTTATCTTAAGCACTCTGTAAGACATGACCAATGACCTTCATTAATTAAAGTTATAACTTTCTCCTTCCCCCCTCACTCACAGGAAGGAAGTCAATATCATGTTAAAGAAAATCAATACTCTGTACTTCCACTGAAGCCCCACATTTAAATATTGAGCTTTGGGAGATCCAAATTACAGAGCAATCCTTTAATTTAAGACCTACTTTCATCAATATTACACAAACAATATGACCCTAAAACAGAAATGATGATCCATATGTTGTGCTTGCAAATTATTCCTCTGAAATAATAATTTTTAGTTTACATTTTGTAAATAACAACCAAATTATGTGCCAAATTACATTTATTTATTTCCAAAGGTCAGTTTAGTCAAGAAGGTTTGACTGATTCAACTGTTCTGTCTCCAACATGGTTGACTGGTGGCCATCATTAAAAAACTCTCAGTGCCTAGCAAGAAGTTATATTATTTATTCTAATCTGAGATAACAGACCATCTCTGCTACTGTTGGGTTCAGACTCTTCCCCTAACATGGCCACCTCTGTTGTAAAGACCAAATCAATGTCTAGGTCAAACAGCACAAAGGTTTCTCTAAAGAGGTCAAAGTTCATTCTAACCCCCTGTCCATTCAATTTTAGGCCAAACTGGGAGGCAGAGTCAGTTTACCGTTTGTGTGCAGAGAACCTTGTGATTCCTAAGTTGTTTATATCATGTAGCTGTAGTTTATACTCTATAGTAGCAATACATTATATAAAAGCATATGTACTTATTTCGCAAAATAATGTAAGAACTACTGACAAATAATGGACACTGTCTGTAAATCAAAGAGGTGGTAAAAACCAATCATGCAGTCCTAGAACCACGAAGAAAACACTTCCTGAATGTAAACATGTTTTGAGGGGACCAAGACTATTTGCTATGGAATATCAGGCCTGTTCATTCACATGACAAACTGGCCTTTCTTTAACCAAAGGGCTCTGTTTGATAGGACAACAGAGGAACTGATCCAGTGAAAGGCATTGAGAAAGAGGAGAGAAGAACAGCAGGACAGCCCAGCCATAGCAGGCCTGTGACATCACAAAGCCTTTCTCTGCTGACCCCTGACCCCCAGGGGCCTCTGGACAGAAGGGAGGCCCATCCTCCACTCCCCACCTACAGCTGACCAAAGCCCTTTAACCTTCTCACTGACAAAGGATGGACGTCAGACCAAACTTGACTTTTGAGGTTTTTGAGATTTGTTTACTATATTTATAAATGCCATCTTGTAGTTAATTAGTTATGTATTTAGTTCTTCATAGTTTTGTAGAAGAGTTTTGGGAAAACTTTTTATTCTCAGTGTCAGTATCAGGGTCAGTATCAGTATATTTCAGATGACCATGCTAGTTTCCATGACACCAATCATGGGATATCCCTCCTAAGATCTGTGAAAAGTGTCCATGGTAGACCAGGTCCAATGAACAGACACAGCTGTCCTGTCCACTGATATGTGGACAAACAAATGCCCTGAAAATCTAGCCTTTTCTTCAGGGGCACTCCAAACAAAGGCTAAAAGGCAAATGGCCTTTCAGACATTCCTCTGTGTAGCAGACCATTCAGCAATTACACAGAGTCACAGTCTGTGGTGACAGTGCAACCCTGCTTGTATGCTAGAGAGAGAAGGCTAATTTTTAACTTATTTTCAGTGTTTTTCCTAAAGTCTTCCATAAGTGTACAAGTCGCACTGACTCAAAACAGGGAAAAGGTAATATAGCTACTCAGAAGCAGGGCTACCTATTTACAGAGTATTTATGGGCTTTTAGATTGACTCTCCATCTATCTTTAACTGTCTCTTAAAATGATCCTATAACTGGACTGACAGCTTTAAACTCAAGCATGGCCAACTCTAAACAACTTCCAGTGACATGGAAACCTAGATCTTAGAAGTTCATCCTCAGTAAAAAAAAGAGAGGAGTGGGGTACATCTGCTTCCCATCTTCAGGTTAATAACCCATGAACTTGCCATTTGGATGCCTACATGTTGACACCACAAAGCGGACATCACCAACACGTTTAAACCGCCCTAAAATAGGTCCCAATAGAGGAAAGAAGTGAAGAAGTCATGTTTGTCCCAGATAATCTCCTTCACTCTGAGCTATATACTTACGTGCAATAGTCAGATGTGATCTTTGGCTTAGGATAGCTCCATATTTGTTCTGTGAGAGGCATTGGTAGAATCCTTCATCTGTATCTTCCTTGGTATGCTTTATCTTTGGTATGTACAAGGAGCCATTAGGCAGAAACTGTATGTGCTCATTTTCTGCCAGACGATATCCATTCTTTACCCACTTGATGGTGACTGGGGGATGCCCATGAGCCTGACAGTCCAGGATAGCTGGGCCCTTTGGTAGAACAGTAACATCACTGGGCTCTGTGATGAAGGACAACTCACTGAAACATAAAACACCTAGAGAAATAGCAATGGAAAATTAGTAAAGTTGAGTCTTGAAAGACAACAGCTCCACAACAAGAGCTATAAAGTCACTCTATCTATATTATGCACGATAGAAATGTTATAAAAACTACAGCTACATTAATATGACGATCATATAGAATAATGTATGTTGTTTATAAGTTTAGACACAAGTAGACACACAGAGTTAACAGAAATTGCTAATTGCAATAGCAGCTGTATTAGGATGGTTGCCATTAATTAATACGTAAAGTGCTCATCACTCACTCATGAGTAAATACTCATCACTTTATACATTAATGGTACTTTATCTTTCTGAAACAATAGTGCGCAGCATCATTTTTAATATGTCACAAAAAATGTAAATGACGTTTGTAAACATCCAAAACGACTTAACGTTAACTTGACTGATGTGAAAAACTCTGTGATAAATAAAGTAATTAGGAACAGTTAACGTTAAATAGTTAACGTTAAATAACGTGTGTAGTTATCCTCTTAATTAAAACAGTTTGTTACACAAATAAGCTAAATTACAGCGTTGTCTGGTTCAGAGAGTGAACGTTAAGGTTAGTTAGGCTGGTTGTGACCACCAGTCCGGTCAGAACACTTACTAACGAAGATAACATCATTAACAAACACAAAGGTAAGCTACTTACTTGATAAAGGAATAAACAAAACAAAAAGCAGCCAGTGCTGGTGGGCTTTCATCTTAAACTTCGCCATTTATCCGGATTTTTGTGTCATTTTCCCCAACCCCGAACAGTCCCGCTCTCCGACGTGTTGTCCCTTCACCCCAAAATCACTTCTGCCAAACGGAGAGAGGACCAACGGCTGTGCCGGGGTGCCGGGGGCCGCCACCCTCCGCCCTCTCACGCATGCGCAGACAACAGAATCAAGTGCACGAGTCTCCACAGTGCTGTCCGGGGACCACAAGTGCCCATGGGAGGAACTCAAAATGCAGAACTGTGACATTTCACAGCAATTTCACTCATGATAAGAAGTTATAGTGGTTTCTTATTAGAGCCTCACCCACTGTCTACCACAGTACCATTCGACTCATTACTGCAAGCAGCTTCTGCATGCATTGTGCGTTATATGAAAGATGTGAATGATGGTTCCTAGAAAGCATCAGCAACCTCTGTCTGTAAGACCTTACTATCTAAACAGCAGTTTAGACAGTTAACATCCTTAGAGTTCAAAGCTCATAATCGACCAGCTCACGGGTGAGGCTGGTGTTAAAGGCTTTTCATTTAACTTTGAACTGGAGAAAACTGGTTTCTGAAATGAAATGAGCTGCAACATAACTTGAGGTTAGAGACACACATTTCTCTGAGATACTTCAAAACTTTATTAACTTTTATTTCTAATTTTGAATAGCGTTACTGTGTGTGTGTGTGTGTGTGTGTGTGTGTGTGTGTGTGTGTGTGTGTGTGTGTGTGTGTGTGTGTGTGTGAGAGAG
>JAUYWH010000024.1:15097361-15299719 GCA_034779795.1 Ctenopoma multispine
TGTGTGTGTGTGTGTGTGTGTGTGTGTGTGTGTGTGTGTGTGTGTGTGTGTGTGTGTGTGTGTGTGTGTGAGAGATGGCTGTCTACTGTTTGACATACTTCTATATCTGGTCTGGAAGAAGGATCTCTCCTCTGTTGCTGTTTAGTTCCTAAGGTTTCCTCACTTTCTGTTTATTAGTTTTTTCCTTGTCTAAATGCAGCATAGGTGTTTGTAGTTGTTTGACCTGTGTTGTACAACAAAACTATTAGGACACAATTTAAAGTTAAAATGCACATACATGTCCATCTCTGATTAGGTTCATAGGCTACATCCCCAGATACAGTTTTTAAACTGCAAACTGACTAATAATAAGCTGATTTGCCCTGTAACAACTTAGCCTTGAACTCCCTTTCTTATTTTTTCTAAAATATTTAAGACAACAAAATAAGATGAACATGAAGTGTTAATTATCAGTTACCAAGGGACACTGGTAAAAAGGTCACACTAAAATGCATCTGCTCCTGCCACAGAACCTGGTAATTATGAAGAGATATTGATAGCTGCAAGTCAGCTGCCTAATGAATTCAGATATTGATCCAGCGACCGTGCCTTTTGACAATGACCCTCCCATCTCCCAGCCTCCATTCAATAGCAACACAATGGTCTCCAGCTGTGAGATCAGTCCTGCTACATCAGCAAAACACCCGCTCAGTAAACACAGTCATCACACTCATATACACACATATTACTGTGTATAACTCTTATTCTCATAACATGAGAATGTGAGGTTGGTACAACCTACATGTAAGGTTGTGTCATGCTTTTAAGGGATTAGTGACATTAACATGCACCTCCAAACTTCAATATTCAATCAAAAGAGGAGAGCGAGGTGTAATTATGTATTGATTAGAGCTAATTATTGATTTAATCATCTAAGGCCTCAAAGTTATAACTCAAGACTGAAAACCAATAGTCAGGTTAATATCATCCCATAATAAGTAATACTATACTTTACACATTGATATTATTCTATGAATGATTCTATATTCTATATGTAGTGCCATGAGATGATGTTTGTTGTGAGTTGGTGCTACATAAATAAACTAAATTTAATATTCAGGGGAAACACATAAATGCACTATTAAGTATTTATATGGTACATACATAGGAAATACATGTTATTTTGTTAGACATTGATGGTTATTAACTGGTTACTGTATATGCCTTAGTTGACAGAAATTAAAACAGCATTTTATTTCTCTGGGTACAGAACATGTTTTCTTCCCTCTCAGAAATCCTCCAGTGATGATTTCAGTTGTGAAATCATGCTAAGATGTTATTGCCTAAATTAAACAGAAAATGAGCAATTTGTCTTGTTGTCTGACTTTACTTATAATTTATATACTTTACCTTTTGATATGTTGTATACAAACAGAAAACGTGATCCTGTATCCTTTGTGAAATCTGTCAACTCATGTTGCCAAATGTTGTGGTGTGGAGGCCGAGACCGCTGGGCTCCACATGGCTAAAGGTTAGGCTGTTTGGCCATCAACAATAGGGTTAAGGGCATTAACATGTTATGAATATCACAAGGTCATGGGAAAGCTGAGCAGAGGACCAACCAACTGGCCTCTGATTGGCTGAAGCTTGTCACTTAGAGAGAGGTCACTCCCCACTGACCTTAGAGGTCATTTGAAGAGCTGATGATTTATAGTAAGAGGGCCATGCAGAGGTCTTGCATGTGCACAGACTTGACTGCTAAAAAATACGTAAGTATGTGCAGTTTAACCGAAAGCAAATAAACATCAACATTGGCATAATGCTTGGAAAAATCAATACTTACACACCATGCGTTGGAAGCAGAAAAAAGAAAGAAAAATGTTCTCATTACCTGGTGACATTTTAACAGTCCTGACAGCATCAGGTGATGTGGAAGTTGTTCAGCCAAAAAATGAACCTATTCAACCAATCAATGAGTAGTATGACTGATTTAATTATAATGACGTTTGACTCCTGCGATTTTAATTTTGCTCTTGCTTTGAGACATTTACTTTATTTTGCTGCCACAAAACACAAAATCATCAAACACACAAGGACATTCTTTAAAAAAGTTTATTGGCTTTTAAAACCACTTTAAAAATCTCACCAGTGAGTACTTTCCATTGAAAAAAGAAAAAAAAAAAACAACGCGTTTGCAATATTAACAAGCTACTGTACATTAAGCAGTACACCAGACAACACCACAGAGGAGGGTTTTTTTCTACTGGTAGAAATGGACAAGATAGTCAAACAGAGTTGGTTCTGGGTCAGTCAAAGGTAAAGAATCAGAGTCACTGCTTGATGGAGCTCCTGTACTCATAAAGAGGTGTATTTCCTTCATTCAAATTCAAATATCAGTGCCTTATTGTTGAAGAAAAAAAATAATAAGAGAAAATGTTACATTTCTTCACAAATGCATTTTGCAAAATACGAATATGTAAAATCAACAGAAAACAGTAATCAACATAACATGTAGAACAACATTAACTTAGTAAACCGCACACAATAAAAGTAATGTAACTCATGAAACTAGCACTGCCAGTCTGGTTAACAGAACCTGCCCAAATCACAGAAGACAGTGGTTACCAAGAATACAAAGTATAACAGAAGTCATCACACATGCGTGCGTACAATCATTTATCAACATAATGAGCACGTAGGTTTTAAAAGGTTATTTAACTTTATTCCCCTCAATGCTTTATATTCTCATGTATGAGAATGAGTAAGAAATGTGTATCTCACTGAGATTAATGCACATTTTGCTACAAGACAATTAGTCATTTTCTGACAATTCATTTAATTTCCTTACCTATCTTGTCATAAAAAATGTTTTTTTCTTTTTTTGCGGGCATCCATCGTTACATTTGTCCATAAAGGTGTGGCAAAGCCATGTGTCATAAAAATTTAGTGCAATAATGTGAACCTCCAAAGTTTGTTGAAACATGAGTAATATTTTTTTCCAGTGTCTGCTGAAAGGCTTTGAGCACAATGTCTGTCACAGAGATGTTTGCAACCAGCTAGCAGTATCACAACTTTTTTTCTCAATATACCATGCTATTGATCCTGCTCAAAGCACACATCACTTCTGCAGCTGCAGTGACCTATTATCTTTGAATAGAAAAAAATAAAATAAAATCAGCAAGCGAGACCAGACAGCATTACTTTTACGACACATTGAGCCAGAAATGTAACACACAACATACAGTATCTTGCGGACTACAGATCTGTCAAGCTTTTTTTTCTTTTAAATGGCACATAGTTTGCTAGAATAATGGCCATAATATAGTGTCTTGATACATCAAATCTCTATGTATCTATCCTATTTACAGATGGAGCTTAAACATGACTTATACAACATTGACAATAGCCAAAAACTCAAGCAAGGATCCTACTGAATCACCTAGCCTACCTGGCTAGAAGTGATGGTTTCAACATGCTTTCAGGTCCATGGTAACCTATAACATAGGACAGAGACCATTTCACAAATTTACATACTGTACACAAGATTTATGCAACCTAATCCTTTTCCTTAATGCAATAAAACTCTTTTGTATCTCCATGCTTGCCCATTTTCTCTTTGTTATTAATGTTTACTAGGAGTGTCTCTATGTGTAATAATCTCTTATTTTATTCAAAGTGACAATCTTTGGTATGGAAATAAGACTAGATCTCCACAAACATAATAATTTCTCTTGATCTCAAGATGGCATCAAAACATACATATCAGCCTCTAGCTTTCTATGTAACTAAGCCTTTCCATACCATTGATTTCAGGTTTCCAAACTGGGATGATAGCATGCCAAAAAATCTCAAGAGTGAAAGTGTGCCTTCCATGTTTTTTATGAAATGACAGCATATCAAATTCAAACTCTAAATCCATTAGATTACGGCTCACACAGTGTAGTCCTTAGCCTATTCAATACGCATCTATTTTGTAGCACTGCAAAACAAAAACAGAATATGGAATAGTACTGAAAATATCAGAGTAACAGCTGCCTTGATATGATGAAGCTCTGAATGATTCCAAAGATATCTTAACATTACACTATATACAGTCTCTCTAAAGATGGCATAAGGCCTTGGGACTTCGGGAATAAGGCAGCCAGTTGTTGATTCCTTTCACTGTATAGTCCACAAAGTGGCCTGAATTCCCATCTTCTCCCTACCAATTCATCTACTCCCTTTAAAAGATATTAAACAGTACAAGAAGTATAGGCTTTAAGAAAATTTCACTCTTGGACAATGCTCAGATGTGAATCAGTTTTCCACTGATTTGGTATATGATAAAGTATAAAGATTATGTCATAAATTCAGCACCTGGTAGCGTAAGATGCTACCCGTTTTAATAGTCAGATATGGCAGGCAAATGTACTACAACTATTATGTGCATATACTACAATCCCAATATTGTCTGCATTTGGTTCAACTTGAACTGCACGCACACATTTTTGGTGAAGTCTTTTGTACCAAATTTCCTATCCATTTCACTTTCATAGGTGTTCACTAAATACAAATATTGCATTATTGATTGGTTATAAGATGAAAGATTATGTTTCTCTTAATGCTCTTGTCATATAGATCTGCTTTTGTAAGTGCATGCTGCCACCAAGTACTCATACTTTTCACTTGAAATGCTTACATTTTCGATTTCGAAAAAAGGGAGAAAAGTGGTTTGGTACTGACAGACTGGGTCACAAATGAAAAAAAGGAGAAGTAACTAAACATCAGTAGGAGACATTTTCTGGTGAGCCTGGCACTTTTAACAGAACAAATGGTTAAGTCCAGACAAATCCCAACAAACTATAGTTTAAAACATGTATACTAGATACGCACCAAACAAACAACAAAGAACAGAAATCTTACAGAATAAAAGATAACATTAGCCCAGCATCTCTACTGTAGTAGGCTGGTCTTTGCTTTCTAGCCAGTCAAAACCAGAGTTCACAGTATCACTGCATATCTGCTGAAAAAGCGGGTCATTCTTCAGTTCTTCCAGTGTTGAGTCTTCATATTGTTCCTGCTGTTGATTAGGATCAAACAGCAGATTGGTGTCCAATGTGTTAAGGTCAGTGATGCTACTGGACAGATCTGAGGTCAGTCTGATGTCACTAGAGAAGTCGGATGCCACGGCATTCAGCTCTGAAGCTACCTGACCCACCAACTGGGAACTGGGGTTGAGACCATCATCCCCTAGCAAGTCTTTGACAGTGTTGTTGAAATCTAACTGTTGCTGCTCGTCCTCCGCCTCCTGCTGCTGTGTGCTCTGGAGGAGGAGCTGTGGTTGTGTCTGCACAGGGTTCTCCTGGAGCTGCTGCTGCTGGTCTTGCTCACCAGGACCCATTTGTGCTTGGCTGTCCCCAGTGGAGAAACTCATGTGTTCTTCACTGTCTGTGGGGAGGTAGCCATGCTGCTGGAGCTCAAAGGCAGCAGGGCTAGAGCTGACAGGTAGCTGAGTCTGGTGAGCAGTTCCTCCAGTGAAGCCAGAAGTGGTCTCCAGAATCTGTGTGAGGTTCATTCGAGCCGTATAGTTAGAAGGGAGGTTGTTTATGCCCAGGCCACGGACAGAATCATCCCCATCAGCTTCCATCTTGCTGAGAAGAACATTGGTGATTTTGGCGGTGTTACTCTGACCCTGTACAGGCAGCATCTCACTCTGCATCATGATGTTCAGAGGTACAGACTGACTCCGCTGGACCATGCTGTGGACAGAGCTGACTGTCTGGCTGTTGGAAAGAATGCTGAGCACCTCAGAGGTGATCGGGGAGTTAAAGGGTGAAACCACGGCTCGGGTGGTGGTGGTATTTGTGGTCGTGGTTGGAGGGCCAGTGTTACCGCTGAAGTTCCTCTGACGCACTGCAGGGCTAACACTGCGGCATCGGAAAGTACTGGACGTAGATGAGGTTGATGCTTTGTTGTCTAAAGGCGCAGGTACAGCAAAACTCTCCTGTTTAGTTGGAGTAGTCACACCTGTTACTAGTTGTTGCTGCTGCTGCTGCTGCTGCGGCTGCTGCGTTGGTTGCTGCTGTTGTTGTTGCTGCACTGGGGAAATGGGAGTCAGTCGGCCAAAGTGAGCAGCATCCTGTCTCGACTGGGCTTGAAATGACTGGCCAGGAATTGCAAAGGCATGTGGCTTACGAAACTTGTCATCTAGCATGTCTTGGTAGCTAGGTAGAATACCAATGCTATGATTTGACAAAGGGCCTCCAGAGTTGCTGTTATAGCGGTTGTTGATCCACTCCAGTTTAGCCTTGTCAGGGTGTGTTGCCATGGGCCTCTGCATTGGCTTAACAGGGCTGCTGGAGACAATACTGGCGTCATGATAACCTGTCATGCTTGAGTTTATGGGAGTGAAAGCAAAAGGGTTCCTGCACTCAACTGGGCTTGGGGGGACACTGCTGCTGCAATTAGACAGTGGCGTGCTGATTGGGGTGTGGCGACCCATGGCTCCATCCACAGGAGTTATGGGAGCCATGCGGGAGCAGGGGCTCTCTCTTGTTAGGCTGTGCCCAAGCGTCATTTCAGAAGTAGGAGTGGGTGTTGGCGTTGGTGTTGGTGTTGGAGTGGGTGTTTGGACAGGAGTGGTACTGCTGTGAGCGGAGTGATAGAAGGTAGTCCCAGCCTGATGGGCATTTAGGATAGAGCCTTGATTGCTGGTCGACTGACCTTGAAGAGAAACATCGACACAGCCACCAAACAGGCCCTTCAGCTTCATTTGCTCCTCCATTTGGACTAGCTCCTCCACAATGCTGTCCTGGGTCATGTCATCATCATTGAAGGGAAAGTAGTCCATGTTGGGCTGTGAACCTGCAAAGTCAACCATCTCTTGTGTGAGAGTAAGCTGGCCTGAGGCCTCGGAGGGTTGAGCTATAATGGCAAGCTGGTCAGTGGGAGCTTGTTTGTGTTCTGCTGGTATCTGCTGAGCAAACGCCTGCTTTCGAAGCTCATCAAGTTGTCCTTCCTCCCATATTGTGCTCTTTAATTCACTCATCACAGAGGCTTCATGTGCTCCTGAGTTGGTTGGTATGGCACAAGGGTCTCCAGTAATCTGCTGTAGCAACGCCTGATCAGATGGGTTGTTTTCAGCTGCTCCGGTGCTGGTTTCAGTGCTAAGAGAGTGGTCTTCTTCTTTCACCACCAAGACCTGTGATTTGACAACAGTCTGGGAGCCCTTAGCATGTGTGATGGGCAAGTCGGAGAGTGCAAGAATCTGTGTAGGCCCTATGGTGGTGGGTTTCATAGTAATTTTGCTGGGAGCACTCTCTGGTCTGGCAGGGGTTCCTGGTCGTGGGATTCTCTTCACTGCAGCACTTACTCCGGGTTTGGGATTGTCAACTACAGCTAGAGGCTGCTGGGAAATAAACACCCTCTTCACAGGAATCACATGAGTCTCCCCAACTGGGCCTGCACGCTTCCTGGGGCTCTTGGCATCTGGGCAGGAATCCTTTGATGTTGGGGTAACAGCAGATGAGCCATTGGATGACATGTTGCCATTGGTGTTCTGATTATCAACAGTCAAGTACAAAGTATTATCATGGCAGTTACTGTTATTGCTGTCCTGAGTCCCAACTACAGCTATTGAGGTGGAAAAAGATGTAGGGTCACTTTTTATCCTTCCCCCTTTATCTGGTACTGGAGAACACTTAACCAGGAAGCTTGGCTCACTGGCAGCCCTGAACTTATGAACCCTGTCCTCTTTAATGCCAGTTTTCTCTGTGCCCAATGTAAGATTATTATCACTTCCAGCCTCAGACATCACCTTGGCGTCAGTGGAGATGGACGTGGTGGATACTAGGGCACTGGATCTGATTGCAGGAGACTGGGGGGCAGCCAAGTTTCCACTATGTGACTGCTGGGAATCATCTGAAGGAGCTGTGGTAGTCACACCTGCTGAAGCAGGACGCACAGTTGTGCTGTTACTGCTGCTGCTGGGAGCCAGAGCAATGGCTGTCATCTTCACTACATTGACTGAGCTCACGTGAGAAGTGGGCATCACAGTTTTTATGGGACTGTTGGTGATAAGCAGCGTAGGGGGTGAGCGCAGCGTGATTGCACTCGTAGCAGAGGGCTTGGGCAGGATTTGAGCATACCGTGTACCGTGTCGTGCCAGCCGATCACCCACAGGACTAGCTGATATACTCTGGCCAGTTTTGGGGGACTGTTTAAGAGACTGGGTGACCACTTGGAAGTTCACAGGCAGCACTTTTCCCTCAGCTGTTCCTACAGGGCTGGGTGAGGTCATCAACTGCCTGCTTCTCTGTACCTGGTAGAAGAACAAAGAGAACATAAAATTACATTGAGACACATTTACCAATAATATACCTCAGCGTAGTGAGAAGAAATCTGTTACATACTGTGACTGGGCTAGGCACAGCTGCTACTACAATGCCTATGGCGGGCTGAGGGGAGAGCAGAGCGGGGCTGCCACAGGGGATGGTGGGGCCGGGGGTACTGGCTTCTGTTCTCTTAACCTGGGTCTCAGTGGGCAGAGGTGAGTGGAGCTTCTGCTCCTGCTGCTTCTTCTGAATCTTTCGCTGCAGTTGCTGCTTTGCATCAACAGAGGGAGATGGCAGGGTCTTCACCTGGGGCTGGAAAGAGTTTGCCTCAGCTGTGGGCACAAATGCAGAGGCTGGAGTTGGGGTTTTCATTCCTATCAAGCAAAGAAAAATTAGGATACACTGTCAGCGAAAGCAAAGCACTTCTGACAAAGGGTAAAACTTCCAAAAATACCTAATTCAAGAATGTGACAAAATGACAATATGAACTGTTCATGCTTCTCCTTTTAAGGTGCTGTAAAGAATTTGGACCATCAACCACCGCCACCATCCCATTACCCACAGAAGCCTAGTCTAAACCATGATGGCTAGCAGAATTATTGTGATGCAGACAATCACAAATGTAAACAACAAATTATATTATTGAAAACCATTAGCTTATACCTTTAAACTTAACCATCTCCTCCTCAAAAAAACATCAGTAGCATACCATCATTGAAGAACTGCACAATCATACACACCGTAAAATACCACAATAACAGATCATCTTTACCTGTTGTTGGCGTTCCTGTCATAACAGTGAGTGCAGCCGTGGACTTAGTACCAATGTAGTGACTATTGAGCAGGAAACGGGCCAGGTCCTCCACATTGTCAAACTGCCGACTGAGGACCTTTTGGGCCCACTCACACACCAGCCCACAGGCTGCAGATCTCATTTCATCTTCAGCACTCGGCGACTGGCCTGTCGGCTCCATCAACTCACACTACAGTCCGACAATGCAGAGCACCAGGTGGATGAGCATTGAGCAGTTTCCAAAGTCTAACAAGATATTTATGCAACATTTCCAATATCAGTAACTTACCCCATCACCAGATTTCTGCAGATCCAGGTTGGGTAAAGATGGCATGTGAACAAAAGCTTTCTTCCTTAACCCACTGTAACAGTATGTGAGAAGGAGTTAAGGTTTCTAAAACATGACCTTATGTTGTGTCTTCCCTATTCTGTTCCTAATATATTCTCTGCAGGTCTTTACATCAAGAGAGAAGTTATTCTGACAATAAACAAGAAATAGCATCTTTAGACATCATTTCAGTTCTGTGCCAAGAAGATCCTGCAGCTAACTTTTTCAACACAGCAGAATATTTGGAAATATCCTTTTGGCAATAATGACTTTTAAAACATATTACCGTGTTTCCTTCTGTATCACAACTATCTTAAAATAGCTACAAAAACAAACAAGTACACAAACAATTGCCTTTGTAAGATAATACATTTTATCAAGAATTTCCATTACATAGTTAATATTAATTTCCTCACCGTCACCTTGTGGACATCATGTGTCTATAATTGTGAATAATAATGATATTATCTGCTGTTTAAAACAGCATTTTCTTTTATTCTTGACAAAGTCAGAACAGATTATCCTCCCTGCATACTCACATATTCACACTGTGAGCAACACAGTCAATAAATCACCACGACACAATGAGTCACAAAGTCCAGTCATTTGCTATAGAACTGCATAATTACAGAAACTCAGCTTTGCATCTACAAGAAAAATGTCATCAACTGAACTTTATAATCACTGGCCATCAATAGTCAGCTGATTTACAAGCACACTGACCTTCCCAATGATAGAATTAAACTTTTACAAAGACCTGGCAAAATGAGTAATGGAAAAGTGTTTCTATTTTTAAATAAAAGTAACAGTAATTAACATTAACATGCGATTATGCGAATGATTCTGTCGGATGCAAACATTTAAAACAAATGTCAAGAATTCAGATGAAAGTCTCCTCGATGGAGCTTGCTAAATGTTAAAATGAAAAAAAAAGAGTAGTAGTGAAAAGTAGAGAAAATGCTCTGAGTGATCACATCTTGACATCTGAATGAGAGGGCTACATCATGGATGCATGATCAATCAAACCAAGGCATCAATCCAACCAAGCACAAAAATATGAATTAAAGGATATTTGGATTTGCCCCTCATGCCCAGTCGACGTGCTTTCATGTTAGGAAAGACATTCTTCATGATCTTTCCAAAGTCTGCTGCACTCAGTGGATTGTAGCCGAGATTGTCACAATAGCTCCTGTAAAAGAAGAGAATCCGCCATATATGTTTATAAGATACCACATTTATTAGTTCCATCTTTTGCTACCTTTCCTTTCTCAGACCCCGCAGTGAAGGTCACACACTCACTTGTATTCATCATACACCTCTTGCTTAGGGAGGGAAGTCTCTGGGTGTTCTTCTAGGTGATTCCGTATCCAGTTGAAAGCATACATCTGTTGAGTACGGCTTGACGACATGGAACTCTGATCACTGAAATTAGTGCATAAGAAAATAAAACTGGTGAGGTGGTGTCCTTGACTTGTATGCATCATTTCTTGTTAATACAGAAACTTTAATACCATAATCCAGGAGTGGAGGACCCCCTCTCATTCTCAGTCCAAATGGGCAGAATTTGGGGGTTGGGGTGATGAATAGATATGGGGAAACAAATGAAACACAGACAGCTAGGTATAGCAAAAGTCTACATATATCAGTGGTTTGCTTCATAATCAATCATACAGCTGAAAAAGGAGCGATAATTTTGAGAATTCAATTTTATTTCTGGGAGCTATGAGGCTACGCTGTGTTTGTGTAGTAGCCAGTGGATAGTGACTTTCTGACAAGCAATGAGACAACGGTGCCAAAAATGTAATGACAGCCACAACAAAGCAGCCGTGTGTGTGCGTTTAAGACAAAAATGCCAAAGAGCAAAGTGGAAAACACTGAGTAAAGTGTGTCCGTGCCTTACCTTTTATCATTGCCACTGCTGGGACCAGAAGGCAACTTAAGGTAGAGGTAGAGTTTTTCGATGTCTGTAAACTTCTCAACATCTTGCTGTAAAAATAAAGATATCACAAAGGAAAAAAGGTCAAGTCAGACTATTTAATATAAAAATAGGCAAAACACATCTAGTGCTGTAGTCTAAAGTACTTATATTTTTCCAAAAAACAAACTACAAATGCATGATTCATGAGAATAATGGAGAACGAAGATAGAAGTCAACACTGATAAGAACAATCAAAACCATATTTCAGCCCTAATTGTCTGATCTTTACAAATGAACTGGCGATGTCCAGATGCAATATGAAAATACTACACAGGTATGACATTCTCACAATTGATTTCACCCAAACTGCTTTTCAATTGGTCAAGAATGGGTTCATCTTGCCTCTCCCTTTTCTATTTGCCTCTTTGTTGCTAAGGGAACCAATACTTGAATGAATGAGATAAGAGCTATCCGCCAATGAGCAGCGAATGAAATCACTACTTACTACGCTCCATGGCTACAAGCATAAAGTGAATTACCTGTCTGAGTTGCTCTCTGCTTACACCTTGGCAGAAGCTTTAGTTTTTTTTCTTTTGCATTGCCCTTTTCAGTGTTTTCTTTGATTTTCTAAAATGGCCTTTACACCTAGTCTGTGTTTTAACAACAATGAAGTAACGTCATCAGTAACATCCTTACGTATATCATCATAAATAGGACATTTTTTAATTATAGAAATACAGACACCTATATATTTGTTATTGGGGACAACAAAGCTTCATCATGCAGTTTGGATGTCACTGAAACAGCTTTGTGAATGGTCACAAGGATTGTGACCCTTCAAATATGCATAATAGATTATTTTTACTGGCTTAATAATGACAGACTGACCTACACGTACTAAATAACCTCCATGTACACATACTTGCATTCTCATATGGTGATACTGGTGACACAAGAAAAGCAGATGTTCCTTTGAGTAGTTTGGAAATGTGTTCAACGTCTAATCGATAACACCACTTAATACATCCTGAATGAAAGTGTTGTACAAACATACACAAGTATGCACAGCACATTTAGAAAACAGCAAACCAGAATGTGTACTAGAAAAATGAACAGTAACAGAATAAAATAATAAAAGCGTTCAGATGTCCAGTTGAGGGTATAAGGTCAGATTTAGGTATGAAGTTGTGTGTATGTTTAGTGTATAACAGTGTTAAAAGTAAATTATTGCTATTATAAAGTAATAAATAATTATTACAGTATTATTTTCACACAGCTATCAATGTACATAAATAAAACCACAACAGTGATAATAATATAGTAATACAAAAAGATTAAATACTACCACCACAAAAACAATAAAATAGTATTGTAAAGTCAAGTGCAATTCAGTATAAATAATAGCAAACACTATTATACACCAGATAGTATACTACCTCTACCCAACATAGGACATATACTGCAATATTACATCAGGTAAAAATTAAATGATGGTGAACATTTAATGATATAATAATAATTTATGTGATACTAATGATATTACATGGAAGCTTCACACCTGTGTTTATGACACTAATACAGTTATATGGAAGTCTGACAACTAGGGCGGTGCAGAAAGTTCGGTGTTTAATGTAGGACAGTTGTGGATACTCACCAATATGCTGTCCACTTTTGATTGTACAGATTTGCTACAATGACAAGAGCAAAATACATATAAATATAATGAATAATTTAACTAATACAGTTTTTATTTCCCATGTCTCTTGATTTTTGTATTATACTAAATATGATAAGTAACTAGTAAACAGAATGACTCTTTATATGAACAGTCAAGTTACACTGCAGCTTTTTAAACCATATACAGCATTAGTTTCAGTCAGCTGTACCGTTACAGATTTTAATTTAATTGCAATGAATGTACTGTTAGCATATCAACATAACACAGAATAAGATAAAAAAAAAATCACTCCTAACATATTTATCACTAGCTGCTATAACAGAAATCTCTATCTGATTTAGACTCTTTATTCAGTACTTTGAAGAAACATCTTTAGGATTCAAGTCCTGGTTTTAGCAGGGCCTTTCAAGGACATTGGAGGACTTTTCCCAAAGCCACTCTAGCTTTGTGTTAGCTTTGTGCTTTGGGTTGTTGTTATGCTGAAACCTTCACTTTAATCCTCGCTCTACGCAGGTTTTCTTCAAAGACCTCTCTTGCCTGCATTGTTCTCTCGATTTGGATGAGCACCCGGTCCCTGCCACTGAGAAGATCATGCCTTTGTGTGGAGATGGTTTTAGCCAGGTACACTATATCTGAACCTGGACAACCAGTTACTGCATAGGAAGAGTCCTGGTTACTTCTGTACTCCTGCTAACAGCTTTAGAATTGGTCTCATACTCATGCACAGGTCTTTACCTCAACATTGTCCAGTTTTAGAGTGTCTTGGACATTATGGCTTAGTTTGATATGCACTGTTGATGATGGGACTTCACATACCAACAGCATTAATAATGACTGTGTTCTAGTACAATGTAAACCACGACCGTATAATCCCAGGGTCCAGAATTTAGGCATTTGTTTTGTTATTTATCACTGTGCTTTTTTAGTATGACATGTCCAAAATATCCTCTGAGAAAAAAAATCTATAATAGAATTTGCTGAGTGCATAATTAAAAAAAATAAAGCAAATATAGTAAAATTATTTAGTTACCAGGAAATGGTTTCAGACACAGTGGCAGTGATAATCAAAACAGCATTAAAGCATTAAAGGGTGCCTGAATATTTATGCAAATTAGATTTTTTTTTACTACCTTGCAAAAACATCGATGTTTTCATTTTATTCTCTGTGATTTCCTGTATACAGGCTGATTGCAACATATAAATTAAATCCATTTTATTCCCAACTACAGAGTGTTGTTCTACAGTATGTATTAACAACTGAAATTCATATATGACGTGTGAAGCTATTTAACATCACAATCACAGCATGGGTGATGGTGAATCCAACTGAAACTACACGACTCCCCTCCTGATGACACAGAAACGTAAAAACCTAAATTGCTATCAGAAGCTGTTGTGTTGCTTCTGTTGTGACTATATATATATATTTTCTTTCCATATCCTGCAGCTCTTTCATTATCAGCCCTGAATCAGTGTGAAGCTGCGGAGCTGTCTGGTTTGACACCTGTCATCCTGAGCATCAGCACCACCGGTGGACGTGGTGTCATCTATAACATGGCCTCCTATGGCTCGCTGCCTGTGATCACAGCTCCTACAGCACTACGTAACCCGACATTAACGTGGTATTATTGCACAGGTAGCAGACAGCGAAGCTTCCCCCGCTGTTCGCCTGCTTCGGTTAAACATGCGCGGTTATCGTGAGAGACCTGTGTTATTTTCAGCCGCTTTGTGCAGCACACTGCCACCCTGCCACTCCACAGCTAGACACGCTAATTATCAGGCTACGGCTAAAAGGACAGTGTGGCTGCCTGGTGATCACTTCCATCCTTACCAAATTGAATTCTTTATTTTGAACTGTAACGCGTTTGCCTCGGGCCCCTGGAGTCCTGGCACCAGCGTTGGAAGAGAGCCTAATCCCGAGGCAGGCTTCTGACCAGGTTGTTGTTGATCATCAGCCATCACGATGGAGGTGGTGGGGGAGCTTTAACAAGTAGGCCTCATCCCCGGCTGTGCGCTGCACCGGACCCACCGCTGCTAGAGCGGCTCAGTCAGCTAGGACAGCCCGCTGAATCCACCACAGAGCATGGCTACAAACACTGTGATCTGACCCTCGTGAAACACAAAACAAAAGCCCAAAAAACAACACCCGGGCATACCAAAGGCATTTCGCAGTGGTCTCTTCGCTGCCGCAAATAGCACGCCTGCAGCAGCCAGCAGCAGCTACAGACGGAGCTGCCTGCGTCAAGGTACACGCAGGTAGCACAGGCGGCGCCGGAAGACGAGCGGGATTTTGCCTTCAAATTAAAAGCATGATATTTGGGAGGGGTGGACATTTGTTTTTTTTTATCAAGGCTTTAAAATCATATTCACGAACCCGGATGTATTGTGTACATCTGAACAACTATGTCTCACTCTAATCTAACTCTGTCTCAAATTGCTTAAATGCAAACTTGATCTTTATACCACTTTAGTCAGTTTGTATTCTGTTTGCTGCTGTTTTGCTCAAGTTTTAAGGGCCAAGCTACTATCTGACAGAACATGTATTATTCAGAGAAATAACATACAATTGTATTACAGTTTATAGATTAAATGACTAATCAATGTTCAAATTAATGACTAGGTGAAGCGGTGAGACAAGACTTAGCTTTTTTGCTTGCTTTGTCTCTCAAAGGTTTATGAAATGACTAAGTGTTAATAAGACTATTTGGGGTACAAATACACAGAACTACCTAAACTAAATATGTTGCACAAGCCTCCTCTGGCCACTAAAGACATTTTCACACCTGAATAACTTAAGTACAGGCACTAATCCTTTGATGATTATTTTCATTTTATGATATTTAATACTTTTATTCCACTACATGCAAAAGAAAAATGTTGCACTTTTGGCTCAGCTAAGATTATTACTGTTGTTTTGCAAATTATTAATGTACAATATAGATTATAATATAATAAAATATATTTTAATTGGTATTAATGTAGAGTAAGTAATATAAGGCTTATGAATCCCAGCAAGGAAATTCACAATCTGCTTATCAGTGCATAAAGTAATCAAAACCAGCACAACCTGCTTCTTTTGAGTGATGTAGACCTTATTGTACTGATGTTTATAATCCAGTAATTGCCTATAATATCCTTTACAATATTCTAAAAACAATTAATTCTGCATATAAATACTTTTAATTTTTCATATTTTTTCTTCCTGATGATGGATTCTATTTACTTCTGTAGTATTTTGAATGCAGGACTTGTAACAAACTATTTATACACTCTGATATTGCTGCTTTTTCTTAAGTCAAAACCTGATTTTTCTAACTGAATTATTATTCAGAAATCACTGATACATAAATGCATCATTCTCATGTTGGTTTCTGTGTATAGAATGGCAACATGGTTTTAATTTAGAAATCCTGAGCAGGATTTTAGTTTTTCATTGTGTCTAACTTGACGTCGTGTGTGTTCGCTGTAGTTCCGCTGTCAGCCGGAGGGGGCGCTGCTGCAGGAAGCTGGTCGATCAGATAGTGACAATGACGGGTAAACAGCCAGGATGATATCGCTTCACCGTGTCACCCGGTCATTTACCAGTGCTCCTATTGAACTAGATACACACCTATATGCTCCTGTCCAATAATATTCTGATCAGACTGTCGACGAGGAAACACTGAGATAGCAAAACAGGCTGCACAGACAGGTTGTCCTAAGATTTGTCTTGAGCTCATCACACAGCTCACTATTTTTTCCTTTGCCCGCAATCTGAGACACAGTTGTCAGAATAAAAAATAACCTGAGAAGATGAACTGAATGTGGACTGTCTGCACCAGATCACAGCAGTAAACACACATGATAATATACACGTGTCCAGTTCACCTGTTAAAAATGAGTGTTACTAACATTCAAATAACTAGTAATAATCGACGCATCGTGTCTATAAGAACATACATGTGAAAATAGAGAGGAATGAAGTCACCAGGTCAAGAAAAATAAGCCCAGAATAAATTATTTCATCATGACTTATTTTATGCTGCCATCTGTTGATGGAAACAGGCAACGTTACTCCACTGCTCCACTGACACCATGGTCATGAAACATAATGCAAGACAGCAATACTGTCACACATAGAAAAGGCATGTATGTACAAGTGTGATGACATTACACGCCTCAGCAGAAGAGTAATAGGATCATGAGGAAATAATAGACACGTTGCTACTTGATTTCTGTTTGCGCGTGTGTTTATTTCATGTATCTTAGCACAGTGTGTTTTCTGTGTGTCCCCTTCAGCAGCTGAGTCATTTCTTTTTCTAAGTGATGGTAGAGTCATGACACATGAACAGCAGGCAGTCATTACAATCATAATAATAATTTATAATTAGAAGAACATAGTGATACATTATAAATAAAAGGTCATAAGAATAAAAAAACACTTAATAATCCAAAACTTGAGTGTGGTGCATTTGCAGATTAGCAGTCACATAAGTATTTTCAAGTAAAAGCATTGCGTCCCTGAAGCATTTAGTTAATTTCTCTAGAGATGAGAGGAGAGTTTTCCATTATTTTTAAATATCTGGGCTGTACAGTACAGTATACAACTATTGTTCCAGAGAACGTTTAACAGTTTGAATGAAGACCCAATTTAAAAATATGTGTTATTAAAGGCTCAGCGGGTATCAGAAGGCTAGTGATTGTACGGCAGATTTCCAACATTTTGAGTTGGACGAGTATGTGCTCCATATTTATTTAACTGAAGATTTAATAAAATTTTGTTACTGATCGAAAAAAACGTATAAATGAAGCAGATCGCTTCATTTAAAAACGTATAAATGAAGCAGATCACTTCATTTATAGTTGCTTGTATAAATGTAAATGTCGAGTTAACAGAAAACCAGAGGTGAAAAGTTGTGTGATCATGTAAGTGTGAGACAGACTGAGATGTCAGTTTCTGCTTGGATTTAATGAAAACCATATATACCTAAATATTTAGATATTATTATATTATATTATATTATTATTATAATATTCAATATCACACATATCCATCAAACCTGTCACTTTCTGACAAACGTTAACAGCACCTGATGTGTGCGACGGTGACACTTCGTCTAAATCTCAAGAAAATGTTGTTTCCTTGTTAGTCATTGTTTTCTCACTCTATTTTTGACCTTCGGTTGCTGGCTATTCTGGACTGATTTATTTTACTGTCAGTCTCCTGTCACTTCTCATTTGGGTTGGAAGGTCTCATCTCGCAGTCCTTGCCCTTGCTCATTCCTCCAAATGTTGAGATTTACACAACACTCATCCGAGAGTAGCTGCCATTTTAGTGGTCATTTGATATCATGTTAACTTTATGCTTTATTATTAAAGAAATACTAGTTTTAAGAGCACATATTTCATATCATGCTGGGCTGTATTCATAAAAAACACATGCAAGTACACGTAATTTAAAAGGGATATTCTCCCCCAGATTTCAGTCTTTACTGTTAATACTCTGCACCTTTGCTTGTATACAACATGTTTGTTGCTTTAACGTATGTTTGTTTGTCACATCACTCATTAGACTGGCAATGACCTAAAGCCACTCGTCTTTCACTTGTAGGTATTGGTGAATGTAGGACAGCGAGATGCACCCTGGTGCAGAGGTCAGAGAGTCTGGCTCTCACGTGCACCTACACAGCCATGGCTGCTTCCAATCCTCTTACAACCCCCACTTCTTCCAGCACTCAGGCCAGACTGATCAGCTCACTGTATCCAGGTCTTATCCTGAAGATACAGCAGATCCTCAGTACAGAGTCACGCCAGCAGGTATCAAAACACCACAGCCAACCTACTTACCTCTGGCTGTGTTTGCTTTTAAGATGCATACACTGACATCTAAAGGGAATTATATACAGCTACTTGTTGTTTGATTTATATTTTACTGTTGTGTAAGCGTAAGGTTAGTAAGATATCCAAATGTATTTTTCAAGGTCATACCCATCACATCAAATTGTTAATGTGCAGTATGAAGCAAAGTAGTTTTATCTGTCTGATAATGTTGATAGTAACCTATTTCCTATGAAAGTACTCTGTTTCTCATACAGTAAATGTGTTGCTCAAAAAAGGAAATAGGAAAGTAACACGAGCTGAGACAATTAATTCACTGATTAAGCTGTTAGTCAAATGACAGATGATAAAAATCACAGAAAATAATTAAGCAACTATTCTAATTATTAATAATTTTACATTATTGGCAAGTCTTTCTAAAAAAAAAACATCCAGCAGTTTAAATGTAAGGCAGTGCTGCTTCTTTCTTTCTTTATGAAATTCAACATAACAATCACACTGTTAATCAATTATGAAAATTCTAAAAAACTCACCAAAGGTATTATCATGTTTTCTTAAAAGCTAAATATGAGGATGGGGGTCATGTAGCCCAGTGAGAGTATCCTTTGTGCGTCTGCAGTGAGGAAGTCATTTTAGTCATTTTACTCATAAAATACTGTTATCAAAGCCCAGATAACTCAGTTAAGGTTAAAGAGTGTTAGTGCTTTTGTTCACTTTTCCTTTGGTTTATCAGTTTAGTATGAGGATAAAATATGGGAGTCCCTGGCTTTGACGTCACTTACATAACCTATCCCAGGCCAGGCTGTTATTGCAGATTTAATACAGTGTTTTTTTTTTCCTCCTTTTTCTTGGCATCCTGTGGAAGAGCGGATGGGAAATTCTGATGTCATCAACCTTGGCACAGCGGGACAGAGGAGCATGCAGACCCTCAGGGTGCCATGATTGGTGCCCATGTGTTTGTGCCCCGTAGATGGTGAAATAGATGGTGTGGTGCTGCCCGCCTGTGCTGCACCTGCGTCCCAGCATGCTGATTGATCAGTTTGGTCATGTGGAATGTCACCATCTGCTCCCCAGTCCCACTCACGCCTTCTTGTGTGAATGCCAATCACTGGCAGTAAGATAGTTATTTAAGCCATGTCAAATCAAGCGCATGACGATGAGGAATATGCCAACAACACTTGAAGTGTGCGTTGCAGGCAGAGTATGCACAACAGCATATCTTACAGTAAAAGGACATCCATTAAACAACCAAAACCTCTAGCAGCTGTCCAAACAACCATTTCCCCAAGGGGATCAATAAGTATTAATTATTATTATTATTATTATTATTACTTCGCTATATTTTCTTTTACTTCTAAGGTTTACTGCATAAATGTGGATTTTTTTTCCCTGTATTTTGAGCATGACTCCTTATCCCACCCAGTTGCTCTTTTTTTGGCCTCTTAATGACCAACAGTGTATCAGGGGGGCATCAGGAGTGACATTCTTCATTGCTGCGGGTCATAATCAATGACATTTCAACCATGGGAAAATAAAGATATGCAAATTTGAACTCATTAACATTTGCATTACCTGTCTGAATAATCACACTCCTGACAAGACTGCAATTAACTAAGATTGATGCAAAGTTCAGGGTTAGGGGACTGTATATATTTGCTCTTGGATCATTTACTCAAGATATGTGTGTTTGTATTATGCATGCAGATAGTATGTGTCAGATAGTAGAACTGATTTCTGTCAGAGGAAACAGGTCATTCAGTAGATACTATTGTTTCTGTTATTTATTATTAGCTGTAAAATTGTATGTGTATGTGCTGAATTACGTATATTAAACTAATGTAAAAAATATCTTAGGTTCACAAATGATGGTTCTAATAAAGAGAGTGACCTCCTAACCCAGTTTAACTAGTGTGGATAGTCAGGATTAGACTTTGACTTTAAAGAAGCTGCACGGACTGCATGACACATCTTCAGACAGCCTGAAACCAGCAGACATTATTTAGACACTGAAATTAGTTTATTAGAGTTTGCAGTTTCTTCCCACAGTAAATACTAATCTCCTAGCTTTGGTTCAAGATAAAAGATTCAATAAACTTTACTAATCCCAGAGAAAAATTGTTTAAAAGCTTCTGCATCTTAACATTTATCACCCTCCTTAGATATGTATTGTTTACCTTAGTCGATGTTCTTTAAATGCAAAAAAAAGTAGTTAGAAACATCTTATATACATGTTAGACTATTTTAAATGATGCTAACTGTACATTAAAAGTCGTACACTGCCACACAGCCACAGCTCACATTCTGTTAAATATTTAAATAAATAGATGCTATGGGAAAAATTCCAAAGTTTGGCCACATTACACCCTGTTCCCTGTGGCTGCCGTGTAAACACTGAAGAGTAAGTAACACAATATGAGATAAATACTTGCTGCTGTCTCAGTGGGAATTATTTGATTGGATTTTTGTCAGGTCTCAGTAGGACAAAATGCCTTGCAAGGACAATGTGCCACACTGCAGATCTGAGGATCACTGCAGTGTTTTTTCCACTCTGGTGAATCACATTTATGTAACATGCAGAGAATTGTTCGCACACACACAACAGTTCGACTCCCTGTACAGTTTACATACCTTTTATTCTGGCTGTTAAGCTATTTCAGTATATGTAAGCACTTTCCTGAGAGTGTGTCTGTGAGGAAATTTAATTGTAACTCTGACTTGTTCAGTTACACATGCATCAGGATGATGTAAATTTCAGTACCAGGCCAGCAGACAGTGGGCTTCAACTCAAACAGGAAGTCTGACTGTTCTTTATTAGCAGATCACCCAGACAGACTACTGTACAAATAACCTATAACCCAGCTTCTGGACGAGCTTGCCACGCCACACGTGCCTACAAAGTAAGACTTGTTTCTATTTGTAAATGTAGGTCAGACAGGGGTGAGGAGTCCTCTGTTTACTGGAAATCTCTACCTGTCTAACAGGAGATAATCCTGATGGCGTCATCACTGCTCGCTGGTTCTGAAGAGCTGAAGAAGCATTTCTGAGCTTGTTTGCTTATGATTTTACAGTAACACAGGATGTCAGGATGACACAGCAGCAAAATATGTAATCCACTATAAAATATTGGTTAGGGTTATTAGACTATTTTTTTAGTCTGATGAGGTCAAGGTGTGTGCGTTTTTGTGAGTAGGTGAGGTGCATTTATTTTCATGAACTTGAACCATTTTGAACAGGCTCCTTTACTAAAAACACTCCAAACACTACAACATGTGGTTTGTATTTGTAGTTATATTTATTTCATAAAAAAAGATGCACTTAATACTATGTACCAGGCTTGTACTACCGTCACAGCCTCAGCTCTTGGCCACCCCTCTCTGCTGCCTGGAATGGTCCAGCCCTGATTTGCATAAATTGTCTGCGGGTAGCTGCATGACCAGCAGGGGTAGGTTAAGGGAAAGAGTGCATGTGGACTATATGCACATGAGTAGAGACACGGACAGAAGAGCTGTGTGGACTGTATCTGAGCCTGGAGTCTTGTGCTGAAGCCAACAGAGTTATGTTCTGTGCTCATCCTGTCTCCGGCACAGGCAACAACTCATTGATGTATTGTTACAACATGAAACCAGTGAGTACACGTCTTAAATATATTTAGATTTTTTTTCCCGGGGGTTACATGCCACTGTCACTGATGATGTTGTTGCACTTTTAACCTGTCCTCTTAGATGTTTAGTTTGTTTATTGACTTCCATGTTCATCACTAGTTTCTTCCTTTATCTGTCCACAGTAGCTGGAATATGTGTTTCTAACAAATGTGACACAAGAATTTGCTTCATTAAGAACTGCACATTTCATCAAATGTAGTTGTACAACCTGCCTAAAAGTTAGGAGTGTTGCAATTAAACATTTTCTCATTTGGATAAACATTTGATGAGGCTTTTCAGAGTTGATGGGAAGTGACTCCTAGTCTGCAAAGATCATGCTGGAAAACATGGTAGTTATATGGCTGGTTTGAATATGTATGTGTGACTGAGAGACAAATGTAGAGCTTTGTGGTGTTTAAAGATGTCATGACTGTACTGAATGTTATTATCACCACCTTTAATGTGAGGACAACATGAAGCATTAAGCTTATTCTTTTCTAAACTTCTGTGGTTGCAACTAAACCGCGTTAATCCAGGAGTTAATTTAACTTAAGTAGGACATAAATCTTAGTGAGGTTGTGTGATTGTGTATTTGTTTATTTGGATCCTCAGTACATGTTATTTCTAGAGTTTAAAAAAGAGTTCTTATGAATTATGAACCCTTTCCCTGTGCACAACACCAGCGACAGTGCTATCATTCAGTTAGTTAACACTCACACATGTCACTCACTTGTGGTTTCATGTTGACAAAGCCATGTTAAAATGCGTCGGTGAGACTCATGCTTCCTGTTAGCTGAGCACCATGTAGTCAAGCCCAGCAGCAGAAAACATCTTGACATGAAGCAGATTGCAGCTATTTCTATTTGATTTAACCCTGCTATGTTGGAGCAGTCCCTCCACCACTGCAGCCATTATCAAAGGCAGCTTTGATCTCTGTGAGACTAACCATATCCAGACATCGTGGATCACAGAGGCAGAAAATTGGTTGCATGTGGCTTGTGGCTGGAGTTGGCCATGGTGAAGCACATCATAGGGTCTGAATAGCAAGTTGATATTTCACTCATCTGGCATCATAATGCTGTGTACATTTACAATGGGAAAATATTGTAGCGGTTTGCTCCTTTGTTTAAGTTTATTTGTGTTTTTGGATTAAAACAACTTTAAACAAAGCTACTGTAGCGCCAGAGCATTTTCAAACTCTTCTTTTTATGAAGGTTTATAGTATTCTAACACCTTTTAGTTGGGGTCTTTATTTGCTGAAAAAAAGTCTGTTATCATTTGTGATGCCATGATTGATGGTTCCTAAATCAATGCTATGCTAAAAGAGGATACCATGGTGACGGCCCCTCTGCAGTGGGGGCCAGAGAGGGCGTGCTGGGGTGGGGGTGTGACCATTATTAACGGGTCGCCTGCTATGCTGATGGTAAGGAGGACAATTGGCTTTATCCTACGCCATATGCTGCCCATGGCGGCTCAGACGGGCCCAGTGTCGGCAGGGGCTCCTCTGTTTGGCCTAGCCCACAATCGCCATGGGACTCATGCCAGCCAGGGTCATGGCTGTGCGTGTGTGTGTGCTTAAGTCTGTGTATCCTGTAAGTGTGCTTGCACGACCGTACTCAAGAGAGTCTTTATTAGCCTGCTTTACAGAACTTGTTGTCCGGGTAACTGACACCCCATTGATGCTGCACAGGGAGGTTTATTTTCATTTCCTGGGGCACATCAAAGCAATCGAGGGAGGTGCAGGTGCAGCCCAGACCTCTTGGTGTGTTTGCATGCATATGTGCAGCTTGTAGCCCTACACTTTACAAGTGAAACAAAAAAATATAAACTAAACATATCCAGATAGATAGATCTGTTGGCTATTTACAATATTCTGTTTCCTGCTGGAGAGGATCATTAAGGTGATAATCAGTTCTCTTGTGTGGTTTCTTCGTGAGAACAACACAAGAGAAGGCCTGTAATTTAATTTAAGAGGGAACTGTATCGCAGTCTTCTGAGCTGAATCCAGCCCAACCTGATCATGATTAGGGCAGGGATTTCTCATGGTGAATGGTTCCTAAATCCGGATGAGGAGGTGCATGGATCTGCAGCTTATGGATTATCGCAATAGCTCTAAGTGTGCATCAGCTCTCTGCTTTGTTTTCATAATACTGTTGCTTCAGCCTGAACTCACCATATTCACGTGGTGTATGCAGTGAGATTTGTTAGAATGATACAGACACATAAAACATTGATGCACATTATCTTCAAACTTGTTTTTCTACAATGCATTATATATGTTCCTCTTTTTAGGTTTATGGGCAGTCTCCCAATAATGAAGACATCAACCAGAACACATCTTCACATCCACCCAGCAAGGCCCCCAGCAATGTGTTCGCAAGTACATTTTTTGGTGAGCACAAACAATGCAATGCATGATTATCCTTCACCATTTCTGGCAACAGTCACTTCAGCAAGAACATTTTGCTTTGGTTCGGTGTTACGCACAATAAAGGCATAGAAATGCTATGAGCTTTCAGGGTTCATGTTCAGGTTTAATCAAACAAGCTTGCTCTATGAACACACTAATAGCCTGCTCTTTTTAAATAGGCAACAGTGATATGTTCTGTATTCAGGTTAGCTCTGTTTACTTTGTCAGTTGCATTGTTCTCGTCCTAATCAAACAATAGGGACTACTCAATATATGAAATAAATAGCAATAAAATAAAACCACAGATAAAAACAACAAACCGCATGTCATAATAAAATCTGTTAAACAAGAGTTTATAGTTTTCCATGTGGGTCTGTGAGTTGGCACAGTGTCTGAGTAAAACATTTAAATCAGCTCGCTTACATGCTCATAATAATTCAAGAGTCTTGAATCCTAAAAAATGTATAGACATTAGGTTTACTTTTTTTAACTATCGTTTATGTTAGCACTAGTGCAGCTAATGCACGTTCAGAAGTCCTTATTTTACAGGTCTTTTGTCATAAATCAAAACGATGGACACATTATATTTTTGACCCTGTTTGGTAATAAATGTTTTTACATTTATTTCTTAGGAAACATAAATGTCTGTACCAAATTTCTTGGCAGTCCGTCTAGGAGCTGTTTCACATTTCACTCAAACCCACTAATCTCATGTTAGTGCTAGAGCTTAAGTTGCGGATCAGTCAAAGTCGGTAGCACTCATGCTCTGGAGACCATGAATGGAAAACAATTACATATCTGCTGTTGTATTTCTCTCTGTATATTAGAGAGAATTATTCAAAAATTAAGTGTTCAAACTCTGTGTTTCTACAGTATACTACTATAAACTCAGCTAAAAAAAATTAATGATCATTGTTCAGCCATTTCAGATAATTGCACAGCTTTTAAAATATAGGTAAAAATGTAAAGTAGAAAACAGTATTATACTGTGTGAGGTTTCATTTAACTAGGCTAACTTACTGACAGGACGTCACTGTTTCCATAGAGGCCAATAACGTCATGGCTGGATTATAACATATCATTATCCATTTTAGAGGGGATGAGCAATTCGCCCGACACCTGGAATGCTGTAAATGGCCTGAACCAGCAGGCCTATGAAGGTGCACTAGGAGTTGCCACAACCCACCAAACGCAGCCGGGGAGCTACAGCAGCCTGCAACCAGCACACAGTCACCTGGTGAGATTTGCCCTCAGGACGTAGGATGTTTGTGGAACAGCTCTCTTTGACCCATGTGGATTTAACAGTGTGTTTGCTTACTGTGTCAGGACTACTCTCCACATTCAGTGATGGCTGCTAATATGAACAGGGGTCTCCCACCTATGTCCACCTTTCACTGCAACAATACAACGTCACGCACTCCAGTCAGCACCTCAGAAAATTCAACAGGTGAGGAAATTGATAAATATATTTTTACTTTGCATTAAGCTCAGATCTGAATGTTCTTTATTCTTTTATTTTATAATGACTGTTTTTTTTTAGTTTCAGGAAGCCAGGGAAATGTTTCAGGAGGGTCACAGACAGGCGATACCCTGGGCAAAGCACTAGCCTCTGTAAGTATGCACCACCTCAATCCCACTACACCATCTATGCCCTGTTATGTTAAGTTACATCAGAGCATAAAACCAAGCCCTTAAAATCAGTGGCATAATACAAAAAGGAAATAGTTGCCCCCCTGCCCATCTGTATGGCTAGTGCATATTAACAAAGGGCTACTCTTGTACTACTGGCCTTTTTATTGGCTGCTGACTTGTAAAATGACAAGAATTGATGAGTTTAGTTCAGGTTACGAGCCTGCTCCTAAGGCTGTGGCAGCAGCTGTAAAACCTTACACAGAAATGACAAGTTGTGCTTTTAAAATGATCCATGCCCTGGTCCCACTCCTCCCCCACTCCCTCCTTTTCTCTTTCCCTGCCTGCCTGCCAGATTTATTCCCCAGATCACACCAGCAGCAGCTTCCCCTCCAGCACATCCACGCCAGTAAGGTCTCCGTCCCCACTGCCAAACGCAGGCGAACCTGCAGGTAAATTGGAGTAAATACGTGCAGCTGTAGGTGCTGCTCAACAAGAAATATTATTTTGTATTTTTATATGTCTCAACCCCTTAATGTTTTATTTTGGTTTGTGTCATCCTCACAGGTACCAACATATGGCCACGAAGCTCAGTTCAGGCACCAGTCTCCCCACATTATGAATCTTCACTCATATCATTGGTAAAGACCTTATTTTTAAACTCACCTTAAGTTTAGATTACCTACTCATAGAAGAAATGAAACTCAAGACAAGTAAAACATTTTTAATGTTGGAGCACTCTGGTAGCTGACTGGTTACAGTGCACGCCCGATATTAGCAGCATCCCCGGTTTAGATCCAGCTGGGGACACACGCCATGTCCACGCCACACCAAAGGCACAATGTCCCTAAAATGAGCAAACGCTTCAAAACAATAAAACCACTGTATTTCTTAAATATATTGAAACATACAAAAGGCATGAAGAACCTGAAAAACCTGGACCATTATGAAAATATCATTCTAATATTAGTTTTGAACACTTTATTTTTGTTGTTTGTTCAATGGAGAAGTTTAAAATCAACAAGATATTTCTCTCTACAAGAGGCGGCAAATGGCTACTCAAAATGGAAAAAGTGAATAAAATGTGTGGACTAATTTTTACTAATAGAAACCCAGAAAAAGCTAAAGCTTAGTTTCACAAAAAACTGGGGGAAACAGCTTTGCTATGTTCAAATGTAACAAAATCAGACAATCAGCACCTGTAAAGCTCACTAATTAATATGTAATATTTTGTTATATAGTCAAAATTCATGACAAGACTTCAGGAAGTCACTGCACCTGTCTAAGCTAACTGACTACTCGCTGTGCTTCATATTTTACAATAAAAGTGGTATCAATAAATATTCTTATGTAACTTATGTAAGAAAGCAAATTAATGTATTTCTAAAATCTCCAACGAACACTTTTAGGTTCTCTGTGATTCAAGGTAAAAATGAGACCTTGGACTTGACTACTATTACAGCTACAACTGTAAAACTAAATATCTTAACTCAGAGGATATTAAAATTGTGTCCTGATTGCCAAATGCCACATTCATCTTTAACTTCTGTCTCCTGGCATTTCCAGTCTCAGGTGGAGGACCGTCTAGACAGACTGGACGATGTGATCCATGTGCTTAGGAACCACGCTGTGGGCCCCACCGTCGGTCTGCCTACTGACATCCATAGTCTGCTGAACCAGACCCACCATGGCCATCCAGGGTCTGCCAGCTCTCTGCCACCCACCTGTCACACTGCAGCCATGGTTAACAAACATTACTTTGTATTGTTATTTAAGGAAAGACAGGGTTGTGTGTATGGAAATTCCATGTTGTGTGTATGTGTGTGTGTGTATGCTGGTATTCAGTTTCAGGAATTTTCCATCCTCTATGTCTGCATGTTTTCCTCATGTAAAGGTTGTTGTCCTTGAAATAGGAAACTGAGCACAATGGGAAAGCGCTGTGACGCGTCGCCCTTGTATGGAGAGCGTACACTATGTGCAGACTCTAATTCCACTGTGGGGTGATCGGGGACGCCGGCATCGTGCACTCCCATTCCAGCATGTTTCCCTTTCAGCAGACCAAGGGGATTTTAGCCCAGCTGGAGTGGAAGTATATGGAGGGGAAAGGGGTTTTTAGTTTAATCCTTTGGGGGAGGGGGTATTAAATTCTCTCACTTTTATTTTTTTCCAAATGATGTTTGGTTTCGGAGTAAATCATTCCTGAAGAGAATTAGGGGTATGTTTAGGGACTATATAGTAGTTTTGAGGGAAGGATTAAGATTGTCTGAGATTAAATTAATTCTGTAGAGCAAGAGATCTCCTCAGGGTCATGTTGGAAATGAGAGGGCAGATGTTGGTTTTGTAAGTTATTTGTCACTGGATGGATATAAGAATTATATGCCAAGAGTTGAGTTGTATGGTAACTGAGCCAGACTCTCTGTCTTAGGAAGATTTATGAAGCCACCGTATCATTCAGGCAGAACATTTAGGGCAGAGATGGTCAACCCTGGCCCTCGAGAGCCACAGCCCTGCTTGTTTTCCAACCACGACTGGTTGAACAATCAGAAGCTGATCCAGGTAATCAGCAGGGGGTAGGTCCGAGATAGTTGGAACAAGCAGGACAGTGGCTTTCGAGGACCATGGTTAACCACCCTGATTTAGGGGTTTCTCGTGTGCTGAATTTTCAGTCGATGACCTACGGACACACGAATATTACCCTTATCTCACACTGTTATTTGTGTGTCGTAAAGGTTGAAGCTGTGAGTATGAACAACAACCACTCAGCCTTCCAGAGTCGCACACAAAATGGCCACCCATACCCGCCTAGACAGAGGGCTGCACTTCAGCAAATGCAAGGAGGTAAAGACCAGATATTCCTCTCATCTTCCTATATTTCACCTCCTTTATCTTTAATTTAGAACTTTTTAGACTTTGACAATGTCACAGTTTCTACAATTGGCACATTTTGTGTGATCTCTCATAGTAGGTCTGGGACTTCAGGGTAATCTGGAGCTGAAGATGGAGAGCGGGGAGAGGGATGAGATGATGCACACTAATCACAGTCACAGCTCTGACAGCCAGAGATCAGACGAGGAGAGTGAACACAAAACACACGGAGAAAACAGGTAGACACTCGCACACTCCAGCACTCTGCTTTAAGAAACATGAAAACAGAAAAAATAGTTGTGTAAAAATGTAGATGTATGGTGCTGTTTGCACAAGAGATTTGGGAATTAAATTCTCTTTAAGGTGAGTATCAATGCTTTCTCACCATTTAGTTTCACTAATTTAAAATACTGTCAGACCCCCTGCTGTGAAGGACAGCTGTGTCCAGGTCAGCCTATTCAGCGCTGCCTCATATTTCTTCTTCATGCTGCATTAAGTCACAGTGAATTAAATGAGGAAGAAAGAAGAATAAGAACAGCTGCTGGGACATACAGTGCGTTGTAAAGCTGTGGTAAATACAAACGGAGGCAAAAAAAAATCTTTCTTAAATATCCTATTGTCCAATCATCTCCATTTTAAATTCAGAGTAAAATACAGTTTAGGCTGAATTTTCACTGCATGAAAATATTTCGACTAGTTTTTTTTATTATGGATGAATGTGCAGATTTTTCTTTTCCCGATTAATAGTTTAGTCTACAAAAACATACAGCAAATTCACGAAGGCCGGGGTGGAGTCGACGACGAGTTGTTTTTATCCAAGCAACAGCTGAAAAGCCACATTTCATGTGAGAGAGAAATAAAACAAATAACAAAATAAAAAGAATAACAAATGAAAAGTTAGATAAATAGAAATAACACTTAACCAAAAACATTTTGAATTCTCAGCTCAGCTAATTAAGTAACTGTACAGCAACTAATCATAATAATGAGTGAGTAAAAAAATGTGGCCTATACTTATAAAGTCAGTATCAGTGATTTAACACCATCATACTGTTAAACTTCTCACAGATCAGAGTGTGTGTGTGTGTGTTTCAGAAGCCATTTCAGGACAAACCTCTTCATGACATCAGCTCTGATGTCTGAGTGCATGTTGTCTTTTTATTTAGATCTATAATCTAGTTGAGTGAAATCGATGCTGACATATGTGGATGACCTCCAGCAACATTTTTTTTCTGTTGGACATTGTTTTGTTTCATTCAAACTGGATGAAAAAATATTGATAAAATTATAATAATACAGTTTTCAAGATGACACAAACTGCATCTCTTGAGTAAAAATGGACATTGCCTTAAACATAAATACTCTCAGGGATATAAATTTGTAAATGTGTGCCTGATGAAGTTGAGGGTATTTTAAATAACTCTGAGATTCATTGACCTGAAAACAGCTCAACAACCAGCAGAGGGCAGAAAAAACCACAGTATAAGTCAGTGTACTTGTGTGAGATCCACTGAAATGAAGTTTTCACCTGAATGACTTTTAATGTAACATGAATCTATGGTTAAACTAATTTCACATGCACTTTTTGTTGCAGTATCCATGAGGATGAGGATTTGAGTCCAGAGCAGAAGGCTGAGCGTGAGCGTGAAAGGAGGATGGCCAACAACGCTCGTGAGCGTCTGCGTGTGCGGGATATCAACGAGGCCTTTAAAGAGCTGGGTCACATGTGTCAGCTGCATCTGAAGAGTGAGAAGCCGCAGACCAAACTGCTGGTGCTGCACCAGGCCGTTGCAGTGATCCTCAGCCTGGAACAACAAGTGAGAGGTCAGTGTGCCGCTGCTGCTGGCCCAGATGTGGAGAGTGGGCGTGGGGTGAAGGGGATACTGTGTTTCCTCTTCTCTCATGAGGGAGATGTAAAGATGGGATCATGGTTCTCTGTAAAGTCAGATATGTAAAGGAGAGAGTGAATATACTATAGAAGCTTTCGGCTAGGGCTTCAGAATTGCAAAAGAGCGATCGGTTGGTTACAGAGTCTGAACATGAGTGTAAACTAAAACAATGAGCAGAAAGAAGCAAAAAAAAAAAAAAGCATTTACAATGGCAGGGTTTCAAAATTTCAGACTGGTTGTGGTCAGTAAAATCTGTAGTTTCTTTATTTAGCCAGATTCTCACCAGATCCTTTTTTTTATGCCACAGAGAGGAACCTGAATCCGAAGGCAGCGTGTCTCCGGAGGAGGGAGGAGGAAAAGGTGTCTGGAGTCATGTCTGATCCTCAGTCCATGCATCTCTCTTTTCATCCCAGTTTGACAGAACCAGCAAACCCCATGGGCCACCTCTGAGCATCGAGTCCAACATCATGTGTTTGCAATTATTGGTATAGTAATACATTTATATTTTTTCCAATATGTTGTATTTTTTTGGGGATATTTTCTGGTAAACTCAAGAATACTTCTGTTTGGACAAAATGTATGTATTTATTAAAGTCCTTTTTTGCGATTATCTTTTATATCACTTGTGTCTTGATGTCCAGGTGTTGAGTGAAGAACATCCAGCTGTTTTTGGAGGTCCGTCATTTCTTCTGGGTGCGGAGGTCGACCTCTCTGATTGTAAAGCGTGATGCAGTTGAACAATCGTGTCCTCACTTCCCAAACGGACTTCTAACTTTGTGCCTAAACTTTACTTGTAACAGACAAATGCATTGTAAGCTGCAGATGTTTTGTACATATTTTGCATATTTATTGATGATCTTTCTGTTTGAATATATTTTATCGGATGAAACCCAGTAGTGGAAAGGTGTCATCTGCAGTTCGATTTTGGCAGGTATATTTCTGACTGACTTTTACCTTGTATCACTCTTTACTATGTACTCTTATGATTTCCACCGAGTTCAGAGGACTGACATTCCCACATTTATATATTCAGACAATGGATTTCATTTGTCCTGTGGTTCGTTCGTGTGTGTGTGTGTGAGAGATAGAGAGAGACAGAGGGAGAGAGTGTGGCAGGAGTTTGACCATTCTGTGAATGAACAGATCTCCAAGAATGTTCTTTAACATATGGACATCATCTGTTATTTGTATATTTGTTATAAATTTGTGTTCTAGCACTGTTAACAAGATTACACTTAACTGAAACGCTGGCGAACAGACTCCTTTGTCTTCTCAGTGTTGTTATTGCTCTTCAGGTGAAGTTCTTTGCATGTTTGAGTTTTTAATAGTGTTTCAATGTTTTTCTAAGTTATATAACTTATCTTTTATACAGATATTGTGCGTTTAATAATGTATTTTAATCTTTTTTTTTTCCATTCTTATTTTACACAAAATGTTCTTTGTGCAGTTTTACTAGATGTAGCCATATCTCATGCTCTAAGCAATACAGTATTACAGAATAGTCTTGTTTGTTTCTCACACTGCTGAACAGATAATAAATAATAATCAAAAATAATATGAAGTACTCCAATCATAACATGTACAGTATGTGTACAGTTTGAAGTAGCCTACAGGCGTGTGTCAAAATGATAATGTAGCAATAAATGTCTTTTTTCAAATAGTTTTACTCTGTGTTTTATGATACTTTTTAACATATAAACATTTATAGTAAAGTTCCAAATATCACTACTTGTCAAGTTTAGGTGTAAGTAAGACTGAGTGAGACTTAGTGGTATAATCATCATATTTACTAATCACAAAACTGCACAGTGCATAAAGCTGGATTACTAAACTGCATCACATCTAAACATGACAAACTACATTAACAGACATCCAGAGAGTTGCAGTTGTCATTTTTTTATTTGAACCTTTATTTACTCCGGGTACTTTCAGTGTTTTGTTTCTTGTTCAAGGACACCAATGAGTGTTAATGAGCAAGAGCTGCTTTTTCACTTGGCTCAATCAGATTCAATTCTGCTGGTTCAGGGATTAAACTGGAAATCTTTCAGTCGCAAGCCTGCTAAGTGTCATAAACCTGTCTATTTACAGTTTTCATCCAGTCTAGATTTATTTAAGGTACATACATATGCAGCATGTGAAAGATAAGTGAAATGTGAAACTCTTCAGTGCACATAACTCAGAATGAATAATATATTAATAATATATAATTATAATATAAAAACAATAATAATGGCATTGCCTTTCCAAGTTTGTTCACGTTTATTGGAACTTTTAAAATTAATTTTCATTAACAGGTCTTAACTGGTCCAGTTTCCCAGTTCAGGAAAATTTGATTATAACCAGAATATTAAAATGACATTAATATTATTCTAGTCATTATTAGGCTCAAACAGCATTGACACACCACATGCATTATTTGAATTGAATAAGAGACACGGAGCTGGCAGTGAACGCCTCTCGGAGCGGGACTGTGTGGTCCGTGTTCGGGCGGAGGCAGAACAGTCTGAGCGCACAGAGGAGGAGGAGGAGGAGGAGGAGGAGGACTGAGCTCTCAGACAGGACACAGCGGGTAAGTTTTCACCTCACATCGATTTATTCATAAAACACAGTTACTTAAAATAAGAAACTAGTTATTGCTGCTGTCGCGACGCGTAGTTCTGCGCTTGTGGTGAGTTTAAGGATCACGGTGGACTGTTTTCATCTGTTACGTCTGTCCCACCTGGACTACATGTAGAACAGTTTACTGAAGTGTGATTGTTACGTTTATATACATACATTTTAATGTGCATGCTCTCATAACTGCTTATTTACTGAAGGGTATCAGTAAAGTTCATCAAGTAAAACCGGATAAACGCAGATGCAGCAAGAAGCAAATAAACTTGTAGCCTACCTTCAAGTTATCGACAGATGATCAGCCAAACACTGATATTACGCTTTTAAACGGATTACCTTGTTAAAAATGTGTCACAAATAGGAATAATAATAATTATTATAAAACTGCAGGAACTTAATTATGAGCATAGTTTTAATAGCACTTCCTAATAAATCACACTGTTGTCTGGTTTATAGGCTGAAGGTTAATTAATCTTACTGTTAATGGTTAATAAATTATTTAATGTTTCAGAGAACTGTTATAAACTATTAAAAACGAATCGAGTTGCCAGATTGTACAAAATCCTCCTTCTGCATGACACTTTAATTCATTAGGAGGACAGAACAACCAATTGTCTTTGGTAGGTAGCTGATAAATGTAATTATTAAACTTTAGATTTGGGTGGTCAAACTGTTAACTTGTGCCAACTTGGTTAATTTGCTAATTTCACGTTGTGGGAGGAGGAATTTCCACATCCTGGCAATGTCACAAAAATCTTCTTACTAGTGATTTCTAACTGATTTATGAGGTGATTTTTATAATTACAACATTTAAATGTCAAAAACTGCGCAGGACTGACATCATCCTGGTGCCTAAGGGGTTCAAGCTGCTGGCTGAGTAATTGCAATGAGCCACATTTGTGTCTGGGGACAACTGTTATATTTCATCTCCCCTCCGTTCCTCACAACTTTCTAATAAAGGCATAAAATGTCCCAAAACAATCTATATGAGTAGCCCACGAGCTAACTCAGCAAGTATCATGCTGGAGAAGGCTTCTGTACAACCCGGTAACCGAAACATAATTCCTATTCATGTCTTATAACTGTTCTTTAAAGCACTAGTGAATTATCAATAGCTTTTGATAACCACACTACGTCTTCTGAACTTATAATAAATGAGCTGCAGTGTGAAGTGTTACTGATTACAGCAGTCATGCTCGACGGAAGATGCCGTTTCGTTTGCAGCACAGCACCTCTTGTGTTCTTGCATTTCAGTCTCACAGTGACATATCTGTTCACAAACACTTTCCTCAAGTGCTATACCGTGAAGTGGCTGACGACATCTCAGAGACCCTGGCCAGTTGTAGTCGTCATGCAGTTGACACTGCTTTGGCTGTACAATAGTGCACTGTCATTAGCACACAGAAGGGGCTGTTTTCATTGCACAGCAATATCAGGCTCCTGTCAGTGGACATTTATTGTGTCTTTATGTTGGCTGAGTACAGCTGTGTGAGGAGCTGCGTAGATGTCTGTCAGTGGGCCACACTGAGGCCCCAACCCCGCTCCAGTGTCTTAGCTTGGCCATTGACATGTATCAGTTCATAAGTCACTTTCTCATATAGGATTTGTCTCAGTTATTGTCACTTTAACACACCTGTCTCTAGAGTCAGGATGGAGTCCCACAGACTCAGCACGTCTCCAGACATCAGGATGCAGAGAAGCTACATGCAGCAACACACTTCCAGAGGCAGCCAGGACAACTTGTTTGGAGTGAGGGTGCAGGTTCAAGGGATTAAAGGTCAGCCTTACGTGGTCCTGAATAGTCCCGGCCAGGATAGCCACAGGGATATCTCCGTCATCACTCACCAGGCAGGGTACAACCCAGGTATGTTGAGGAGGTCTATGGATGAAAGACACTCTCCAACTGAGTCACAGAGGACTGCACCCTCCTCTGGGTTTCATTATCAGAAACACCCAGAGATTCTGAGACCTTATGACCCTAAAAGTAATAATCTGAACCTAGTCGTTCCTTCACAAACAGCCTCAGTTGGGGAGCTACATACCAGCCATTTTCCTGAGACAAGCCAGACTGCTAATGTGACAAAACCCAGAGTCCCTCTGCCAGCTGAGGGCCCACAGGAAGACCTGAGTGATGTTGCTGAAGTCAAGGCACCTTCCTCAGGTGAAGCTGCGAGGTCCCCAAACTCAGTGGACACAGACTCCATCTTATCTGTGGGGAGGCTAATAAGCCAGTTCAACAGCAGCCAGCGGAGGGGAAGGGGCGGCCGAAGGAACAGACTGGACCCAGAGCAATGTCGAAGGTCTCGCAGCGTGGACAGTGGTCGAACCTCAGACTCCTCCTCATCCTCACCTTCCTCCAGCAGAGACTTCTCTCTGAAAGGCAATAAGATGGACACCACAGGTGGGATGTATCCTCCTGGGTCAGCCAGAGCTCGACTTCTTGGTGCAGAGGCAACTTTGTCAAAGAAAAAGGACCAAAGCAAGACCAGCACACAGCTCCAAGGACACACTGGAAAAGAAATGCTGCTTCACAAGGCAGAGAAAACCTCCATATCCAGATCATGTAGTGAGCAGACTGAGGAATCTGATGATAGAGACACACAGGTAATGAGATTTTCTTTAGAGCACAGTTTTTTAAAGGCTGTTTTACTTAGCTGTATGTTCTCTAACTAGGTCACTCCTGATCTCCTGAAAGGACAGCAAGAGCTTTCAGCTGATCCGATTGAAGAGACAGCAAAACAAACTCTGTTCACATACCTCAAGGAAGGGTAGGTCCCCTCGGGTTTCAGGACTTCTAGTTAGAGGAATAGTTCAACATTTTTAGAAATATGATTATCTGCTGTCTTGCTTTCCTTACTACTGGACAGGACAGTGCTAGTTGGTTCTCCCTGATTCAAGTCTTTTTGCTAAGCTAGGCTAAAATGTTTCTGGTGAGAGGTTCTGGCCCACTGTATGACTGTGTCCTCAGCACATATACTTCCACATCTGAGTTGATTTTAGTTGTTATCCTCCAGTGTTGGCTGAGAGCCAGCAAGACTAAGCCAGAGAAAACACAAATATGATGTCCAAATATTTGCCTAAATTATTTGGCTCTCTGGGGCGGCTGCTTGTGCTGTCTTCACACTTAGTGTTCTCATCTAACAAGGAAAATATTTCTAGAAATAACTATTCTTTTACAACAATTTAATAAACAACTGGTTCCAATATTATGTGTGGTCAGAAAAGGGGAAACTGATCCAGCTGTGTGCGTTCAGACACGCAGCAGTAGGAATGCAGTGTAAACTTGTTCCCACTGATAAAATAACTTATTCACACGGAAAGGTTTTAAGATACATCCTTCCTGATTTCCAAATATGTGGTTTTTTTTAGTTTATACCTAAAAAATTGATTGAAAGCAAATTGACACCACTGAGATATCTTTGTTAAGCTGGTAATAAACTAACTTAATTTATCATTGCATTTCAGGACGACTGATGATGACTCCACCACTCAGAGGAAAATTAACTTGCTGCTTCAAAGGATCAACAAGCTTAAGTGGAAAACTGCTGAGAATGTGGAGGAGGAGGATAAAGTGAGTGTTGAGATAAAGATGTTTGCCAGATGTTTTAATTAATCAGCATGATTTAATGTCTTTGTAATAATAACGTGTAACATGTTCCTTTTTTTTTTTTAAACGTGTAGGATTGTGTAGCTGAGGTGACACGATTGCAGGAGAAGCAGGCAGCGCTGGAGAAAGAAGTATCTGAGTTAAAGCAAAAACTGGAAACTGAGATTAAGGTGTGGTTCAGTCCCAACCAGCTGACTGAGCTCTGAACCGCTCACTTCCAGTTCCTGTGACTGATAATGTTTTTTTTTTCTTCTCTTTTTCTGTTTTACAGAATGAAAAGACTCTAGCCAAGGCCTGTGAGAAGGCCAGGACAGAGAGGAAGAAACTTGAGGAAGATTTGGCCAAAAGTCACACAGAACTTTCCAGACTCAGGGATCAGCTGGCTGAAACAGAGACAGAACTTAAGTCTACAAAACAGGAGTAAGAATCTGACCTCTCCCTTAAAAAGTAAAGCTCTGTTAAGTAAAACTACTCACGGCTTATCAGCCGAAAAGGAGCTGGACATGAGAAAGATGTTTACTATAAAGACTAGAGAGTGATATCAGTATTCTGTGCAACTAACTCTGTGCAAAAAAGTATAAAAGGTGTATTTCCCCAAATGTGTGTTGAATAAAATTAGATGTTTTCCATAACTAATAAATGCAACAGTTTTTAAATGCAGATATAAAGAGAATTTTAACTCAAGCAGGACCAAAAATCATTCAGTGTGCAGACACCACCCAGCTTTTTTTCGAAAACTATAATGCAGAGTAAGCAGAGTTGATGTATAGCAGGTGAACCTATATTTTTGTTTCACTTACATTGTCAGGCTAGTTCACATGAAGACAGAGAGAGAAAGATCGAGGATGGAGATGAAAGATCTTCAGCAACAGCTCTCTGATATGCATGATGAGCTGGACCAAGCCAAGAAAGCAGAGGTGATAAATACAGAGAAAGACATCCTTCTGAAGGTAAGTGAAACCAGGTGCAGAAGATACACTTCACGAATCAACAGCAGCTGTAAAAGCTCCTTCACTGGACCTGAGTTAGTGATATTGTGTTATGATGAATGTTTGTCAGGATATGGCGCAGCTGCGTGTGGAATTTCAGGAGGTGTTGCAGGTGAAAGAGGAGCAGGAGGAGGTCCTGCACCGCCGGGAACGGGAGCTCAGTGCCCTGAAGGGGGCGCTCAAAGAAGAGGTGGAGACCCATGACAAATACATGGCTGCTCTGAAAGATGAATATGAGCAGGAGCTTGAGAAACTGCTCAGAGATTTAGAGTTGACTAAAGAGGTAACAAGGAAGAAATATAACTCCTTTGATTTCTATTGCTTTCCCAAATAAAAAATAAATAAAAAGTTGTGTATTTATTTTAGAGCAATGCTTTGCTGAGTGATAAGAAAGTTGCGGCGGAAGAGGAGACAGGTACAGCTAAGGTGCAGCTGAAGGACCTGAGCCAGGAGAGAGATCAGCTGCGAGGAAAAGTGCAGGAGCTCAACAACAAGATGGATCAACTGAGTCAGACAATCCAGGAGTCTAAAACCAAAGAGAGACTTCTGGAGCAGAGAGCAAAGCAGCTGGAGGTGAGGGGAAGGTGTATCTGGTTTACTCATATTTTTTGTAGCAACCTAACTAATGGTTTTCTGCATAAAGAAACGTGATCTGATCTTTACAAAAGTGACAAATAGTCATTAACTTTCATGTCTTTACTGAACACACCCATTAAACATACAGAGTGATGGAGGGAAAAGTAAGTTAAACAGTGTTTTAATAACTGCAGACCAATCCTTCTCACAGAGCTGCTTGAGCTCAGACATATTCTCAGGTGGTGTGGTGAGAATGACTCTCTCGAGGTCATTCTACACCATCTCTATTGGGTGGAGGCCTGGGCTTTGACTAGACCAATTCAAAACATGTTTTTTTTTTCTTCAGAGGGAAAAGCATCAGGTTGAGGAAATGCTAAAGGATGTGAGAAAGAATGAGGAGGAAATGTGTCAGTCCAACCAGGCACTTCTCAGCCGCCTGGAGGAAATGCAGGTAAAGCAAGGTTGATATTACCTTTACAGAAAGAGCTTGGAGCCACTGTGTACATATACTCTCATCTCTCTGTATACTGTGTACTCTCTAATAAAGAAAAAGATACCCTCAAAAATCTTAAAAAAAAAACCTCACGCTCCCTCTTTCATTTGTGTTTGTCTTCAAGAGTAAGTTGACCAAACTCAATCACGAGCACAGGGACTTAAAAGAAAAGCTCAAAGAGGAGAGGAAACAAATTGAAGAACTTTGGAAAACTAAAACTGAACTGGAGGATGAGAGGAGGCTGCAAGACAGGGCTGTGGAGCAACTGCAGAGGAAGGTGGGAACAATCAACATTTTCTTGGAGTCAAATAAGACTTAAATTATGTTATCCTATCTGTGAGATCAGCAGACGCGGCTAATACATCTCGTGCGTGCTTAGTTTCTTCACATAGCCAAGGAAGTCCACTTATCTCACTGTGGAGGCTTTTTGTTTATCTGTCTGCTCAGATGAACAGCATCATGGAGGAGTGCGAGGCGTCGACAGACATACTTCAGAACCAGGTTGATGAGGTCAGAGAAAAGAGTCAGAGGGAGTTGGCTGAGCTGCGGAGACAGTTGCAGGAAAAGGGTGCAGAGCTGGAGAAATCTCAACAGACAGCCAAAAAACTGCAGGAAGAGGTGCGGTACTCTTTGTCTGTGATTCATCAGTATGTGGGTTCAACTGTTTTAGTCACCAAAAGTATAAAACGTCAAAAGCAGGGTGAAAAGGCGTTATTTCAGAATTGTTAGATGCTCAAGAGGATCCCATAAATTAATAAATAATAATGAGATGTGTTACCAGACTTAATCAGTTCTGTGTTTTACTGACTGATTGACCTCTGCACAACACCACTCGTTGCCTGTTGCCTTATCTCATGGTGAGTTGGTTTATTCTCGTGTCCAGCTGTTTCCTCTGGAGGAGGATTTGCAGCAGTGTCGCAGGGAGCAGCAGGAGGCCCAGCTGAGGGTCCGGCAGCTGGAGCAAAGGGTGGAGGAGCTCGAGGAGAGGAATGCAGCCTCAGTGGAAGACAGAGAGCGGCAGGTCAAACACATGGAGGTAAACATCACAGGAAAGATACTCTGTGACAGTGCAGAGAACACTTTTATTTGTACAAAAATTGAATTTGTTGTTTCCTGTTTCTCTTACTGTGTTAATAAATGGTTTTGTCTGCTGAGAACAGTACTGTAGTTACATGTTTCTTTTCTTTGTATTTATTAAACTTAGCAAACCAGATTTTATTTAAAATGTGTGTAGATATGTAGATGTGTTAATCCTCTAGTTAATAATATAAGTTCACTGAGAGATCATATTTACATGACAGGTATATATATATTTACAAAAGCTTTCATTGTATACTGATTATTATGGAAAGCTTCTAAATAGATATTAGAGTCATGAGTGCACATTTGAACGTACTTTATCACGTCTCAGGTGCCAGTATTTGCACTCACTTGTTCCTGTTGCGCCTATACGGGTGCTGAAAGGGTGGAAACAACATCTCACGGCTCAGCACTGTTTTTCTTGCTGATGACAAAATACTGACACCAGTGAGTTCACTGTTGACACTGTGTATTGAACAAGGAAGCTGATGTTTACTGTAAAAAGTTATCAGACCTGTCTGGGTGTTCTCAGGAATCTTCTTCCACTTTTTATCCTCTTTCCGTAGCCGAGCACTTGCATCCATACAGAAATACACACAAGTGTGCTAAATCTTTAATTAGCACAGTTTTTTCAAGTGCTGTTATCAGCATCTTTCCCAACTGCCTCATCAGATGTTATTGGCCAATTAAGACTAATTTTCTCTGATCAGAGTCAGTTTTCTAACCACAGGCTTTGTGTATAAATTCATCATTCTTTGTATTGGTAAACTTGGCTGTGTAGTGTAATATACTGTACACTGTGCTGTACATGATGGTTTGACACAGTATTTCTCTCCTCTCAGGGTCGTATCAGTCAGCTAGAAGAAGATCTAGGCGATGAGCGCAGCAGTGCTGACCGGCTGATGGAACGATTAGACAAAACCAAAGACCAGGCAGGTTTACCTCCTCATGGTCTTTACGTTTCTTCTACACAATGTTACCATTTTGTGTTTGCTATCATTCATGAATCCTGAGACAACCTATCAGCGTTACAGTTATCTTCCAGCATAAGTTTGGACATCAGATGTAGGGTTCAGCACTCATATTACCCCTCAGAGACTGAAAGATGCTGACTGGTGTGGAAAAAAAAAGTTTTTGTTTGGTGTTTGTTTCTTCTTGAATACCCTGAAATATGACTGAATCCCTCTGACTTCATATATGTTTTTTCATCTCTGAGCCTCACATCCTCAGTGTCTGTTTAAAGTAGGCCACCATTCATGGGAGAAAAGTAGTGCAGACTAATTGACACAAAACACAGTTTTGGGTGCCGTACAAAGACAAAAACAGCTAAGTGTTGAGAGCAGCTATACACGCTCCCTTCACTGGGCCTCTGGATGCTATTAGAGAGGAGAGAGTCTTTTGATCGGATGTGGCCATCCAGAGCAGAAGCATTTCCTCTGGTTTGAGGAATTATGCAGAAACCTTAATTTAATTTAAAGTAAAAACAGCTTGTCAGCGTGTTTTGCCCTTTGTAATAACATACAACTGTGTTTTCAGTCAATATGGAACACAGTGCATGCACAAATTATGGGCTTGTACTTTGTGAAAAGCCTATATCTACCTCCATGGGTAGAAATGGGCACAAATAGTTAGTTCATTTACTTCATTTACCTTATGTCATGAATATTATGACTAACTTGTAAAAGGCATGTTTCTGTCTCTGTTTATGTGTGACAGATGGAACAGATGAGGAACGAGCTGATGCAAGAAAGAGCTGTCAGGCAGGACCTGGAGTGTGATAAGATGAGCCTGGAGAGACAGGTTCTGGCCTTTAAACATTCAGACTGTCACTGCACCAAACCACAAACCAGAGTTGAATATTTTTCATGAAACATTTCTTAGCGCATGCACACACACATAGCAATATATTATAATTATAAATAAATAAATATAATATTGATAACAATATGCACCTTCACATTTGCCTGCACCTAGTAAAATGTGATATAAGAAAAACAATTTACACAAATTGAAATATTTTAATCTGAGCTAAATCCATGTGAAGATAAATGCCATGAGATGTGACTGAAAGCTCTGGATAATTTCCAGAAAGTGGATCTTGTTTTTAAAGAGTTAATTATGAACCCTTCACAGCATAGTCAAACTGATTTACTACTAAATGTTAAACCAGCAGCACGACCGTTTCATAATAAGCACTTTTGAATGCATGTGTTTTTGTACAAGAAAAAAATTAAAACAGGACCCAGTGCTAAAAACTGCACTTTCACAGCACTGCCACTGACCACGATATATTTAAGTTTGCCTCATTTATGATATTCTCCTGTTTAATTTCCGCTCTCAGAATAAAGACCTTAAAAGCAGAGTGAATCATCTTGAAGGATCACAGAAGACTAATCAGGATTCACTTGTCTCCAAACTTAACAACCGCATCCAGGAATTGGAGGAAAGGTTGCAAGGAGAAGAGCGGTAGGCGTTTGCACACATATTAGTTAAATATAAATGCATGTACAGTTTGTATTCATCAGTGTAGAATAACACTAAGGAGACACTTTGGATAGTGGAGCCACTAGATATAGACAGGAATTAGTGAAGATTTCAAAAATGAAACAGGAAGTTTGGATGTGACTGGGACAAATACAAAAAGTATCAAGAGCGAGAGGATGTGTAGTCTGAACTCACAGGTGTGAGTTGAGATGTGATGTGATCTCTTGGTGCTTTTGCCCTTAGGGACAACAACAGCCTGCAACAAGCGAACCGCAAGCTGGAGCGCAAGGTGAAGGAGATGAAGATGCAGGCAGATGAGGAACAGCTCAATCTGCAGAACCAGAGAGACCAGGTACATCTCTGCAACTATGAAACAGGACCACAAATGAGTACTGTAAGTAGCAGCAGACCTGACTCGTGATTCATTATCCCATTTTTGTGAACTGTGCAGCTGACTCAGAGACTGAAGATGGCTAAGAGGCAGATGGATGAGGCGGAGGAGGAGATCGAGCGCCTGGAACACGGTAAAAAGAAGCTGCAGAGAGATGTGGACGAGCAGATCGAGGCCAACGAGCAGCTTCATGGCCAACTGAGCGCACTAAGGAATGAGATGAGGTGACCACTTGACTCCTGCTAGAGTTTCTGTGTTAATATACACTCTTATACAAACTGCCTTACATTAAAACATGTTACTTTTTAACTGTAGTAGTTGAATTTTCTTTTGCTTTAACAGGCGTAAGAAGAAATCCCCTCCTCCAATTAAGGATGATGTGAAGGACTTGGATGACTATGGCTCTGATTGACTAACTGACCTGTGATAAAAACCTTTGACCTGTTTGACTGTGAAGAATCACTGATTTAATAATTTAACACAATTCCATTAACAAGTCGGGTGTAATTTCATAATGTTTCTAGTTGCGAGGAGCATGGCCCCTTGTCAAGTCTGACCTCTTGTGGCAACATGTAAAGTATGTAACTACAATATCTATAACAAACTGATGTTTTCTACTGTGACAAACTGACGTATTTACTCAGAGTGATTCATTTGTTTTCTAAATTGTTCCACTGATGTTTGAGTTAATATGGTGAGAAGATAAAGTCACACAAGCCTGCAGCTGAAACTGAAATAAATCCTACTGTATGTTGTTTCTGTCAGTCTGAGAGCTGCACTGTGACTACATACATACATAAATAAAATCAGATAAATTAACAGAAATTAAAATAAAATCAGTTTAGATGCAAAAGAAATACAAAGTAATGGACTACAATTTATTAGCCAGTCAGTCATCCTGCCTCTGCTGTGAAGAGGAGTGTCATGTTTGTACAAAAGGATCAATAGTCTGTGCCCAATGACTGCAGCCGGGTAGAGGTGGAGATTTGACATGAATGCTCTGATCAGCTCCAGAGGCTGAACATCTGGCATTTGGGGCAGTGATACATAACACAACACAACACAAGAGCAGCATGAGGCAACACTGTGCTCTCAAACATGGAATATTCAAGGAATTCCTGGCTGAATTCCTGGGGACATTTGTCTTGGTTGTAAGTAAAAACGTCCAACTTTTCAGCAGAATTGAATAATAGTGCAAAATATTTAGATTTACTGCACTTAGTTTAGTTTATTTGTTTTATAACTGATTTTGACGTTGAGCCTTTACTTCAGCTTTTTCTTGAGGGCCTGTCTACTCTAGATGATCTTCAGAGATGTTTGTGAAGTTTCTTTCAGCTGTGGGTTTAAAAACCTGTTGTCCTCTGTCTGCCAGTTGTTTGGCTGCGGCTCAGTCGCTCAGACTGTCCTCAGTCGAAACACCCTGGGTGAGCCTCTCACTGTCCACATTGGCTTCTCTGTCGGACTGATGATGGCAGCATATGTGGCTGGTGGTGTGTCAGGTAAATATGATTTTATGTAGCTTTAGGTACAACTTACTTCTTCTTAATCTGAACTAATCATACACGAGCCACAACATCCAGTATACTAGAAATACTAGCAGTATTTCATAACAGAAAATAAAGTTGATTTGCATATTCAGCTTCTTGGCTCCCATGTAGTCTACTGTTTAGCATAATTCATAGTTAATACAATTTGTGCCAGAGCATTAAAGTGTCTGTCACAGCACATATTGTATGTGTTATAAACCCATCATTGTTACTCGTGAGGTTTGCAGCTGGTGATTATATAATTTTATGGGGTCCTGTCCAGCCATGTGCCACCTCCACAGCTTCGGTGTCAGCAGGAACGTGCCAGCTCTCTGTCCAGATTCAATGAACGCATAAGCCCCATTGATTTGTTAGAGCTAGTGCACAGCCTATCCAGGGTCATATATAACCCTGGGCACTAAATGTCCTGCAAACTCGATTGATGCGTTCATCTGTATATGACAGAGACCAGACTCCATCCAGATGAGACTGTTTGCCTCATCTGAGCAGCAGCTACTTTCAAATCTACATCAAAAGGACCAATTGCATTTCACAAAGACAGATCACAGATTTCTTAGAAACAAAAAAAAAAGTCAGGATGCTTAATAAAAAAATAAGAACAGAGCAATGATGCTTTTTGTTTTTTTACATATAGGCTGAATTTTTAATTTGTGATCATTATTCTGCCTCTTTGCTCATGAATGTACATAACAAAACCCTGCACCACCCCAAGGGTTGCTCTCCTTCTGCTCCCTCTCGTAAAAGTGACAACCTCGCTAATGATGGAGAGGATATCATGCCAGACACCCCCACCCACGGCACCCATATTTCACTCTGTGCTTTGTCCTTCATCCCAGGGGGCCATGTGAACCCTGCTGTGTCTCTCGCCATGGTGATTCTGGGCAAACTGAAGATTTGGAAGTTTCCCTTTTATGTCATTGCTCAGTTTCTTGGTGCTTTCGCTGGAGCTGCTGCAGTCTTTGGATTATATTATGGTGAAAATACCTATCTTCTCCATTACATGTATATCAAAGCACAAAAAAAATTCTGTATAATATATAATAACTCTTTATGTGTAATCACAGATGCTTTCATGGACTTCACCAGTGGGATTCTGTCAGTGACAGGAATCAATGCAACAGGTCATATTTTTGCTTCCTATCCTGCGAGACACCTGTCAATCCTCGGTGGCTTCATTGATCAGGTAAGCTTTGGCCACCATGGTCCATGACCTCCCCTCTGTACACTGCCACTCCCATTAAGTCTCTAAATACTGTGAAGTCTGGCAAATGTAGTTAATGCACAATTGATTGGTCCATTTAGTTTGAGAACATCCCCACTTTTGCTTAGTTTTATCTTTAATGACCCATTTCCTGGCTTTCAGAGGAAGGTCAAATCTATACTCATCACCATACTTAACAATGTTTTCAGTCTGTTTAATTTTGTTAAAAATAACTACACCAGGTTATCTTGACATGACGATTGACTGTACTTATTCTAATGTTTGTCAGTTCTGTGTTACACTTCTACATGTTGTGGAGTATTTTATTTATTATTATTATTTATTTCAGGCAAGTATCTTATTGCAGTTCTCTTTCATAAGCATTGAGTTTGTATATTTTATGCACTTCTGTATTTAATACAGCCTTACAGCTATATAAGTTAACTCTACATCTTTTTTTATTATTAATTTGTTTGCACATTTAAAATGTGGTCATGATTACCGCTGAAAAGGGCTACTGGGCACTTGGACGTGAGTGTTAATTTTTCACATAAAGGCACATTGTTTGGTTTAGAGACATAAAATCACAACAAAGACCAATAAAAGTGACCAATAAGAGACACATGAGAACCGTAAATTGTGACTAAAAGACCAAAAAGACTCTTGCCAAAGAGGCAAAGACAACAAATGACAACAACATTACTGAAAACAATGGGATGGCCTCATTTGTTATAATTTCTTGTCTATTTTAGTCGGACTTGCGTGAATGCAAAGTAAACTAAAGAGCTCTCCTTAAAACTGAACGGCATAAACAAGATTTCATGGGATAACAACAAAGAGAAAAGAAAATGAATACTGTAATTAGGGAGTTACTGTACCTGTGTTTGTTATAGTGTTTAGTGAACTGTTTTGATCCAGCGATGTTCTGCTCCTGCAGGTGGTGGGGACAGGAATGCTGGTTTTGTGTATCCTTGCTATCATTGATGGTGGAAATATTGGAGCTCCTAAAGGTGTGGAGCCTCTGGCCATTGGCCTGATCATCATGGCCATTGGTGTGTCTATGGGGCTTAACTGTGGCTACCCCCTGAACCCTGCTAGAGACCTGGGACCCCGATTGTTCACAGCTGTAGCAGGATGGGGAATGGAGGTCTTCAGGTAACTGTACAGTTCAGTCAGATTTTTTTATTATATATATATATATATATATATATATATATATATAGTCTATATGTCTCTAAATCCTGTGACGTGAACACTTGATTTATATTTATATTTATTTACAGAGATGTATTGAAATAAACAGAAGACCTGAGCTGCCAATATGAGCTGTGATGTTATATAATGTCACATGCACTCGACTGATGCAGTCGATTCTTGTGAATCATCCAGTGATCCAGCTTCTTTTGTGCCCTTCACAGACGTGTTTACTATACCACTTTCTCCTATACTCATACAGCACTGCAGATTACTGGTGGTGGATCCCTGTGGCGGGGCCCATGGTGGGGGGAGTGGTTGCGGCCGTCATCTACTACCTGCTCATTGAGCTGCACCATCACCACGATGAGCCCGAGAAGCCCCATGAAGAGGAGGAGGAGGAGGAGGAAGACGAGGAGGACGAGGACAGTAGCCTGAAGGACAAGTACGAGATGATCGCCATGAGCTAGAACAGACACTAACCTCCAGGACTGACTGGTCCGATTCAGCAGTTTTACAGTCAGGTGACCAACCTCCAGCACAGCTTTCATCTGTAAGGACAGGTTTCCTCTGTCAGTGTGCACTCTCTGGTAAAGCCGTTAAAAGCAGGATAGGCTGTTATTACACTTGTGATTGAATAAAATAAATTAGGAACTGCAGCTTGTTGCACCAGATAGGAAGCGCTGCCACAGTTTTGCTCTGTACTGAAACATGCAGAAAGTTGCACCACCCCTTAAAAAAACTAAAACCCATCAACCAAACATGTCTCTTCTGCAGTTTAACTTCTGTTTCATGGTTTGTAAAGATATGCAATCTCAGTCCTGTGTGTTTCACACTGTTATGACTTTTCATATACATGTGCTGTAAATACTGTATTGTAATTATTTGTGGAAAACAATACACTTTCTTTGGAAACAATTGACACTGGAATAATAGTTTAACATGCATGCTGATTTGTTTTTAGGTTCTCTCCTTTTTTTCTTAGTTGGTTGTGATGTTGTTATCTGCATATTCACTTAAATATTCCTGCTTTTTTGGTTCTAACTTGTAATTATTTTTCTTCCTCCTGTTCATTATTCATATTTGTATTTTGCTCAGTCTTGTTTTGTGTACATTAAAGTTTCTACAAATATCAGTTTCTTAAGAGATATTTCACTTCAGGGACGTATTTCACTTTATCATCAACACTCCATCCTGGCATTCATCACTAAAAACTGCACTTATGCCGACAGAGTCTGCTGTAATTTTCCTCTTAGTGTTTCCATCATTACCCTTGTAGATCTTCATACATCCCTGAAATTGCTGTGTAGGCTTTAATAGTCTTTGTGATAAAGAGAAAGAAGGCAGTAACAGCACACATGAATCTCTTCAGTAAACCTCAATCTTAGACAAATATGTTCATTAACCTCAGACTGAACACCTACTAGAGATGCATCGTTTGTGTTTAGATGTGAGATGATTATGCCTCACAGTGTCAGATTGGGGCATAACGCTGTAAAATATTTTCTGTGTGTGATAATCACTCTAGTTAATGTATTTGTGCATATCAAGTATGATCTGAGTCACAGTGGGATATCTGGTTATAAGCCTTACAGCTACCACCACCTAGGTGGTGGCTCTACTGTTGCAGATATGACAATGCAAAACGTGGTGTTATCTTTATAGAGAATTGAAAAGTTAAAGTAAGAAAGTCTGCCTGTCGTCGTGCGGACGTAAAGTATTAATACCACAGTGCAAATTTATTCTGTTACAAGTAAAAGTCCTGAAATCAAAATTTTACCTACAGATTCCTGCCAGACTCCACAAAAAAAGTTATTACCTGTTAATAGAAAATACTGTAAACACACTATGCCTCATTCTAAGGGAGATGGTTACACTTAAAAATATATATATTTTTTGCAAGTTCATACATTCCGGATATGTTAGTTACATAAAGTTACAGTACATATCCTTAAATCCTTAAATGGCTTCTAAACTATTTTTGATGTCACAAAATATTGGTGGTCTTCCTGGCAATTGGAGGAATCTCATTTGTTATTATTGTATTACTGTGTCTTTTCCTTCAATTCAAACAATAGCTCCACACAATTCTTAACAATGAGTGAAGATCAGTTTGACTGGATGTAGCAGCTGCTTTGAAGAAACATTCCTCATATTTAACTTGTCGGCAACATCAACGAGAGTTCACAGAAAAATGGAGAAATCCATTTTTATAAACTCAGGTCTCAGATGTCTTGTTTATGCTGAGCAGCCTGTCAGCGCGTCTTCAAAGTCAGGCTGAATCAGCACAGTGAAGCTATACAGAGAGAATCACCTGAAACAGCACAGCAGCAGCTAATATTTTCCTGAGTTCTGTAAAAACTAAATCTGACTAAATCTCCTTGGACTGATTAAATGGGGGAGACATGAAAATCTAGGAAAATACTGTAACATGGCTGTTATCTGATACTGGATAATTAGTAGGCAGTTTCTTTGCCTCCAGTGTATTCCCCTTCTTTGTCTTTCTGTCTTCAGGGTCAGCTGCTCACTGGAGAGAGTGTTGGTTGCCACTCAGTTCAGTCTGTGTGATGCTCCTGCAGGCTGGGTCCACTTTTACAATCATGCTTTGTCACTGCGAGGAAAGACAAAAGGTACCACTTGCTTAACAGCCGTGATGTCAGCTCCTTGCACACATCCATCCACACCCTCTAAATGTAGAACATAGACTGGGGTTAGAGACATTGTCCTCTCTGCTAGGACAACGGTTCAGACGTAGGGTGGCATTAGCATGAAGAGAACTGTGTGAAAATGGAGCAGGCATCTGTAATAACAACAACACAACTCACCACCTGAATTATTCAAAAAAATATTGAACCTAAACTCTTGTTGTTGGTGACTGTGCTCGTTTATGTGACAACCAGAGACTGCGGCTGAGGATCCGCATTGAAAATCAATAGCAGGCCTCATTCCATTGCATGTGCAGATGCAATGGAATCTGACATTCACTTTCCTGTGGTTGTTAGATCATCAAACACAAGAGCCATCACTAAGTACAGACAATAAATTATATTGTCAATAAAACGTCACATAGTTGAGTAAAATTAAAGTGGCTGATCAGCTGCGTTTCTTTCTGCCAACTATGCTCACAAAATAAAGCCATCACTAACTCAAGTCAAGTTAGTGATGACAGAAACAGAGGAGAGTAATAGTTGTTTGTCGTGCTGATGTCGGTGACTCACGGGCTGCTCTAAAATTTCAACCTTTTACCCACAGTTTCTGCTCCCTCTGCTGTGGATGCCCACTACTGCATTTAGGAGAATGCACAAACATTTGATGTCAGATCCAGCTCCAGAGCCCGACACTACAGGAAAGGTAGACCAATAAGCAAGCACCCTTCTCCCTACTACGGTTAGCTGATTTGTATACAATTAGTTTTTAAGATCACATTATTAACCCCCAAACTTTGCCATCATGCTGAATTTTAAGAATAAAACAAGTCAAACAAGTTCCAAGTAGGTAGTCTTCCTTCATCATATTCATATGAATTAATCAACATAAAATTCTCCTCATTCAAAGGGAAAAAGAACATAAATATCATCAGGTAGTTATAGATCTGGCTCATCCCATCCTTGTTATGTAGTTAGCCCATTTTGAAAAAGATCTTTAGACCTTAATTAAACAATGTAAAGTTCCAAAAAAATATAGCTTATGTACAGTAATAATGTAGTAACACAAAATTAATTTATCAAAGTTTTAAATATGAGACCTCTGAGCATAAAGGTTATCACAACAAAAAGGTGTTGAGGCTCAAAGTATATAAATGAACGAATATTGTACACATTTACAGATGTTTTTACAATATATCTCACTAGACTGTCTGGTCCAGCACCTCCAACAAGTTTACGGACTGTGTAAATCTTTATTTAAATGAGAGAGAGATTACAGAAACAACTTTACTCTGTGGATAAGATCTCAGCAAACATGACTCAAACTACACCGAACTAACAAAAAAGCCAAAGATTGCACACATCACAGACAGTAAACAGGGGTCTATTTTATTTTGAACAAGTCTTTTAATTAATGCATTTCAAGTACTCCAAAAATTACATCTCTTTGCACAATACAATTTGAAATTTTTTTTAGTAAAAATGTTCAAAGTGAACAAAAATTTCCGATACTGTATAAAACACAGTGAACATTAAAATCAGACAGTAGTATTACTTTTTAATCTTGTGTTCTTTCGGCCTACATCACCTACAACATTTCAACTCAATTTGGACATTTTCAGTGCACGTTTATCTAAAAACTTTACCAAGACTACGAAATTAAAAAGAAATTAAATTTACAGGCATTTTTCTTCAGCTCGTCTACCCAAACCATGCCACAGGATAACGAAGACAAAAATGAAAATGTAACATTAACTCCAACACACTGAATTGTTTTTACTATTGATGATGGTGGAGAAAAGTACCAAGCAAAGCAAACTCCAGTTCAACTAGCACATATTAGAACATAAATAACTTAGAAGAGAGGAAACTTTGTCACATATGAACATCTTTGAACACCTTACTCTCGGATTAGAATACAAAAAAATGAAACTGATGTATCAAAATGTAATTTTCATTTTCAAATGAAATGCAAATTTTCGAAGTACTGTACAAGTTTACATGTAAATTCTCCAGGCCAAACAGGCATGATCGAGCCTCGAGGATGAAATTTAAAAAGAGCTCCATTTTGTACGGACATGAGTTACAGAAACCATTGACCTCCCTTATTCATCTGCCATGAGAAATAAACCGTTACTTGTGAGACACATATTTCTGTCCCCTCAAGAGCACATATGTGATTATTACGACCATTAGGACAGTGTTTTTCGATATTAGCTGTGATTAGTATTGCATGCATTCAAACAATTAATAATGCCAGGATAACGGAATGTAATAAAAAAAAAAAAAAAGCACTGCACCGAATACATAAACGCAAAATCCTGAGATTTTTTTCGTCTGTGCCAAAGTTTGCACCCACATACCAAATCATTTTGTTGGGTGAAATATTTGCACATTACATACATCAAGGGATTTTGCATATCATGACTACATCATCAAATCCTCTTAGTTAGTGTTATCATTCTTCGAAATGTCCCACACACTTAATAAGAAAAAGGAAGAAAACACCTGAGGTCAAACAATCCCACAAAAAAAGAAAAAAAAAAAAAAACCTCAATCACATCTCTTTCATTTCATCCATTTAAAGTGTCCTTCCATCCTGTGTTTTATGAAACCTGTGCACAAAGATCAGCTTTATAAAGTTTTACGGCACGCTGATGTAAACTCACACTGTGGCCTGCACTCATGAGCTCTTAAGGGGATTCAGTCCATGATGAGATCTGATCAGGAGAAAACTGCAGATGAATAAAAGAAAAACTGAAACAGCTTCTTTTCCTGTGAAATCAGTGAACACACTGACAAATGTTTCAGTGAATAGTGTGACAATACTGCTGCCTTACACGACTCCTTCCGGCTGTTTTAAGACTAACATTAATAGCTGTCAAAGTAAATATTGTTGAGTGACATACAAATATTACAGACCTTTGTCAATTAATAGTCACATTTAATAAATGTGTCTGCATGCCCACATTTAAAAGTTCTTAGATTTGCTATCTTGAAGAATAATAGAATGATTAAATCTTACATTTTATTTGTACATCCACTCTGGAGTCGCTTTTTTTTTTTTAATTTATTTCCACACTCGTGTAAACTATCTCTGTAACATGACACACTCTCACTTCTAAACTAAGCCACAGCAGCCTTCGCTTTCGCTTGTCTTCATATCTGAACAGGTAGAATCATCATCAGCTTTAGTTAGTGGTTATCCATTCTTCATTATGAAAAACAAACAGGTAGAGACAATAAAAGAGGTACCAAACTAGGTGACCTACTCTTTCTGTACCCACAACTAGTTTGTTACACAACATGAACAAAACATGGCGTTAGTAAGACAATAAAAAAAAAGAAAAAGAAAAAAAAATGAAAAAAGTACCTTGAACAAAGATGGCCTAAAACATTGGATATGAGGATCTTCAGATTTGAAACCTAGCGATCTAATGAAAGTGAAAGAGATCCACCTGACTGGGTGACTGCGATGAGAACTCGACGGCCTCGAATCCTCAATGGCAACATCCAAGGACCTCATCACAACCATCATTCCTTCATTTATGTGTTAAGAGTCCTGAGAGCACTAACCGAAAAAATTAAAGAAAAAAGTGAAGAATTACACATTTACAGTAGAAGAAAGAGTTTGTTTTCACTTATGATACACTAAATATGTACAGTCACATGCAGAAGACTTGTCTGCACGAGAGACCGGAGTCTGTGTCTTTTGCCATTTGACATGTGTAAATCACAAAAGTGCCGCAAATCCCCACCGTGTGTCTCTCATTCCTGGCCGGAATGGCGAAAGAAAAACATGTAACAACTCACCAGTAGCCACAGGCATGTCACTCATAAAAAACATGAAACAAAACAAAAAGAAAAACAAAACAAAAAACACATCACAGAAAGTACTAAAGCTACACATGGTTCCTTAACTCCTTGGCACTCCTTTAAAAAGAAAAAAAGATGGAAAAAGATGCTAGATCGCACTGCATTGGAAATGGCTGATGGTCAAGTTCACTCCACAAAGAGCCAGCCAAGTCGCTAGATCGTGTTTCTCTTTTTCAAGTGTCTATTTCGTCTGCAGATGGAGGATATGATGATGACTAACAACCATGTCAGGCTTTTCTTTGGATGGAGTGACGCTTTTGTTTCCCACTGTAGGCACAAGGAGGAGCCAAGGCATTGGGGGAAGGAGGGGCGGAGTGTAGGGTCTCAGCGTCTCATCTGGCCCATCTGATAGTTCTCTCTGGGCTGACGGTGGTGCCTCTGGGGCTGTGCCTGCCGCTGAGGCTGCCTCTGGGGCTGTCGCTGGCCACCGTGCCCGCCGTGTCCGTGCTGGTGGGAGTGCGGGTGCTGAGACTGTTGCACCTGGGAGCTAGCATGCTGCTGCGCTCGTCGCCTCTTCAAAGTACCTGTCAAAAGAAGGGATGTTACTGGAGCTTCTTAATCATTAGACTAGAAGATCAGTAAAGCTGAATCTGTTTCATTTATACTGTCTCATAAATACAAAGAGTATAAATCAGATGGCAGAAACAACTAAACTATGGAGCTACAAAAAAAAAAAAAAAAATCACATGACAATGATGACTGGTTGAAATATAACAATAAATGATATATAATACATAAAAAAATCTAAAACAGAATTTTATAAAATGTAATTTTTGTAGCATGTAAGCATACACACAACTGATTTCTTTTTTAATACTAAATCAACACCATGCAAACAACAACCATTCAAAGATAATAAATATAAATAATGAATAAGATGTCGTTACTGTCAGGAGGTGGTGTTAGTGCGAATGTAAGTGTAATAAACTAATTTTCCTCCAAACTGTCAAAACCTTCATTGTAAACCTCTGGACTCACCTGGAAGTGGTTTGGGAGGGGGGAGTTTGGGGTTACTGCTCGGTGTATGCACACTACAGATCTTAATGAAGCCAGCCATGAGCATGATAAGAGCAATGCCCATCAATAGTACTGCCCACCAATGAGCCTAGAGAAAACAAGTGAAGCACAAATCAAACAAAACCAACATAAAAACATTTCATGCTAATCAATAATCCAATCAGAATCAAGAAGGCGACACATACCACAATCCATTCTGCAATGTTCTCATAGAGCTCTGGGTTGAAGATCGCCTTCTTTAGTCTGGCAAGTGGTCCGTCTGCATCCACCAGACGACACTTCATGAACACGTCACAATAGCCCTTGAAGTCATTGCAAGGTGAGCCGGCTGGCAGTGTGGTCACTTTCTTGTTGAAGAAGCGAGCCAGGCGCTCTGATCCGGTGCTGCTGCATGTGTTGGGATTCACTGTGGAAATGAACCACAGTCAACACAATTCTAACAACAAAGAAAAAACTTCAAGCATACTTTATTTAAAAAAAAACTGTTAAATTAAAATGACTCACTCTTCTCCATGCAGCACACGTGGCAAAGCTCAGTCTCATCTTTACCATCTTGGCTGGCACAGGTGCACGCCTCAAGACCATACTTCTCACAGATGGAGCCGGAGCAGCCCTGCGGGGGAGGAGCACGGGGAAAGGCAAGATCAGACACTGGCTGGTATGAATATGAAGTTGCTATAACAACCAGTTCTTCCAGGCCTAAAGTCTTCAGCCACTCACCCCATTGAGGCAAACTTGGGTCTCTCCATGGCAGGCAGTGAAGTTGGCCTTGGGCTCCGAGGTTGGGCACTGGGCACCGACACCATTACACATGCCCTGATGGGCGCACTCTGACTCCTCTCTGCACTTCTCATTACTTCTCTTGTACGTGCAATCAGCAGTACAACAAGGACCCTGGCTCGGACTAGTGGTAAAGAGACAAGTGTTGATTCAGTTATCACCAGTGAGCTGGCAGATCTTCCTGTGCTAGTCAGGCAGAATATAAACTGAAAAAATAAATCCACAGCTACCTGCAGACTTTGTTGGGCTTTAATTTGCACTTCTTATTGTCAGCCTGGTTGGCGTCATAGCAGCACTGGTCCCTGCACTGATCACTGTACCCACAGTCACACTCCTCTCCTGGCTCCACCAGGCCGTTACCACAAATGGGCTGGCCAGACTCTGAATGGGGAAGAAAAATAAATAAACATCAAGTCTGCTCACAAAAAGCCAGAACATTTTTCTTTCATACTTTGACTTTTGGTACAAAATGCTAAAAGTGTATGAGGAAAATACAGACATTTACTATGAAAACTGTCTCGCTACAAAACCAAACTAAACACACCGTCATTTTTCTGTGGCTGGAAAAGCAAATACATCAAGCAGCTTTTAAACAGTATATATGTCAACCTTGGTTTTAAGTAAACAAGTGTTTTATTACAGTGCTGTGAAAAAGCATTTGCCTCCTTGTTTTTTTTCTGCATATTTGTCATATGTAAATGACTCAGATAATCAAACTCATTTTAATGTTATTCAAAGATAACCCAAGTAAATACAAAATGTAGTTATTAAATGATGCTTTCATGTATTAAGGAAAAAAGCTGTCCGAAACTTCATTTTGTATCTACTCAGATTATCTTTTTGTTTTGGAATATTAAAATCAGTCTGAATCATTTAAGTCTGACAAATCTGCTTTAAAAAATCAGGAAGGGGGCAAATACTTTTTCACAGCACTGTATGTTGCTGATCTGAAAATAAAAGACAAAAATAGATCACAAATAGTATTCCACCATCTGCCAGTATTATAAAAATAATACTGGACTAATGCCAGTGCTGATTTTCAAATCCAATACCAGCAAGAGTTGTGGTGTATTTTTTAATTACCTGAACTGCCTCTAACCATGGTACTCGGGTAAAAAAGCTCCAAACTCATCAGAACGGTTACCAGTATTTTGGTTTTTCTATTAACAAGGCTGAAACACAGCCGTGAATGTACGGTTAAAGGTCTAAGGTCTAACAAAGTAGACAGTAAAACGTACCCACAAAGCAGTTGCTTCTCTTTTTTTCCAGCACTTGGCTGATGTTGCGAATGCTACAGATGGAGAACTTATTGTTGTTGAGCTTGTCTCCTGATGTAGCTCTTGCGTACATGATATAATTGCCCTTCTCCTTCTTGTCTTGGCTCTTGGATTCTCCCGGGGTGCATTCTGATCCGGAGTCGTGCTGAGAGCGAGAATGAAAAAAAGAAGCACAGGTTAAAAGAAGGAGGACAAAGTGTACAAACCCCTAATAAATAATTTTTCACCGTGCAGAAATGTAGTACATCTAAGTAACTCACCGGGGAGCCAAAGTTGTGTCCTACTTCATGTGCAAAAGTGATATGGGAGACTTTTGGAGGTACGTGGGAAGCATAGTTCTGTACAGTGATTATACCAGTGTTGAGAGACTTTTTCTTTCCATCGGAGTACAGCTTGCTTTTTTCACAGATGCCCCCGGAGCTCCCTGTGAAGAAAAAAAAAAACTAATTGGAACAAATGTTCCTCCAAACCACAGCAAATATGAAGGATTTCATTCATTAAGAAAAGGAAATGTGATTCACATCATGACAATTATTCAATTACCACCAATGACATGGTGCTTCAATTTAAAACATAATGAGCCTGAATTATCAGTTTATGGTTCATGGAAAAATACAATTTTCCATCTCAAGGCGAAGATAAACAACCTTGCAGTATAAATTAAAGTTTTCTCAAGAGGAACATTTTCTGTCAAAACTTCAAATAAACTATATAGCGCACAAAACATTGTGGTTACTATTTCACTGTAACACATCAGTGTTAAACCAATCTATGGAAGTAGAACCATAGTGGAGACCTCTGCACATTGTCTGAGCTGCAGTTGGTTTTCATAACACTGAATTTCAAAGAAGAATTAGCTTTTTTTCTTGTTGTAGATGCAAATATGTCACATTTCCTTTATACATTAAACTTAGACTTTCCTAAAATAACCACTTATTCAAAGTTGTTCCTTCACGTCCCTGAATAATGTGCCCAGTACAGAGAAGGTACTGTGTTGAACAATTGTTTAAAATTGTCTGCACTGTGTTATGATTAATTATGGTCGACTGTTTGCAGTTGCTTAACACTGACAACACAATGACTGTGTTTCAGTACCTGAGGGGGCTCCCACCCAGGCAAGACCTAACACCCCGTCATCAAAGTCTCTGTCGGTGAAAACGTAAGCTAAGCAGTAGTCATCGTGGTTCTGCTCCGAATTCAGCTCCAGGAACTTCTCCACACCAATATTGGAGAAACGGAATGGGTTGGACCTATCCCTCTCATCGTTGGTAGTGTTTATCTAAGAAGAAGCATTATGATGAGTGCAGGAGAAAACCAGACCAAATCCTAGTTGAAAACCTTAAATGAGCAACACTCACTCTGATCCTTTTCACCATGAAGCTGATGTTGCGAATACCCATGAAATCTGTACCCTGATAAATAGCATCAATGGCCTTCACATGACTGGAGATCTGAAAGAGCATTTTGATAAATATTCTTATTGGCGTCTTGTTGAGAGTTAGATAAAAAATAAGAAGTTACTGCAATCTGCTGGAGCAAACAGCCTGTCTCTGTCCAAAGGTAACAAAATGGCATTTCTAAAGCTCACTAATTAAAGTTATACATGTTATATATCATATGTCGGAGGGGTCTCATTCTTCTCATATAACTCTTAGCAAGAAAACAAATATGTGCATTTCCCAAAATGTCAAAACTACTCCTTAAACATACCATGTTTGCATGGGAATTATACTTTCATGGACATTTGGAATTTACTGATATTTGTTGTGAAACCAGGCATTTGTGACTATAACCCTGAATAAGACTCTTTTTTTTTAAATCCTTTCTTGTAAGTGTTATGATTCATCCCTTGCACTGAATAAGAAGTGTTATTACTGCAATACTAATTATCCTTTGCCCTTTACACAAATTAGCTGTTACTGCTGCTTATAAATCGCTTCAGCAACATCACCACACACAAGTCTCCATCACTAATTGAGTACATTTTATTTTATCAGCACCACAGTAGCAGGTGTAAAGTAAGCAACAGCGCCTGTGAATTACCTGAGCAATGACAGCCTCTCTGGTCTTGTAGTATTTGTAGAAGAGGTGGTCTGTCTGAATAAAAAGCTGGCAGGTGTTTTTCTCAGCCTGGGCCATTCTCCTTTTCCTCAGTAGCACAGGGCCATGAGAGTCTGTGTCAGTTTGAAGCTCCTGGTGTGAACAGCACAAGAGAGATGGAGAACAGGAAATAGTTAAATACAGCATACAGTATATACGATTGCACGGGAGCTAAATAAATAATGTCTGGTATTTTTAGGCTGTGGTTTTTCAGCTGCAGTATATTCATAAACTGCGACTCTGTTGCGGAACACGTACTGTGTACAGTATGTAAGAAAGAAGACGAAACAATAAGGACAGATTAATAAACAATTAAACCACATCAGATTAAAAGGAATGATCTGGTGTCAGAAATTAAACTATCTCATATTGTATGCATGTTTTACTAAAAATAGTAGCAATATTTAACTAAACTAAAACCATTTTCAAACTCACTTCATATCTAAATAGTTCAGACAGTATTTCCAGAACCTTTCTGTAATATAAAGACTTTAATTTTACTGTTTTGTATTCATGTTGTACATTACAAGGACATATGTAATTTCTGGTTACCATTTTTGTTTAGATTTGAAATAAAAGAGGCAAAACACGGAGGTCTAACAGTAAAAATCTAAAAAGAAAAGAAATAAAACATGAAAATTCTCTCAAGATAACCGGTTGGACTAACTACACTGGATGCTATAATTTATGTATTATATTCAGTGTATGTAGTTTGCCAATTAACAAAGAGCACGGATCCACTTCCTCTTTATGCCATCACTGCTATCGTACATGTACACACTGCTTACATACTGTGTGTATAATGGTATGTATACAGTACATATAATAATGTCATATGTTGAGAAGAATGGCCAATGAGTGACTGATTGTTACAGTTACTGTGTTGCATGAATTTAAACAGTTACATCTGTTCAGACGTTAATTCTCCGTTCTCATGTAAACTCATTTCTTAAAGGAGAAATGTAAAGGAGAAATCAGTTTACGGTCACTGCGGTAGGGGATTGGAGAAATTTGTCTGTTATGCATTCACATAACCAGGTTTCTGAAGTTGGAAGTTTTTGCGTGACAAAGGATGCAGACAGAGGAAGCAGTGGAGTGGAGTGGGTGGATGAAAGGAGAGATCATTACATGGAGCGATGTCTCCTTGTGTTTAAACAAGTCTTCCCAAAGTCCAAGTAAAACTGAAACTAACACAAAGCGGCCCATAGAAGTCTAAATTGAAGTCGGTTTCCACCGTGAATGTATTCAACTCAAAGAGCTTGTGCTGTGAAAGGAGCTCTGTTTTTCCTTCTCTCACTCCGCTGCCAGTCAGCTAAAAAACAGCCAGGAAGCAGAATCTTTTGTCAATATAAAGTTCAAATCTGAGAGCTATGTTTCCTGGGACAGGGGAGAAATCTGATTATTGATCTGCTGGATGTATATGTGAATTTACAGTAACCAGGTTATTACAGTGCATATAACATTGTTCTCTAGTTACTCCAGTTTACCTAAATGCATGCAAATAGTCAATGGGTTAACTAATGTTTGATAAGTTAATCATACAGTATCTAAGCTTCATTAAACATGTTGGTGTTTTATTATTTATATTGTGCGCTGAGGAGTAGAAATGTCCCTTTTTCATGGGTACCTGTCTATAAATTTCCCCATTTCCACAGAAATAATACATTTACCAACATTTTCTATTTGTTCTGTAACTCCAGGCTAGAAGTATAAACCTTCAGTAAAGAACAACCTTTTTTCCTGGTACTGAGATGAGCTACTAATAGGTCACGTAGACATCCCAGTAAATTAGTAGAGATAGGCTACAACTTCAATCTGCAAACAGAAATTTAAAAAGGCACCTGGATGAATCTGATAGTGAGTAAGTAGAATTAAGTTTCTGTTTATTAAACACTGAGTGTTTATTGTGGTGCGTGGTGTAGATTACCTTGGGTTGCTGCTGAATGGCAGAGGCTTGGTACTTCTTCATCTTTTCAAACACTGAGCTATCAGCACAACCTCCCTCTGGGCCGTACTTGTGCGGGTAGTCTGAGTAAGAGAGACAGGCACAACACTGTTAGGATTATGGGAGACAATGTTAGCTACTTAACCCCCTGAGTCACTCTATTTCTGGCGCTATTCATGATCAGCTAATGGATGTACTTACACACCACTTGAGCCTAGCTTGGCTGTGTGAGCTGTTACTTTCCTGTTGCTCTCATTAGCAATTCCTCTCACATTTCTGTTTAATTTGCCCCTCAGCCACATACTATATGTACACAGATGATTTGCAATTACAGGCTGTGTAGTGAAGTGTACTCGGTGTTCACTATCAGTACCAACATTGTAAAGACTGCTTAAATGAGCCAGTAGCCCCAGAGAAAGATCATGTTACTCATCTAACGAGCACCCCGGGTATCTCCGCTCCCTGGGGGATCATCACACCAGTCTGCCTCCATCGGCTCAGCTGCCCTAACCTTGCACTTTCTTGATCACACATTTATATATGTGTGCATCAGTGATCAGAAGGAAATACGCTATCATTTATATTTCTAAAGATGCAGAAGACTCACTTATGTCGTCTTCGTGGTAGATGACAGAGTGGAAGGGCACGTCTTTGCCCTCAAGGTATCTTTCAGCGGGCTCAACGTAGTAGGTACCATGGTAGCTCTGAATGAAGCCCTCAAACTTACCATCCACAATGGAACCATGAGTTAGGGTACCTTTCTCACCTGGGAACCGAATTACGAAAGTACGGGGGTCAGAGAATTCCCAGAAGATCAAAAACAAAATACACAAGGCTGCAATACTGCTTTCGTTATCGAGAAATACACTGTAACAAATTATTTACAGAAGAAGGACAGTCTCACCGTAGATTTCTCCGGTGTAGATATGAGAGGTATCATACGGAATCTCTTTTCCTGAAACGTCCACCTTCAGGTCTTGGGCAAACAAGGTGGTATCCCTCTTCATTCGTAAATTAAAATGCCTGAAATCAAAGAATAGTACTATAAGCAATAAGAAAACAAAACACATTATTGTGATTGTGCATGTTGCAGCATGAGACAGCTGTGTTATCTATATAGCAAGCGGTTTCTTCTTTATCCCATACCTTTTACCTGATTTATTCATGCCACACAGTGTGTGCCTATGGATTTTGGTGTGTATCTGAATTTGGCCTCACTTTGGGCAATAAAACAATATTCACGCAATGTAGCAGAATTGGAAAAATTCAAATAAAAGGGGGTAAACGAGAGAAAACAAGGACAGGGCTTGGCAGAAAGAAAACATCTAAGGCTATTTTGTGTTGCAAAAGGGGAAACTGCAGTCTTAATCTTGTATAGAACAGAAAGTAGAGGTGTCTTTGGACAAGACAAAGAAACTCTGTAGTAGTGTCGACATGTACATGAGACCTGTCCAACAACAATTTCCCCAGTGGGATCAATTAAGTATGTTTAAAGTATTATTAATATTATAAAATTAAATATGGTTGTGTTGCTAATAGATTAATGGAAAACATGGAATTTACATGGAAACAAAGGTGATAAGTAAATCTAGTCATTGCTCTTACTGTTCTTAACTGCAAAAAAAGGAACTGTGTAAACTTTACCTGCATGTGTATATTATCTATTCAATCACAGCTGTTTTCTGCTATGACTTTGTCTCAGGAGGAAAAGTCTACATTAGCTATTTCAGACATAATCTGTTTTCACACAACCACTGGAAACCTGAAGTTCTCCAGACCTTACCCTGGTGGGCAGCACGTAAGAACGCAAATGTCAGTCACCTCTGAGAATACCTGGACTTCATCCTGCAAGCTCATTAGTACAAAGTCTGTGTAATGTTCATGTGAGCCTATGTGTGAATACAGCAGGCAATTGTCCGGAGGATTCACCAGGAGCAAGTGGGTGTTTCCTTTTAGTTGATCCACTTTAACACAACACCAGAAAGTATAGAAGATAAAAAACATTTTTCTGTTGATGGATTGTGCTTATCGAGTTATAACACATAGTTTCTAATAATGTGAGGCGCTCTACTTCAATGTGCTGCAAATAAAACACAATTGATTTTCATACTTTTACAGTCACGTTCCTCCTGCATGTGTGAACGCAAAACTCCACACAATGTCCAGACCTGAATCTCGAGACATAGTCCGAAGTGCATATGTGAAAATGGCTATATTTAGACATTTCCTTCACAACAGGAAAGGGGAAGTTGCATAGTGTGTTGTAACTTTAAGTTAAGAATCTGTGTCTACAGCTTTGTCATGAATTCAAAAAGAAGAGGCTGACATAGCTTTTGAAAGGAACAGACATCTTCCTTCCGTGCGTTTATTTGCACAGCTCTTACAGTTCTCCTCCTTATTAAGCAGCACCAGAGCTTGGAAACAGGAGGCCCTGCTACAAGCAGATCGATCAACAGCCTTTGCCAAGCTTCTAGCCAGATGGTCTTGACTTGAGTCTGTAGACATTTTCTACCAAACAATACCACCTCTTCAAAATACTGGACGAATAACTTTGTCAAAGACTATTTGTAGCTATACATACAGTACACCTATACATTGAGAGAGCTCCCACCCAGGTATCATGTGTACAGAAACTCCCCAGAAATACCAAACCCATCATAGGAGTAACCAACATTTGTATACAGCTTCTAATTCACCAACCCCAGAAATGTACATAGCACTAATAACAGTCTGCCTGTTTATGTGAAGCAAAGCAAAATAGATCCTCTTAACTAAAAAGGTTGATATAGGCCACCCCTGGTATTATATCCATTGTCACAATAATTGCCAACAAATTGTTTTAGCTTTAATAGAGACCACAGAAACTACCTTAAAAAGAGATTTAAAATACCTCCTTATCACACAGTTATGTGTTATTTACTCATTAACAATGTGAAAATATGAAATAAGCTTTGCAAATACAGAGATGGATGAGGACACATAAAAACAAACATTCCCTTTAGCTCAATATCTGGAAAAACTGACAAACCTTCCATGGGCATGAAATTCAAAATGCAGAAACTTGTCTTCATGAGACAGCGCCCTCTTGGCCCTCTGATGTTTGCTGTGCACAAGCTCTGTGTCATAGGAGAGGCCTTCGTAGTGACGGATGTACTTGTTCAGCGGATTTCTGTAGTGTCCTGTAAAGAACAGAGGAGCCATTGTTTTCAACAAAAACAAGGAAAAACATGAAATCTCCCGAAATACAAATCTTTATGGAATCTAAGGGATTGACAAGCCTGCTGTCCCAGGTGTGTGGATACAATACTGTCATTCATTCACGTACAGTTGCAAAAAATATAAAATGGCACTCTGCAATTTCCTAGTTTTCTGCATAACTTGGTCATGAAATATGATCTTGTCTTTAGTCAAGATCTTTTACGTCTTTTTTGAACACATTTAAGAAGCCATTTCATAGTAGATGTTTAGGGTCATTGTCCTGCTGCATCACCCAGCTTCGTCTAAGGTTCAGCTTGCACACAGTCACCCTACCTTTAACCTGTAAGATGCTTTGATAAACATAGGAATTCATTTTCACCTCGACATTGGCAAGTGGCCCAGGCTCAGAGGCAGTATAGGAGCACCAAATCATGATGCTCCCTACACTGTTGGATGATGTTGTCGTGTCGCTTTGCAGTTCTCTTTTCACACCATACGTAGTACTGTGTGTTTTTCCCAAAAAATATGATATGGTCAGCCCTACTGGACACCCACTTCTATGGTGAGTAACCACAGTACCAAATAGACTCCATTTATAGACAATTTGTCTAACTGTGGACTGATGGATATCGAACATTTCATAAAGGTTACACTGCTGCTCCGAAGCTTTGCAATTTTAGCTCACTGTGTACTTGTATATGGTCGTGATGAGAATACAATTTAGGACCTCTGACCTTTCTAAACTCTTTGAGATCACTCTGTAACTCTTATGTTGACACATGCAAATCAACATCTCTTGAGCATTGGTATTCTTGTTTTTTTTGGCGAGGAATGGCTCACATCAGCTGATGCTGCTTGTGAATAGCTCCATTCTTGTTTCATTGATTGTACTCCAGGTTTGCTAACACTTGACTCAAGTTGACATTTAGTGACCTCATCGCAAAAGACATTGTGTAGGTCTAATCCAAAGTTACAGGAAGCGCTAACTTGAGGTAATTGCTGCAGAAGGTGGTTTAACCAGTTATTAAACAGTGCCATAAGCATAATGAATACACACACATGTATGACCGTATTACAAACAAATAAAAGAACATGAAAAGTTCAGATAAAATATGCATTAGAAGCAAAAGCATATGGAACTAACATCCAAGTTGCTAAGTTTCTAACATCCTTGGCACTACAGTGTGTGTATATAACATTGACTATTCTTAGCAGATAGCAGGCTTGTTCTGAATGGTATGTGTTAGGATAAATTAGGTTCCCAAAAATCACTGATCAGGAAAACATTTGACAGGCAGGATTAAAATGATGGAAACTGACAGCAAACCAGTGTGGTCTATGTTTTCAAATTCAGCTAAATCTATTTAAGTCAAATGGATGCCAGTTTTGGAGCTGTGCTCAACAACAGCCCCCAGCGTCTCAGCATAATTATTTCGCCACCAGAAGAGTGGGTGGTGGGCTCGAAGGAAAAAGATTCTCAAGCACCTCCAACCATTTCACCAACTGCTTCACACTCAAAAGCAGTCTGACAAACTGCATTTCAAATGACAAAGCTGTCGTTTTGTTTAGGTCATTTAAAACCTTCTGAAAGTTACTTCTATTTAAATATTTGCCCCATCACCTATAAGCCAAAATAATGTATTTTCTGTTGATACAAAATACGTAATTAGTTTTCTCTGACAGGTAATTACACCTGACTAGTGAGCCATACATTACAAGATTCGGTGTTAACTATATAACAAAAATGTGTAAGTAGACCAAGCTTCAGCTAGTTCTCCGTTCATGTGCGTTATGAAATATTTAGGTGCTAACATTAAATTTTTCATTGAGGTGACTATGAGAAGTGAAGGCAATGGCTATTCTGAAATACCTTAAATTCTCAAGTCCGACAACGAATAGGCAAAAACACAGAACAAGTACAAGAATTCCGACATTTATGTGATCACAAAAACATTCAAAAACCTCCACAGACCACTCAAAACTGACAAAATTATACGAAGCAAAGTCATATACATCTTTTGCTGCTAATTTCACACACGAAATGTGTGTGGGAATTGCAATTGATCCTTCTAACAGTTTGATATAGCATCCGGATTGAGATAAAACATAATGGTACACGAAATGCAAATGATGAATAGTGTCAATGCAAGTAACTGAGATTTATTTTTCAAATATCTAAGCCAAAGTTATCGCGGCTAATGCTATATCAACTTAAATTTTAACACACAGCAATGACCAGTGACAACACAGAAAAAAATCATGGCAGCAAACCTCAAACTTGTGTCATGTAAACTGTAAACGCCTGTCTGATCCATTTAACATTATGTCAGTGCCTAAACATCGTATCTCTGACAAAGTCGTTAACGTTAGCGGCTAAAGTGTTAGCTAGCCGAGAGCTAACGGTCCGTTATCTGAGTCGGCATCACCATCTTCTCATAACAATGGCTGTCGCCGCTACTGGAACCATAACAACAAAACCGACACAAGCCTGACAATAAAACCAGTGACAACATACGGAAATAACTCAGCGACATCGCTTTATTTCGCCCAACTGCACGAATCAATGCCAGCTTTGACGCTATGTAGCATTTGTTAGCTAGAAGTAAAACGGTAAAAAAGGGTGCAGTCCTCTTCATAACAAGCAGGCCCTGCTGATCCCTCCTGTTAGCTTCCAAGCTATCTGCCTTTCTGCTCCTCTCAGCCTCCGCTTCATCCATTCAACACAACTTGCAGGGTTTTCTCCGTAAAACGCGTCACTCACCTTGGGTGTAGCTTAGTAAACACACGAAGAGGAAAAGTTTAAGGAGCATATCTGACAAATCCATTGTTAGAGCATTGATGCCGTTTTCACTTTATTGTCCTACTTAGATAGGCGCAGACGCCCTGTGTGTTTATTGCAGCTTCCTCTCATCGCCTCCTCTCTCTCCTGCGCCCTGACGTCAGACGCTGGACAACCTGGCATCCCTCCCCCCCCCCTAAACGTGTCCACGGTCCAGGCCTGCATACATTACTGCTCCTGGGTGCAATTTATCTCCACCATTACAGACACGTTCAAAATGAGGAAAACACAGCTGCCTCTTAATAGTTCAGATACCACACAATTTTAGTAGTGATAGTGTTAAAAAAGTGCATTTATTCAAATACTGTGAACAAAGGAGAAGGGTTGTGATTTTCTATATTTTTGTTGCTGTCAACAAATCCCATGAAAAGGCTAAAACCAACCATAAACTGCTTATTTGGCTGATTCATCAGAGCCGCACACCTCGCTGTGTTATGAGAACTCAACAGTTGTTCAAAAATAAACACAAGTGAGTCACACTAGGTGAAACGTGTCTTCCTCAAGAAAATGACCATAAACCCTAGTTTTTTTTCTCTCAAACAACTCTAAAGACTAATAATCACTGTTTATAGTCTATGAAATAGATTTCTGCAAAAGAAGAGTTAAATTGTGTTGTTGCTCACTGATGTGTTTTTAGTAGTTTTTAAACAGAGCTCTAATATGCAGATGAATAAGCTCAAATAAGGTTCTGTAGAGAATAGTCACAATTAATTGTTAGTTTTAGTCTTTAGTAGTTATAGAATTTCTTGACAGTAACAAAAATACACACACATTTTTTGGCCTTATCCTTTAAAGAACTTCACAGGAAAAGCAAGGCAGGACTGATCACCTTTGACCTACACATTAAGGATATAGGAAGCTCCAGGTTATGTGCAGGTACGTACCTGCAGTTGAAAGGACTATTAGACTCTAAAAGTTAAAGCTTATTTTGTTATATAAGATTATAAATAATCAGAAATTATTAAAAAAATATTTTTTAAGACATTGAGGACTCCACAAGTCAACATCCTGATGGGGATGATTCTGCATGAGTACTTTAAATACACTTTACAGTATATTCAGTATATACTCAAGTAGAATTTTGAATGCAGAATTGTTTGAGCAGCGATTCAACTATGTTGGTAATCAACTAATAGAGAAAAAAAAAGTTTAATCAATAATAATAAAAACAGTCATTTAACACCATTTCTTTCTTGGTACCCAACTGATGGTTGTGCTGGAACAATACTGGAAAATGCATATTTATAGGTATTTTACCACAGTAATTACTTGCATAACAAACTCGTAGAGCTGGCATACAATTCATAAGCAGCCAAATAAATGTGAGTTGTTGTTGCTTGGCAACTGAAGATCATGAGAATAGTGTTGCCAAAGAAAAGGAAACACCAGCCTTGTGAGGTTGTTGGATCCATTTCCTGTTATGCATTAACTTTGTTCTGCTATTTCTGAATCTTGGCGGTTCTCACTGATAATCATCTCATGGTGCACCTCTTCCTGTCAAAGGCAGGATGATAATACCACATGTCATGAGGCACACTCTATGTCACAATGTTTCCCATTCACAAATATAACTATTGAGATGTATAGAAAATAAATGTTTTTAGAGAAAAACATCAATATCTCATCTGATGATCCAGAAATACACAAATACTTATTTTCTGGAACCATATGCTGATGTTCCCATTTTGACCATACTGATTATTGATTAATTAGCAGCAAAGTGTCATCAGTCAGTTCTTCTGTTCATGTTTATTCCAGACGAGCTCCTTTGGCTCCAGTGGCTGCCACGTGACACACCTCCACATCAGCCCCCAGTTTCTGGAGCTCATCCAGCCAGATCTGTTGCTTTTGGGACAGACGGTCATTGGGCCCCTTCACTTCTACCAGCTACAAAGAGGTATGCATCAGTGCACATGCAGTATAAGCCATATAATTACACTTAAAACAGTCAAACACTACAGAGTGTCTGAATCCATACACAAATAAAAAATATCTAATACAAACAGCTAGAATGTGGTGTGATCTCACCTTGTAGGTGTTGTCTGAGGTGTTCCACACCACAAGATCAGGCAAACCTCCACGACAGTGTCTGTAGTCTTTTGACATTTGTGCTATTACTCCTCCTAAGAAGGCTCCACCCATGCATGACACAAGAGACTGCAAAAATCCGTATATTTAAGTGGTCATATTAGTAAAATGTTAGCAAAATAATAGTAACATGTAGACAAAGACCTGGGTCTTCTTATTTATTTTTGCATATCAAAACATGCATGATTCCAACACACGACGAGAGGAACAAGTAATAGTACAATCTTTAACATTTATGTAATGTATAATACAAAATATATTTGAGTAAATACCTGTGCCTGTTGAAGACATGAGAAACGTTCCCAATTTACCAGTGAGCACACTTTTCCCTTCTGGGAGGTCCAAACATCCTCCAACATACTATGTAGTGTTTCCACAGATGCTTCACTAAGTAACTGAACACGAGAATCTATTGCCTCTTTCCTATTTTCATAGAAACAGTCAGTGTAAAGATCCAGTGGACATGTCTGTGAGGGGAACATAAGTTGAAGTTAGATAGATGGAAATAAACACCTAGATACATTATGTGGAACTTACTTTACCTGGTATGGGTTTCGGAAAACATCGGGGATGCTCTCCATAAAAATGATATCCCACAGTAGAAGAGAAAACAATGTAGAGAACGTTGAGCCCTCTCCATGGATCCCTGTTACATTAGAAATTACAGTATATTGTTAGTGTGATCAGAGAATATCTAAATATTTTTTATTTTAAATAGGAAAGGAAAAGTTTTTTACCTTGGTCAAAACCTTGTTGGTGGTAATGTGCTAAAGACAGCTCTTCCACAGAGCATATCACAGTGGTTTCTGCACTCTCTTCCCTATTTCCATTGGCTGGCAAAAGAAACTTCGATTTTCCCATGCCTCCCTCATGAGGAAACAGCTGTCCTCGGATTGTCACCTACAGAAAAAAGTACGTGAAATACATATTTTAAATTCATACACCCAACATCTAAAACAAATATGTTTTTCCACGATGTTGTGCAAAACCCACATGTTTTACATCTTGGATGTGAATACTGGGCAAGTCTTTGAGTTGAAGGCGGTACTTCTTAAAACTAGCAGACTCTTTCATCCTAACAGCTCTCTGATACAGAGAGAGTTTATGCCCCGTCCGAACCAGCGTGTCTGACAGCCCATCTCTGATTGCACAAATAGCCTAGGAGCAATGGGAAAAGACAGCAGTCCGACAAATGAAAGTAAAACATCTATTACTGAGCAGAAGGTCACACAAAGAGAGAGAGATGAAAATGCCTCTGAGAAGCTGAATTGAGCCACAGGTATTAATGCTCACTTGTTCGGGTTTTTTGAGATGCTGTTGAAGGTTTAAGGCCAGTCGATCCCACCATCGCCCTCTGCTGTCAGGACAGTAAACAGACTGTGACAGTAAGGACCGCAGCTCCTCTACTGCCTCCTTTAAAGCAAAAGTAGACCAATGACATCTTTAAATATTACTTTTAATTTAATAAATACTTAAATTTGTGTGAGACTGTGAGTGGATAAGGTGATAAAACCTCATATTGACGTAGCCTCTGCAACACCTCCACTCCTCTGGATAAGATACGAGTGTAAGCCCATCCTATGGTGAAGCTCCGCAGGAAAACAGGCAGCGCTTCCTGGTGACTATGCAACATAATGAAAACATTAAACAATCACAAGCCTCTACAGACTATGTATTTTCGACAGAAGCAAATAAATAGACATGATGGACTAATCACCTGAGGTCATAGTTTTTTCTCAGCTCCTGCCAGGCACTTTTGGCAGCAGTGTAAAGCTCCAGAGCCTCTTCCCACTGACCTGCCTGCATAGCTGAGATTACCTCTTGCAGGGCTCGCATGGATGCTTCATATCTGGCGTGATGGAAGGAGTAATGAGTATTTATTACCGCTTTTCTTTCTTACATAAAATACGATAATGGGAATTCAAATCCTTTGGCAGGCAATCACCTGATCAGATCCTCTCTGTTCTGGAACACCTTGGCTACACGATTGACTGTGTAGTTTGGGAAAGCCAGACGCCCCGAGTTGACGAGCAGGATGGTATAAAGTTGGCTCTGTCCACCTGCAGCCATGTCCTCCTCATCCATGGTGTCCGTAAGAGAAAAGAGTAAAAGGATGCGAGAGAAGACAGCTCGAGGACCACGACACAGACGCACACAAGAACCTGCAAGCTGCTTTGCCCTTTAGAGTTAGAGAGGACAGCTGTGAGATTTTTGCAACAATACTAGTACAATAAATGAACACAATGTGTTTGAGTATGTCACCTTTTGAGGATGACAGCCCTAATGTTGTTTTGAGCAGGAGTCACAGAGAAGAGAGACTTTTGCCTGCTGAGACGAAGGAGTCCATCCACTAGTTGCTGTTTCTGAGTCCCAGAATTGGCCAGGTGGAAGGTCTTTGCTAGAGTTTTGATTTCAGGGGCAGGCAAGAGATCAAGAGCCTCCTCTAGTTCCTCGAGATCATTCTCTTTGAGATACAAAATCAAAATAGGTGGGTATTAAGAGAAAGCTAAACAATTTACATGTTTGGAGTGATGTAATAACATGGATATAGATCCAGTGATGCTAGCTATACACAAATCCAACTGTTATCTAAGCTGTCATAAAAAGAAATAAGATAACATATATATAACAAAATATTAATAAATGTGTCACTGATTTAAAAGGCTTCCAATAATTCAGATATTGATGTTGTAAAAAATAAAAATGTGTTAAACCTTACTTACCTGTCTGTAGAAAACCACTTTGAACCAGTTCCAATGCAACAGGTCCCAGAGTACTGCAGATCTCTCCATAATCCAGTTTGTTTACTTGAAGCCACTTGAGCTTCCTCTGGAAGAGCCTCACATACAGCTTCTGCCCCATGACTTTGTGAAAGAAAACACATACTCTATGGGAAATTAGGCCTTCATTCATTATTAGCAAAGTTTTTAGTTACAAAAATTGAGTAAGTTGACTTCCGGCATACCTGAGAGCTTCTCAAAAGCATGTACGTGTGACATATCATCCTGGTTGAACAACACTCTATCGTCCTCATTTTCAAGCACAGCCTGCAGTACAGTCCTGAAGTTTTGGAGGTAATAGGGAAGCCGGAGGGGGTGAGAGCTCACAGCAGCCTGGTCACTAGTGGACTGCTCATCACTAGACTCTGGCAGTAAATCACTTTTTATAACTACAGCACTTTCCCCACATATTTCCACTGAACTCAGGGGGCCATCACAAAGAGGAGATAAAGGCACCTCAGTTTTATGCTCATCCGAATCAACTGTCTCTACTATACTTTCTATAGACAGCATCTCCTCAGGCTCTTTGCTGCTCCCCTCATATTTTGCTTTCTTTCTGAAACCAGACACCATCCCTGTGGAAGTTACTTCCTTTTTCCTCTTTGCTAGTTTGGAGGAAGAAGAGCGTTTTGAGTTAACCGCTGTTTGGTTAGTCTCTGATTTTGATGCTTTGTGTTCAAGATTATTTCCTTTGTCCGAACACGATACATCTGTCGTTAGCATCTCCTCACTGTCTCCTATCAAATCGATGACTGTCACACAATCTTTGTTATCTTGTGAACTCTGAACCAGAACATTTTCTTTCTGTGAGCTGCTCAGTGCGTCTCTCTCAGTTTCAGTCTCTGTCCTCTCTGGTACCTTATGACATCTCCTCGACAACTTGGAGCACAGACTACCAAGGTCAATTGTCCTGACCACAGTTTTATTGTCGTGAAACACTGCTGTCTCCCGCTGTGTCTGCGGAAAGTTATGCTTTTTGAAATAAGGGCTGGTTTCTTTAACCTCTGCTTCCTTTTTCTGATCCAGCTCTGGGGACTTGGGAGGATTCCTTCTAGGTGACAGCTGGATGCTTGGCACAACACTATTACTTGCTGAGGCGGCACTGCTGTCTCCTCTCTCAAAGTTCTGACATTGCAAATCAATGTGGTCATTGATCCTGAATCTCGGTACCAACTGGCCACAGAGAGGGCAGGCCAGCTTAGATGGAGGCTGGCTGCTGAAGAACGAGGTGATGGGAGTTGTGGTGGTAGGACTGGCAGAAATCCCAGCTTTGACGTTGCTTTTCTTATTGCTCTTCGACAATGACAAACTTCGCCTAAGTTGGTCTTTGTTGGCTCTCTCAGTCATGACGCAGGAGGTAAGGGTGTCGCTCGGCGAAAAGGTTTTTAGACGCTCTTCTTTGCTGCATAACCTTACTCTGAGGTGAAGACAGGGTTGATGATGCTATGGCTTAGTTTAGCTAACTTAGCTGAGAGAGAAACGCTTAATATTAAACTGTGCCGTATTTGTAGCTTTTAGTGTCCCGGACATGCATTAGAAAAACAACGAAACATCGCTTTAAAGACGGCGGCTCTAAACATAAGCTAACATACCGGTAGCAGCCTCATTCAGTCACAGAAGAGCTTTGGGATAATAACAATCCCGCTTTTCAGGCCTAACGAGTAGAGCGCAGAGCATCTTTAAGGACGAAATAATCGAGCTTAACTACATCGATGTATTCTCAGTCAACCAAACCCAGAAAGTTAAATGCCGAAATAAGTTCTTCAAGTTGATAGATAATATTTATCTTTATATGTTTTTTTAAGTAAATGTAATAGTAATTATAATTTAAAAGTATATAGTATCTGTATAATCACGGTTTTACATCCTAAATTAAATCTCAAAACTGTTAAATAGAAGATACTGTCTAACTATCGCTTAAGTGCTCTTAACTAAAACATTATGGGTTATTTATTTAAGCAAATGCTTAATTGTGCGCTAATTTTGTCTGGTGTTTTATGTTGGGGAGCAAGGCAGTGAGCACATAATGGGGGGGCGTATTTTTTTTTTTTTTTTTTTACACAGGTTCCTGGGCTGCTGTGCGGCTTTTATTCAAAAATCACCATTCCGGAGAGCAATCTGATCTGATCAGCACACGGGCATTTTACAAGGAGACCTGCCGACAAGACCCATGTCGGTAAGTGCTACATAAAACTATGTATGTGTAGGTGAAAGAAAAATAACAATAGTGATGCATATAGGCCTATTCGGCTTGTAATAGCTGAAGACAAAGCTGGATGTTGCTCCTGTGCTACAACATCAGCACATAAGCTGGTTGTCAGCATGGTGCAGTCTCGATGCTTCAAATCAAGGTCGATGTAAATTGCAGCAGCGGGATAATATGATGCTTTAAGGTGGTGAAACCGACAGGGTGTATGTGGAGTGAGTCAGCTCTATCACTGCGTGCTAAATGCACAGGAAAACCGTATATTCGATTATCTTATCGACATTCAGACTGACGGGAATGCGGCGTCCACTTGTGGGGAAACCTGAGCATCCACAACAACCACCCCTGCAGCTGCGGCAAAAGTTCAGCGTAATAGCTTTATAAAATACCACCACAAATACGTCAAGGGCAGGGCAAAATGCGTAAAATCCGAAATACTGAACCCCAATTCATAATAGCCCCAATTAAAACATCAGTTCAGCACCATGGAGAGGTCATGAGTGTGTCCGTGTGTTGTTGTGCTGATAATAGTCTCGGAGTCTCAGATGCAACAAATTTACACTACGAACGCTTGAGATTTATTATGTTTAGTGTGTTTGAATCCTATTCAAAAGCTTGAGCCCAAACACACACACGACGCACTGTTTTTTTTTCCAGTTCAGCCATAAGCTTACTGTACATGCTTTCTGTTTAGATGAGGGTGCTGAGGATGACATGCTTAGACTGGGCGGGTTTCAAACCTTTGTGCTCAGTGTAATAGCTTTAAAGCATTCAAGTGCTTATTGCCAGACTAAGAACACTATCATCAGATTTCGGGGAGTAATTGGTTTTGTTTTGTTTGTTTGTTCTTCAAATCATAACAGAAATTAATATGGCTCTGGGAGTCTGCAAGGTGTTACTTACAAAACCATCTAAATTATTGTAAATCTATATATTTGTTACTGACGAACTCTCTTTGTAACATTCTTTATAATATCCTCCTTTTTTATCCATTTGTTTTATGTTGCTGTTCCTGATTTTCTTAAAATATTCATTTGATTTATAGAATGTTAGAAAGTAGGTAAAATAAGGTTATAATAAATACCCTCAGGTATTTGAAAAGCCTAAGATGACAACTTAAAATTACTTGTTTTATCATAAATTTAAAATGATTCAAATCACTATAAAAAGAGAAAAAAATACATATTCATATCAAACAGGCTGGGATAGACACATGTATGGCATGAAAAATACAATTACTTACTTACTACAAACTTACTGCAGATTATTTTTCTTAACCAACTAATCATTTCAATTATTCAATAATTAGCAAGTAAATACATTAATTCACAATTATTATTTTTAATAGTGTTTTTGTTGTCATTTGACTCTTTAAACTACTAAAATCATAGCCTACATCACTCATAGAAGAGGCAGAGACAAGAACTAAGAGTGTTTTTTATTCTTGTTGAACTGTGGCACCATGTGCATGGTGTTGCATGTAGTGCCATACTACATGTACATTTGCCAGTACACAGGATGTCGTGGTGTGTTGATCCTGTTCAGGTGTCAGAAGAATGATGTACTACAAACAGCTTTCCTCAGAGGACACAGGTCATGGGTCAGAACTCTTTATATATCAGTTTTTGGGAGATGAGAGTAGGTGTGGGTATAGTTTACATAGACGGAAAGTGTTTTAACAGATAAAGAGATCACATACTACTGACTTGACTCTCTGAAAGGAGTTTTACAGCAGGTTTCCTGTTCTGCATAACATCAAGAGAAAATTAGGGTAGACACAACAAAGCAAGATGACAGATAACAAACAACATCAGCAGTCACAGCAGCAGTCGTATAAGGACTGAGATGGTGCATGTGGGTATTAGGCGGCATAGAAGGATTAAAACACTGCACATTATTATTTCTTAAATTAGTGACTGTTGTACTTGAAGCAGGGATAGTTTCTGTGTGTGTTTTAAGTGTGAAACAAACATATTTACTCTGATATAATGTTTGTTTAAGTGGGATGAAGAATGTTTGACCATATGTTATTTAAATGTGGTGCAGTGGGAAGTACTTGAGAGATGCTCTGCGAGTGTGTTGTGGACCTTTTTGTGGCTGAAACAGAATCCTAATGGCTCATTATCCCTGTCTTCCATTAATAATACAAGCATATTTATGGAAGAGACCCTACCCAACAGTTAATTTCTACAGCTCCAGCAGTGAAAACTGATAGAATTTACCTGCACTTGAATATAAAAAGTACTGTTTGTTCAGTGATTTCTCTGGTAGTATGTTGAAAATGGAAATATGAGGTTGTGAAGAGAATCAGTGAAGATGTTTGATGATAAGTTTGCAGAGACTATAATTAAAGTATCTCAAAATTTAAAATTCAACTAATTTCCTTATATGTTAACGTTCACAGGGTTGAGGGTAGTGGGCTTAAAGGGCCAGTTATGGCTCATGGAAAGAGACCAGGAGCCATATCCAAAATATTAGCTTCCAACCCTTCACCGTGCCCCAGTTCAGGAATCACAAAACTGAGCGAAGAAGAACAGCAAGGTTTGGTGAAGGATGCATCTGAGCGATCACTCTGTACTGTGAAGGATGACAACAAAGATCAGCTAACCCCTGCTGTTTCTGCAAACCACTATTACATGAGTTGTGACCCAAGCCCTGAGTACATGGAGGATACATGCTCTGAGTATGACAACGTGGGCTCCGATGCTGAGCAGGATTACGATGAGGTGCTGCATTTGAACAGAGAGGCTGTGGTAGATATGAGGTACTATAAACAGTACTGTCCCGAGGATGGTGCAAATATGAAAAATGTGGTAGGTGATAATATAAATGAGAACAGCAGCGCTGTTGATCAGGTCACACCCAGACCTCATCGTACCACAGAAATATGTAAGGGGACACAATCTGACACTAAGCCTCACAAGATGGGGCATCGCTTTAGGTCACATTGTGCCCCGCTTTCTGGGGATGAAGCAGAGAGGGAAGTGGAAAAGGCCCTACAGAATCGCTTCTTCTTCAGTGATGGAGATGAGATTGAAGAGGTTCTGGATGGGGCAAAATTTATTGAGGACTTAGAGGAGGCAGAGAACAGTGTTCAAAGACCAACTAGCCTTTATCAGGGAAATGAGAATGAAAGAATTAGAAAAGGAGGTAATGAAAGGGAAAGGGAAGATGACACTCGAGTCACAAGAAACCACACTATTAAAGGAGCCAGTAAGAAGTGTGAGTCGTCTCACGTTGGTTCAAAGGAGAAGGAGAGGCTGGGTAAAGGACGAGGGAGGAGGGGAACAGGAACGGACAGTGAACATGTTGTTTCTGGGATCAAAGGATGCACGACCAGCAGTGCTGAACAGCGTCCAAAGACTTTGCCTAAGGACTGCAAAAAGGCGGCTGTTCAGACCAAAGCTAGATCTGGTTCCAGAAAGCAACATCCTCCTCCACCATCTTGCCATTCCCATTCTCAGTCACCTGCTGACACCCAGAAGATCCAACCTCACAGAGAGAACCCTCCTGTTCCTAAGCCCAGTCCCTCCTCTGCTAACAGCCAGGAAAATGAACCCAGCGTTATCAGCCCATCCCTGGCTGCTCATCATACACCAGAACAACCGAGGGATTCTCCTGGGGAGAGGCAGAGACGACCTGAGAAACCCAAGCAGGTAACCACTTAAAACTGAGCAGACCTTTGTCAGATCCCGTCCCCTGTGCCATGCGTTTGTTATTTCTTGTGTCTAATCTACCATCACTGTGTCCCAGAATGAATTAAGTAAGATTTTAATTACATCCTTTGCCACAAATAGCATTGTCGTCTCTCCCCATGGGATTATCATCTATGCAGGACAACAACAAACATTTATAACAAGACTTTAAGTTGAAGCTGATGTTTGTGTACAGCAGAGTGAGAAGCCAAGCACAGCTGTGATGCCTGAGGATGTGCCAGAGGAGCTGAGGAGGCCTCAGTATGCAGAGCCCCTCCCTGTAGAGGAGACCAACACACCCAAGGTGAAGCAAGTTTCAGCCAAGATATATGAATCATCAAAAATATCTCTTTTTCATAATTTTTTCATTTCATTTTTAATCATGACACAAATACAAGTATTTTATACAGGTCACAATATTTACTACAATAGTTACTGTTTACTGATTACTACCATCAAAACATTTGCTCTTCAAGTCAAACTAACTATATTAACTTATTTTAAAGAAAACACAGGAAGCTGCTACTTTTCCCAGCTTTGAGGATGGTAATGATTTTATAATTATTTGTAAAAGTCTTCATGATTTAACTATAAATCAGTAGATGCATTAAAAACAACAAGATACTTTTGTTTTGCTGCATAGTCCCAGGTCCCTGTGAGCCAGAAGACCTCATTGATGGGATCATCTTTGCTGCAAACTATCTTGGCTGCACTCAGGTCTTGTCTGATAAAAATCCATCCAAGACCGTTCGCATGTCCCAGGCTCATGAAGCTGTCAGTCATATAAAGGTAATGTACCAGTTGTTAACATGTGCTGCTTTGGTTTATATTTCAATCTACCGTATGCATACGGATATTAAACAACACTGGTTGTCCCAAAGAGCAGTTTAGTGTTGATGTCAATAAACAAATGGGAAATTAGGTGTGTAGATTTACCATTGTTAGCAGATGACTTATTTGTGAAAGCCTATCTGTGCAGTGGATTTATTTTTACCATATGGTGGTGCTGTTTCATGCCATTTGACCACCTCTCTGTGACTATGTTTTGATAATGACCTGATAGTTTGCAGTGTAAGTTTTAAGTACAGAAATCTGAAATGTCTGATCAGAACAATGTGTTACTTATTTCCAAGAGCCAAGACGAAGACTCTCAAATGATGACAGAAGTGGACCTGTTTATCTCTACAAAAGCTGTCAAAGTGTTGAATGCTGACTCACAGGTTAGTAACTAGTTCTTTGTGTGATGAATCAATTTTTAGACATAGTGAGCAATGAGTGTTATTGTTTCTGCCCCACATAGGAGACAATGATGGACAGCGCCTTGCGTACTATCTCCTATATTGCTGACATTGGCAGTATTGTGGTTCTGATGGCACGAAGGCGTATGTCTCAGGCTTCATCAGAGGATTTCACAGAATCTCCAGACTCAACAAGTGATGGAAAGAGTCAGTACAGGATGATCTGCTATGTCTTTGAGTCAGAGGACGTAAGTGTCTGCTGCTAAGAATCCTGTGCTTTGGGGTTTATACTTAAAATTTCATTTTAGATATTTTTTCTGTGGTCACTTAAATCATTGTGATCTTTCTCACTTCCTTGCTGTTGTCAACTTGGGTAGTCTTTCTGCTGAGTAGTTTTCCCCAAACACTCCCCTTCCCATAGGCACAGCTCATCGCACAGTCTATAGGTCAGGCTTTCAGCGTGGCCTACAGAGAGTTCCTGCGAGCCAACGGCATCAACCCGACCGACTTGAGCCAGAAACAATACAGTGACATCATCAACTCCCAAGAAATGTACCACGATGACCTCGTCCATTTCTCAAACTCAGACAACTGTAAAGAGGTGCGACATTTCTCATTTGGCTGCAGGTGAAATGCAGACAATGACTGATGGATTTCTCTTAGCAACAATTGCTGCAGTAAAATCTCTGAAATATAATAATCGTTGGCATGTGAAATTCAAAATGTGCTTGAAAAGGATGAGGAAATGCTTTTTTGTGTTTCAGCTGTATGTGGAGAAACAGAAAGGGGAGACCCTCGGTGTGGTGATTGTAGAGTCCGGCTGGGGCTCCATTCTGCCCACAGTCATTTTGGCAAGTATGCTGAACAGTGGCCCTGCAGCTCGTTCTGGAAAACTCAGTGTTGGGGACCAGATTATGTCCATTAATGACACCAGCCTCGTGGGGCTGCCACTGGCCACCTGTCAGGGTATCATCAAGGTAGAGATTGTGCATGGTTGGTTTTGGGTCGTTTGGCATTTGTTGTCAATAAGAAAAAAAACGATATCTTTTAAAAGTACTGTAACATGAATGTGATGTACTTTGGACATGTTCCAGGGTTTGAAGAATCAGGTGAAGGTAAAACTGAGTATTGTAAGCTGTCCTCCTGTCACCACTGTTCTCATCAAGAGACCGGATCTCAAGTTCCAGCTTGGCTTCAGCGTTCAGAATGGCATTGTAAGTAGATTCTTGGTGGTAAGGAGCATGACACTAAACTTTAGTCTGAGGTTTGAAATTAATGATTGGCATCTTCTAAAGAGCATTTTTTAAAAAGTGATGGATATACCAAGCTGTTGCATATAAAGTGTCTTTTTCCACAACCTCAGATTTGCAGTCTGATGCGAGGTGGCATTGCAGAACGAGGTGGCGTCCGTGTAGGACACCGAATCATTGAAATAAATGGTCAGAGTGTTGTTGCTATGGCACATGAGAAGATCGTTCAAACCCTGTCTGTGTCTGTGGGTGAGGTAAGATCTCATCATGCCACAAGATGGTAATTTACTCCACCACACAGTTACTGAACCACACAGGTCTTTTAAAGCTATACACGTATTACATCATTTTGAGAAGGCTCAGATTATTACATACATACAGTGCGTCAGCATACATTTACTCAATAAATACAATCAATACTTCCTTGGTAAAAGCACCACAATTAAATAGTTACCTTTATATGCAGAATCTAAGTAGTATGCAGTAGCAAAGCAGAAGAGAAGAAATGAATAAATCCATTTAAAGTAGAGTTGACAAATGTTAACTGTGAAACAAGTTCAGGTCCATTAATTAAAGTAAATATCTTTATCCACACAAAAATAAAAGACTTCTTTTTTCTGTCCTCCTTGAATTAGATGAGAAGGTCAACATTGCTCTCACATCTGCACAGTGAATATGTAGCTACAGTCAGCAACATGGAAGCAGGATAAGCTTAGCATAAAAGACTAGAACCTCTACAGCACAATAAACTGCTTACAACATGTTATTCCTGCTCGATAAGAACTAGGCTAGCTGTTTTCTCCTGTTTCTAGTCTTTCCAGCTGTCTGTTATTGGTTTAGGATTTAATCATACAGAGCAATCTTTTCAACTTTGTAAATATGTGTATTTCCAAAATACTGAACTAAATCTACGATCCATAACCGATCTTGATCTGCATCACTTTTCACTAGCTATTAACATACCGTGAATTTATTTGTTTGTGTGTTTTCCCCAATTTCTCCCAATACATATCTCCATTAAAGCTGTAAAGCTCATTATTTGTCGGTAATAAATCCAAGGTCTCCTCAGAGTCTCCGGTGGCGTAGAGTGAAGTAAATTAGGCTTCAAGGGATTCAAGTGAAGTGATTACGACTGTGCCTCTATAAATGGGCTTTTAAGTTGACACTGTAATCATCCCCTCTCCTCTCATCTCTGCCTCCCTGCCAGATCAACATGAAGACGATGCCTGCTGTGATGTTCAGACTGCTGACAGGACAGGAGACGCCTATATACATATAGAGACCATGCATGGATCAGCCCACTGTAGTTCTGTATGTCTGGATGTGTGAAGATGATGGACAGATGGCTCAGTGGGACGAGGAGAATTTATTTTTCTATCATTTTATTTTTTCGGCCTCTTGTTGCAATGCTATAAAGAAGATCCAGTTCTCATTTTCAGGTTTTATCTTGAATTACATTGTCATAATGGCCTTACAATGTGAATACTCTGTCTGTGGTACTGTATGTGTGTTTCTGGTGTTGAAGAGAAGTAGCTTTAAGGTCATGATTATTTTCTTATGAAGAGATAAATTAGTACATTTATTTTTTATTTAGTCATTTTTATAATGTGTATGGAGTTTAAAAATGTACTTCTACTGTAAATACTTGGGATTACTCAAGGACTTTGTTGGAAAGGCCATATTACCCCTACAGTATATGCATGTCATTAAGAAGAATTACTGAATTCACCAAGAATTCATTCTCAATCCAACATGATAATGTATTACAGTTAAGTATAAAAAGAAGATAAAAATATGCTGTACAAAAGCACTTAACTATGTGTGATATGGTGACGCTGAAGGCCAAAGACACACCTACTTTTCAAAGACATTATGGGTGATCATTACCTTTATCAGAGCGGACAAGAATGTATCAAACCATACATTACTGAATGAATGTAATGTTGAAACATACTGAAAATACAACTTCACTGCTGAACACGGGCATGTTTGTTTTTTTTTATTTTATTTTTTTAAGTGTTACTGTAAAAAATGTTATGAACATGGGACAATGAAAAGAAAAACAGATTACACTTGAGATTAATCATCTTAACTTTCACAGGCAGTTTACGTTTGGCTTTTCACATTTATTCGGATCTCAGAAACTGTTAAATAAAGATAATTTATGTGCATACACTGTGAGAAGTCTATCAACATAAATGTAATCAAAATCAAACAAGTTGAACAATGACATAGTGATCAGTGTATATACACATTGTATGGATCCCATACAACTTTATATATTGCATTTACAACTACATAAACAATAATGTACAAATACAGCTATTTACAGTAAAATCACTTATTTAACACAGGCACACGTCATCAGAAAATTAAAAGAGGTGTAATAATCGACACTCCATATGTAACACATTCATCAAAAATATGTTCAAGTACTGGCTGGACAAAGCTCCTGGAGGAAACCTGGATGGCTTCATACATCTACCTGAAATACAGAAAAAAAATGATCACAGATTGTAAACAGCAAAGCAAAGCAGAAATGAATATGTATTTCTGCTACATTAAATGCTTTTACTGCTCTCTTAGTATCAGCAACTTACTGAAACTCTTTTTGTTGTCAATGATGGAACCGTCACTCCCTCCAGGAAAATTGTATTAAGGTAGCCCTCTCCATAAGAAACGTCCTCATCTTCACAACTGTCGACACCAACACTGAAAGCCTCTTTCACCTTCTCTGGTATCAGGAAGTCAAACATCACCACCAGAATCCCAATGATGGTGCACAGCACACCTGGAAATGATTTCCATTAGTACAAATCACAACCACCTGCAGTATTTGCATGTATTTATTATACTAACATACAGCTTCTCATCCTTACCTGTGGCCAGTGCCAGCCAGAACGAATGGCTGTATTCCGCTTCAAAAGAGTCAGTGCCTATAGAGAAAATGCACTGCGGCACATTCATGATTGTGGAGAAGGAGGCCATGGAGAAGAAAATGAATGCAGCAGTTGCCAACATCATGTACCCAGCATACAGAATGACCGGCATGGAGAACAGGATATTGGCGAGCATCCAGCAACAAAATGCAGTCCTGTGAAAGTTTGCAGCCATTTTAGTTTCTGCTATTTTTTAACCATTAAAAGCTGAAATCGACATCATGTTAATGTAACAGGTTTGTAGTTACCAGAGAGTTGCAGAGGCATATCGTCCAGAGTATCTGTACTGAAAGATGAGACCGCACGGGCTGCTTAGGGTGAACTTTTCAGCAATATACAGGATGGGGTTGGGTAGACCTTTCTCAAGAGCTTCCTCATACTCTTCTTCGATAGTATCATGCCAGCTGAACATTTCATTGTAGTCAATGGTCTCATTGAATTGTACAACAGGATTCCCTACAAGAGAAAGCAAATGTATGAGACATATTATGAGACGTGCTCATAAAATGTACGTACAAGACAAACATGACTGACATTTTCTTTCTGAAATTAGAGAAGCACCACTTTAAATGTCAAACATTTCAGGAATTTCATATTAGACTACCTGGAGAACTACGCTACTGAAACCTTAAAACTGCCATTAGACAGTATGACTGTATCTGTACACAACAGAAGCAATCATGACTCACCTTTCAGTGTAACGTTAATGCCGTACAGTCCGACATGCAAGCCGATCTCAGCATTAACTATTGCATTGCTGAAAGACTTGTAGGTGGCATTAGTGGTCACTTTGGCCTCAGCCCAGTCACTAGTGAAGTTAAGAGCTGCAGAAAAAAGACATAAAGGGTGTTTATTCTGTTCTTTATTCTGTGCTTTATTAAGCAACAATGATAAGAACACAAAACTCACCAACTATCACTGCACCGATGAACAAGCTGATAATTATTCTGAACATCCAGAACAGCCTCTGGAAGGATGGGTAAAGATTGTTTCAGGGTTACAGAATAAAAAGGGTGATGGGAAAAGATTAAGAGAAAGCATTGCAAGACAGTGTTGTCATTATTGTGCACTGTCAAAAGCAGACACCAGTTCTGAGGTTTTGTTTTATGTTTGCAGTGAGTAATGGTTTATCTGATGGGTCACACTCACCGACTTTCCCCGGATCCCTGGAAGGATGACAAGGAGACTGACTGCTAGCACAAGGAAGACCAGAATAACGGTTAGCAAGCTGCCACTGAAGATGAAGGAGGTCCTTTGTAGAGGGTAGAATGGGTAAATGTCATTGTAGAAAGTCATCTTAGCTCCTGATCTTACGGACGCAGCTGAGACTAGACAGCGTAACAGAGAAGACAGTGTTAGTGGCTGGGTTCTCAATTTCCTCCAGATGCAGAGATAGCAGCTCTTGTTCTTTAGTAGATAAGAGAAACGACATTATTTCTACTATGTATCCTTGCACAAGATTAAGTAAAAACCACGTCTGCTTTATGAAGCAGCGTCTAGTATTGTCCATTGCTATCTTCACTTCAAAGAAATAAATGTCTATAATAAACAAAGACATGCAATTCTATACATCTATCTGACCACTTTAGTCAGTGTGATGTAAATGGGAACTTCTGACTTAAGTACATTAATTACCTTTCAACATACCTAATAAAACTAAATAAAAAAAATTATATATGCTAACAAAACGAAAATGTCATTAGAAGTTTCTTACCTGAAAGTTGAATGATGAAGACTGAAGAAGACTGTGAAGTGTGAATGTTGAGGGACCATACACTTCTTTTATACCATGGGACCCCTTTGTGTCACAGAGGAGGAGGATGGATTGACTGGAATGCTTCGGAAAAGGGGTGTGATCCAGAAACGATGACCATTCCCGTTTGGGCAACACAGGTCACATGTAGTTTCTGATAAGTTGTGGAACACGTGTTGGCTTTAGTATTGCATTATTCCTCACCTTCACCTGTGCTCCTGCACGTCTGCACTACATTTCAACCTCAACAATTGGTAAGACTCATTTATTTCACCTTCTTTTATAAAATGTGCCTGACACTGCCTTTGGTGTCAGTAGTTTAGATGAAGGACTTAAGTTAACTATTAGTTTTTTATTAGTTAACAGAGTTTTATGTTCGTTTAATCTGACAAAAGGCGTCGGCTGTAATATTAGACTTCCTGGTTTTTTCTTTCTAATCTCTCCGAGCTTTGTATATTAACTGTGAATCAGTAAATGGCAAATACCTTCACATTGTCTTCACTTTTCAGAAGCCCTTCACTCCTGTTGGCTGTGGACTGATCTGGGGAAACTGATCTCTCGCATCAATGGATTTGCGTAAATGGGTTTGGAGTATCTGTGCTGTGGTTGGCTTGGTGCTCATCGTCACTGAAGGTGAGTAGACATCAGACGTACTTCATATTCACTTTACTCACCTCAGTTAACGTGACGGTATGAAGAAACGCTGGTTAAACTCGACATATATTAAACAGATTCGCGCTGTGAAGTGACCTGGGAGGTCCCTCGCTGTGATGGCTGGTACAACAGTTTGGGATATCCCAGGCGCGGGGCAGTAGGTAAGTTCCAGAGTTGCCGAAGTGTCCAGCAGCAGCAGCAGCAGCAGCAGCAGCAGCAGCAGCAGCAGCAGCTGTTTTCCTACAACTCACCTGTTCACGCGCCGTGCTTTGTGCTCGCGCAGGTTCACATCTTATGCGCCTCGTGCCCGCGCGTTACTGGGACGGAGTCTACCAACCTGTCCGCGAGCCACTGCTGCCAAACCCCCGCAGACTGAGCAGCGTGCTGAGCAAAGGGCCCTCCGGCCTGCCCTCCGCCCGCAACCAGACCGTACTGTCTCTGTTCTTTGGTAAATACAGTTCACTGATGTGGACTCAGATGTAAACATGAGTTTTTTGTTCGCACCAACATGTCACCCTGATATTTCCTAAACCGTATTAATGTAGGTGCAATAGACGTGCAATCTTTTAGGGTTACCTATGTGTTGAAAGACATAACGTGCTTACTGATACATAGTCAACAGTTGAATGGATTGCCTGATTGAATAATTGCAAATTACAAAATCAGACAAATATCACTGATGAAAGTGATTCATGCACCCTTTGCTTTTGCAGCAGATATTTGCTGATAACAGTAACATGGCAGCATATCAGTTCTTTTGTGTTCTGGTATGTCTATGATTGCATGTACTCAAGTGTTGCATTCCCCCTTATCCTGTGACTTATCATAACCACTGTGAAGATATTCACTCAAATATTACAGTAAGCAAAGACATTTTGAAGTAATTCCCTTTTCTTGAATGTTTTAGGTTATCATGTTGCCTTTGAAATTTTTGACTCAAGAACTCCTGGGTGTCCACCCGAGTTCATGAACATCCCAGTCCCAAAAGGTGACCCTATCTTTGACCCTACGTCCACTGGAAATGTTCTGCTGCCCTTTCAGAGAGGACCATGGGACAAAGAGTCTGGACAGAGTCCGAGCAACCCTCGCATACAGGTCTTTTCAACATGAAATGTTTGTTAATGTTATCACCAAACTGCAGCAACCAGGAACAAGCAGTAAATGTGAACTACACGTTTATTACTGTAACAGCTCTGTAGTTAACATGTAGTTTACATTACACTGAATACATTTGCTTTTCATGAAGTGCAGTAATTTGAGTAAAGTAAATATAACACATGCAGATCAACTTGGTGACGGCATGGATAGATGGCAGTTCAATCTATGGCCCCTCCACGTCCTGGTCTGACTCTCTGAGAAGCTTCTCTGGAGGGCTCTTGACTTCAAGCTCTAAGTGGGACATGCCAAAACAGGGAGGAGGAAGAAATCTCATGTGGGGTGCCGCTGATCCGTCTACTGGAGAACATGGAAATGAAGAGCTTTATGGTGCGATATGTTACATTATGACAGTGGTTATTAGAAATGCTTTTATTGTTAACTGAACATCAGACATAAATATGTCAGGACCTGTTAGCTGCTAAAAAAACTTACATCTGTTGTATGTCATTCAGTAAAGGAACAGTTCACTTAAAAAAACAAGATTTCCTCATTACATGGAGCAGAATACATCAACCAAATAGTTAACAATAATATAAACATAACTGTTGGCTGGAGCTCAGCTCAGTACAGGTGAACCTCAGTGACATTTAATGCATGGCCTTTAAATCCCCCAAACTGTAGAATAACACACTGCTTTACAATGCTCCATAGCTATTTTCATCTTCCTAAAATCATGATTAGTAGTGGAAGAGGTCATTGTACTTGGCAGCTGATGCTGGTTTTGATTTTTAGAGTTTGAGCATTGCAAACTTTTAGTGATTGTACATAACAGATCTCCAAGTCATGCTGAAAAGTTCTGGATGTACAAATTTCATTCCTGGTAAGACTTAAAGTGTTTTATTCTGTCTGTGAGATTTAAACAATCTGGCATCTGAGCCGCTTTCTACACTGCATAACAGTCGTTCAGTACAGCAAGCCACTAAAAACAAACAGCAAGAATTTCTTGCAAATGTTATTTGCTTTGATCAGAGCTGCATCCTCTTGAGCATTGAGTCAATCGAGAGGCCCAGCCAGACATGTGCTATGACTCTTTAATTATTGTGTAAATGGCTTGTCACACTCACCGCAGTAAATCCCTCTCTCTATAGTAAAGAGGGACGTCACGAAACCTGTGTTTTATTGCATAAGTTGTTAAAAGGTTATAGTTATTATCTTGGGTGTAAGTGCAGGATCTTCTTCCATTGTCACAGTTCTATTGTCACATCTTTGAAAACAAACAGCCACATTATTTTTTCGCCAGTGGTCCATATCAATCAATGCATATGACACTAGTGCACTAGACACTGATAAGGTGCAGGTAATTGAGATGCTAGTTGCAGAATATTTATGAATTTTGATGTTACAGATTCTATTTTCTGCTTACTGTGTTGTAGCTATAGTGATGTTATTTTGTGTGATGGAGGGAGGAATTACCTATAATTTGCGCAATCTTCTGTGTCCAGAGTTGGGAAATGCCTGGGCCAATGAGAACATGTTCACGGCGGCAGAGGGGATTATCTGGTTTCGTTACCACAATTATGTAGCCTCCAAACTGCATGAGGAACACCCAGACTGGTCGGACGAAAAGCTGTTTCAAAATGCCAGGAAGACTGTTGTGGCCACATTTCAGGTAGAAGGAAAAGTCTGCATGTAATCCTCTCTCTACACGTGCTGATTTAATTTGCACTCTGGAAAGAAGGAGGTTGCATCAGCACTAGGTGGTCGTGAGTTTAGGAATCAAATTAAGGGTTTTAGTTTAAGGGTGAATGCATCATCTCTTACTTGTTTGACTGTTGGAGTCTGTCCTCTGCTAGAACAAACCTGAACAGCATTACTCACATTAATTACCTTTTCTACCTCTGTTGAAAAACTATTTATAATCAAGCAATATTTTAAGTCTCATCCTATAGAAATCAAAAGCTGCACTGGTAAAATAGCATTTTATAATTAAAGAAAATATTCCAAACAATTGCAGCATATATTCACGTCATCATTTTGCCTCGTGAACTTGTTATTGTTTTAAATGTGTTTTCGAACAAGCTGCATAGTAAGTAAAAGCTTGTATTTCTGCTGTTTTTCCAAAACAGAACATTGCTCTCTACGAATGGCTACCTGGATACCTCGGAGGGAAAAGGCTTCCTCCTTATCCAGGTAAGAATCAGGCAAAGTACGTGTACGAGCAAATGGAGGGGAACAGGTAATGCACTGCTGACCACAAGCCGTGGTGAGGTGAACTATTGTCATCAGCAAAGCATCACCCTGTGTCTCCCTCTTCTGCTGATTAAGCACCCGCAGCTGAAGAAAGTTAATGGGTCAGTGGTCAGATGACCCCATCACCTTTTTTGTATTTTTGTGCCTTTGTGGAGTCAGTTTCAGCATTTGAATGATGATATATTGTAAGAGGTTTGCACGCACAAAGACTGTGTCCAACTCACCTTTTAGTATATCAAGATGGATGTGTCTCTTTTTCTGTTGCATGTGTAGGTTACCAGAAGTTTGTTGACCCAGGGATCTGTCCTGAGTTTCAAGTTGCTGCCATACGATTTGGTATCACTATGGCGCCACCTGGTGTTTACATGAGGTAGTGATTCTTTTTTTTCCACTCATATGCTGAAAAATGAAAGCTCACAGGGCTTTAATTCAGTGCGGCATCGTCAGTGCTTTGCTGTAAAGAGTCAAACACAATCTATAAGCACACATATTATATGTATTTTCCCTTTTCCCCACAGAAACAGAACCTGTCATTTTCGGAAGATTATTGATATAGATGGCAGCTTATCACCAGCAATGCGGCTTTGTAACAGCTTTTGGAAACGTGAGGTATAATCATGATTATGCTGCTGTAATCTCATACGTGAATGAGAAGAGTTTGAAATGACTGGTGTGCTAATTTAAATATCCATCATAAATCTTTCAACATAGGGTTGAAACCCCTAACCCTAAAATTAAACAAGGTGAAGCTTCACCTTGTTTATTTTAGGGTAAGGGTTTCACACTTAGTGCAAATGTTTAAATGCTGGTAATGTGCAAATGGAGAACAGGTCAAACCTGCCAATTTATGTTTGGAGAAAGGAGGTTCAGTGCGGTGGTTGATTATGTGTTTATGCATTTGTCCTTCTGTTCGAAGAAACTTAATGTGAAGACGAGCGAAGATATAGATGATCTAATCATGGGCATGGCTTCCCAGATCGCAGAGAGAGAAGACAATATTGTTGTGGAAGACCTAAGAGGTTTTAAACCTTTCTTATTCACTGGCTCTGTGTGCTATCATTTATTTTAGTATTATACTATTATAAGTATTTATATAAGCATTTAACTTACAAATGTATGATCACTACTTTAATTTGTACTTTTTAATTTGTACTTTGACAGATTACATGTATGGACCTCTAAGGTTCACTCGGTCAGATTTGGTAGCTCTGACTATACAGAGAGGAAGAGACTTTGGTCTGCAAAGTTACACTGAGGTCAGAAAAGCTCTGGATCTACCTCCTGTAAATACATTTGAAGACATAAACCCAGAGCTCACCCGTACCAACCCACAGGTAAAAACTGCAGTCTCACAAAAACTTAAAATAAAGAATGACCTAATATAAAATGCGTAAAAAAGAGTGATCATGTGAATTAAACTGTCTTGCATATAGTTACTTCACGATGTTGCAGAGCTGTATGATAGGGACATCTCAAAACTGGAACTCTTCCCTGGAGGACTGCTGGAGACTCTTGATGGTCCAGGACCAGTTTTCTCAGCCATAATCTTTGACCAGTTTGAACGCATCAGAAATGGAGACCGCTTCTGGTTTGAGAACAAACAGAATGGGTAAGCTCATCTTTAATAGATTCTCAACAAACACTTCTAATATAATAACACAATAGTTATTTATGTAACGCTGTGTTAATAAATTACATCTCATTACACTGTGTTCTTCCTTTTTTCGTGTCTTCCAGTTTGTTTACAGATGAACAGATCCAAGCAATCCGCACCATGACATATTATGATGTGCTTCTCGCAGTCACAAGTGCAGAGGCCACTGATATACAGAATAATGTGTTTTTTTGGAAGGATGGTAAAATTAAAAACATTTCTATCAACATTTGCTTCATATGCAAAAAAATCTATATTTAAAAAGAATAATTAATGTTTCTTATGATTCTTTATTGTTCTTAGGTGACCCTTGTCCTCAGCCTGCACAGCTGAATGCATCAGTTCTCTCTCCCTGCACTAATGCTACCAAACTTAATTACTTTGATGGGAGCAAAGCTGGCTTCGGGATATTTATCATAGTTCTGTTCCTGTTTCCTGTTGGTGAGTATCATACGCACAAATCCATCTTCTTTTGGACTGTAATAACAGTATAATTAAACTACTCTACAGCAGTTTGATCAGTTGTGATCATTTAACCTTCACAGTGAGCTTCCTAGTGGCCTGTATGGTGGCATATCTTCGCAAGTACAGGTACAGGAAGTTCCAGAGAAGAAGAAAAGCGGGTGACAAAACAGAGGAATCAGCTGTGGGGATAACCGGTATGAAATTGTTTGTGGCGCTGAGTGTTACATAGTAAATATGAAGTCAGGTTTTACAACTGACTCAGTGTCTGTTATTATGAAATTACAGCTGACTATTAGAACCTTTGTACTAACTCAACTAGTTGACACTAGGCTCATTATAACACTCGACTCATTCTGCTTTTGCTCTCCAGCATATGAATGGCAAGGCCATAATAAACCCCTGCATCCTGTCAGCATGGAGGTGGATGAGAAGAAGAGGCTGCAGGTTTATGACAGATCTGGACCTGCTCTACGATCCCTCAGTTTAGGCAACCAGAACTACCTAGATGTTTTTCTGTCCAGCGACCATCAGCGTAAAGCTCTTCTGCTCAAAGTACCAAAAGAGTATGACCTGGTGAGTAGCTTAAAATGGGAGGCGGTGGTTTGCACCTTCAGATTTTGATCTAAACATGCAGCAAGTTGCAAGAAAAACTGCTTTGAAAAGTGTTGCTGCTTCTGCAAACTGTGCGTGTACAGTCAAATTCTGTGTTCACATTGTTTGCAATTTAAGCAAGTCTGCTTACTTGCTTCTACTAATATTCACCTCACCCAATTGCTGATGCAAGCATGATTCTGCAGATGTACCTGATCTTCATCACTTTTATTTCCCTCCCATCCTGTTAAAACCCCCTCTGATGTCCTCTGTTTGCACATCCAGGTGCTGTTTTTTGATGACGAGGGCAAACGTGCAGCATTTTTTAAGTGTCTGCACCCAGTGGTGACAAACATCGAGCAGGAGATAAGAGTGAAGGAGATGAGAGAGAAGGATCTGCTGCGGGAGGCTTTAACGAAAGAGCAGAGAGCTCAGATTGTGGAAACCTTCATTCGACACGCTTTCTCTAAGGTACCGTCGGCCTCTGGATGTTTGTCTCATCCTCTGCTCTATTACAGCGGCAGCAGCTTTAAGCTCAGCCACAAAATGTCATGAAAGATTGTTTGAGGTCAAATTAGGTTTGACCTTAAAACCAGAAGAACTAATTGTTGGTCTCAGTTGACCTCATTCAGGATGATGACCTCAGCTGACGTCAGTGATCTTACTAATGACACTGTGGTGACATAATGTATAATGACACTGTCCGTCTGTTGCATAGGTCTTGGAAATAGAGAAGTGTGACGCTGGAGATATGAGTGGTGTTTCCCGTGAGAAAGCCAAAGAGGTTCTCCGGTGCGAGCTGACGGCATCAGAGTTTGCTGACGCACTGGGCCTCAAGCCCGACTCCTTATTTGTGGACTCCATGTTCACACTAGCTGATAAAGATGGAAATGGTTACCTCTCCTTCCAGGAGTTTCTTGATGTGATGGTTATCTTTATGAAAGGTAAAACTAGCCACTCCAAAATGTTCTGTGGTTCTCCAGGCGTGCTGTCTCATCGGCACCCAGTACTGCATATCCTGTACACACAGTACATTGTTTTGAGATTCACTGAGCTGCAGTGACTGTCCAGCTTGTAAATAAAAATAAATTTGTCGAACACGTTATGAAAAGAATGAAGTTTATAAATACATCAAGTAAAGAAAATGCAGATTTAGATGACATTGTGTCATCAAATCAAATCAAAACATGTGTACCTATTTGTCCAGGGTCACCTGAGGAAAAATCCAAACTGATGTTCTCCATGAATGACATAGGTGGAACTGGTTTCTTGTCAAAAGAGGAATTTGCCAGGATGCTCAGGTTTGATCAGTTTTTTTAAATGTATGAAGTCTTTTTTTTTTTTTCTTGCTTTCGATGGTTTGTCTTCATCTCTTTGATGCCCTGCAGGTCTTTCATTGAAATCTCTAATGGTGCTCTGTCAAAGAGCCAGGCAGAAGACGCCATCAAGACCATGATGAAGGCTGCAGGCTTTGATGACAAAGAGAAAATCTCATGGGAGGACTTTCATTACATTCTGAGGGACCATGACAAGGATCTGCAGTTTGCTCAACTCAATGTCAAAGGTTGGCAAAAGAATGAAGCTCAGAAAGATGTTTTCTTTAAATCCTCATTTCTCTGAACTTGTCTGATGAATTACTGTGTCTGCTGTGTGTGTAGGGATGGAAAAACAAGGGAAGAAGCGGATGAGTCGAGAACAGAGAGTGTCCTTTATTTGTCCAGCAAACAGGTAAGACAACGGGGTGTAATTTGTCACCCAGAAAGTGTAACGACTGCTGCTTATTACTAAAGACAAAAGTAAAGATTTGCCATAACATTTGATTACATGTTTTGTTCCCAAGCTGGCGATGATTTTTGTTCATTTTTTGTTTGCAGCACTAAGGCAGATGGGCAGGACATGCGCAGACGGAGAAAGTATGCTTCTTTTTAGATTTCTGAGTAAAGAAGGTTGGATACTAAGAAAAATAAAATGTCTGACAGCTTATAATAAACCACAATGATGACTATTATCATCTTACTATTGCAGCAGCATGTGACATAGCGTTTCTTGTCCTTTAGTGTGTAGTAGTAAGTCCCTTTTGTGGGGTCCGTATTTTATTTTTAGTGTGGTTTCAATGCTAGAGCAACAGCAACATCGACTAATGCATCTGAATATTTTCAGGTTAAGCATCAAAACTCCAAATGTCTATGTGAATCCCAAGCGTGAGCAGTACATAAAAAACCCGGTCCAACAGAAGATCCAGCGGTTCAAACGCTTCATTGAGAATTATCGGCGTCATATAGTCTGCGTGATCATCGTGTACGGGATCACGGCTGGTGTGACACTTGAAAGATGTTATTGTGAGCAGAAAATTCTTCTACTTATTTTATTTGCTCATTGTGTTATAAAAAGCTGATTAGAGCTGATTAGAAATACTGTGTTCAGACTATGGTTTGCAGGATGACTCTTCAGGTATCCCCGAGACTTCAGCTGTGGGCATCATCGTGTCCCGTGGTTCGGCGGCCGCCGTCTCCTTTCTGTTTCCCTACATGCTCCTCACTGTCTGTCGCAACCTTATCACATTGTGCAGAGAAACCTTCCTCAACCGATACATCCCCTTCGATGCAGCTATCGACTTTCATCGCTTCATGGCCATGACTGCCATCATCCTAGCAGGTTGGTTTGAAGAGAGAATATCACAGAGGTGACAGTGTGGGGCAATGATTGAATTTCACCTGCTTATATTTTATGTTTGTGAGCTCACTGCTGTGTCTGTTCTTACTGTAGTTGTTCATAGTTTGGGCCATGTTGTCAACATCTACGTCTTCTCCATCAGTGACCTCAACATCCTGTCCTGTTTGTTCCCAAAGGTCTTACCTAACAATGGGTAATGTGTGAAATATCTGACTGATGTTAAGAGATATTTGTCCTCGTGTTTTGTATATTGGGTTTTGTATTTACACCATTTTCTTTTTAGGTCTGAACTTCCTCTCAAGTGGTTTTGGTGGTTCTTTCAAACTGTGCCAGGTATATTAAAAGGAGGTTTTACACCTTCCACAGTACATTAGCTGCTTGTTATATTGTGTGCTAATCTGTGTTTTTGCTCTGCTTTGTCCTCTTTCTAGGGATGACTGGTGTCTTGCTTCTTTTTGTTTTTTCATTTATGTATGTTTTTGCCTCGCACTATTTCCGTCGCATCAGCTTTCGTGGATTTTGGATCACGCATTACCTCTATGTTGTTGTGTACTTACTAGTAAGTACTCTTCTAACTATAAAACCACAAATGTGTTCTGCAGTCAGCTTTAATGATGGATGGATGCTCTCACGATGAAAACCAGAATTACTAATGGTGTGATGCTGGTTTTGTTTTCATTCCACAGACAGTTATTCATGGGAGCTTTGCCCTGCTCCAGGAACCCCGTTTTTACATCTATCTAATCCCTCCTGCACTGCTCTTCCTGCTGGACAAACTCATCAGCTTGAGCAGAAAAAAGGTGGAGATACCAGTGCTCAGAGCTGAGCTGCTGCCTTCAGGTAACATTTAGAGTTTTCAGGAAAAACACTAGTTGAAAATTGCTGTTCAGTGGCAACTGGATGTTTTTAAGTTCTTGAAAACATTTCATCTTTAATCCAGAAGGCTTCTTCAGTTCTAAAGGTTATTTTTAACCCTGACTGAGAATCTTTACAGACACTATGGAGTTTTAAAATAAATACATTTTCTCTGCCTCTTTTCAATTTTGTAATTGAAATAATATTTTTCCTTTGTCTGCATTTGACTTCACACTTCTCTTGGCTCTCCTACCTGTAGGTGTGACACATCTGGAGTTCAAGCGACCACAGGGCTTTGTTTACCGTTCAGGCCAGTGGGTTCGCGTTGCGTGCCTGATGTTGGGCACAGATGAGTACCACCCATTCACACTAACATCAGCACCCCATGAAGAGACCCTCAGCCTGCACATCAGAGCTGTTGGGCCCTGGACCAGTCAGCTCCGTGAACTCTACACTGAAGAAAGCCTGCTTGAGCTTGGAACCTATCCAAAGGCATGGCACAGCATTATTGTCTGTCTGTGTTTGTGTCTGAGTTTCCATTCTTGTCTTTTTCTGATACTGGTATTCATTTTTTATTTCACCCTAAGCTGTACTTGGATGGCCCATTCGGTGAAGGCCATCAGGAATGGATTGACTTTGAGGTGTCTGTTCTTGTGGGAGGAGGAATTGGAGTCACCCCATTCGCTTCCATCCTCAAAGACCTGGTCTTCAAGGCGTCCGTCAAGTCCAAGATTCAGTGCAAAAAGGTGTTGTCTAAAATGAAACAGCTTAGAGCATGATTTATTTTATTTTTCCCTGAAGCGGCGTTTATTCATCCAATAAGCTGATTCTTTAAACAAACTAATACTACCACTCGCTGATTGTTTGAAGGTGTACTTCATCTGGGTGACACGAACACAGCGTCAGTTCGAGTGGGTGTCAGAGATCATCAGGGAGGTGGAGGAGATGGACACCCAGGAGCTGGTCTCAGTGCACACCTACATCACTCAGGTGGCAGAGAAGTTCGACCTCCGCACAACGATGCTGGTGAGAGTTGGTGTCACGCGAAATAGAAAGGGGGACTGAAACCCCTCTTTAATTTAATTATTTTTAAGCCTAGAGACATGCATTGTCTATGACGTGAATAGTTTCACATCTGTATCAAATAACAATTTCTAAAAATGTTTATGTATGATAATCGTCTTGGAACTGTCTCAACAGTATGTGTGTGAGCGCCACTTTCAGAAGGTGTGGAACCGCAGTCTCTTCACTGGTCTGCGATCTGTCACCCACTTCGGACGTCCACCCTTCGTGTCCTTTTTCAGTTCACTACAGGAAGTGCACCCTGAGGTCAGTCTTCATCTACCTCATGCATGTCTATAACTTTGCCCAGTAAAACCGTCTGGACAAAATAATGAATTATGTGGTTATTTCCTGTAGGTGGGTAAAATTGGTGTGTTTAGCTGTGGACCACCTGGACTGACGAAGAATGTGGAGAAAGCTTGCCAGCAGATGAACAAGAGGGATCAAGCTCATTTCATGCATCACTATGAGAACTTCTAACATGTCCTCAGCACTGGACTAGTGTACATGGTTACAGAAGGATCCATGAGACACTTTATTTTAGAGAATACAACAGGGTGTTTACTACAGCACTTAATAAGCAATATGTTTCCACAATCACAGACAATGTAGGATGTTTTGATTTTATGTAGTACTGAATATTAAAGTGAAAACATATTAAATGTGACCATGTCTTTATATTTCATATTTTTGATAATAAATATTAATGTTACATTAATTTCAGTCAGTCAGGAATAGGAAATGGGAAAATACTTTCATCTATAATTTTTGTTAAATACTTTTTAGTCATTAGGCACCATGTGATTCTTTCATTTGCTGTTTGACTCAGATGTAACTGAACTTAGTTTTCCTTGCTTTCAAGATTTTAATGCATTTATTTTATCTTATCAATTTTTTGTGCTTATGTGTGAAATAACTGGAAGAAATAAATAAACATTTTACAACTGGACTGGATTTGTGTCTCTGTCATGTCACAAGGAAACATCCTCAAACTCAGAAACAGTATCACAGCAGCAGGGTTAATTAATTTGTAACAAATTTACAGTGAAGATTTTTGGGTTTAAGACATAAAACAAAAAACATTAATACAAAACAAAACTTGAGAATGTAATCTGATATTTGGTCTAGACATATTAAACAGCACAATACAACACATTTTGCATCAGATCAACATTTTTAATGAGCAAAAGCATTGGAGGAGAAATTTTACAGTAAATCAAAGTAAATAAAACCTATTTGCAAATGGCTTGTTTTCAATAACTGACGTTATTAACCATGACCATGGTCCAAAACCTTCTAATACTCTGGTGAGGTCCTTTGTTGACTTAGCAGTGTGTTTTTGATTGTGGTCCTTCTGCAGTTTAGTTTATCTGCAGTCTAGTTTTGATGCATTTCTCTGTAAAGTAGCGGACAAAATATTTCTGGACACCTTTGAATTCATCCTGCTGTTATCATCACAATTTATTGCGTCAAAATTTATCAAATTCAAGTAACTACCATACAAATCTAAGCCGTGGCTCTACCTCAACCATGCTCCATAGATGGGCTTCTGCAGTTTTGATCACGTGCAGAACCTTTCTTCTTCCTCCTCTTCATATATATGTATATTTCTTTATTTCTCCTCACTTTGTATGCAGTGATTTAATGAGTAGTAAAACTTCCTGACCAGAAAGGAAACAAGTATACTCGACTGCAGAAACTCTTTTTGAATTTGTCATTTTTGTTTAAATTTCGTCTGATCACATGGATGGAGCACTGATGACTTGGATCACGTGTGTGTGTGTGTGTGTGTCATGGATTAAAAGCAGCAGTTACAGAAAGTTGACTGCAGGCGGATGTAAATAACGCAGTTATTCTTTACCTTTATTTACTCAGGGAAGTTTCACTGAGAGCAATATGTTCTGTTTCAGGAACACCCTGCTCCTTTACCAGTCACATATGGCAGCTGGCCAGTGCCACCACACTCTGATCTGCTGGCTAATGAGCAGATCCACTGGATCATGCAGCTGCATGTTAAAACCTTGATCAAGAGCAGTTCAATGTAATTGCAGCTGTAATGAATGAGAAGCAAGCGCTGACACTCTGTTTTCCCCAACCTACTGTGCCTGTTTAGAGACTGAACTGGCAACTTTCTTGTCACAAGATAGAAGTTAACAGACATTAAGAGACACAGAATTGTTGTTATAACTTAAAAGATTGAAAAAAGAACATTGTCTGACTAAAGATGGAAAAAACATATCAAAATAATGAAGATTCAGCACAACCAGAGATATTCTCACATTCTTTACATATTTTGTTAGAGGTATTTAAGTAAAATATTCTATTATGAAATAATAATAAATAGCTACCATCTATAACACCAAATAGTCATGAACAAGTGATAAGCAGCGGGGCAGAGGTGGCATCCAATGATTGTGATTTATTTTGGCCTCTCTATGTGTTGAAGGTTACATGTATGCACCTTTTTTTAATATAAGCCAGAGGGGGTTCCCTGGTGCCAGGGGTGGCCCGTCAGATTCTTCCATGGGGGTCATGTCACCTCTCTTCTCCCTTCTGGCTCTGCACCTGCCCAACTGCTAAGTTGGGTGTCATATTTTTTTAAGTTCAGTTTAGATCTTTACTTTTCCCAAAATACAATTATTTTTGCAGCATGACATAAAAACTCAATTCAGTAATATTGCTGGTTTCCTTAGACCTGAGGAAATCTGCCTGTAATTGTCTTTGAACACACCAGTAAAGTTGCTACATGCATCACTTCTTGATCATTTAGGTTGAATGCAGACATTAAATGTTTGTATCTGCTACAGGACAGAGAAGAGAGTTTATCACGCAGCTGTCAGGGACAAGAAAACAATTCTTTGATTAGTTCTGGGTTTGGCTTGTAATATGTTATCTAAGCTTCAGTGTTGATCTTCTTGGAAAAGTATGGAGTATTAAGGGAAGCCAGAAGTGTACATTTACTTCCTTTTACCACATACATATAGTGTAAATCAAATGTAAATATCCAGCAACTGTAAATTTTGCTATTACTCAGTCTTTGTGTGTCTTGTATTATCTTCACTATGTCCTCTGTTACCTGTAAGCTGTTGTTTTGTGCAATGACTCAACCATTCAACTGTCATAATTATAATCTCATTTAATCCAATTTAATCTAAATTTGTTTTCCTTTTTGTTTTCTAGAAAATCTTGTTGCAATAACAAATCAGGTCAGGTTGGTGGTTTTGATGGCTCATAGAAGTTCTTTAATCTGAATCATACTTTCTCACATGCAATGTGGTTTTATTGTTTTTCTCTCTCGCTGTATTCTTTTTCTTTTTTCTGTTTGGTACAGATCAACAGTTTAGCACAGACAACAATGACATAAAAACAAGAATACAGGGGTTTAGTTTAGAACGTTTTGAAAATGATCCTGCTGCTTCAACCAGTTCACCAATTCTTGTACAACCATAATAGTTACACAAATGTTACAACAAATCAAACAAAGTACAGAACAGCTGACATTACCGAATGACTCAACTCAACTTCCAAGAAATAAAACCAAATCGAAATTACACTGTAAGTCCATGTGCCAGTACTGGGAAAATTGATAACAGCTGTGGAGTCAAAATAAATAAAACAAAATCTTTGTCAGCTACACAATATGAGAGCAAATAGGAGAGCCTTATTTAGACGATAAGAATCGAGCCTGATGTTGAACTCATGGCTATTAATATTAAAACATACTACCAGTAATCTGTTCTAATATTATTAGTCTTGATAAGCCTTTTGTTTGTTTTATCATGGAAGAAATATTTTTGGTACAACTTTAATTTGGAAATATTGAGACAACAAAGAGATAGTATTATTTACGCTGTCTGCTGGTTAAGGTACCTAACTGTATTCTATATTAGGCAGTTTATCCATAGGAAGTATGACCATGTTTGGCTAAGTCCAGCGCTGCTGAGAAGTGTTACAACAGAGATGCACATGACTTTAAAGTTTACAGGCTCTCAGCCAAACTCCACAACAAATGAATGTGTTATAAAACCCTAACCGTGTGACCTTTTATGCTGGTTAACCACCTAACACATAAAACATTTATCTCGCTCCGGTCTGTGTAGACTGTCCTCTGGAGAGGAGGTCATGTATTTCAGGTCATTTCAGTTAGCGGCACCTGGAAGTTGCTTCATTTACGTTCTGAAATGTGTTGTTCTGAAATGTGTCGTCCTCTAACCTACGCACATGACATCTGTGTCTGTCCTGGAAGAGGGATTGCTCCTCACTGCTAATCCTGAAGGAACTTCTCCTGTTGAAGGTTTTGAAGTTTTTCCTCATCTGATTTAAAGGGGATAAGAAAAGAGGATGTCGTATAATGTACTACATAACATTTTGACTTGATTTTGACTTCACATAAGGACAAAGAAATAATGGCTGCAATACGTTCTTCTATTGGTGATCTACTTAGTAACTTTATGGTTTGGTTGAATAATTTAGGTAACTTTTACTTATGGGTAAAATAACCAGTTCTAGACAGACTATTTCTGTAACCAACAGACGCCATGTTTTTTTTTTAGATGATGGAATGTGCATGCAGGGAACAAAAGAGTCCACAGTTTAAACCTGGGACATAATGGTTTGTTGGTTAGGTTGAACTAAAACCTGTTTGTGCCCAAACAATGCTTCTGCCTTGGTAACCAAATAAACTCTGACACCATAAAGCACTTATTAGAGCCAGGAAAATCTCATAAGTGAAAAAAACTGGAATATTTCTCCACACTGTCAAGTTTGAAAGTGACCTGATGTACTGGCATTTTCCTCAGAATGTTCTGTACCGAAGCAGTTTCAAACAGCCTGTCTCTGGAGAGATGCTGATGAAGTTGCTGAAGATTTATTGTTGAAAACAGTGTTTTTTCTGAAGGAGAAAACGTAAATCTTGGAGAGAAATATTGACGTCATATTCTTTGTGTGTGTCTCTCAGTGTGGGCTACAATAACCTGTTTGTCCTGCTTATAGCCAGAACAGTGATTAGAGGGGAGTTAGTTACACCTTAGTTTTTAACTTATTGAGACTTATACAAGTACCAGTATCACTTTACAATCTCATGAATACTAGTTTGTTGTATATATATATATATATATATATATATATATATATATATATATATATATATGCTGTTTATATAGCATGTACCAGCTGGTTTCTACTTGTGCTTAATTTAATGTAGGTACAGTAGAAGAGAATTAGATTACAGGAAAATACTGGGAGTCCACAGAGTATAGTAAAAAAACTTTCTTCCATTGAACCTACATTTAAGTATCATTATAAATTGTACAACACAGTTATACTATACATTGTAGTCTACATTACAAGTGTGTTTCTGTTCAGATTGTTCAGCGCTCACACCCAGAAACATCCTATGTTTTATGATAGATGTGGGAGGACCACTAATAAATATCTCACTCATTTGAAAAAATGATCCATTATTTATCCATTACTAGACTCATTTGTTCTATAGCCATTCTGATACAGTCCATGCCCTCAGTTAGGGAGGGTGTCGTGGTGAAAGAGGCACACGGAAACGGTTGGTTGTTTCTGGGCAGCGCGCAACGTGTTGTTTGGAAGGACTGTGCCTTTTGTGTCTTATCACCAGCCTTAGGCCTGTTTATCTCAGCATCTTTAGCAGTGAGATAAACAGCTGGTGAAACGTGAAACGTGAGTTTTGAATCAATATGTCACTATCTTCACCCAGGACAATTGGACACGTTTTCAATTCCAGGCAGATCAAAGTTGAATGGTAGGTCATCTTGAGGGAGGAACAGACTGTTAAAGCCTGTTTGAGAATCCTTTGGAATATTTATTCCATAACTGATAGATGACATAGAGACACCTGATAAATATTTTTTTCTGAGGAATTAAACACTCTATGTAAATGTAAGATGATTCTTTAGAGATGAGTGAGGAATGTTTACTTACGTCAGGCAACAGGTCATTGGGTGTAATTGGTCTTGTGAGTAAGTTATTATGGATTATACTTTGATTGTCTCTGATGCCAGAATTAAGTCAAGTTTCATGTTGAGCAATGTGGTGTTTCTAAGATCTAATGTGTTTGTTTTGCCTTATGGTTTTGCAGAGAAACAGGTTCTCCCTTTTGTCTTTGTTTCAGTGGTTGATGAACTTGTGTCTCTTCCAGGTGGCTCAAATTCGTAGTGCTTGTGTGGGTGTGGATGCATGAACAGTATGTGTGCGTGTGTATGTGTCTGTGTGTGTGCTTCAGTTGTAGGTGTTTGAGCGGCTTGATCATGAAGCCAGGTCAGATTTGAATCATGTGTGCCCAGTGTCTTCAGAGTAGCACTCTCCATCTCTTACCCCTGATTCCTCCAACAACCTTTTTGCTTTTGTTTTGCTTTTGTTTGCACTGATGGCTAATCCTATCCTTTAGCCACAACTCTGAACCTCTGTCCCTATTATCTATTTGTGTTTTTTCCAAGACATTGGCGGAGGAAATCCTTATGTTTGATTTGTGCCGATACCTTGAACAACATCAGACCAAACATCCCGGTTTGATGTGTCATAAGAACATCACAGTCTTTGGTTTTGCTCTTTGGGCAAACCAGCAACATAATCCCTTTGTTCAAGCCTGACAAGTGTTCAATATTTTGTGGCAGAGACTAGGAAATAACTAGATGCAGTCACCATGCAGCTCAGAAACACTATGAGGGGCAACAGTATCTTAATGTAATCTTAATTTAAAAAGCAAGTGAACTTGCACACAGAACCTGACAAAGCTGACAGGCTGTTGAACAAATTATGTCAAGCTAAAAATCCTCTTCATGCAGCAGTCATCACATTGAGTGAAGACAGAGTGTTCTTACAGTTCTGTCTCATGTCAAAAGGAACATGGGTGAATAAAACAAGCACTTAGCAAATACCTGATCAAAATTAGGAAATATCCTTCAAGCTTTTGTAACATCGTAACCTCTGTGAACCAGACAGGTGAACACAGGAATCTGATATCTTGCATATTTTATGTTATTTTGTAATCGTGCAGCTACACATGGTACATACAATCAGACTTTCTTTATGTACTTAGAGATAAGGAGCTTTGGCTAAAACTGACACAGAAGACAAACGCTATTTGTTTGTAGTTGGATTGTTTGCATATGAGATATTAGTAGCTCACTGATAGAAAGGATTTGACCACAAATGAGAAAACAATGTCTTTTAGGCAACGAGAAGAATGTGTTTTAGGATTCAGCAGTTCTTGTGACATTTAACTGATGCAATGATTGATTCTTGATCCTGTAAATTAACACACCCACTCTCATGCAGATTACTTAGTAATTACACCATTATAATATTGTTTTTTGTCACTGTAATGATTCCTCATGTCTATACTGGCCCTGGAGTGATCCCTACAATGGAACAGATGGGGTCCACGCAAAAAGCAGCGTAAAATTCAGCACTCAAAGCAAAAATAATGCTTCAGCAGATCAAATTAGTCAAACCAAGTGTGCATTTCCCAAAGTTACAAAGAAATTTTAGTTCTAAAGAGATTGTTTAAAAATGAACCTTTGATATAGTTTAGCTCACATATAGTTTCAGTGTCAGTGAGCTGTGGTTGGAAGGATGTTCAGGAAAGTGAAATACTACATGAACGTAAATTATTCAATCCTAATGACTAAAATATAACCGTATAACGTATGACCATTTAAAGATACATGTATAGTTACTGACTACACTGAAATGTTCCTGTTTGCAGCTCTTCTCATACTGAAGAAAAAACACAATACGTATTTGAACAGTCTGTAAATACATTTGTACCAGTAGATAATAAAAAATATAACTCTTTTGCTTTAACATTAAATCACATATGTTGTGCACCGCATATTTGTGTGACATATGTTGATTTCATTCAGTACTGTATATTTAATACATTATATGCTGCCATTTAAAACACTGTACTTTACTGTATAAATGATTCAATTTCCCAGAGACACTGGTAAATGATGTGTTTCTGTGCTGAATGGTTATTCACTCTGTGTTCAGATTTTTTGCCAGCTGAATTCCTGTGCTGTGGGACTATTTTTTCTCATTTTGCTACGCACCTGTTTTATTCCCTTCACTGTTCACATCAGTCTATGATGGAAGGGTTGACTTGAAACACTTATAAAACTATCACCACGTAATTTACTGTTACCGTAAACAGTATGGGTTACTCCCTGATCAAATGGCACCCTCTTCTGGTAAAGAGGAAGTCATCCTTCATCCTTTGACACAGCAGCTGGATGAAATATGATTCAAGGTCAAGTTAGTGTGTACTACCTTACTTTATGCAGTACAGTGCATTAATCTCCCCTTTAAATGCCCTTGTTCTATTTTATGATATGTTAATGCTTCTCCTCAGTGCAAGCCTGACTTTTCAATATAATGGGTCAATGCCTATGACACAGTGTGTTAATCTTATTTTAATCAGGTTTCACATTCACAGAAATAACCAGGGACATTAGCTATATATGTATATTTCATTCACATCACACAGACCTTTCATGGTGGGTAAAGTATAACCTTATAAAGTCTTTATTTATAACTGCCTGATGATGTGTAGCCAATTAGAATAACCCACAACAACTGTCCCTGACACAAAATATTAAAAGAAATAACAGAAAAAAAGAAACTAGTTAGAATCTCAGATCTTCCAACAGGACAGGCAAAATAATGTAAAATATGTTGAGGATGTCTGCGCAGTGGTGAGCGGTTTGTATTGGTGTGCTTAAGAGTCTGGTAATCTTCTTAGTGTCTGTAAGTACCCAGCTAGAAATCGCGACTGTCCAGATTGTCTCTTCCTGCCCCAGATAAACGGCTCAGACAACAACAAAATGAGGCTCGAGGAAATATGTGGCATGGTCACTTCACTGGCATAAAATATGCACCTTCCTTACTTTGGGAAGTCCGTTGACAGAGTTTTGGTGGGTTTCCTCAACCTAAAGATGTTTGGCAGAGGCACAAAGAAGTGGTTTGTGAAAAGGCCTAAGAAGCAGCAGCAGAGGTCTGGCAGGAGGCCATGTGCCAGGAAGAAGACAAGATGGGCAGCTAAGATCCTCAAAGAGCACAGACAAAAGATCCTGAGTGAGTTGGATGTAAACGCTGTACTTCCCTACCTGGTGTATGATAAGGTTTTCTCTCTTGGGGAGTACAAGGAAATACTAGGACAGGAGTCCAACAAGAAGCGGACAGAGAAATTCCTGGACCATCTGTCCTCAAAAGGGCCTGCTGCATTCTGCTCATTCTGCTCTGTTTTGGAGGAAGTGTGTCCCCACCTGCTAACCTGCTTTCTGGTGGATGGAGAAGGTAGAGACATGAATTAGACAGTAATAATATGAATGAGTAGCAAAACAAAAAAAGGTCACAGAGAGCTGTGTGTTCCTGCGTTATCTTTGAGAAACGTTTTCGGTTTGCATTACGAAGAGCAAAAGACAGTTAGTAAGCAACAGACTAAGAGCCATCAGAAATAGCTTCTTAAATCTGGATGGCTGAGGGGATTACTGAGCTACCAGTGTTCCTAACTAGCCTCTGGGAACATATGGCGTCAACGTGTCTGTAGTCTGCAAGGCCTTGTCTGTGCTGCATTACTCCAAATCAATATTCTTTACTTACATTTACATAATACTGAATACATTCAAGAAAATAACTCATTTACAGCAAAGTGAGTATCTGCTTTATCTGTGGCTAATGAAGACGACACAATTAAAATGTTCTGAATACTTCTGTTTACTCACCCACTCAGGGAGGAAAAGGTGTAAATTAACAGTGCTGTATATAAGTAAATAAGTGGCTGACATATTAATCTGTTCCAACAGATGGTGTCTCAGGATGGGTCAGGAAAGGGGGCCTCACTGTGCCCCCAAACAATCCAGGAGATCAACCTCTGTGTTCCCCTCCTGTGTACACCGACCCTGTGTTTGACTCCAGGTGAGAGCCATTTTGCACATCACTAAAAAGCTTTTTTAATTTTTTAATTTCTGCTGAATTTCTTAATGCTCCGTGAATTAAAAATTTATCTCTGAGGTATAACGTTGTTCCAAACCACATGAGACAAACTAAAACATGGTGGTCAAAATGGTTAAAGCTTCTTACACCCTGAAAAAATTAATAGATTGTGGTGTTTAGATTTATCAGAAAACACAAGCACGCTTTCATTAAGCTTTCAGAGCGATTTTTTAGCGGGGCGTCGTGCTCTCTTATATTCAGACACTTTTATTGTCACCCATCTGTAATTTGACCATGTTGTTCATAAGCAAAGGCTACTGGAGCACTGTCAGGTCTTAAAATGGCGAAAGCTAACTGTGTAACATCTGCTTCATGTTTGTATAGAAGAGTAAGTGTGAATGGAGCTGTTCTGTACAACAGTGCAGAGTCCTGCAAGGCTGCTTTGTCTCTATGTGTCAGGTTATGTGAATGCGTCATGAAAGAGTGATGGTGTCTTTCTGGGGGTGTGTGTGGACCCCTGGAGTGTGTGTGTGTGTGTGTGTGTGGGAGGGAGTTTGTTTATATGTGACGCCTAAAATGACAGGACAGATAAGCTGATATGCCCCCAAGACCATTAAGGAGGCCTCTTTAATGTATGACAGCTAAGTCAGCACGGAGACAGCAATCCCAATGGTCTGGCCCTGGGCACTGACACACACACACAAACATACAGAGACAGGCTGACAGAAACAGACCAACACACACAACACAGTACCATAGCAGCACACACATCCAGAATGATCACACAGCCTCCACAAGAGATGCAGTACGCTAACAAGGCGATGTAAGTCCTTCGAATTTTGTTTTTGGAGTCATCTATTTTATTTGTACATGCACCAAAGACTGCAGCTGTGTGCGATGATGTTCCATCTCATATACAGCTGCTGGTGTTAGGATAGGTGTTACAGAGATGATTTCTGTGCTTGATGTGTTCTTAATGCATCCTTGAATTCCTGCATGTATATTACCTGTTATTACAGGCTGATTCAGATGCAATGAGCAAATTAAGTGTCAAGCAAGGTTAACGGCATATATATCTGGATAAAAAATTAAATAATCTTTTGTTTATTCACTCTTAGGAGAAGTAGGACAGAAACTGCCTCAAGTAATGGATGCTTGGCTTCAGATTCTGTGTTCCAGCATGTGTCCCTGTGTGACACAGTGAAGCATGTCTACAGTCGTGCGTGTTATAAATGTACTGTAGAACCAACCTGGGAATATCTTCCCGTGGTGAACAGTGTCTTTGCACAGTGTTGTGTGTTTTCTCACCCTTCTGCTCTGCACACTTTATCTGATGCACAGCAGAGGATCAGATTGATTGTCAGCTGCGCGGGTTCAAAGAGACACTGTGTTTATTAGTTTGGCTTTTTGTGTCTGCCTCTGGTCAGTATCCTGCTGACTGAAAGTGAACGTGCAGCAGCATTTAATCACATCTCTGGGCTTCTGTCTTAAAGGGCACAAAGGACCTGTGTGTGACTGTGAGAGCAACGCAGGAACTGATGTGAAGCTTACTGAAGGGCCATTGACTGCCATATTGTTTTTAAAACCTCTGAGGCAACAAATAAACCTGAATTTGTGAATTGAAATGCTGATTATGCAGAAATATTGATTGAATTACTGGCTTACTGGCTTTTTAAAACCAGATGTGTTGACCATGTGTTTAGATTTGAGGCCTTGTGTATATATGGTATATGACGCTGCAGTGATGATGTAAGTCATCATATCTTCATCCATAAGTGGAGAAAATGAGATGCTGGCAGCTTGAGGAGGAGGTGGAGGAGGAGGAGAGCAGAGATTAGCTGGAGCTGTGAGGTTATGCTTCTCTGTGCTGATGACTCACCTCACAGCACACAGAGAAAAAGCACTGCGACAGCACTGAGGTGTGACTGTGTGTGTGCGTGTGCGTGTGTGTTTCATTACTCTTGTTCTTCTTGGTGCAGTACATTCATGTGAAGAGGACTTTCTCTGTGAACTTCTCTTTGTTTGGCGCAAAAGTAATAAATCACAGCATTACAGCGGTAGTGCTTCTTAGGGCTTTCGTCCAGTTTTGTCTCCTCTGGGAGCAGCCTCTGAGTCCCACAAACCAGCTTTGATTTTGCTGTACAGAATAAAATGGACAGGAGATTATAAGGACACAAGAAAGAAGGGCAGCCCCGTCTGTCCTATTTACTTGCAGTTAAAAAAAGTGCTCTAGTGTGCTGGGAGTGCACATGTGTGCCTGTGTGAGTCTGCGTTGTACAATAAAAGATGTCAGCAGTGGGTTCTCATGTGAGAAGGGTAATGATGGGGCAGGTTGTTCCCAGCCATTACTGTGGAGATGCAGAGGGGGGATGCCAACGTGAAATCAAAAGTGCTGCAGTGGAGTGTGCATGGGTTTGCAGTGGACTTCAGACTGCAGCACAACCACTGACCCATTGCTGTCTCAGTGCTTCCCCACTGACACACTACTACTGGTTCCCATATACTTCACCCCATAATCTGTGTCTATTAAAGATAGAGTGAGAGAGAGTCTTGGGTAATGTGTCTGTGTGTGTGAGTTCCCCTATCGCCTGATGACTGCTGTGTCTTACGTGCCTAATAATGATGATCCACAGTCTCAGTAATCAGATTTATCTTAATGGTATCCTAGTCAATGAGCAGTGGTTGTTGCTGGTTGGTTTTTTTGGACCCCAGGTCTGCTCTTATGATTGTGTTAGTGGTGTATTAGATGGCTGGATTCAAGAGGCCACTAACAGGAAGCAGTGGCATCACTGCCAGCATGCAGCCAAGACTCCATGTGGCCGTTTTCTGTATGTGAAAAGTGGAGCATCATTTTCTGTTCCTTTAATGGCCTGAAGGGTTGTCTGCTTCCAGTCATCCAGAAGTAACTAACCGCAAAAAGGGCTGTTTTACATTTTTACACAGGCCTGGTGTTCATCTTGTGTGTAATACATTTGGCTTTAAATCTAGTTTTATTTACAAAAGTGCATAACTCTCCTGAAGTTATTTAATCAGATGTTTCATTTCATCTAATGTTGTAGTGTATTTAAACATACACTCTGTCAGTACTGCATATTAGCATAACATACTGCATGTGGAGGACACTTTCATCCATAGAGCACTACAGTGTCATGGGTGTTAACGTTTTTAGCAACGTCGGCCGCAGTGGGATTTGCTCCCTCGACACTGACACTGCCAGTGTCGTGCTCTGTCTCTTTAGCTGTATGGTGGAAATCTTCTGTAGGGCACAATTGCTCAAGGTCATTTTCAGCATGCGCCTCAGTCAAATTTTTTCTAATTAACAAACCAGATAATCCCTTTATCAGATAATACTTATATCAGTTATTCTTTCTATTGTATTGCTCATAACAGATAAAAATAAGAACCACACATTTATCTGGCCTCCACAGAGCTCTTGTTTTTTCTTTTTTGTTTCTTATTGTTTAAGTCTGTCTGGTCTAGTGAGAGTGAGCAGTAATCATCCCTACGCAGGTGAGAAGGCGGCTCTCTCCTCTAAGACTTTAAAGTCTAGACTAATCGACTTACTCTGAAGCTTAGAAAGGCAGCAGTGTGTCAGTCTATTGACTGAAAAACAACCCACACCAGCCTCTGTTTGCTGCTAATGACAGGTGGGCAAAGTCCACCGAGTCAGCTGCTGTGTATTATACCTCAATGAACAGCAAGACAGCGGAACTAAGAAACATATTTTCTGTCTTAGGCTTTGGAAATGTCACTTTAACTTAAAATGAGGAATAAATGATTTCCTAATAAGGCATAGGCATTTTTTTCTGTTCTGTTATTTCTTATGCAGGAAGAATATGTTCAGCATTACCAATACAACAATTATTAATTAATATTTTAGGGCCACAACATCAGCATTTTTCAATATAACCCAAAGGAGGAAAACAGTGGAAGAAACCTTGGGACAGCTTATCTTTTTTGACTTAAAATGATATGGTGGTAACAGTTTGGAGTTCATAATCCTGTAATCCGGTGGCCTGGTAGCTCAATGGGTTAAGCGTCAGAGTGGGATGCAGAAGGTCGCAGGTTCAAATCCCAGCCTGACTCCTAGCCCGTCCCCTACCAGGTGTGTCCCTGAGCCAGACACTCATCACTAGCTCCATGTAAGTCGCTTTGGATAAAAGCGTCTGCCAAGTAAAGTAATGAAAATTAATATTAATGTAATAACTCTGCTTGATTAAGTTTAATAAAATGCATTACAAGAGATGTCTACACTGAAAAAAAGTGCAATAATTCTAGTTCTGTAGAATAAGTCAGTGAATTTGTCCAACCGTTTTTCACATGCAGGTGTCAGGTACAGTATAGAGGGGAAGGGTGAAGGGAAGTGAAGGGTGATTTTTAAAGTTAGATGGCAGAAGCAACATTTGCTCTACTTTCAGTGTGTGGTTTCCTTGGTTGGATTTCCTCTTGGTGCTTAGTTTCCCACACCCTAAAGTTAGTACTGCAACTCAAAATTACCTGGTTGTCATCCAGTGTGACTTAGGTCAGATAGGCTCCAGTCCCCTGTGACCTCGCACGGGATAAGCGAGTATGAATAATGGATGAACAGACAGATGGATGAGATTAAGCAACATCATATATCATTCACCAGAGATTCATCCATCCAGTCAGTAACACTAGAAATACAGTGTGCGTAACATATCTCGGCCGCCTTTTCCCCACATTATTAAAAACGGGTTTCTTCAAGATATGACAGTCTTCAAAATATTTTCAGTCAACCGAAGGAGGGTGGCTGTCCAGCATCCATAGTGCACTCAGGATTTTTGTGCATTACATTTAAGTTAAATCAGTATTGCTGTACCATGAGCAGTAAAGATCATTTTTAAATTTTGTTGACCTGTTTATTTAAAAGAGACCCATAAAAGCTCCTCATTTAGTGGTTACATTCACATTACACTGTGACAGAGGAGCTTTCACAGCTTTCTCAGTCCGATGCTATTAAATCCTTGCAGAAGAACAAAGTACAACAAGATCATCTAACAGATTTCAAATGTAGAAACCATGTTGGTTTGTATTTATCTCCTCATCGCTCCTCCCACGTTTGATATTTTTGTGTGCTGCTTTATTTCATCTTTAATCGAGAGAAAATAAAGTCTCATGTTACACACATGCAGTGGTGTGTTTCCATTGCAGTTTGCCCGATTTTGGTTTGCGTCAATACAAAAACCTTTACTTCAGCCAAGTCTAGAAACTGTCAGTGAGGTTTTATTAAGCAGATTTTTTTAAATGAACAAATAATCAGGTGAAGTGGAATTTAACCATTATTAATTATTTTAATAATATGATTAATATTGTTATTTACAACTGTGCTTTTCATATTATACCATGTCAAAATATCTTGCGTGTGTAGGGAATGGCCTAAAAATACGCCCTCCCCTAAAGAAGGAGTATGGGAGTAGAGTAGTATGCTCTGAGGCATTCAAGGGGCCTCAGAATTTCTAATTACGCCCCTGGAAGTCACTGCTCCTTCCACAAAGTATTGTGCAATAAATAATACTTGACTTTGTGAAAAAGCAACTTTTAAAACAGAGGCTTCAGTTGAGCGTATACAAACGAATCCGTTGCCTACCACCTCAACCGACCTCCCTCCTCCTCCTCCTCCTCTCCTCCTCTCCCTCCTCCCCTCCCTCCCAGTCGCTCCTCTTTGACTACACTGTACACACACTCTCTCCCCTACCTCACACACACGGACGCCTGGACGCTGCAGCGTTTTTAAGAGAGTGTTTCAGCCCTGGATAGGAGGGAGGAGGCAGGAGGACGGAGATAATGTCCAAATCCTGACCGTATTAAAAAAAACACACAAGTACAAATCGAATGGATCGGCGATCTGTTTCCGAGCGCTAAAACACGGTCAGAGTGTCATTGCAGACATGGGTCGCAGCGGTACGGCACCTTTCGCTCAGCTCCTTGGGGAGTGTTTTCACTGTCAGTCCTTCAGCGCTGGAAATGGCGTTGTGATGCTGAGCATGGAAGACGCAGCGGAGGCGGATGCCAGGGAATAAAGAAATATATGATCACCTGTGCTTTTCTTTGGGTTGGATTTTTAGTAGCGGTGGACAGTACCATGGTGAATTACCAGAAATACATAACTGTTATGCAGCTGGCTCTGGGGGTGACCGCCTCCAACAAAGAACATTGTCTTCCACCCAGGAAGCGTATGTGGTGAGTATGAATCTTGGTGCGGATGTTTATGATGATGATGATGGTGATGATGTGATGCAGGTTGGGAGAAAAAGGGGGGCTGCGATGAGCTGAGCTGTCGCCTCCCACATCTCGTCAAATGATGAGCGGGTCACGGAGCCACGGTGCGCCCGCTCACTCTCCAGAATGACATAATATTCACTTCAGCCACTGCAGCCAGTCTGCACCATGTTGCAAGCATCACAAACCTACTGTGGTCGATGCACACAGTAGGTAAGGCAACTACTCGGCATACTGGGAGTGTGTGTGTGCGCGTGTGTAAAATCCACTGGCTCCTTATGTCCTTCCTCTCCATCACTTTGTAAAGTTGAATGCGTAGGATGATGTCATAGCCTCATCATTGTTTCTTTGCCTCCAGCATCATGTACTATCATGTACTATGTGGCCTCCACTGCACTGCTGTTGTCACTGGAAGCATCACCATCGAGCTAACGTTTGGTAAAACCATCACCCTCCATCCTCAACCCCACTCTCATCCCCACTGCTGTGTTGTAACTAATTAATAAAATGTAAAGCATGAAACTTGATCCTGTCCTGTTTTTATTTCCTGTGCTGTAGCAGGCCTCTCTACACCTTCCATTGTAGTGTGTGTTAAACATTTTCCACCCATACTCTGCGCTCAGCATGTGTGTTTGTGTCTTGTCTATCCACCTATTCAGTGTCCTCATTACTCTGTGTGCCTTTATACTACAGTATATTGCAGTGACCAACACTCATCCCCTCTGCGGCCTTGTTCATCTGTTTACTTTAAGACAGCCTTCCTTTCATTCCTTTTCCTTGCTGTAAGCAGATTGCTGCCCAGGCTGCAACGTGTGTGACATAGTATCCCTAATTACAGCCGGATTACCATCTTGTTTGAAAGCAAAGATGGTTAATTAGGAGTCAAAAGGCTCAATGGCACTCTGATAGCAAGTGTTTCCCACAAACTCAAAATGTATCGCACGTGTGAATCATTTACCCACATAATGCAGTTGCAGTGGCGCGGCTCCAGTGTGTGATGGGCTTAACCATTATCATCACATCTTTGAAGCCAACCCAAGCAATTTCCTGTCACCGAAGCAAGAACAAAACACTGAAAGTCTCTGAATGTAATATTATGTGTCTAAGTTTTTAATTTACTGTAACACAGTGTAATAAGGTGTTCTTAAAAAAATAAATAATAAGAACACAACTGCCATCCCTTCATAAACAGCGATGTCACTGAAGTCAAAGTGCTGCTGTAACCTCAGCAGGGGTCAGAAGCTTATCAAATGCACATTTTTAATTCTTACTCTGTGTGGTAGATGATTTCTTAGTCATTTTCTTATCATCCTGTTAGGAGAAAATAAGAGATCTCACTAACAAAGAGGACTGCTTTCATGATTCTTCATCTTCCTATAACTCTTACGGCGAGCTCACACCATGTGAGGGATTTTGACTTACTTCACATAATTTCCATCACTGACTAAACATTTTGCAAATAACATTCCTGTAATTTGGATAATTGAGTATAGCATTGTTTTCCATTAACTGCTTTACAATAATTACACTCTTTTTACATTAGTTGTCTAGTTCACCATACTGCACATCATGTCTGCCTTTATTTTTATCACAATGATATTATTGCAATGAGGAAACACAGTGCAGACTTTCCAAACCAATCTGCCTCTCAAGTTCTATATAGTAATCTTTATAGTAATAATATTTATGTTTTTTTCTATACTATGATATTACTATACTGTAATATCATGCAGTAACCAGAGTCAATGGAAACTGCAGGTTGCCAGGAAGAGTGGGAAATATTTGCAGCATTTAATTTGCAGGATGTGTAGCTGTAAAGTAAAATTGTTACACTGAACATCTTCATTACATATGCTATTAGAAAAATGTTCACAGTGGCAGTGCATGTGATGAGATCAAACACTGATTTGGTCCCTTAAGCTTGATAACTAGAAAATATTTTTTATAAAGGTGTTGGACTTGATAACACACCCCAAGAACTAATATAGAAAGATAACACAAAGGCTTAGGACTGCTGTTAGGTGCTATGAGACAACAACAACTCCTGTTCATGTAATATCCTATTACCCTGATATGATGTACATATCACTGTGATAATTAAAAATACATGGTTACAGTATCAAGAGTAAATAATTATTCTCATATATATTACCATTACCTATACCGGTAATCATAACGGTACTAGTAGTACTGCAATTGTCTTGTCTATGTGGCTCCAACTGCCATAAACTCTTTACAGAGTGTGTGTGAATTTGACTCATAGTTATGCCACTCCTTATGCCACACACATTATGTATGTAGATCAATAAAGATACTTTTGTCAATCACTTTTCACAAATGTGTATCATAAATAGTAGTGTGCGGTCTGATTTGATAGGTTTGTGTTTTAGGAACATTTCTGTGCAGATAAAGACCTTATAAAACATGCAAGCTCCCGTCCACTGGATTGAAATACAACCTGGTGACAGTGTCAATTAAATATCTTGACCTTTCCGCCAAAGTAGGTGAGTTTTAGTCAAACACAGCAGCGTGTTTTAACATCTCATGAATCATAAACCCCTTACTGAATCCTTTTCTCAAATCCAATAAGCACACATAATGCTTCTTAATAGGTATCCAACATGAAGCACAAGGAATATTTTTATCATAGTAAATGCGTGGTGTGTCTCTAAGCCTTGGGTTGTATAATTCTTCATATTTTAGCTGAAATTCCTATTCTTATGTAACACCTCGCATTATTATGTGAGGACGTATCTCTCATCTTCTCTCTGTTAGGATTTTGGAGGAAGGTGCTACATTGGTTTAACCTTTTTTCCAAAAATGATATTGACAGCTTGACTATAGAGACCTTTGAGATCAACGCTGCTCAATACTTGTTAACTCTGTGTCCATATTCAGAAAAAATAAAACACCTATACACCACTGGATCTGATACCATGGTATCATTCAAATAGCTGATTTTTTGATTGAGATAAAATTAATCTATGACATTAATGGTATTTGATGAATCCACATTAAGTAAAAATAGCATTTTCTGGCTATCTGCGCATTTACTGTAAATTATTTTAAATGTGAGCCCTATGAACTCACCTTAAGATCACCATTTGTCATTATATAATAAAAGACAACAAATTGATCATTTAAAAATAATATGTTATATAATAAAACTGAACAAGTAGTTACCTCTCTAAATAAACTTGGTTATTAGTTAAGTTGCTGTGAGCACCATCACATCAAGGATTTGGAAAGGCACTAAAGAGCTTTTAGCGTACAGATGTATGACAGGATTTGACATCACATTTGCATTTGTATGAAGACACAGCTCAGTGTATAATTCAAGCATCCTGTTTTTAAGGTTGCTTTTTACATAATTACGGCATTAATTCTTTCCCATTTTGGTCAAATGGTCAGAGCTGCTTCCTGCTCTGCTGATCTCACAGCGTGTGACTGTGAGATTACAAACAGCTCTGCCTGAACACTTACACCATTCTCTGAGTGAGCCCTGCGCATCACATTTTCCTAAAATTATAGGAGGCAAAGCTCCACTTGCCTTTGATAAAGACTGAATAGCAGCAGCAGCAGCGGCAGCTCTCTAAATTGGGATTAGTCTTTGCAAACAGATGTTCCTATTGCCTGCAGTCTTAAAAACCCATTTCCCTCCACACAGCCAAAAATTAGCATTAACCTGAATTAATGAACTTTACACTCTGTTGCAAGCCTTCAGGGATAATACAACAAGTCAAAAGTGTTTATGTAATGTTTCCTCTTGTTTTTAAGTTGCACCTTTTCTCCAAAATAAAAGCACAGACATAGTGGCTACAGCATAGAGAGAAGTCATTTCATCTTAAATTTTGTAGGATTGTGTTTCTTACTGTGTGTCTTATTTGTTTGTGTGTCAGACACAGGTCAGGGCTGCACTCTTTGTTAACTTTTATATTAGCATCGGCCAAGATAGAAGGAATGAAGCGTAACATTGCTTATTGACCTGCTGATTAAGCAGTAGCCATTATTGCTTAAACTAATCGTACTTGATGGCTCCTCTAGGCAGACTGTGAGACAGGGAACAGAGGGACGGCATAAAGTCCTGCAGCTGAATAATGTGTGTGTGTGTCCCTCGTCCTTTCTTTGTAATAGCATCAGACATCTGCTTGACCTTATCAGTGAACTACATTATCACACTGTAGTGGACAGTGTGGGCCATCAGAGGCCCTGGCATCAATCCTTTTCCATTATCTTTTGAAACTGATTTTTCTTTGTTCACAGACGTAGCACAGCTTCATTACAGTCAGGGTCAAGCACACCCCGGTTCCACGCATCAAGCACCTGACTTAGCAAATCAGGGACTTAGGCTTCTATTTAACCCCTTTACAGATAAGGTTGTAGTCTTTCCACTGCAAACAAACATCAACAGGGAAATAAATAAAACATCACACATCTCCCTTTAATGAGTGCATACAGTTTTAGAAGTAGCTCAAAGGAAAACTTTGACATTTCTGCTTTCTTGCTAAAAATTAAATGAGGAGCTTGATATAACTCTCATGTCTCATGTCAGTGAGATTAGCTTAGCTTAGTGGAACCAGTTAACTTGGCTCTGTTGAACACACTGTGTGCTTACCAGCACATTTAAAGCTCATTAAATAACACTTCATGTCTCACATATGTTTAATAATGTAATGTCAAAACAACAAGGTGCACTAGGTGCTGGATATTTTCTCCAGCAAGAAATTATCCAGCACATTACACATCATAAAACGGGAACTTTTTCTTACACTTTAATTAATTGTCACAGTTTTATAAATTCTCTGAAACCACTGGTCAAACACATTATACCTGCTTATTTGATAGAGAAGAAGAATTCATCCTGAAATCGTTCACTGCACGTTATATCTGAGTCGGCACAGTTGTTGGCACAGTGTTACATTCTGCCTTTGTGGCCTGAAGTGTTTTGGCTGAAATCGTTTTAGAATCAACATCCTAGAAATGAGCTCCTGAATGCACCGGCTGCACCGGGTGTCTGATACAGTCCAAGCAGCTTTTCTCATTAGTCATGTTTCCTGTATTGTTTATGAGAGCAAACTAAGACCGCCTGTAATTGACCGCATGTACTGATGAATGCTTTTACCTTCCATTTCTGGCCAGTAAGCACCTTACTCCACCTCGAGCAACTAGTGAATTAATGCACAGAGAGAGTGGAAGGTGATGTTCTGTTTCCTCCCATCTTTGTTCCTTCGTTTCTTTCATAATTTCCCTTGCTGAGTCTCCAAGCCCCAGACGCTCCTTTGGGCCTGTTGCTGAACACGCTAATGGATATCTACTGTCTCTGAGCCGCACTATATAGACAGGATTTTCCCTCATTGAATATTGTGTTAGATAAATCCCCATTAAGAGTGACTGTCCTCCTTGACAATGAGAGAGAGCACTGGGGTAATATAGAGAAGAGAAGAAAAGAGAAGAGTTATGCTATGTTGTATGACTATAGTATTATTATTATTAGGGCTGTGACTAATGCTATTGTTACTATTGGTTAGTCTTCAGAAGATTTTGTTGATTAATTGTTACTTGTTTGGACTTTAAATAAGAGAGAAAAAAATGACATTATCCCAATAGTTATTGTCTTTGCATTCTTAATTTTGTTCCACCAACAGCCCCAAAACCCCCCAAAATTTAGTTGACAATTATATAAAGCCAAAAATCTTAACAATTGAGCAGCTTGAAGATGAGCTTTAAATTATTATGTGATTATTAAAATAGGTGGTGATTTTTTTCTGTCCAGCTTTACACTTCTTCACTAAGTAAAGCTGTGTAAAGTAGTATTGTAAATAACGTTGTTAGTTAGTTCTTACAGCAGCTTATAGCTGATCTATAAAATGTTAATAATTTAGTTATTATCAATAGTTCAGACCTATTAACTCTTTTTAATTGCTGCCTTATAATATTAATATAGTACCTGCACCTGTAATATGGCTGGCATTTGATCTTTAAAGTTAACCCTACTCTTGATAAACTACATTTTTGTGTTTAGAGAAAGAGAGCCCATTTAATCTTCCCCACAGGGTCGATTAATTTTATGGCAACCACAGCACATTACACAGCAATTAAGCAACAGACATGGGAAACACAATGGGAACCAGGAGCTGAGAGTTTTAATGTGGTCAGCAGGGCTCCAACAGTGCTGCTTAACTATGTCATTTATGAAGGGTAAAACATTTCCTGAGAGTATTGGCGATAGGTCAGCCAACTGTGCTTCCTCCCTGCATCTCACCATGACCCAGCTACAGTCTGGTTGGTGTGGCCCACAAAGCTGCACAGGCCCAATTTGTTGGAAACTACAGTGTTTCCTGAGTTTGAAGCAGCCCCCCTACAGGGCCTCTGTGACATTAAATCCAATTATAGATTTCTTTAAATGCCATTTGAGCCAGCGGGGGACTGTGGCCTTTTAAAAAGCAAAAACGTGACGGTAGTATTCTTCTTCCTCTTCCTCTTCTGTTGCCTGTGGTGCTTCCTCCTGCTGTGTAACAACATTGGATGTGTACGTATTTGCCCTGATGTAGTGCTGTTGTTTTTCTTTGTCCTCCTTCTCTCGCTTACTCCACGCTGACCTCAGGATACACCCCAGCCCGACTGCTGGCTCCGTCACAGCAGCCTCCTCAGCAAGCACCATTCAGGGCAAGCCATCACTCCGCCGCATCAAGGGCCGCATTCACAGGAGCAAGAGCCTGGACAGCATTGATCTCCTTGACTCCAATGTAAGTACAGTGATTCAAAAGCAAAAAACAGTGTGTTAATGAGCTGAATCACCCGACCGCAGACACTATCATCTTTGACCAAAATGTACAGAATGAACAAGCCAACAAGCAATCATTCTGACATTAGAAAAATTTGACTGTATCTGAAAGCCGAGACATATACTATCTAAATTTGACTAATGTGTGAAACCACAGACAATAAATTGTATAATTGTCTAGTCTAAACATAAGAAAATACTGGAACTTGCCATTTAAAAAGTCCAAACAACTTAGTTAACAGTTCTACAAAGGTAATGTTACACAAACAATGAAGCAATTATCATTTTGTCTCAAATAATAGCTGGAAACAGTGACTCTGACAAAAAAATTATTACACTATTTTATCACTTAAAGAAGAGATGCAACATTTTTTGGATTGGCAACAGGAGACTTCTGCACAAATGTAAATTTTGTGCAATAACTAGTGGCTAAGTCACATTTCACAAATGATAATTTCTTGCAAATTGCAGGTCATTTATGCTGAGGGCCGTAGGGGATTTTCATTCTTATTCAAGGGCTGCAAGTATGGTGTCTGTATTGGTTAGTAAAACTCGATTCACATTTACAGCTTAGAGACGATGATGACAGAGCAATTGTCTTTCTGTTGTGTCTTTGTTGCACCACTATCAAAGATTTGGTCTACATTTGGATTACAAGAGCTTGGGATCGACATCTTTTATCATGTCAATGTGTTTCCTTAATTAAAGGAATAGTGTGACATTTTGGGAAAGATGCTTATTCACTCTCTTGCCCAGAGTCAGATAAGAATATTGATACTGCTCTAACTTCATTATGCTAAATTTGCAGCTACTGCCAACAGCTAGTTTGTGGTTTTAATGGGTGATTTGACAGAAAGACAATTTCAAAAAAAAGTGTAGATTTGTTATCTTTGGACTAAGCCAGGGTACCTGTTGGCAGTAGCTCAGCTTGTAGAGCAGTCATCTTCGAACATCAGAGTCAGTGGTTTGATTCCCGGTTCCTCCCGCCTACATGTGAAGGTGTCCCTGGACAAGACACCTTTAGTAACACTTTCACCAAGCCAATCAAAATGTCGTTTTTATTATAATTATTTTCCAGTGCTTGTGTGACCACACAAAAATGTAGTATCAGTTTTCTCATAAAACTCTTGGCAAAAAAAGTATATAAAAAATGTCAAGCTTCCCTTTACACTGGACACAATTTTTAGACACAATTTAATATTGTTTTATTATGACTACTCCACCTTTTATTGTATTGTTAGATGTTCTTAATCTTCACTGATGAATCCTCTGAAGCTTTGAACTCATCAGCCACCACAGTTGCTATTTCCACACTTGATAATATTATGCCATAAGTATTAAAACTGTTCAGGTTCAAGATTCACTTTATTGGTCTCTAAGAAGAGATTCAGTTTGACTTACTGATAAACTCACACACACATTACGTCTTTATTCACAATCACAAAGCAGGTGTCTGAATCCTTAAAGGCCTAAAAATGAAGCTTTCACTTTTCTTGTCATTATAGTTGCAGTAAATTATCCTGACAATTCCTTTGTGGAGTGTTTTCGATTTGAAGTGCATGATAATTCACAAAGCAGATTTTTTGATCTAGAGCTCTGATGTGGATAAACCAAAGCAGACACAGTTGTAATATGCACCTTGTTGTTTCTAGACAGAGCAGTAGACTGCTGGAGGGCTTCAGCCTCAGGGGAGCTATATCGTGTTGACAGCTCAGCTATGACCTGACTGAATTCAGCTCAAACGCTCTGTCTCATTAAAGGATTCCACAGAATAACAGAGCTGGTTGAATTGTTGATACAGGTATTGGTCAGCAAAAGTAACTTAGACTTTTGAGACCATGAGACTTTTGAATGCCTACATGGCACATGCTGACTTGGAGCTGTTTGAAATCATGACAAACTAGACTTCAGATTAAAAAAAAACATTAACATATCTTTAAAATACCACTTACTGTGTCTTGAGAGTTTTTAGCTTCCGTGTAAAGAAAGACTCAGCTTAGTGGTGCTGTGTGTCACAGCCACAGAGCTTTAAGCTTCTCTCTGACATGTTGATTTAATAATAAGACTAATGGTCTACATGCTTATGGCTCTGTGAAGCAGCATGCTGACATACTCAAAATGACAATGCTCACATGCTGATGTTAAGTAGTTTACCTTCTTAGCATGTTAACATGCAAATATTTGCATAGTACTTAGCACTAAAAACACAGTACAGCTGATGTTGTGGGAATAACATTGCAGTCCTTGTTTTGCAGGTATTTGGTGATAATTCAAAGGATTGGACATGTTAAATGACTCAAAACTGTGTTTTGTGAATGTTAACTTTACCAAGAATTTGCATACATTCCCTGGGCACTATAGATACCTGTACCATATTTTGTGGCAATCCAGCCAGCAGATATTTCACTAGATAAATGAAGCTTGGATCTGCTGTTGGTGTAGACAGCTTGGGGAAACATGACGGTCAATATCCTCTAGGCAACGTGGGTTTCTATATCCAATACTATATACAATTTCACTAAAAGGCAAACATGTCAATCTGCTGGTGGTGAACGAGAAGAAGTCAGGGGATCACACTCAGTGCTGCATCATTAGGTCTGTACAAAAAGTCACAACAATCCTTCCAGTAGCTGCTGAAATACTCCGGTGTGATCCAAAGTGACAAACCAACACACCAACATTTCAATCCCTAAAACACACTACAGGACAGAGAATTTGGCAGCACTTATCAGTCACCGTCTCTGCTGAAAAAAAGATGTCATGATTGATTGAAATCATCATTCAGCTCTCATCTAGTAAACCTGACAGTGATATGGTGGAGGTGGATGCTTTTAGGCTGTAATTGACAGATTAGTGGTGGCCTTGATTTCAAGCCATACACAGAAAACATAAGCCTTCATTTGAATGGAAAATGCAGTGGTGTCACTGTATTCTCATATCCTCTCTTGCTCTGTAAGTCATAGTGAGCGACTTACTACATCCCAGTCATTTATCTTTTCAATATGACCTGCCACTCAGAGGAGGCTTCAAACGACTCAAGAGGCCACTATCTCACCAGAGACTGAGAGGCTCCTAGCCTTCCCACCACATATTTCTTTTGTACAGGCTGTGTGTGCACTAGAGGAAAACTTGCTGACATACCTAAACTCAAATGCAGCTGATGGAAGTAACGGTCCGCCTTACTGTGAGTGATGAGACTGCAGGATGCTGAGCTGAGGAGCAGTTTCCATTGCAACCTACTAAAATGCCACAACAGACACTGCCTCTGAGATGTTAGATGATCTGCAGTCCTTTTCCAACAAAGCATCTCACCCTCTTGGCTGTTTTTTAACAAAAACGTCAAGATGTTAGTCAACTTAGTGTATGAATTTAGGTCCATAACTATCATTGCCCATCACAACAGAACTAAATAATCAATAGTAGTTAAGACTTTGTTTATATTGATTGCTTCTTTTGATTGCTTTCTCTCTTGATAGTCTGGGGAGGACTCTGGCACTTTGCCCACTCCCACTGTCATTTGTGTTGGCAAGCGGTGCACTTGTTCACAGAAAGCTTGAATCAGATTTTAGTGCTAAGGCTGCAGAAAGAACAACAGAGACGGAGAGAAGGGAAACTACAGTCTTTTGTGCAGCCAGTGCCTTTGTGTATAGCAGGAGTTATTTTTCTGTGTTCATCAACAACACCTCGACCCATTTCAAAGCAGCAGCGTTTACAGTATTTCTTAATGCTTTTGGGAGATGTGTTAGTCCATCTGTTATTGTATTGCTGTCTTAATTTTTTTATTATATCTTCTACTAATCTCTGGTATTCAAGCATGTTTATGACACTTACTATGACACTGTGTCAACCTCACTAATTATTGATACAAAACCGTAAACTAGTAAACCGTAAACTAGCACCTTTTTAGGGACTTGGTACCTGTGTTTTTATATGGATGATTCTTGAGATATATCTAAATATGCATCTTTATCTGTGTTCTATTTCATCATGACAATGTAAAACTTACCTACCTAGCCCTGGTGCCATGTAGATGTTAAGCAGAGGTTGTGTCTGTTTCATGTTTCTTCATTTGGGAAACATCTGGTTTTAAATGCAGTATTTTCCTGCCCTCTCAGCGGTTTTGGCAAATGTTGAAGGAATGTTTGCTGCAGAGGCTATAACCAGGTGAGTTGCAGAGAAGCTAAGAGTGTATCAGCAAGGGCAGATGTAACTAAGCCCAGATGAAAAGCACAATTATTTTAATTACTCCTTAACAGTTCAGGATCAGTCACCAACTGGGCCTTGGGCTGTCTTGGTGGAGCCTTAATATCTTATTAGTTCTGCTTGCCACATCCTACTTCTAAAATCCCATCCTTGGCTGCAGTCTGCCATGAACAGAGACACTCCACCCTAACCAGCACCGGAAAAAAGCCCCAGCGTAAGCGTTTATTCGCTGCTCAGTCTTCTGAAAGTGCTGCAGATGCATTTACAGAGAGAGCAACTGCAGCTGAATTAACCAATCTGCATATTCAGTGCCTGTTAGAGGGAGATTGTTCCCGTGTGATGAAGCCGTGGAGGTGAGCGAGGGTGGGAGTGGAGGGTTGGACCTGAGTGAGACACACCACAAGTGCTGTGTGAAAAGAGAGAGAGCTTAGCTTAGAGGGTGGGCACAGGAGATTTATCACGACTAAAACAGTAGCAGACCTTATTGGAAGAAGGAGAGGGGGATGAGGGGAGGCACTGTGATTGGAGCAGCAGCTGATTTTCTTTAGGTGAAACAGGTCTGTTATGTAAGAAGGAAAAGAGTTTAATAGATGTTTCGACTGTGTCCTGTAGATCATGAGTACTGAGGGTTGGTTGGAGGTGATGATGGGTTGTAGACACAGTGGGGTGAAGCTGACCATGTGTGATGCATGTGAAGGTTGTGTGTGCAAACGCACAGGCTGCATTGATGGGATGACAGATGTTAAGTACATTTCTGGAGGCTATGACCCAAGAGCAAGGTCTGCTTAAGTGGCCTCTAATAGGACATATGGCAGGTCACTGTAGGAATTGTGTATATCTAGTACGGTCATGTCACACATCTTCTGTGTTGACATTACAGCCTCTGCAAAAGGGCTTTGTAACATTTCCACTGATTATTTCTGAAATCATAGTCTTTAAGAAAATGTTATTTAAAACTTGATTTTTACTTTGAATTTCCTACTATTAATTTAATTTTGATTAAATTGTTGATGTTTAAATCATACGTTGATTTTATGCAATCGTGCAGTTCTATACCAAATCCATAAGCCATTGATTGTAGTCCTCAGCAACACGCAGTCAAAATATGCTTGTTCATTCCTTAAAGGATGCAGAGTAAAGATTATAAAAAAGCAGATTTCTCAGTTGTCAGTGTGAGATTTAAATTAAAAAAAAAAGACTCATGCTTCTGAGCTGTTTTTATTTTTTTGCTCGTGTTCCTCATTTCAGAAGACTGACGCCCACATAAATCCCAACAACTATATTGACTTTCCTGCATGATTTATGACAGGAGCAGAGACCTGGACAGTAAGCACCATCAGCAGCAGAGGATTAGTGAAAATGTAGCGCTAAACCAGCATCACATGAAAAATTTTCCAATCCAGAAATACAGCCTGGATCTATTAATACCACAATAACAGCCTTCCATTATAATTTTGGCTTATTTTCAAAGAGGATGTGATGTTCATATTATTCAACCCATTTGAGCACTTGAGTGTGGGGTCAAGTGAAGGACAACCAGCAAGATGATGTAATGTTTGTAGAAACTAAGATGGTGGCGGTGGTGCGAAAGTCAAGCATGAAGAATGAAGCACCGGGAAGGTTGTCCTAAGACAACTTAATCAATCACAGGGTTTGATGCTCACACTCGTGCACACCCTGTAGATTATATTGTGTGTTGATTGATTATTGTGACATGAACAACAACTGTTTTTCTGAAAGTGATGTTTATATTTTTGTACTGCAACTAAAATGAGAATTTACAGGCAGCAAATACAATTTTACAGATTTAGTTGTGTTTATCTCCTCAGAATTTTAACTATAATGATAAAACTAAATATCTACCGTAGTAATGGACACATCCTTGTTGTTGAAGAACTATGTGATGAAATACTTACAAAGGCTGTTATTTTTATTTTTAATTAATTTAATGATCACTTAACTGATTGTTTTGTCTATAAAATGTCAGAAAATAATTAAATATATCAGTTAAAACAGTCAAATAATTAATGTAAAATACTGCTGATTGACTTCCCATGGACTGATTAATCAACTAGTTACTGCAGCTCTATTGTTTATTATTAGCACTATAATGCCACGATTTAGTTGATTAGCTGAATCAGGCAACATGCACTGTTACATATAAAAGCCTCATATTCATGGCAAATCAATAGATGAAATATAGAGATTTATTATGTTAGCAACACACAGCACAACCAATCAGCATTTGTGGTAAATGCAAATAGTTAGGTTTTGTTTTATCACAAACCAAAATATTTATGCTGTGTTGCAGATTGAATGAAAGGAAGAAGTGTGATCATGTTATGTTTAAAAGTGTTTATGCTGTGTTAACACGGCCTGCAGTACTGCTGGACATGTAGGATGTGTGTTGTTGCCCAGGGAGGAACCATATGCTGTTTAGACTCAGGAACATCCCATCACAACAGACCCACGGGTGAGCAATCCCATCTCCTTCTTGTGTCTCCCTCCATCAGTTCAAGAGTGCATCATCAGCAAGCAGGGGTTGAAATCACACAGATCCACTCCGCTCGTGCTTGTTTTCACGCAACCATAAATAATTCTCGATATAGATTTTCTCTTGCAAGGCTTGACACAGTCAGGCTTGACGCAGATAGTGTTCAAGTGAAGTCCTGCAGAGGGCAGAGTTTTACTACCTAACATACAGCAACACAGTGGAACATCCATGTTTGCATAGCTGACGCAAGTGGGAAAGGAGGGGTTGGATGTGTATTTGGGATGCAGCGTTGGATAAATGTTTAGCTTTCATATGAGGTGATGGAAGCACTGTAGTGTTTGCTAAGATACATATTATCTCTGAAAACAGAGGGCAGTGCAGCATCTAGGAGGGGAGCCAAGCAGGAAAAATTAATTTTAACACCCCTGGTTTTATGTATTATAACCTTACACAGTTTGTTGTGTTAAAAATAATTAGAATTTGATATTTTTCCTTATTGGATTCATCCGTCAAACTGATTTCCAACTGAATTGAGAAAGTGGTGAAGATTTATAATATTGCCTGACATTTTTCCATAGTTTGTTAAAATACCCCAGGGTGATTTTTCTTCCTTTTTTCTTCATGTCTCTTTTTCCCCAATCATCTGCCCTCCACAGTACTACCCTGTCTGGTCCAAAGGAAGCACCTGATCCCAGACCACTACAACCACTAATTGCTTTACTCTCATCCTGACCAAGGTTTCTCTCTTGGGAAAAAGCAATGAATAGACAGCCTCTTCTGAATCCGCACTAATTTAAAGGCCTGCTGATGGAAAATAAAATCATAGAGTCACTTCATTAATAATTCACCTGGCAGTTCACATCACAGATCACACTGGCTGTAGTAGCATTGTATATCATGTTTTTTAACAATATTATATGTTTTTATATTATAGGTGTGAGAAGAGCTGTGTGGGGTATTTCTCAATAATTAGTATAGATAATTAATAATAAATAATCATTGTAATTTCAAGCTTCCTGTGAATTCACAGTTGGATTGATCAGGATCCATTCACTCTAAAACTTTTATCAGCTTCATGGTTAGCACTGCAATCTATCATCTGGGCAAGAGTTCAAAGGCAAAATAATTAAACTCCCTATTTTACTGCTAAAGATCTCTCAGTCATACACACATCTACATTAACTGATTGGAATTGTTCATCTTTATTAGCATTTGCGCTCCCCTCCGGGGGTTAACATACTTAGGTGATTGCTTCTTTGCTACTACATGATGCTGATCCAGAGAGGATTTAGATGTTGGTGGCTTGTTGTCACATGATCCACAGGCCGGGGATGTGAGGTCATTTCATGTCACCTGATATGTCTGAGCTCTGAGCTGTTGGTGGGAAAAATGAGACGGAGATTATAGGTTCATTTGGGGAATCTTGAAAAATATGTATTTCCTTCCTGTACATGCATTTTGATTTGATTACGAATCAGTAAACCTTAAATTGTGCTTTGTCAGTCACATCCTGTATCTTCCTAGTGTCAAATGATGTTTGTCTCCTTTTTAAAACCTCTTTGTGTCATGTTAGTTACCATGTTATGAAAGATACATAGGTGTTTCAAAAATAACACCCTTATGTAATAGATGATTTGGATGCTGTGAAGACATTGAGACTGCAGGTTTTTAATTTGACTGCAGCCCGCGCAAAGCCAACACTGTTGACAAAACAATTGTTATAAAAATATATCATTTTTTATGTAATTTACAAAAACTGAAACCACAAAGATCAAAATTAGTCATCTGCAACAACTGCTGTTTAATTGCTTTGGTTGGTCCTTACAACCCAGAGAGCAAAGCCAGCTGCATCACTATCATCATATTCATGTCAGTATTCGAATGCAGAATCTGGACTGTATTCTCTAGTTGAATGATGACATATTTCTTCCTTTGTGGGACAGGTGGTACGCTCACAAACTGTAAATTCTGCTGCTAATAAGCTGGACAGACATCAAGAAGCTGCAGCCAAACTCTGTCTCCTGCATGTTTCAGCTACATTTTACTGCTGCACATCCTCAACTCTGCTTCACCGAGGTCACCCTTAATTCTTTTACAAAGCACCTTTTAAGAAGTGTTTTTCTTACTGCTGACTTTACAAGATATCTCAGGCTTGCTAGATCATAGGCCCCCGTCTCTCTCTCTCTCTCCAGCTCTTAATGTGGGGCACAATGTAATTGCGTGACATTATGAAACCTTATGCAAGGAATTTCTGTCCTGAAGTAATGGGTTAGCTGTCAAGTCAGTCTGCTGTTTTCTCATGCTAGAGGTCAGTGATACTGACAGAGGACAACACAGAAATCACAGAATACAAGCTTCTGCGCAGTAGCCAGCCCACTCCATTATGGGATTACACTGATGTACTCCAATTTGTAAAACCAAAGATTAGATAACAAGATAAGAAGAACACAGTTTTGAGTATCATCTTGCAGCTTTGGCAACATGGAGTCACATTATATCATAATTTCTCTCCCACTGTTATTGAACAAATGCGTTTATTTCCGACGCAGTGCTATGTTTGATGTCTGTCATGTCATCTGATAGCTGCAGTCATTAAAGCTCACAGATAGTCACACGCCAACCATTGCTTAGTAGGCTGTTTCCTGACCTATACAGCTGAGAGGTGACTCATTCACAGTCAGGGGCAGTGCACTCTAAAAGCCAACCTGCTGTGAATTTCTAATTTTCTTTTCCACTCATGTGAATTGTTCCTGCAGTCATATTCTAGTTTGGATCGTGTCTGTGTGTCTAAATGTGCTGATGGGAGAGAGCGTCTGCATATTTCTGCTGTACGGCATGTGAAACTCCCTCTGTGCTGCTGTAGCCAGTGATGCAAGCAGTGGCGTAGCATGAACAGAGGGTATTTCAAGGACTTCAACAGAGATACATTAAAGCAGCATAATTCAGATCAAAGCCAATTGAATCATAGATGCAAATGGTAAAAAAAGTTTACATTCATGTATTTCCTCAGGGTTTTTCTCTACTTTTTTTATCCATACTTCAGCCAGATGATGACTAATAATAACAATTACCATCCACTAACTGTCATTCACGCTCAGTGACATACACTTTGCTGACATATTGCCAAAGGTGTACCTGTAATGTCCCTGTACCATGTACCTGTCATCAGAAATGTAAAGGTGTAGGTCACAGAAACATTTACTGTTTATTGTGGAGTTTACTTTATAATACATCCTGGTGTTCATCATACTTTATTTTTCCACAGGATATCTATGACTGCCCTTGTTTATTTAATTTTTATGACCTTGGCCAACTCTCATTCTTCCATTCAAGAAGCCCCCACCCCCCTTCTCCTCCCGATCCTCCAATGGAATCTGCGGCAAGCCTCCTTACGTCAGCAACACTGAAGGACCTCTGTGCTCCTCCAGCATTTTATTCAGCCCCTATCTTCTCCTGGGCTCATTAGTGCCAGAGGTAGAGGTTGCAAGAACGGTCGCACAATCACACAATGATAAAATGCACAACAAAAGGTGCTGCAGAGAATTGGGTGCCTCCGGAAAAGGCTGCACAAAAAACTAAAGTGCACGTGATAGAGTGTTAGGAGTGGGGTTTGGTGCAGTGCACAATTTACATTCTACTGTATATTGATTAAATCTGTATACCCCATGGGAAAGAAGTATTGAGCATCGTGACTGTGGGGTGGATTGTAGTTCCACCCTGTGCATTTTAAATGGCTTTATGCAGCAGGCTATTACTACTTTAGTAGCCTACCTCAGCTTTCCCTATAAAGATTTTATGTTTACTGTAGTTAAAAGTGTTATTCAAATAGATTCTTTCCACTATGTTTTGCATTCAAAACTATACAACATCACTATAAAGTATCCTCCACATTAATGGCGTCACCATGCTGCAAAGTATGTTTTGCAGAGTGCTATAATGATGAAATGAATAGCTGTTTTTCTTTCTTGTGCACATGTACACACACACACACACACACACACACACACACACACAGAGGCATAAGGGATAAACAATCCTTGTCCACTCCTTTGTTTAAAAGGATGCCTAATCAATCAAACCTCTCAGTTTGCTAAAATCTGATCACGCATATCAATTTTAAGACCTACATCACATGAAGAAGTTATTTTTACAAACAGTATAGAGTATATATTATATATATTAACAGCACGATACGTATATTCTTGTTGAACGTTTACATGATAGATGCAACATACTGCTGTATGCTTTACAAAAGTAATTTAAAGATATTTAACTTAAAGAAAATGTTTCAGTTTAAAATGTAAAAAGAAAAGACTAGTTGAAATGTGTAAAAACAGTTCAGAGTGTAGAGCAGGGCTAGCAGTTCAATCCCCACATCATCCAGTAAAAAATGTCCATGTGAGCAAGACACTGAATCCCAAATAGCTCCTTTGTGCGTGTCCCTTGTATGTTGCTTTGGATAAAAGCATTTGCTAAATATAATTAACAATAAATAAAGCTAAAATTATAATACAGAACAATTTTAAACACAACTCTCTTCAGGCCAAAAATGACACCACATGCAGCAAAGGCAAAGCTTACAGTGCTTTGCATGCACAAGGATTTGTTAGAGCTACTGCTGCTGGTGTAACAGGGAAATCATATAACTTGGAAAAGGAAGTTCTTTTTTTTAGCTCATGCAAATCATAGATACTAACTATGTTTGTGACAAGACTGGCTACTACGGAAGCCAGATCTCATTATTATCTAATGCAATCCGCTTCCGAAGCCTACAGTAGTGTAGAGGCTACAAAATAGACCCATGTAAGACTCCCTTTTAGCAGCCAAATAAACCAGGATACCTATTTCTTATTTGCAACATTATTTATATTTACAGTACATGATTCCTGTCATTAAGCCATAAATTTAACTATTCTCTCAAACCAATAATACTCAATTAATATGATCTGAAACAAAATTATTTTAACTGGCCAATAGCCAATACATATCACAAATTTAACTCTGGTTTGTTGAGACGCTACCAATAAACATGTGTCATGGAAATAAGCAGGGACAACAACAACACGATTCTTATGTACAAATAAATTGGACAGAAAAAGAAGATAAATGTACATCATGTAATAATCGACTGGGTTGCTTAATAAGTAACTATACACAGTGTATACCGAATGATGTGCAGAGGTGTATGTACAGCATATAGCCACAAACATATTATGTATGAGTATTTGTGAGTCATTTATGATACGCAGGCCTACATGCTACATGTGATTGCATGGTGTAGGTTTAATACTATGTACATATAATATAACGCGTATGCAGCGTTGTTGTTTTGGCATTATAATGTTCTTGCACAGGGTTTACTTATAATCATACATGTCTGGTTGTTAATCTATGTGATAGTGAGTGGGTAGAGGTTATTACAGACAAATATAATTTCACACAGTTAAAACACCACATGCTGTAGATAATATTCGTGTAGGCCTGACTACGACATTTCATTGATAACCATACACTAAACTTGTGGAATATTTTAGAATTTGTAATTTTTTAAAATTGTGTTTTACATATTAATGCATACATTTTGGAATAGGTAACAGTCGCGTTCATTGCTCCGCATACGGTGGGCTCCGTTATATGTGACAGGAGCTGATAAACCTTCATCTATGTATTCTCACTGTCACCGACGAGCGTTTTTTCTCACGCTGGAATGGCGCTTGATGCTGCGGCTGCTGCTGCTGCTGCTGCTGCGGACAGCCTCTGCATCCTCGCTCCTCCCCGCGGACTGAGCGGAATGGTTTCTTCCAGGCGAACCTGTCACTGTCATCGCGGCGGTGAAGGCAGCTGAAGTGTGCGAGCGAAGAGGAGGGTGGGGGGAGAGAAGGAAGGCTTCATCCACTGCCTGCCATTGCAGTGCGGCGGCTGCTGCTGCTCTGGAACCACACCAGGAAGAACCTTTCCATCCCTCTTCTGTCAGATTTCCACAAGCACGCCGTGAGGACCATTGCTTTGACGAAGGTGAATGAGTTTCTTGATTATTTGACGTGAGAGCATTTGTTTCTTTTTTGCTGTAGCCGCAGGAGCTGGCTGGATGTGTGTCCCCCTGCGGGTACAGGCGAGCGATAACGGTGCAAGCGGAGGTAACTTTAGCTACCTCTCGGCTAGCAAACTGCATCTACGCGTTATGCTAAGTAGTTAGCTAATTGCCCGACACGCTAGCGTTATCGCGTAATTGGAAATTGATCTTTTGTGGAACTTGCATAAGCGGTGATATGAAGTCATAAAATCCCCTGAGGTCGAGCTGTCATCGGACAGACTGGCTGTTCCCGAGTCAAGTGTGCGGAGCGTCCAGGTAACGTTAGCTAGGATGAGCTAGCCTGCTGGAACAAAATGTCGGCCAGTTAGGGGTTGATTTGACCAACAGGGTATAAAAGGGGGCACAAGATTTATTAAGTGTCAGGCTGCAGCAGACAAGGGGGGAGTGGTGCCGTGTGTTGAGCCGCTGGAAAATATGACACTGCATTTGTAAATTAAAGGGAAGGTCATGCGTTTGCTCACCTTGTTTTGGTGGTCCGTTAGCAAACACACAGTGGGCTTTGCTGAAGCTAGGTAGCAGTTGGCTAACGTTAGCGTGTTGTCAGACTTTTTTAGTTTGATTGTACTGAAATGCTTGCTTTTCTGTCCCAGTGTCTGTACAGTTATAACGAGCTGTCAAAGTAATACACTGTCATGTCAGCTGTGTTATGTTTGGGGCTTTGCTGTGGGCTACTGTCGATGCTTGTATTAGCTGCTCAGAGCTATTTTAATATTGCATTTCCATAACAACCAGCAGCCAGCTGCTAACCTGAACTAACAGCAGCAGTCGTCACCTGTTGAATATGCGATTGATCGATGGACAGCAGCGTCTTTAATGTTTCTGTTTGTCTGTAAAGTGGTCACCACTACAGCTCCTACTGCACATGGACAGATAACGTTATCTTGTTTAGATGTGGTACACTGATCAGTCTGCTTTCCTTGTGTGACAGTCTAGAAAATATAATGTCAGATTTTAAAGTAGATATTATCTGGGATTTCAGTTTGAATTTCTTTCTCTGATTTTTCTGAAAGCTCCTTAAGAGATAAGCAACACACTGAACTAATTTGAATGACTGTCAAAATATTTTTTATTTGATTAACTTGTCTTCATTTGTCTTTTTTTTTTGATAACATGCTTTTAATGTTAAGGCAATTCCTAAAATACAATGTAAAGTTTTAAACATCTTGATTATATTATATGTAAGTGGTCTATCTTTGAGTAGTAGAATGATTTTTAATGCATGTCTCAGTATTGGGTCTGTTACTTAAATGTGTCATCCCAGGCCTGGTGATGGTAATGTTAAACGTCAGCTGAGCTGGGCAGCAGGTTTGTCAAGTGAAGTGGGGGTGGGGTACAGTTAAGATGTAATGTATTAGATGTTTTATTGCAGGATTAAAATGTTTATTTATTTATTATTTTTAAATAATAGACATGGCAGTGTTCCTGCACATGTGCAGTAAAGGTTCCTGACACACATGTTGCCTGAGAATAATGTCACTTCTCAAGGGCATCCATACATGATGACCTGTAATGGGAGCAGCAGTGATCTGAGTCATTGTGGTTTTAGATAGACAGATGTGTTGCATATGTTTAGCAGTGCTTGTAGAAACAGTCTGGAATAACACCTGGTTATAACATACTATAGCTACATGATAACAGAAATACTAATTGTTTATTTGCTGTGTTGTCATATCATATATTTAAACCTCAGGTTTTCATACAACTTAATGTCCAACAGAATGGCTTATTTTATTGATGTAAAAGAAAGAGAGGCCTCTGGTAATTCTTTGAAGCTATTAATTGTCTAGCTGTGTAGTGAGAGGGTGGTGGGAGACTGTGAACATACCATGTATTTTAGTCATAGCCTAGAGGTGCCACTAAAATTAAAAATAATGGGGATTTATTAAGTTGGCTTGTACTATCCTGAAGTAATACATGTCTACTTGTCTTGTTCTGTTTCATCCTTCTTGAGCTCATAGATTTATTTATTATATTTTCACAAGGGTTTCTGTTCTGCAATGCAGCCCAGTTTAATCCTTTCTGTGTTTTTTTAAGCCCATTCAAATGTTATTCCGCATGTGCAGTGTGTCTTTCTTAGCATGTCTAAGTGGTGCCATACAAAAGCCATTTGATGGAACATAAAACTCATGTATCTCAGCATGTAGGAGTTATTTAACTGTAATAATATGTTTTGGGGGGAATAATGTGAGTTGGGAAGCTGGTTGATGGGTATGCTACTCTTTGGAAGGTCATTGCCCTGATTCATGGCCAAACTAGGAGTTACTTCTTAAAAAGATGATGTTAATGTCCATGTTCCCATAGTACAGCAAGTCTTGGCATATTTACGTTATATTTACAGCTCCAGGTATAGAGATGCTTGTATAAATCAAGTCTTTTTAATAGCTCGTACTTGAAAGAAGAGGCATGCATCATTATCAATCACATTTCAGCGTGAACCTGCTTTTTCCTATAGAGCAGAAACGTCTCTTATCAATACTGTTTTTTGTTTGCTTTGTTGTGCTCATTTCAATCACTGTGACTGAGGCTCAGCTTATCAGCACATTCCTGCCCTCTTGTGTGCTCTGTGTGGGGCACTGATAACTTCCACTGGGCTGATTGAGTTCAGGAGGTGGTTTCCTGGTCTGTGTGTACTCAGGACACACTCAGGCTCTGGTTATGATCACTCACTCCAGCTGTGGAGCCTGAAAATAGACTCTGATTATACAGATCCCCTATTCTTCAGGGTTAGTGTGTAAGGTTTGAATTTTATTTCATTTTTTATGTTGTTTTTGTACAAAATTATCTGTAGTCTATAGACATTTAATACTTAAAACATTTTGTTTTTGCTCATCCTGACCATTTAGGCTGGATATCTGAATGGTCAAGTGATAAACACTAGATTTACACTAATTAGCCAATTAGCCTGTCAGCATTATTAAAATGTTATTATAACAGCTAATTATCATGTTTATGTTCATTATCAACACATTTGTTAAAGAGAGTTTTGACAGTCTAAGGTTTACAGTGTAAAATAAGGTTTGTCTGCTGATGTCCTCCATTTTGGAAACTGAAACTTAATCACTGGTGGTTAAAAGTGGTTTCACAACTACGCAGAGTAGCTATGACAGGTTTCATTAGGTGTCTGTGTGTACAAGTCATCACAGAGACATTTTATTCAGTGTTTTATGTCCACTGGTCACATGAACTTTTTGCCATTCTGGTAGATATGTGTCTAGACCTTTTAATGAGACACAACCACTTTAAGTGTAATACAACTACACTAAAACAAAAAACATGCATTGTGTTATGAAAAATCAAAAACCAACAACCATATTGTAAGGAATATCTGTAGTCAAAGTTTTATTTTCTGGTTTGAAATATGCTACAACACCAGTTTCGTTAAAAAAAGTTAATTAACAAGAATTCATGACTCAAGCATCAATAACTGAATTGTAACAATGACCTGATGCAGAAGTTATTGATCTTCCCTCACAAGCCATTGTGAATACAACACTGTTCAAATGCTTGAGATCATTTAGATTTTTTCATGATTCATTATTCACAATGCCTACACATATATTTTAGGGGTGGCATGATAGCTCAGTGGGTCTGCAGACGTCTTCTAACCCAAGGGTCAGTGGTTCGATTTTCAGTCCCAGCAAGCTACATGTTGAGGTGTCCTTGGACAAGATACCAAAACCCCGTAGTAACGCTGACACAGGAATAGCAGCTATCCAAACAACAATTTCCCCAAGGGGATCAATAAAGTATCAATTATTATGATTATTATTTCTGATCAATTTGATGTTATAAATAAATAAATTCTTCTTTCTTTCAAAAAGAAGGAAATTCGTAAGTCTTCCCAAGGTTTTGAATGGTAGTGTAGGAGTGTGGTTTATGTGAGAATAAATATTAAAATCTGTTCAGGACTGTTTTTTAACCTAGGTTTTACTCCTGAACATTTAACCTTGGCACAATCAACATTGCAACAAGTAGGATGAGCTTTAAAACAGTCCAGTCCAGCTCAACCATAAGACCTGTAATATTCTTGAAGAAAAGTTTGAACTAAGGAGGAATGACGCAGTTCCTCGTGTAGTGTGTAATTATGCCTCTGCACTTTGTTGTCATGAATTGTATTAGTATAATCAAAGACGAAAAGTGACAGAAGTGCTTATTTGAATAGGTTAGTAGTTCAGGTTCTCTACATGCCTCTTTGGGTTGACGTGGATATAATTAATTTGGAGACTGGTAGGCTGATGGTAGTGGAGAGAGCAAACTATGTGTGGAATCTGTCACCACGACTGTCAGGCTTATGTTTGGATGAGGGATGTAAATTTAACTTGTATGCTTCGCCAGCAGGGACAGGGTCTGTCAGGCTTGTGCAACTCGATCGTTATCCTGAATGATAAGTGAGATGCCGTGACCCACATGGCCTTAGTTTGGTATTAAGTCCGTGTTCTATAGTACCACAGAATCAGGGCTACGTATCTATAAAAATGTGTAACTCTTTTATGTGTTGAAGTCTATTTAACCTATGAGCAGGTCTCTTTTTAAAATGGTGAGATCAAATGAATAGATTGGCAAACTTGATTAGTTTGTTTTTGATTCAGTGAAATTTGTTCTTGTCGTCCGGCCACTGCACTATGTGTATTTGTTGTAGATTTTCTGTGTGGTACAATCTTTTGACGAGCAACTGTGTAGTAACACTAAAGAATGCATGATCCTCTTCATGTCAGTGATAACTACAGGACAAAGACAGGATATGTAAATGATGCCCTTATGTAAAGATGCATCTGTAATAACAGTGTCATGAATATCAAGAAACTAATAAGCACCAAGAGGTGGGTTATAGTTTCTAAGGGGTGATTAAGTGCATGAGATTTAGTAGATAGTTTATGGTTTAGTGTTAAACTAAAGCACTTAAAGCTTTATATGAGCAACCTTTCAATCATGTCACGCATTAGTATTAAAATCCATAATGAAACGTCACCACATTGATCTCTCACACAATACAGGGCAGTTGTTTCTGTTGCTGTGTTCTCACCTGTCATCTCAACGTGACCTGAAACCAAAAGTTGTGCTGTAAAGAGAAGGAAAAGCACCAAAGTTTGATACCAACTCTGCCATGTATGTTCCTGTTGGTGGTGAGGAACAACGCAGCTCTACATAAACGAGAACGAGCATCTGTGTGTGTGGTTGATAGATTATGTGTTATACAGATGCTTGAATTTGTATTATGATAAATTCACTTTTGTGTGACCTTTAAGTGGGCTCCTCTATAGAAAACACAAAAGCTTTAATAGTGTTTGGGACAATGACACAGCTACTAAAGCAACTATAAATACCCTTAGCTAGTAGTCGAGCTGTTTTATTGGATATAAACTACAAAGATATTTTCCACTGGATAACATTGGGTTTGTTGCTTTGTTTGCATTTTTGTAAGTATGTTATTTTTAAGATAATGTGTAATTAAACCACAATACTCTTACACAATACTATTCTTCTTTTTCCAGAAAGCTGTTGTCCTAACTGATATGAATAAGAATTTATAATTGTATAAGTTATGCATGTAATGCAGCACACCTGGGGAGGAGGGGCATAATAATGCCACACAGAATTCCACTCTGGTTCAACGCGGCAGCTTGAGGGTTAAGTCCGATACAGCAGTTTACACTGCGGATGGATGTTCGCTAGTACAGAGGAGTCCCATGCTGTAGCGGAACTGCAGATCCTACACAGATTGCTGCCAAGCTAGAGGGGATTCACTTAGATCCTGTGAGCGCTTAAGAAGAGTTAGAGGGAGAGATCAGTTTTGAAGAAATATGTTGGGAGAGGACACAGATTTGTGCGGAGCAGAGGAAGCATTAGGGTGTAGCTGCGGGGTGTGTTTCATAACCCCTCACCTGTGGTCGTAATTTCAGTTGTTTCAGAGCTAAGAAGAGAGAGGAAAGGAAGGTGGGGGCAGGTCCCTCCCAGCACTGATTGGTGCGGTCACACCACTGAAGCTGCTGATGTGCATCTGCAGGAATCTCCTGCTGGGTTTACTGAGGAGTAGCTGCAGGTTGGAGGCGCTTTGTCTGTGTACTCTGTAGTGACCATGACATACTGATGTAAGTACCCTTGGCCTTCTATTATATGAATACTTCAGCAACAAACCAAAGAGATGGAGGGAATGAGGTGGAGTAGTTTACTGTAGCATTTCATCAATGCAGGTTTACATCTTTCGTGACTATAATGGTTGCTGATGAAGTTTTGTGTCACACTCGATGGTTTAATCTCTTCTCCTTCTCGCCACTAGTGTAGTGCTGCATCTCTGCTACTCTCTCTCTCCTCTCTGTTAGAAAAATGCAGTACAGTATCTAACCATATTGTATGTGCAGAGTTTCACTTTTCTCTCAGGGGACCCCTAGCCTGACTGGCGCTAAGACATGGGCCCTCATTAGCATTTGAATATGCTCTCTAAGGCAGGGGAGTTTTTAGCAGTTGTCAGCACTACCCTGCACATCGTTTTCAATTTCTAAAGTAATCAATCATCTCATTCTACTTGTTTGCTGCTTCACTGCCAGCAGCCACAGCGGAGTGTGATCCCGTTGTTGTTTTCTGTCTTTGGCTGCAGTGCAACTTGCACAGTGTAATGAAAGTGTGCTTGTTTGCATGCAGTTTGTTTGTTGCTGGTGTAATAGTCTTTGTTCCAGAGTCAATCCTGCTTTCATTTGATGTTTATAAGACTGTTTGTTACGTAGAACTTCTGAACAAATGCTTGCAGGACAACAAACTCACTGAGCTTTATTGCTGTTTCTTAGGGACAAACAATCTGTTGTTTGCCCCTGTTGTTTGTTGGACTGTGGAAGCTCATTTGGTTCTCAAATAATGATACTGCAGGAGTGCTTTCTGAAGAGTTGAGGTTAATTGTGGTTTTCTGCAGCCACTGATGGAAGATGTGTTAAACCATTACCATGTATTAGTGAATTTCTAATTTTGCAAATGAGGATAATTACTGTGTAAATTACATATGTCATTAAGCATTGTGTAATGTCAATGTAAGATCCCTGCACCAACATTAAACATCCCTTATTAGAATGCTTAAGCCATATTTTCTCTTATTCTCTTTCTCTGGCACTATAAATGATATGTGAAAATGGTCTCCCCCAGTCTTGTTTCTTTCAGACTTTAAAGGTAACAAATGAGTACTAGAGAGAAGTGAATGTATTTTCTTTGCTGTATTGCATCATTTGTTTTAGTCGATTCATGGCACTTAATATAGCAAGAAGTTATTAAATGTTCTCCAGCGTTCATGCTGCAAGTTTCCCTTAAACCACTCTGTTGCAGTATCACAACGGCCGAATTAATGAGAGCTATTTTTAGCTACTCTGGTCCCAGAGCAGTCAAAATTGAATAAGGTTCTGCCTCACCCCTAAACCATACAACAGCACCAAATCTATTCTCTCAGTCGGAGAGCTGAACACCTCACCATATCGCGTCTGTGATTTTTTTCTTCTTCTTCTGCTGAATAGAGTTGGGAAACCTGCATACTTTAATTTTAATGATACTCTCTCTCTCTCTCTCTGAAGTGAATACAAGATGAAACGACATCTTAGCTTCCCTATTTATGCGTCATGTTGAGTTAGTATTGTGATGAATCATTGTATATTTATTTACTTATTTATTTATTTTTTGTGGTAGCTACAGTACAGAGTCTAGACTGTGAAGAAAAAGCAGAGATGTTAGGTAAGACAATGTAATCCCAAACATCAGCCAGATCAGATTTTTTGTAGGCATGTAGCGTAGCACAGTTGTTATGAGCTGCACATGCATTTTCATAAATGAGTAAACATTTAATTACTGCCACAACCAAATAAATCATAATCAAATAGCTAAGCTCACTAAACATTAAACTCTAAGCCTCTCCACTGTTCCTGTTGTGTGAAAGGAAGATTAGTTTCTCTGACTTCTCTTGTAAAAGCTAACTTATCATCTTTATCACAATGCAGCAGCCTTTGGGAAAAAAAAGTGCTCTCTGCGTTTTTTTAAGTGGCCGGGTAACACCAGTATGCAGTATTTGCAGTGTTTAGGGTAACAGTATTGTTTTTACCCAACACTATTTAGACAGTAGATTAGATTACATTCACATTAATTGACTGGACTGATTAATCCATTAATAGTTTCTACTGTACGATAATATCAGTAATCATTAGTTGAGCCCTAAATTGATTGTTGTTAAATGCTGTTGGAGCATTTGTTTGGCAGACAGGCCTTTTGCAGAATTGTTAATTCTGCAGATGAGTAAACCACAGTAAGTACAGTTATTGAATAAATGTAGTAACCATTTGTGTATTAACTCAACACAGTCCACAGCTTTCCTGTCCTTTCTCCGCTCTCAGCTGTGTTATCCATCTGTGTTTTAGTCCATCTGTGTTGTAGTGCTGGCTCCCAAGTTGCTTGGTTGTAATCCCCCAAGCATGACCCAACTGACATGGTGTGTCTCTGCAGTGGAGTGACTGCCAGCTCTGGCTCTAGCTTGTGGCATGAAGCTTCTGTTGGCACCAGTTGTTTGTGGCCATAAAGGGCACACACAACAGTGCCACAGAAACTCATCAGTCACTGGATGCAGTCGCAGCTTAACTAAAAACTGTACACAGGAGCAGTGCAGAAAGTGAGAAACTGTTCCTTTTTTTAATTTCTTACTTGCCTGTTGAGATTAGCGTCTCTGCCACTACACAAGGCCACGTGCGAAAATGCAGTGTGAACGCATTATATGCTTTGTTTCATTCTTCTTCAAAACATTTGTTGTAGAACTCTGTTCATTCCTGAGAGAAATGTACTTTTGAGGTCTTCTAAAGAAGCAAGTTTGTGTTACATATAGCAACAAGTAAACAGGGATCATCTAAAATTTAAAAAAGGCTTTTGTTTCTAAATGAATTCGGTCATGTCTTTTTTAAACCTCCCACAGTTCAGAGAAACCTTCAGACACGGCCTGAAAATGTCAGGCCACTTGAACAGCACCATACTGTTCCCCCTCTGTTACCAGAGCAACAAGCTCTGCAGGAAGAGAAAGCAAAATTACATCCCTTCAATGTGAAACGTGCGTGTGTGTGCGAGAGGGATGTGGGAGCAGAGAGAAAGTTCCCTGTAAATACAGTTTAGTTTTTGCTCCATTTTAGATCCCTCCTGTTTTGCCCCATTTGGGATTTTACATTTTATGTTGATTTATTTGTATTGGATCCAGTATAGTAAGCATTCTGTTATCATATTTTCCAGAGAACAGAATCACATGTAGCCCCACTGCAACAAACGTTCTACACTTGTGTGTTTGTGTGAGCGTGCGCATGTTTGCGTCAATATCTGTAAAGAATTTCTGAAAGTAAGAATGTCAACTGGAAGCAATTACCTTCTATATCTTTTCAGTTTAGTGGCAGACGGTCCATAAATTTAGATGAAGTGTTAGAGTTCTTTGCATCAGCGTTTCCACAGTGCTGATGGAGAAGACACATAAATCCTCCTCCCCAAAGAGCAAACTTTCCAGTGTGAGTTCATGCTTCTGTTTTCAGTAGTCTTGCTAATATTCAGATGTCTTTTTTTCCTGAAAGGCTAGGAGGAGTTCTGTTGAACAAACTTTTGTTCACCCTCTTTGTGCGATTCCTACCATAAGCTTATTGTGGCTGTTGCTGCCAAGCTGAAAACGTCTGGGGCTGCTTGTGGCGATTTGTTCAGCTGCCTGTATTCCCAGATGCTAGATAATGTTGAGATTTGGCCGACAGGTCACAACAGACGTAAGGATAATGATGGTAAACTATATGAAGAAACTGTTTGCTTACTACCACAGTGTAGCACTGAGACGTTTGTTTGTTTGTTTTTTCCCTGTGGCACTTCTAAAGTGTAGCTCTCATTATCACTTTTGTAAATTTGATACTATGCCATTAGCAGGTTGTCATACTGATTTTGGTACATGTTAACCATCAATGTGAAGCTGGAGTGACATAGATGTTTTGGGTGTTGAGCTGCCAACATAGCAGTAGTAATGTTAGCTGAGGGTCCAAGTGCTGTAACTGATGCTTAATGTTAGATTCGATCTCTCTTCCGTCATCTGTCATCGTGCTTTAATGTGCCACGATGGGTTTCCTGCCTGGGTTGCCTTATTGTAAGTGTTAGAGGTATCAAAGAAATTACCAGCAAACCAGAGGAGAAATGTGTGATAGTCTCACCTATTAGGAGCAAAAACCTGGGATTAATTTAAGTGACAAATGAGGGTTATTGCATTAGGTGCTCTGATGTGAGTTGTAATTCGCCCCAAAGGGATGGACCTGATAGTATTTTATATGCAGTCACTGAATGTCTAATATATTGTGAGATTGTGGTGGAGGTGAAATGATATAGAGAAGAGCAGATAAGATAAGACGTGAACAGTGGGGCAGTGCTGACCTAGCTGTGCTGAAGGAGTTGACCTTCAACTTATCCTCTCTGGTTGTTAATGCGATAGAGAGCGTGCTTTAATTTCAAAGACTTGTCCTCAGTGTGATCTCATTGCATCTAGCACGTTTATATCATTGTACCTATTTTATTGAGTTCACTGTAAACATAGGACCTCATGCTGTGGGCCTACTATAAAGTAAATTGTCTTCTGTCTGTCACACATACAACACAGTGCTATCTGGACCACTGTAAACAAACAGCAGTGTAAAACTCAACAACCTGCTGAATGTAGCCCTTGTGTGTATAGTGACCTTGTTATTAAATTTCACCTTGGAAAAGCACAGAAACACCGGGACAGATTTCCACTTTTAGTAAGAACATGAAACTTTCTAGTTGGAGTGAAAAAGGGCTTCAGTGAAATACTTCTGTCTCTCAAGATGCTTAGACTTTAACTGTTTTTACATAATTTTTTACGTACATGTTTTTGTTCATGGTCATTTTGTTGGTGGTCATTTATTTGACAGTATATTTCTTTATTTGAAACATACAGATAAGAAAATAAAACCAAACTTTATCTGGAAGCTACTGTTGTGTTGTTGTGTCTTGTGTAGATAAAAAAAAGATGATGAGTATATGTGGATCTTTCTGACCAGCAAACTAAAGCTGTACACTACAAGTTTACAGTTTACAAAATGATTTTTTGTTTTGTTGACAGCAGTAAGTAAAAAGTATAAAAAAAATATTTTTGGGCTATAAGCCTTCCTTTATTTTACCTCTTTAGATCTGAAATCTATTAGATCTATTATATAAATCTCTTTTTTTCTGTCTTCCAGAGCGCAGCAATGGAGGAGACTGTCATTTGGGAACAGCACACAGTAACACTACACAGGGTAGGTAACTTCCCTAGGTATTTTTCTTACAGTTGTCTGTGTTCAAGCCTGAGTCTCATCTTAAAATCTGTTTGCCCTGTCTGTCCATCTTTGTGTCTTTGCCCCTTTTCACTCCATTTTCTTTCCTTCCTTCTCTGGATCACATCATGTAGCTCATTGTCTACACAGCCGCTGAAAGTAAAGACTAAACAGAGCTTCTGTCTCTGGCCTTAGAGCCCAAATCTTCTACACAGTGAAATGTTTTATATTCAGAAACTGTTATATATGACTGCTGTGGTTTTATACAATAATGTAGATGTGGCTCTCAGTTAACCTAGAAAAAATGGTCCAATAGGCAAATGTGTAAGTAGATGATAACATTGTTATTATTCAGTTCTGCCTTAATCACACCTTTTATAATTTATATCAGATAAGCTTAAAAGCTGGATTCATGTTTAGGTCCACCTACACAGCTAAATCTGTGTCCTAACGTACTTGTCTCTCTGTGTGCAGGCACCAGGGTTTGGCTTTGGAATAGCCATATCAGGAGGTCGGGATAACCCTCATTTTCAGAGCGGCGAGACCTCCATTGTCATCTCAGACGTGCTGAAAGGAGGCCCAGCAGAAGGCCTGTTGCAGTAAGATTTTGTTCACGGCAGTCCGGTCAGATTACTAGTTATTAGTATTAAATTACTCTGCCTGCTACAGAAAGACTGCAGCATGTATGTTCTCTGTGTCCCCTATCTCCAGGGAAAATGACAGGGTTGTTATGGTCAATGCTGTCTCCATGGACAACGTGGAGCACGCGTACGCAGTCCAGCAGCTTCGTAAAAGTGGGAAAATTGCCAAAATTGTGAGTGTCATTATAAAGTCCTTTAGAAAACTTAAAGTATTTTGTGAACGATTATTGAAAATAAAGCTAAGGTCAAAAACTACAATGTGTTGTGTGTTAGCCTCTATGGCATTTTGAAGTTTCTTATATATTTCAGAGTCGGCTTCTTGCAGAAATGTTCATGATCAGTTGGGTGATTAATTTATCTTACTGTGACTGATTGGTTGTCAGGCTGAGCTCACATCTTATTTCCTTTGCCCAGACAATCAGACGGAAAAGGAAGGTGCACGTCCCCATGGGTCGCCTAGGGGAGAGAGAAACTATGTCAGAACATGATGAGGAGGAGGACAGCTACGATGAAGAGATATATGAGACACGGAGTGGACGCAGTGGTGCTTACAGCGGTGTGGGCGGGGCCATGGGCAGGCGCAGCGGGCGAAGTAGCGGGCGAAGGGACAGGGAACGCGAGCGCAGTGGCTCACGCGAGAGGAGTCTCTCTCCACGCTCAGACCGGCGGTCACACAACCTGCCTCCACGTCCTGCCAAGGTCACACTTGTCAAATCCCGCAAAAATGAAGGTGAGGCTCACATAGTCGGGTTTAAATAACAAAACAAAACAGGGCAGGAAAGTTTTTTTGCTTTTTTTTTTTTGCTTTTTTCCCCAACAAATTACAGTCCAAAAAAACCACCTGCCATTTTATTCCCTATTATTACCAGACAGCCAGACTTTTAGAAGAGAATAAGACAGCCAAATCAGGATTGGTTAACTGCCAGAGTATTTGCCAAACAAAGCAAAATCCAAGTTAGCTCAAATAAATCTAAGTAAAAGAGCAATTAATCTTCTTTAATCAGTACTGTTAATCCCACTGGGAGCAGCGGCTGTCAGCAAAGTGTGGTCACATGAACTCTGTGCTAACATCGTCTTTGTTGCTGTCGTTCACTTTGTAAGCAGAATATGGCCTGCGCTTGGCCAGCCACATTTTTGTCAAGGACATTTCTCCTGAGAGCCTGGCAGCCAGGGACGGCAACATCCAGGAGGGGGATGTTGTACTGAAGGTACTGATCGGGGGGAGTGGGCGAGGGAGACAAATGCTTGATGAACATTTGTTACTATCATAAAATAATGAACATGAATGAATTTAAATGTTGTTAAATGTTACATTATTTCCTCTGATTCAATTTGGTTTGGATGGAGGAAATAATGAATAATGTGCACAACTGCACCAGCCCCTGTATGTGGTTGTCTGCTATTTTCTAATCTAACCGCACTTTGAGTTTGATGGTGCTTGATGAAGCTCAGTTCTTTCACATTTTGGAGAACATATACAATAGCTCCATGTGCATAACACATGCTTTATATTTATTTTTTTCACTGGGAATTTTAGGAACTGCAACATTTCTGAGTCAGTAATATATTGCATGATTAAATTGTCCTTGTCTAGGCTGCCTCATTTTCAAAGCTGATCATTGGTGCAGTTAATTTGATCATTTGCTCGTGAGAGTGCATTTGAAGTCCTACTCTGAACTCTAACTTATCCTTTAACCATTTATTAAAATGTGTGCTGGTCTAAAAATATTCATGTCGTGTCATATCTGTTTTTATTGGTACTTTCAGATTAATGGCACAGTGACCGAGAACCTCTCCTTGATAGATGCCAAGAAGCTGATAGAAAGGTCAAAGGGCAAGTTAAAAATGGTTGTTCAGAGGGACGATAGAGCAACCCTGCTGAACATCCCTGACCTTGATGACAGCATTCCTTCAGCCAACGCCTCTGACAGAGATGGTGAGGGTGGTGTAACAGCGTAGCTTGAAATCAGATTTGTCAGTGTGTGTGCATGTGTCCAATGACAGTGGTTGAACCATGGCTCTTGTTTGATCAGACATTTCAGATATCCATTCAATGGCATCAGACCATTCCAATCGATCGCATGACAGACATCGTAGCAGCCGCTCTCGCTCTCCAGACAGACGATCTGAACCCTCAGACCACTCCATACACTCACCCCCACAAATCAGCAACGGCAGGTAAAAAACATTAAATAAATGTAACTTTTGTGCTTTTAGCTGCTATGAAAGAAACTCTCATACATGCCATTCTTATATTATGCTGCTTTTTTTCTGCTACTTTCTCTCTCTGGTTGATATAAGACAGTAGCAATCCAGTACAACAATAATTCAGTTTTCAAAAAAGTTAAAGTCAAGAGAAAAAAGACGTCCCAGTATGACACGTACCATCACTGATATTGAGAAATCCTACCAGCAAAAAGGGGTTTTTGTTTGGAGGTAAATTCTATTGTATTTCAATTAGTTTTAATCTAATTTAGTAATACATTTTATTATTAATCATAATAAACAGTTATTTAAGTAATTTTAATATACATTGCCCAGTTCTGGCTTTTCCGTTTTGAGGATTTAGTGCTTTTCTTTTTTGGTTGTAAAGGACTTTCAGGTTGGAAAGTTTGGGTTAATGCTATCCGTCAGCCCATTCAGCACTTCTTTGACTGTAACCTTGTTTAAAATTACCTCATTAATTCTTAATTTAAACTCAATAAAGCACCACAGTTTTTCCCCTTTCATGCTGCTTATTGACCTGAGAAAACTAAAAGTCAACTGTTAAGCTGCAAAGCAGTCGGTCTTGGTCAAAAGTAGCGTTGAGAGCGCAGTCAGAACTCTGCTCTGCTTACTTACTTACTTACGTAAAAGTTTAGTGCTCATACATAGGGCATTGCTGTGTTTCTTGAATTAAATGCCACCTGCTGTTTTGAACAAAGCTGCATTTGTGATCAATAGTTTTAAAACTCTGTAAAATTACATAATGCATATGCACCGATGGGAAAAGGTTTTAAACGTAGAAACTGCATTAGTAAAAATCAATGCTACTTATGACTATAGTCTCATGAAGACGGACAGTTAATAAGATTTGTCCTTGACCTTTTTATTCCTTCTGTACATCAACAGCTGGAGAATACCGTAAGTTTGGCCTCAATATTCCTGTGTGAATAGTTGGTAATAGTAGTGATGGTAACTCCTGTGTGGATTTAAAGTAGATTAATGCAGGTCCAGTTTTAGGTGTCATCTGTGCAGTGGAGAAATTACAAATTTGTATAAGTAAATTATTGTTTTAATAGCAAATGATAACCAGGTGAAAAGTGGCTGAAGTGGTGTTGCTGCATATGATATAAATTATTCAGCTATGCCTCTTGTTTTGACTTGAGGTGAAAGTCCTCTGAAAGTGTCACAAGATCTCTGTTTCTGTTGAATGTTTTGATGGACAAACCGCATGTTTGGCACAAGAGCGGTGTGGCTCCAAGAATGAAGAAACAAAAGGATGCTTACACATGTGACTGGGCTTTTGAAAGAACTTTCTTTTTGTGCATCTGTGGATGTTTTGAGGCTTGATTTTGCCATTTTCTTTCATGTTAAACAGATTTTAATAATTCTGAATATGTAAAGTCAAGATGCCATAAGACAAAATGTGTTTTAATAATTTCCTGATGAGACATGAGTGCTTTTAGTTAATTTAAGAAATTATGTTAATTGACAGGAGGGAAATGTTGAGAGAGGATGTTATTGTTCATTTGAACTTGACCTGTGACTCTTTTCTCACAGTTTGGGAAGTTGGCAGGTAAAAATAAGACCTCCTCCAGAATGGGTTGAAAAAGAAGTTTGTTCTACTGAAGCCAGTTGAAACAAGGACCTTCACAGTTACTTTCTTACCCAGTCTGTGAATAAAGCAGTATTTTGCCAGTAAAGTTGTGCCAGTGAGCAGCCATGTGACCAGGAGAGTCATGGTGCCATAACTCTGCTCAGCTTCTTCCTGTTCTCTTCTGATTTCTCATTTGAACGCATTATGACTGTCAGCATTTATCAAAATACACAGAAATCATGCCATCATTTACACTTATCGCACTCAAAATTGGTCGGTGTCAGTGTGAATCAGTTTACACAGCCTTATTGTTTAAAGTAGCCAAACCTTTGCTGGTCTAAAGCCAGAGCCACACAGTGAAATTCACCTGGAGGACAGAATCCGCTCTGACACCTTAGATAAGCTGCTCTAAAAATAGAGCACAAAAGAGTTGAAAGACACAAAGTGGTGACCTTCAAAACTAAGATGCAGCCACAGACTCAAGCTGTTCCTTTTCACCTGGTTTTCTTTTTTCAGCCTGTGTGTGTCTGCTGCAGTCAGGAGTAAAATCCACACAGCCTTGATTTGGCTTTGGTATTGTTGCGTGTATTCAAGATGTTGTAGCCTTAAAGCTTTCCTGTTGCCTACAAGAGCTACATCTCCAGAATACACTATTTATAATGATAATTCTGAAGATACAGTTTATAAAAACTTTTTTTTGTTTGCAGTCACAGAAGTCGCGATGACGAACGGGTCTCGAAGCCGGCTTCAACACCATCGAAGCTAGCGGAGGAGGTTCCTCTGCCCAAACCGAAGGAATCGGCCATTGTCAGAGAGGAGAAACAGCTTCCACCACTCCCAGGTCAGAAATACTGTAGGGTTGTCAGCAATTAAAGCAAATAACTTATACGGATTTCATCAGAAATTCTGCCTCAGATTTATACTTAAGAGACTTGTAAGCAAAAGAAACTTGTTATTTGCAGCAGTACATTAAATAGCTTTATGATAGTAAATATATCAAATCTAGTTTGAACCAGTCATTTTTGCCCTTTTTAAAAGCACAACGACCAAAAAAAGTAAGATCTAGACGCCTGCTGAGCCTGGATGAGTTTGCCTGGAGCCAAGTGAAAATAAACCGTATGAGTTGATTGAGTCTGACGTTCCTCGCCAGCCTGCAGCACTCTGCTGCCTTTCTGTTTGACCTCCCCGCATCAGGACACCCTGAGTTAGTGTGTGTGCGTGTGCGCGCGCGTGCGTTTGCAAGAATCTGTAGTTCTTTGTCTGTATTTTTTTATTAGTATGTTTAAATGCAGTATTGTTAAGCTTTAATGATGTTGAGGAGTGTATTCTTTTGTTTTTAAAAATACATGGTGCAGTTTTACTGTCTGCATTAGTAACATGGGTTGTTGTATGTTTTTGTCCAGAGCCCAAGCCAGTATATGCCCAGCCTGGACAGCCAGATGTTGATCTACCAGTCAGTCCCTCTGATGCCCCTGTGCCAAGTGCTGCCCATGATGATAGCATCCTACGGTAATAGTGTAATAGTCCTTATCTGTACAAAGCAGAAACTACTATATGACCTTTGTGGGCGTCTGAAGCTCCTTTTTTTTGTTTTTAAAGAGAGGACAACTGTGAAGAAAACACTTTTTTGTTGAACACTACAACAGCACATCTCCATTTTCAACTCTCTCATGCTCAAAGCACGCCTCAGGGCTTCAAATTAAGTACATTGAATTCATTGTACTTGCTACTTGGCAAATTAATATGATTTGGATTCTCATGCTATACACAGATATCAGTATTTGTCAGACAAACAGTCCAGTTTAGTGTCAAAGAGTAAAGTGTCTCCACAAAAGAGAAACCTGAATGACATCACTTAGCTATTCATAATGTGTAGTTTGTATTTGTAAAGGCATTAAATGGTGAAATGTCAAAGAAAATCTGCCTAATTATTGTCTTTGTACTTAGGCCAAGCATGAAACTAGTGAAGTTCAAGAAGGGCGAGAGCGTGGGGCTGCGTCTTGCTGGGGGAAATGATGTGGGCATCTTCGTAGCTGGAGTGCTGGAGGATAGTCCAGCTGCTAAGGAGGGCCTGGAAGAGGGTGACCAAATTCTCAGGGTGAGATATTTTATTCTTAATACACCACGTGCATAAACTCCTCAAGTTAGGTGCTTATATCTGAATTTAAGTTGGTGTTACATGAGCAAAAAGTCCTGTGTTAAAAACTTAGAGCTGCCTTTCTGTACTACAAAGGATCTTAACTATCCTCTTTGTTTTATCAATGGGTACCTGATGGTGTCACTAAACGGCCATGTTTATGGACTATCCGTCCTCAGTCTTTTCTCTTTTTGTTCTGGGTTTTACACACTAGCTGCTCCAAAATTCTTGTACCTTCAGGTTGGTCGCTTAGCAATGCTCCCAAGGGAGCACAGAGAAAAAAAGTGTTTCCTCTCACTGCATTTGTCACATTTGCTCACAGTCGTATATCTCAATGTTTGTACATCCTTCTCTTTTCTCCATGTACAATGGCGTACAGTTGAGTCTGTGCAGTGCGGTTAAACCTGCAGTTGCCTAGGCAATGCTCAGAATAGGAAGAACTATGAGTAAATATTTTCTGTCACACTCTCTGTGCACACTAAAGCTTACTCCTTAACTTAAACTAACATACAAGTTACCTGTGAAGTTATTCTGTGAAAACAATAAACTTTAGTTTTTATAATTTTCAGGTAAACAATGTAGATTTCGCAAACATAATTCGAGAGGAGGCTGTGCTGTTCCTCCTGGACCTTCCTAAGGGTGAAGAAGTGACCATTTTGGCTCAGAAGAAGAAAGATGGTAAGTGAAGTGAGTGAGGAAATGAGACATGAAATACATTCATATTAAATATGGAGGGCTTGTGTTTCTGACTCTGTGTTTCGTCCTGTTCAGTGTATCGGCGGATTGTGGAGTCGGATGTTGGTGATTCCTTCTACATTCGGACACACTTTGAGTATGAGAAGGAGTCTCCGTATGGGTTAAGCTTTAACAAAGGTGAGGTGTTCCGTGTGGTGGACACCCTTTACAATGGCAAGCTGGGGTCCTGGCTTGCTATTCGCATTGGGAAGAACCATCAAGAAGTGGAAAGGGGCATCATCCCCAACAAAAACAGGTGACAGCTTTATGCTTGTGAATTTTCATGAAATTCATGTCAGTTATCTCAAAAAGTCACATGCTGAACAGTCATTTTACATTTGTTAGGATTTTCATTGATATCTAATGTCCTCAGGTTTTTGGCAGTGGTGAGGTTAGCTGTGCCAAGTTTACGACACATTCATTTGCTTGTTTTACATTAAGAACTCTCTTTCTGCCACTTGTCAACAGAGCGGAGCAGCTCTCTAGCGTGCAATACACTCTCCCCAAAACAGCAGGGGGGGACAGGGCTGACTTCTGGAGGTTTCGTGGTCTTCGCAGCTCAAAGAGGAACCTTAGGAAGAGCAGAGAGGACCTCTCCTCCCAGCCTGTCCAAACGAAGTTCCCAGCTTATGAAAGAGTTGTACTCAGAGAGGGTAAGCAACCAGATCACGTCTGCCAGACCATACACTGTGTCAACGTGAGATTAAAAGTTGCATTCTGGTAACACTTTTCTGTGCAGCTGGCTTCCTGAGACCAGTTGTGATATTTGGGCCTATCGCTGATGTTGCTCGGGAAAAACTCTCCAGAGAGGAGCCAGATCTTTTTGAGCTTGCAAGTACGTTTGTATGCATAATATTGGTAAATATACGGAAGAATATGACAGCCAGTACTTCTGTATGTTTTTTTTTAAATATATTAAATCTTATGAACTTTGTTTTCTAGAGAGTGAACCCAGAGATGCAGGAACAGACCAGCGCAGTTCAGGAATCATACGTCTTCACACCATCAAGCAGATAATTGACAGAGTGAGCGTGCCTCCTTTTAATCATATAAAATACATTATACATTACTTTACTTTGCCATAATTAGGTAACCTTCCTCTCTTTATCTCATGAAGGACAAACATGCTGTGCTAGACATCACCCCGAATGCTGTGGACAGGCTGAACTATGCTCAGTGGTACCCAATTGTAGTCTTCCTAAATCCCGATAATAAGCAGGGTGTGAAGAACATGAGGACCAGACTGTGTCCAGAGTCCAGGAAGAGCGCCAGGAAGCTCTATGAGCGAGCCATCAAACTGAGGAAGAATAATCACCACCTGTTCACCAGTGAGTGGTCACTGCATTAAAACACAGCACGTTACTCTTTTACGTGTTATATTCTTCATGAAGTGAAGTTGTGACTCAAAATGTTCTCTCTTAGCCACCATCAACTTGAACAACATGAATGATGGCTGGTACGGAGCTCTGAAAGAAACAATCCAGCAACAGCAGAACCAGTTGGTGTGGGTGTCAGAGGGCAAGGTGACAGAAACTGGCCAATTACTTGTTCTCTTCCGCTGCATTGAACAGCTTTATACGTCCTGTTTGTCTGAATTACTGAGCCATGAGGTGACAGCTTCTCTGCTTTGTTCAGGCGGATGGCACTACAGAGGATGACTTGGATATCCATGATGACCGTCTGTCCTACCTATCGGCGCCAGGTAGCGAATACTCCATGTATAGCACAGACAGCCGCCACACTTCTGACTATGAGGACACGGACACGGAGGGTGGAGCGTACACAGACCAGGAGCTTGATGAGACTTTAAATGATGAAGTGGGTCTGCCCACGGAGCCGGCCATCACCCGTTCTTCAGAGCCTGTGCGAGAAGACCCACCTGTAATCCAGGACACTCCTGGTTACCCTGGGTACCAGCACCCTTTGCAGCCCGACCCAGCCAGTCGCATAGACCCTGCTGGGTTCAAGATGGCCGCTCCGCAACAGGTAATGTTCACATCTAGCTGTTTAGCTTTAATTTATTTCTAAAAGTATCGGACTGCAGAGCAAAGGAATAGCTCTTTTTTTCAGAGTTGTGTCCTGACCTTTGTTAAGACTAAACGTTTTCAGTGTTTTAGAAGCTACTGGTATGTTATTTATTCTAAACCACTTTTTGCAAGTGGAATTCTCTGACTGGTGTAAAACTGCTTCAGTGTAAGGCAGAGGATCGTGGTGTTGGGGTGAGCTGTGCTTTGTGTGCCCTTGGCAGGTTGTGTTATAAATGTCTCTTAACAATACTTCACAGCAAGAGGAAGCTGCTCTGCCCATGCCCTCGTTGCCTCCGGCGGTGGTAGCGCCCCCTGCCGTTGAGCAGCCCGTACAGCTAGAGGGTATGCACCTAGAGGAGCCGCCTGCTGCAGCCGCAGCTCCTCAGGCTGACTCACTTAGCAGCCCCAGCCCTGCCCCTGAGCTTATTCAGCCCCCACCACCACCACCACCACCACACGAACCCCACCCGTCTGGACTGCCTGGTCCAGAACCAAAGGTACCTGCTGTTTCACCAGCCACTTGGACCGGGCCTGGGCCCCAGCCTGCTGTTTTAACTGCCTGTCTTCTCGCACATGCTTTCCACTCGCTCTCTGCATGACATGCCCACACTGTGTGAGTCACTGAGCCCACTGTGTGCCTCTGGCTCCCAGAGAAAATGTGCTAGTCCACATGCGCCACAGTGGGCTGGGAGACCAGAAGGACTGGTACATCTGAGTCTTTGACCAGGGTGAAGACATCCACAACCAGCCCTAACTGTTGCCTTTTACCTCCTTTGCATGGCTCCTAATGTTTTTTGGGTTCCTTTCAGCTTTAACTCTCTTCTGTAGAAGAACGATAGTAGCACTTACATTGGCATCTTAGTAGTAGATGTGTCGTCTGTTGTAGTGCCAGTAGTTTGACGTTGCATTAGATGCAAACTGAATGGTTGCATGATGAAAGCTAACCTGCAGACAGTACTCTTTGTAATGATTTCTATCAAATAATTCTCCCTATGGAAAAACAATCTTACATCAACACATGCATTTTGTCTTTTGTTAAGTAGTTGTGTCCTGAGTAGATGTCAACAAAACCTTCTTCCATAGGAAGTACTGTAACTTACTGTAACTTGCTGTCTACAGGCTACACATCATATGTTTGATATGAGGCCTTTCAGAAATGTGCAAATTGTTTGTTAGTTCACTATTCATGAAATGCATTATCATGTAAAATCCAGCTGTGTTTATATGGATTATTAACTTTCTTGAAAGGCATCTTGTCAAACAGGCATTCAGGTCTCTTTTTGAATAATGGATAAAGGTTGGCTTGTGTGATTGCACTTTGACTTGTTGTTTGTTTAAATAACTGGTAATGTGATTTTTTTCTAATAATTGGTTAATATATTGTTGAGTTGCTCAAGGTGTCAGTTTATTCCCAGTACTGTACGTAATATTGAAGTTATTCTTACTCTGATGTTGGGAAAGCATTTTTCCCTGACAGCTTTCTGTCCTTCAACATGGTGCCTGTTAAAAGCTCAAAATATCGATGATGTGATGGATGTTATTAATTTAGTGATGTTTCTTCACAGATGTATAAGGAAGATCTGTACAGCATGGAAGACCCTGTGCGAATCAACCACGGTTTGAAGCATTCTCTGAGCTACAGTCACCAGCCGCCGTACCAGGACAAACAGCCATACCGTGAATACGACCACCCGCCTTACGGATACGATGGAGGCGGCTACACAGAACCAAAGCCTCACAACACTGACTCTCACCTGCACTACGACAACCGTGTGCCTCATTACAACGAACAGTGGCCCCCCTATGACCAGCAGACCTCATCCTCCCAGCCCACAGGGTACCAGCCGGGCCACCAGCAACCCATGGGCTACAACCCCCGGTCATCCTACGAGGATGGACCCGGGAGGGATTACAGCCCCCCTCAGCCACGCTACGATGAGGCCCCACCAGTAGGTTATGACGGCAGACCACGCCACAGTAAACCTGGGCCCATTCGTTATGATGAACCCCCGCCCCCGCCCCCACCTCCAGCAGGCTATGATGCCCGCTCTCCTTATGAGGCAGAACCTCACGGCTTTCCTATTAATTCACCTCGATCGCCAGAGCCTCCAAAGCAGTATTATGGTGACTCTGCCCTGAGGCCCACCTACATTCCTGGACCTCAAAACCGGGGCTACAAACCAGGGATACATGAGCCTGTGATAAACTCTGAACCCACCATTCCCACTCCTAAACCAGAGACCCTACCATCCCCAGGTGAGCCAGTCATCACTCCAGGGTCCAAACCCCTCCCCCCTCCGCCCCGGGAAGACCTGGATGAGGACCCAGCCATGAAACCACAGTCAGTGCTCAACAGAGTCAAGATGTTTGAGAATAAACGGTCTGTTTCTATGGATAGGGCTAAAGAGGGAGCAGAGTCGTCAGCACTCAAGGTAAGGTCCTCAGACATGTACAGCTGCTACTTTTTTTTCGATGTATATGACCTAGAGACAGAAAGTTTACATAGCACATTAGCAACCAACAGTTATGTTGAGTGTAATTGACAATGTAGGATGTAAACACAGTTTTACTATAAATCAGTGACAGTATAAAGAATAAATATGATCAAAATATCCTAAGTAAGTGAGATATATGCCTGGGAGAAGGTAGGTGTTAGTTTAAATATCAAGTAGGAGCATTTAACTTAGATATTCAAAGCAATTCAAAACAAGATAACTAACAAAACCGCAAGTAGACCAGTTGATCATTTTCCATACTGCAGATATGTCAGTCAAATAAGTGCACAATTAGAAGATGAAAAAAAAAATATGCCTATTTTAGCATTGGCACAGTGCCATATATTTAAATTCATGCAGTCCATTCATGTGAACTAAATGTGGATCAGATGCAAAAAGCACTAAAGAGCTGCTCTCTTTGCTTTTCAGCCTGCAGATGTTCCTAAACCTGTGAGTGCACCTGGCCCAGTCCTCAAAGCAAATTCCCTGAGCAACCTGGAGCAGGAGAAGTCTGCCTATAGGTACGTAGACCTCGTTACAGCACCCCAGGCTGCAGAGTAGATGGTGAAGGACAAAACTTCAAGATCCTTGCAAAGGCATATTGGAATTCCTTTTTATTGTTGTTTGAGCGCCATCTAGTGGAGTAAAGTTACTGTGCAGAAAGTCAGACTTGATGTATGTGCAAAGAGGCAAGACATGCAAAGGATATGTGTCAACTAAAGAATGGGAGGTGACAAAGACTGCTTGTCCTGCATAGAAACCTACCTGCTGTGAGAAGTATAGTTTTCAGACATGTTTGATCATTTTATGTAAGCGACTCATCCATAAAAACACAAGTTTGATTAAGCATGTATTATTCTTCCCCGTCTGTCTTCGCTGTTTAAATCTCTTCAGCCGTTTTACTTGTTCCTTTTGGTTTTCTCTGCAGAGCTCCTGAGCCACAGAAGCCCCACACTAAACCTCTGGATGATTTGGTGCGTTCCAACCACTATGATCCAGATGAGGACGAGGAGTACTACAGGAAACAGTTGTCCTACTTTGATCGCCGTAGTTTTGACAGCAAAGCCATGGGCCAGCCCGCCCCTGGTATCAACCGCTTCCATGATCTGCCCAAACCAGCTCAGCTGTCCTACCCCTACAACAGGTATAATAACAAACCTCATCCCAGCAGTGTTGGCTGAGCTCTGCTCTGACATCAGGGGAATCAGATATAACTGTGTTTCCTGTATTCTTTGTGTTGCTACTACAGAGTTGAGTCTGTAGAGAAGGTGAGTCCAGTGGAAAAAAGATATGAACCATTACCACAAATCAGCCCCTCATCTCAGTACGGGCCCCCAGCAATCCCACCCAACACGCTGCCCAAACTCAGCCCCAATGATGGTAAGCTCTCTAACATTTCCTTCATCATGTACGTCTCTACTATAAATTAACTTTGAGGAGGTGCCACTTTTTTATTAAATATATTTTATATACCAAATGATTAATCAATTATTAGTTCATCACGTGTATAATATTGTCAGTCTAATAATACTGTTTTATAGTGACAGTAGATAAAATTAACCATTATCTTAACATCTAAATTGTGAGGATAGTTTGACAATGACTGTATGTATATGCCTGCTTTATACATTTCCAGCTAACCCCATACCTGAACCACTAAGCTCACCCAATCCCAAACCTGAGCTGGCAGCTCTCAGGCCGACCAGCAGGGATGAACCTGCACCAGTTGGCTACCTGCCCCCGCGTGGCCTGCCAGATAAATCCCCAGTCAACGGCACTGATGCAGTGCCTCCAAAGACGCTTGGCGCTCCTGCTCCAACTAACTATAACCGCTATGTCCCCAAGCCTTACACCAGCTCAGCCCGGCCCTTTGAGCGCAAGTTTGAGAGCCCCAAGTTCAACCACAACCTGCTGCCCAATGACACCCAGGTGAAGACAGACCTCCTCAGCAAGACCAGTGTGATGGGCAACAGTAGTGGGAAGCCTCAGCTTTCACCGCAGCCCCTGGATCACGACAGTGGCCTGGACACCTTCACTCGCACTATTGACAACAGGCCAAAATACCAGCACAATAACATCCACGCCATCCCCAAGGCCGTCCCTGTAAGGTAAGATAGTCATAAATTTTCACATCCAGCAGCAGTAACTGTTCTCTGAGGGTAATTATTGAGCTCCTGACAGACAGAAAGAGACTTGTTTGTTCACAGGGGGTTTGCTCTGTTGTCCTCTGCTGTACATTATTCTCTGCCTGCACTGTGTTGACTGATGTTGTTGACTTCTGTGCCTCCATTTCACAGCCCCAGCGCTCTGGACGATGACGATGAGGATGAAGGGCACACAGTGGTGGCAACTGCCCGGGGAATCTTCAACTGTAACGGAGGGGTCCTGAGCTCCATCGAGACGGGCGTCAGCATCATCATCCCCCAGGGCGCCATCCCCGAAAGCGTGGAGCAGGAGATTTACTTCAAGGTGTGTCGGGACAACAGCATCCTGCCCCCCCTCGACAAGGAGAAAGGTCAGTGCTGCACTTTTTTACAGAATGTCTGTATATCCTAAATATGTCAGGGAACAAGAAGTTAACAAGAAGTCACTAGAAACAAAAGCTAACAGTTACTTCGCACTCAGTATGAAGACCTAGCAGCTTGCCGATTGGCTAATGGATAACCCTGTGTGCTGATTATTATCTGCATGTTTAATTAGTGGAATTAAAATCTGTCTGTGTCACTGCAGGAGAAACGCTGCTAAGTCCGCTGGTGATGTGTGGCCCCCATGGACTGAAGTTCCTGAAGCCGGTGGAGCTGCGCTTACCTCACTGTGCGTCTATGACCCCTGATGGTTGGTCTTTTGCTCTAAAATCCTCCGACTCCTCGTCGGGTATGCTGTCCTCTCTCTGTCCTTTTGGGGTCTGTGGGCTTTGATGATTACAGAGGAGAGTTTCTCTGTCTGAATCAATTTAATCGCCTAATCTCTTTTCCATATTCCCCCTCACTTCTTTATCGTGCATGTGCTGTTTGGACATTCAAGTTGTTTTCTTATTTTTATGCTTAGTGTTAACTGCAGAGACATGTTTTGTATTGAACTCAACACAAAACTGTGTGACTGGAGCTCTATCAAGCTCAATTATTTGATTTAGGTGAAGGACAGAAAATGAGCCAACCACTTCGATAAACAGTGTTTGAAAATCTATTTTCCAAGAAGAATACAATGCTATTACCAAATATTACCTTGTTCCAGCATCACAGTTCAAAGAGAACATAAATATATTTTAAGAAATTACATCTTTCAATGTACTAAACTTCATGGAGGAAGCACGCTGATTTATCAGTTACCTTTTGTTGTCTCAGTTGTTTAATGTCATAATTTACTGGTTTGACTGGTAAAATTGTGTTTTTGCCATCACTTGAGTGTTCAGGAAACAAGCTGGCATATGAGTTAATGTATGAAGTAACTGTGAGTTATTAGTCATTAAATGTATGCTCCATTAATATCAACTAACCACAAACCCATAGCAAGTCATGATACAACGACTGAATCACTGAAATGAATGTGTTATTACTGTTTCTTGCAGGTGACCCCAAAACCTGGCAGAACAAATCTCTCTCTGGAGACCCAAACTACCTGGTGGGTGCAAACTGTGTGTCTGTGCTCATTGACCACTTCTGAAGAGGGCAACAGCTGGCCTGTTACTGAATGTGATAAGCAGGGGTCTTCATATGCCCCTGGTGTGCTCCTGCTCCCTCCACAGTGGCGGGCGCACAAAGCTCAATGAAGTATGAACTTGATATTCTCACGTTGTTTACTGTGCCCAAAATTTGAAAAAAATAAAAAAAATATTTAAAAAAAAAACAAAACAGAAAACCCACACACAAGGAGAGAGAGCAGCATCCCCACGGCTGTACTCATGTCCTTTTCTTTCATTTTGTTTCGGTGCTTTCAAGGCTTGCAAAAAATAAAGATTAAAACAAGTTATTTAAACAAAGGAACTGAAGTTGGAATGCATGACCAGTGCCACAGACTGAATAATCTCATTTTGACATTTTTAGCTAATTTTGTAAAAGGTTAGAGCAGTGCAAGGAAAAGGTGACTTTTGGAAAGTAGTTTAATAATGCAGTGAAAATTTTGTGTAGTATTTAAAAAAACAAACAAAAAAAAAACTCACAAACAGCAAAGTTGGTATATGCAAAACTTTTGTTTGTGAGTTCTGTGGTCATGCGTTTCACTCATGAAGGATCTCTGAGGACTTGAGAAATCCTGAGCCTGACTCATGAAGGAAGACATAGGCATCATAAAGATTAAAAGAAAAAAAAAAACACTATGAAGAATGAAGGTTAAGTATTAGTATCAGACGCCCGTTTGTTGTGACGGGGTCGTCTCTGTTTCAAACTGATGTTTTGTAGCAATGTTTTACCGTAGTTAAATATACTGACTTGATTTTACAAACTCCTGCTGTCTAGAGATCTATGCATGTGCTATGACTCAGGTCCAGAAGCCTGCTACTACTAAGTTCAACACATGAAAATCCCATCGTACACTGCAAGCAGTGATGCCTTATCTGCATATTAACTTTTCAGTGAAACTTTAAAACATCAATCCTTCAGTTCTAGCGATCACTACGGAAGAAAAAGTTGTCTCTGCATTTTCTCAAACAGTGAACTTGGATTTAGCACACGAGAATAACTGAGGCTGATGAAAAGGTATGCTTTCTTTTACTGCTATGCATATGAAGTCTGAGGAAATACACAAAGCTAGAAGATGTTTAAATTGTGGCTGTACATATTGCTAGCATATGGCCTTGGTTCTCTGTAAATGAACTTTTGTACATCTTTGTTATTTTGTATAAAAGAGAAAACGTTTGTTAAAACAGAGAAGCGGTTACATTGGTTATGTTTGTATTCTGGTTATACCCCTGAGCCTTGGAACTGACATAAGCAGTAATAAGTCCGACTTTTCTACCAACATATACACAAACACACTACTTAAGGCATTTTTAAACAGTCAGAAAACTTTTTATTCTTATTTACAAATAGAGAAGTGCTTGGTTTAAATGATTTTAAAAGATGTACTTGAGGGGGTCTGCTGTGAAGAGTGGTCCCTTCCTTTATTTGTGATACTGGATGCTGTATTGTGTGCCCTGAAATGTATTTTTGTACTAATAGACAATTTATTATGGCACATCAGTACTATTTTCTTTTGATATAACACTGCTTCAACTCAACACTAGTTTATTTTCCCGTGTAGCTGATATTTTTATTTATTTTGATTTTTCTTCAGTTCAAGGTTTTTTTTGCGACACATTTCTAAGTATACCACTGTAATAATAAATAAATTCATTTTTAAGGTACATGCTTCTTGGATTTGAGTGTTTATGTTGCTCTAAATCTCCAGATGTTTCACATATTGACGCACCCACACAGTTCTTCTGCCAGACAAAGGATTCCTCTGTGGATTCAGAAGTTGCCGATTATATTGGCAGAATAGAGAATGTCTCAAAGTTTCTTCTATTCACAGCTGCTTCCTAAAAAATTCAACATGTATAGTCAGTGAACTGAACAGAGTTACACACTGTTGTTTTGCTGCTGCCGTTTAATCTGACATCTAATGTTTCACCAGCTCTGTGAAATAAAAAGTAAATGTGTTTAAGACGCACTAAGCTGCTACAAATTATTCGTCCTTATCAATTATTATGCCAATTATCTTGTGAATTAAATCGGTTTTGTAAAATGCCAAAAGCCTGAAAAATGTTTGTCATATGTTTCTAAAGAAAATCTATTTGTTCAAAAATACATTAGTTTCGCCACTACAAGTTACGAGATGTCTCATACTGCACTGAAAAGTCCATTATTAATGTATGACTGAAAAGCAAACTAAATGCTGCAAAGAAACTTCCTCCACACACAAATAAGCGCAGTTAAACCCAAACATTTAAAAGGGAAGTTACTCAGGCGTAATATATTTAATCTTTTTCACTTTCTGACACCAGCAGATTTCAACATTTTTTTGTCACATGACTGAGCATGTGACAAAGTCTGAGTACTGTTTAATGTCAAAGGTTTTGAAGGCCAATCACCCCATCAGAGTGAGCAGTGGTAGCTTTTAGATAAACAACAGAGCACTTAAAGGCAGAATAACGAGAGCCAGACTTAACGTACGTCACATGACAAAGTTACATTCGAACAGTGTGTCCCCTTACCACGCACACACACACACACACACACACAATCTGGCAAAACCTAACATCTGTGCAAAGGTTCAGTGATAAAAACAACAGATTTGTACAACATGTCAACCACAGGTGCACCTTAACATTTAAAACATGTGCAAGTCATATACACTTATCAGCCACAACATTAAAACCACCTGGTGCTTTTAAATGCTGTGGCTGGTGGTATCTATTACTTAAGTCCATTTTAAAAGACAATTTACATGTGTGTAGTATTTTAAAATGTTCTTTTTCTTTCAATAGAAATGTGAAATGCTAGAATCTATTGATCTGAATGTAAATTAAGAGCCGGCGTAAAAATATAACCAGAATTTAATTGTTAAAATACAACAGCTGCACCAAGACTTGCCTGTATTAATAAAACTGTAGAAATGAACAGTGTAGTTTAAGTATTTAAAAAAATAGTCCCTTCAAACATGATGTGCTTCAAAGAAACTGTCCCTGAGGTTAGTTGGCTGAGTTAAAGGTCCACGAGTGGGCTGTTACATCATTGTAAATGTATTGTTTTGTTCAGCATCGACTACCTTTAAGTTTCTACGTTAGAGTTTCATTTCCCGAGCAGCAATCGCTCTGTAGATCTCCTCAGTCAGGGGGACATAAGTCTTTTTCTCGGAATCCAGGAAGTATAAAGGATCCTTGATGAGAGCTGGGTTGAATCCCTCCTCCACCAACCTCACTTTCTTCATCTTGAATGTCCCCGTCATCTCCAGACAAGGCTACAAAACAGATGTTTAAACTAAATTAAGTTAAAACCTTAAAAAAAAACTTTAAATTTTAAAATCAGCAACAGCCACACAAACAAGAAAATCAGGAAGCCTTGTTCAGCTTCCTTATTCAAAATAGTTTCTGCTACATTTATAAGTCACTAGCAGGCAGCTGAGTCAGTTCTTAGTGTCACACTGGTCTCTGACTAGTGTTTGATAAAATTATTCCAAAATAGATCCTTTCTCAGCTCTGAGTATTGTCTGTACTCTTCTTCACAAGCTGCTTAAGGCCGCCAGAAGTTCCACCAGGACAGTGAGGCAGCCTGTATGTTGCCTGACAGGCATAACTGAAGCGTAAAAGGCTTATTTGCTGTAAGTGAGTGGTGATTACTGAATGAGCATTTTAACACCAACAGAACAAAGCCTCTCCCATCTGGAGTCTAGTGTCTGGACAATCAGAGGACACTGTTGAGTGTTTAAAAACGAGTGAGACACTGTTGTCGGGAGAAAATGCTGATGTTTTCAAGTAACGCCAGAAACTTATTTCGAGCTTCAGTCTGATAAAAAAGGATCACCAGGTTGCAAATGCACAAGTGACACAAGACACAGTAAAAGTACCTGAATCCTGATGAATCGAGGTCTTGCATAAACTGGGAGGTAGTTGGCAACCTGCATGTAGGTGGCTGCACAGTCAAAATCTTGTCCTTCTTTCAAAGTTACAGCTGCCATGCCGATCCGCCCCTCATGACCTTATCAGAGGGATTCACATGCATAGATAAAATCATTTTTTCATTTTCCTCTCCCATAATGACAGAACTGGATAATGACTATTTCTGACATCTGTGTTTTTACCTTCAACTTTAACACCATATACATTTGCCTCCAAAATGCCATGAGCCATTGTGAGAATGTCTGCGACCTCTGATGTGGCGACGTTCTCTCCTTTCCATCTGTCTCACAGATACAAAGAAAAATTAACACAAAAGGTAAAACTGTAACGTGTTCAACCATTACTCATGACTTACTGACCATAGGGTTTAGACAAAAACTATAAAGGTACTACAATGTCTAAAGTTAAAACGTTTTGACCTGCAGTCATAGCTACCAAACCTTTTATGCTTTTAAAACAAAAATTAGATGAAATGATGCTTTAAATTTTACGTAATTTCATGTATCATCCCTAAACATTAGGTCTATGTCCACACTAAGCCACCTACATGTGAGACAGGTTCTCTTCTTCTCTCCAGCTAAGTTGAGTAGAGTAAGTTGTATTTAACTAGGTTCTCTCTCCTTTACATACAGTATATTTCTGTTTCTGTTGTCTGACAAATTCACAAGCATAAATTAGTGTTTGATTCATAACTAGATCAGTAATATTGTTGTTTCAGAGAATAAAAAAAATCATGTAAAATGATCCACGACTTGCCTGAAAGTGTCACCAACTCGATCCTGAAAGTAAACAAAGTTCTCGTGGTCAAACCGAAGCAAATCACCAGTGTTGAAGTAGACGTCGCCTTTTTTCAATACATTGTGAAGTCGTTTCTTCTCAGTCTGCTGCTTGTTACCAGCATACCCAACAAAGGGAGATCTCTGAGTAATCTTTCCCACCAAAAGTCCTGTCTCACCTGCCAAAAACACAGCAAACACTGAATAATGTCCTGTAAGTCTTTAGTTTTGTCCAGCAGTTCAAACCCCAAAGATATTATCTTATATAAAACAGAGAAAAGAAGCAGATTCTCATTGGTGGGAAAAGACACTGAAACATAAGTAAGAAACAAGTGTTACACAAGCTGGTGTCAGCCTGTGCTACCAACTCACCTCTGGCTGCTTCGATGCACAAGCCCTCAGAGTTTCTGACAGGTTCTTCCCTCTCAATGTCAAACTTGATCAAAGTATAGGGGAAGAAAAACTAAAGAAAGAAAGAAAAAGTTAAAAGGTATAGTTAATTCTACAGCTAATAAAGTTCAGTTTTGTTCTTATGACAAGACTAAAGACTTATTCTTCCCCCACCCTCCAGGTACAAGACGACACCATGACAACACCATTGTTCTCTACGCACCTTGTGGACAAAATTAACTCGCCCCACTGCGCCGATCTTGGATGTGTAGTTTATGAAGCCAATGTTTCCCTCTGTGGCAGCGTATAACTCCCCGACTTTGATGTCACCGAAGCGATTCAGAAACTCCGACCAAACGTCTGTTCGGACGCCGTTGCCAATGGCGATCCTGACTTTGTGGGTCTTGTCATTGTCTTTCTGCAAACAGCGAGAACAGGTCTGCTCAGTAACGGAGACGTGCACAAACCATCCTTATCTGAAAACTATTATTGTAGTAATAATAAGTAGGTTTGGATTTGCTTTACCTTGGGTGTGTTGCAGAGGTAGCGCATTGTTTCACCTATGTACTGCATCACTGTCACATTATGCTTCCTGCAGTCGTCCCAGAACTGAGAGGCAGAAAACTTCCTCTTCAGAATAATGGTCATACCTGCAGTTAACATTATATCACACAACCTTGATCTTTCAAGCAAACCCATATGTGCTGAAACAAGGTGCTTAAGGTCTTATGTTCAGGGGAGGATTAAGAGGATCATTACCTCTCTCTATGGCTCCAGTCATCCCGATAAGGAAGCCTGCACTGTGATACAGGGGCAGGTTGATGTAGAAGATGTCCTCTGCTGTGACTCCGCATGCCGCCTGGATGAAGGAGGCAGCCCACACCCTCTCTTGAGTTACAACAGCTGCTTTAGGCAAACCTTCCAAAGAAAAAAAAAAAAAAAGAACTCTCTCTGTTATTCTTTAGATATTAGTTACACAGTGTTTCTTTGCTTAAGCACTATATCCTGTGAGGTTTAAAATCCAAATCTACCTTCTGAGAACGAAACACACACACATCCTGTAGGCATGACTGATTCTATAAAATGTACTGCAACAAGGTATTGATGAGCCACAGAAACTGATCAACCAATTCCTGCTAAATAATACGTGATTTTCTAACAAGCATCATTTCTTCAAAACTGCACTAATCAGTGTTTCTATATTACCTACAAATTAAATTACTGTGTGTTTCTTGTAGTGACATCTCAGAATTATCACCAACGCTGCAGTTTTGCTCATACGGACAGAGGTGAGTATCTGTTTTTGTTACTAGTAATGGTGCATTTGAGCAGCTAAACGGTCACAAATCATCAGCTAATGTTGCTGCTTGTCTAAATGCTATCCAATATTTTCATTAAGTGCATTATAATCTGAGGATATGGTAATGTTAATACCTTCCTCAAGTGGGTAGGGGATTAAAAACAAAAGGTAAACATAACTAAATATATTTCTAACCTTGTGTTTTCCACAGAAATTGTTTGTTATAAGGAGCAAAATATAAACTTTTTATGGCCACATTTTAAGTTTCCATCAGCTCAGTGCTTCATATTCTATTCATATTCATTTCTAATAGTCCTGCTGCATAACCTGAGTGTACTTGAGCTTGAGGTCACGAATTGATGGCCAAACATTCTCCTTCAGGATTTTTAGGTAGAGAACAGAATTCATGCTTCCATCAATTATAACAAGTCGTCCAGATCCTGAAGCTGTACACTGTGGGTGTTTGCATAGTTGCTGGTGTAGATTTTACTTTGTGTGTCCGTTTCAGAGTTTCTTGATGTACCTGTAGTGCCTGACGTATAGATATACAGAGCAGTGCTTCTGATATTGACGTTCGCCCTGAGGTCCCGGGACAGCGGCTGATCTGAGGCCTGGGAAATCTTATTAGACAAACTGTCAATGCCCTGGATGTTGCAGCTCTCTGACAGAATGTACACACTGATACCCTGTTCTCTGAGTGTTGGTAAAACCTCCTCCACAGCGTCCTGCAGCTCTGCAAAAAAAAAAAAAGAAAAAAGAAAATCTGTCAGGTCTACAGTGAAATATGTCTGTTGCGCAATATTCCACATGTAGGCCTGCACCATGGTAACTCAGATCCCAATGGGATATAAGCACATGGTGCAGGCAGTTCTGCTGTAGTGTATGCATTACTCAGTAGTGAAACTCTAGCACCATAATTTGAGCACAGAAGAAGAGCAGAAACCATGTGGGACAAAACGGTTGGATAATAGTGTCATATGACTCCTACACTGACAGAATCCACCATTTTAAAATCATGCTGCCATGGATTTCAAAAAACAAACAGGAAAGAGGAAAAATATTTTAACATTTAAACTATTATGATGCAGTTACAGTTATTTTATTTAAGAGACCCATTGAAGTAAATCTGTCCTGCTTTATTCCATGGAAATTAGGACAGAATGATAATCGTGTCTTCATCTCAAGCTTTTGTGTTTCACATTTTTTTGTGTAAAAGGTTAACTTATCCTAAAATGTGACACAACTTGAGTACAGAAAATGAAGCAGTGACACATATACCTGATGGGCTCTTTAAGCTCACTGTCTACACGCAGACTGAGAGAAACTGGGTTTTAAAAGAGCCCCTTACATGTGAGAGAGAAGAATCATGATCTCATATTTATCAAACATAAACTACATGTATCACCACCTGGAGGAAAGTGCACAAAATGGAAACACTGACAGTGCATCATGATTGTACTTAGACCTTTGCACTTGATCAAAGAGAGAGGCACAAGTCGCCTGTTCTTGATTTCTCAACATGCTGTATAATCACCTGGAGAGACGACGATGACTTTGGCCCCGCAGCAGGAGAAACAGTGCAGCAGAGACTTAGATCTGATGTTAAAGTTGAGCAGAGCAGCCGGACAGCCCAGCTTGGCCAGACCGAGCCAAATCCACACAAAACTGGGCTCGTTGGACAGAAACAGAGCGACCGTGTCCCCTTCCTTCAGCCGGGCTTCAGCCTGCAGGGCTCTGGCCACTTTGTTGCTCTGTTTATCCACTTCTTCGTAAGAATATTCACGACCTTCAAAGTGCAGAAAGATCTTAGTGGGATGCCTGCTCACCGCATCCAAGAAGCAGTCCAAGATGCTGTAAAAAGGTTTGCGCTTTTTGTATTTGGCGAGTCTGACGGCAAGTTTAATGTTCCTCGTGATGTACGCGCAGTCATCGCCAAAGTAAGGGAAAAATGTTTTGAGGAATAAAACGGACAGAATAGCGAGTCCGGCTAAAGCTGTGAACCACGCGTACATTTTGCGGAGCGCACTGGGCTGCAGACGCCTGTCGGGCGGAGAAGGAGAGAGTGGGAACCGTTCAGCTCACTTATATTTGTGACAAAGTTCACACGCTTTCCACGGGGCGGGGCTCAGCTCTGCCCCCTCGGATCCCTCCTTCACTCCGGAAAACTTTCTAGGTGCCAGAACTTTCACAAATTCCAGCGTCAAAGTTCAGTTTCATTCTGCTCACATTTAAAGCTCAGTGTCTGCGAGTCTGTCGGATGTTTTGCGATGATGATCTAATCTTTTGGAGACTGTGAGATATTAAACTCTCTACGGTACAATCATGTGTTCAGAGCTTTAATCTTAAAGTTTTTCTAAACTCACCATAAAACTTCACCTTCAGAAATATTTGGGAACTTAATCTGAGTCTAGTAAGCAACTTAAATAAGTTTATAACTTCCAGCACTTACACAAATACACTGTGGTGAAGCAGAAACACGTCTTTATCTCAGCAAAAATCATTTATAATCAAAGCAAAGATCTAGAAAGTTTTAAATGAGAAGTTAAAAAGTTGATGTACTTTGAAGAATTTTAAATAGTTGTTTTTTTTATTGCAGAATAAACAGATGAGACAGTTTCTTATTCAAAACTACCCCCCCCCCCCTCCATTTTAAATGTTGGAAGGAACCGCTCCTCTTCCTGTGTGCAGCATGCAAACAATGATTTTCATTATTCATAAATCTTTTTGACAAATCAATAACTGTCATTCTATTAATGTTTGTATTTTCTCTGTAAACATAAACATAACGTAGGCAGAACCTGATACATCTCAAGCTCGTGGTGAATGATTAAAAAAAAGAAAAAGAGAGAAATTATTTAGATATTGTTGACGTTGTGACAATTCAGTGAAACAACATCAAACAGGTCAACTGAACAGGATTGAAGTAGATAATAAAGATAACCTTAAATTTGGATTTTCCCTGATGCAACTGAATCAAATATTTCCAAAGTAAGAGTGATATAACTCTTTTCTTTTTCACTTAGAAAGTAGAGTGGGTCCGTTATTTGATTTGGGTTGAAGCCCTCCTCCATCAGCTTTACCTTCAAGTGCTTGAATGTGCCGGTTATGTCCAAGGAACTCTGTAACAATCACAAGCAAATATTAAAGGGAAAGTTAAATAACGCCCTCAGCACAAATGCTGAAATTTGCAATGTCAGAAGTAAACATACCTGAATTCTCAGAAAACGTGGCCTTGCGTAGGCTGGCAAGAGGTTTTCAACGTGTTTAAAAACATCTGCAGAGTCAAACATCTGTCCATCTCTTAATACAACTGCAGCCATCCCCACCCTCCCCTCCTGACCTGGAGAAAAACAGTTAAATGAGGAGACACGTTTGCTGATGTCAAATTTCGTAGTAACATCTAAATGTGATCAGTGACAATGAAGCTGATTATCCTTATCCTGATGTAAACAGCTAATGATTTAAAGCACATAACATGGGTCATGTTATGTGCTTTAATTTATCTCCTTTAACCAGGAGCTTGTCTGGTCTTGGCAATGGGGCCACAGAGGTTTCAGGTGTCTATCTTCGACATGATCTCGTCTCTCAGGTCAGCTGCTCTTGCATTCAGCTTGCAAAGGCTTGTTGTGTGTGTGTGTAGTATTTGACATCAGTGTGAACTACAACTCTCCTCACAGTGTTTGGACTTGTTTGCTTGCTGGGAGTATTCAGAAAATGTAATTTACGAGGAGTCCACATAACTTTGTTAGCTGCAGAAGTTGCAGAAGAACAAAGAGAAAATGTATAATGAAAAGTACCTGGCACTTTAACTCCATATACATTGGCTTCTTTAATGCAGTCAGCGAGCGTGATGATATCAGCCACCTCAGTTGTAGCCACGTTCTCGCCTTTCCATCTGTGGAGAGTGTATAAAATAAAAATAATTTACATTGTGCACTCAGCTTTTCCAAGTTCCACTTTAAAACATGAACTCACCTGAAAGTGTCTCCAACACGATCGTGAAAGTAAACAAAATTATCTTCATCAATGCGCATTAGATCGCCACTGTTGACATACATGTCTCCTTTCTTGAAGACATCGTGCAGCCTCTTCTTCTCAGTCTGCTTCAGGTCTCTCAGATAACCAGTGAACGGATAACTCAGCGATATTTCACTCACCAGGAGTCCAGGCTCACCTGAGAAAAGTTAATACAGGAGAAGCAATCAGTAAATGTAAAGAGATACTGTTCTCACTGTGGCACCCAGCATAAAATAACCAGTTACACACCTTTGGCAGCTTCTACGCAGAAACCAGATGAATCTCTTAAAGGCTCTCCTTTGTCTAGGTCATATTTGATCAAAGCGTATGGAGAAAATTTCTGCAAGATAAAAAAGGTCCAAACATTACTTATCAAGTTACAGCTCTCACTTCATAAGGTGGAATGAAAAATAAGACTTTTACCCTGTTGAGGAAGTTGTCTCGCCCAACAGCACCGATCTTGCCGCTATAGTTCAGCAGAGAAAAGTTTCCTTCAGTTGCTCCATAAAACTCTGTGATTTGAACGTTCCCAAATCGGCATATGAAATCTCTCCAAACACCTGCTCTGATCCCGTTGCCTAGTGCAACTCTTACCTTGTGACTTTTATCGTTGATTTTCTGTCAGGGAGGAATCATTTAGTATTTAGTATGCTTTGTGGTCACTCTTAATATGACATTAGCATTGACATATTAGTGCTGTGACATACCTTTGGTTTGTTGCAGAGGTAACGCATAATTTCACCAATGTAGAGTATTACAGTGACATCATATCTCCTGCAATCATCCCAGAACTGAGATGCAGAAAATTTACTCTTCAAAACAACTGTGGAACCTACACACAGCAACAAGAAGGCGGATATATTTAAAAGATGATGTTGGTGAAATCAGTTTGTGTAAAATATTAATTTTACCTTTGTCAATAGCTGCGGCAAATCCAAGGAAGCCGACACTGTGGTAAAGCGGGAGGCTAACATAAATCACATCTTTGGAATTCGACCCTGCTAGAGCCAGAAGCCATGACATGCCCCACAGTTTGGAATGAGTGACCACTGCTGCTTTAGGGAGACCTGTTGAGGAGAGACACAGAGGATGTTTGTGGTGCAGCTGTGCAATTTCTGTTACTGTCGAACTGGACCGAACATTTACACCTGAAGTAGCTCACCCGTTGTTCCTGATGTGTATATGTAGACTACTGGACTCTGCAAAGTTATATGTGACCTTAAATCCTTGGGTACGGGATCAGAGGAGGCCTTGCTCATTTTGTCTTTGAAGCTCTCAAGACCTGCAGTTTTACAACTGTCAGTCAGGACGAAAACAGTGACCTGCTGCTCCAGCAGACTGGGCAGGACCTCCTCCACTGCATCCTGCAACTCTGGAACAATGAAAAATGAAATCTTTATTGCATTTTACAGCACTCAGCCCTGGGTTACAGCACACCGTTGGTGGAAGTAAAACTAATATTACTACAGTGTATAGATAATGACTTTCAACTCTTGCGTTGCAATTTTACTTAAAAATGCATGTGAATTATCAGCAATGTGTAGCAATATGTATAATAATCTTTGATACTTTAACATAGATTAATGTAAAAGTGTAATTAGTATTTTAATATTATAGCTCGGCAAGACACAGTTTTAATCAATTTAAAACATCCATCTCACACCTTTTTTTTTTTTTTGCCAAGTCTCTTTAAAGGCGACAAGACTAACACTACACAATTATTTATGCATTAGTGTTTGTTGAAGCGCTTCCTGCTATACACTGTTACTGACATCAAAGTCAGCTCTTAATCTGAGGGTGCTGATATAACAATATAAGTGCATAAATTACTGAAGTTACAGATTAACCAACTGAACCCTGATCACCTGCAACAAAGCAAACACAAAAAAAGTCTGTATTAAAATTCCCTTACTATAAGTTGTAAATGCAAAGATCACAGAAAGCATCTCATGCTGTGAAACTAAGCTATTCAATGTGTCACATATTTCATTTCTTGCTTGTAAGGAGCCTTTTGATGTTAACTGTCATTTTAAACACAAAACAGAGAATCAGCAGGTGAAGGTGGAGCAGGCTGTAACCACTGTGTAATAAAAACGTATTTCTTGAGCCTGCTGTAACTGAATGACGCACATTAGACATAAATGCATCTCTTACCTGCAGCTGCCACCAGAGTTTTGGCTCCGCTGCAGTTGAAGCAGTGCAACAGAGACTTGGATCTGATGTTGCAGTTGAGAAGAGCAACGGGACATCCGACCTTCGCCAAACCCAACCACAGCCACAGGAACAGCGGCTCGTTTCCGAGGAACAGCGCGACCGTGTCGCCCGCCTGAACGCGGCCGCGCTGCAGGAACACTCTCGCAGCTTTGTTGCTGAGCTCATCTGCGTCCTTGTAGGTAAAAGTTTCATCTTTAAAATAAATAAAAGGTTTGTGTGGCAGCGTCTTTACCCTGTCCAAAAACCCGTCCAGGACGGTGTAATTTTGCTGTATGTATTTTAAGAGACGACGCCTTAGTTTTGATTTAGTGAGCACGAAGTGAACATCCTGGACAAAGTAGGGAAAGCGGTAAAACAGAGCAAGAACAATCCCAGCTACAAGTACAAGCCACTGGATCATGATTGTCTGTGAAGAATTCAGATAAAACTGCGAGAGGTGTCACTGAAGTGTCACGGAAATATGTCGGAACAAAATTCTGTGAGGAGGAGGAGCTGGAAATATTTACAAGCTAGTTCAAACCAGAAGACAGCAATCGAAGAACAAACTAGCGTTCATCGTGACCTCCTATCTCAGATCTGTGAATGTTTGAAGCTGCTGCTTATTTTGTCTAATTTATAACCTCAAACACAGCGATACATTAAGTTTGCCCCACAAACCAGCTTCAGCTTAAACTGCGCTCGATACAACTTTGTACACAGAGGTGGTATGTAAGTAAAAAGCACTAAATATATGCCAACAATTAAGTACAAAAGTAGACATACTTCACCAAAGTTTAGAGAGTACCTTATTGCATTCTGTGGATAAAGTGTGTGTGCAAATCTAATTCAGATTTAACAAAGGAATTCTTCTTAAAGATTTATTAAAATGACAAGACACACACAGATATATATATATATATAAACAATGAAACATTCATAATCTATACACAGTATATCGCACTACGATATAAAAAATGATATAAAATCTAAAAAACAAACACACTGACATAGCGACAGTAAAAAATCTGTTTTGGCTTCTGCTGCTGCTCTGCTCCACAGTATAGGGATGAAATGGAACAAACGTTAAAAGCAATGTTTGAAGCAATAGTTTGACCATTTTTGGAAATACACTTGCTTGTTTTCCACAGATAATATCAGCACCACCAAGAAGCTGTTACCAGCACAACGCTTTAGTCAGGGAGACAGAGCTCACCTGACCTGACTTGAGTTCACTAACCAGCACCTCTACAGCAAAGTAACAAACCTCGTTCGATTAAATGTTGTCTGTTTACCAATTTATGACTGGGAGCAGTAACTTGTCTCTGCTGTCAAGCTGCTGGAAATAATTAGGTAAATAACCCCTATAACCCACAATTTGTTGTTTCTACACTGTGGTTTTATGCAGATTAAACAAAAAAGATTTACAGTCTTTGTGCTAAGCAGCTGGCGGCTGTGCTTCACTCTTCAGATGTGAAGGTGGTGTTGATCTTCTCATCTATCTATGAGAGCAAATAAGTGCACTTCCCAATATGTAAAACTATTTCTTTAACAATAATAACACAACACACATAAACACACTGCAATCAAGCATGTTCTACATCATGTAAACTTCATACACTATTAAAAGCACCAGTGTGGACTGAAATCCTCAAGTACGTTACAGCCTACTTCATCTCATACCTGCCCTTCACTTTGTCACTTTTGTTGGTAGAAGGGACTGTCAAATCCGCTGTCCTGTTGGCGCTGTCTCAACTCAGAGAACAGAGGCCAGGAACAAACTTCCTGCTGCTTCTCACCCTCAGAGCCAGGAGTGGGTTCTCTCATGTTTGCACTGGGGAAGTCCAAGGGTTCGGTGTGAGGTGTCTTCCTAGGAATCTCATTATAAACGGTCAGGTCAGACACATTCGGGGTGAGGCCACCAAAGTCTCCTAAGTCACCAGTGAATGCAGCAGAGACAGAAAACGGCTTCACTGGTTCTACTTTCCTTCCTGTGTAGGAGAGTCTGGGGACGTGGAAGCTTATGTCAGAGTCACTATTGGTCAGGCTCCAGTCCGTCTGTTTCTCATCTCTGACAGGGGTCTCCTGAATGAGGAATGGTTTTCTCTGTTGCTCTGAGTCCAGGTGGTTGTCTACACTGTGGGGGGTTCCTCCCTGCTGGTGCATCTCCCTGCTCTTACTCCTCACAGAAACACTGAGCCCATCCACCTGGGATGGAGAAGCCGTCTGTTGAAGAGGTTTGTGAGAGCGAAGGTGTGTGTGGAGGGAAGCTTGAGGTTTTATCCCTGCATCCACCGAGGCCTCCTCTTTCTGAGATGCAGAAATGTCCTGGAGGCTTAAAGGTTTAGTCCTGACTGGTTTCTGCTTTGAATCAGCAAAAGTCTTTTCCTTGTGGGATCTCTCCTCTGGAGTGGTGTCAGGAAGTTCTGTGGGCAAATTGTTACTGAAATCCGTGGTTCTACCTACAAGGCATCCAGATGTGGACACAGGCATCGAACAACCTGCAAGCAGAAAACACAAAACACAGATCCGGAAACATTGATATTAGAATAAATGAAACAAAACAAAACCTTGTGAAGCTGTTCTACAATAGGACTCACTTGGTAAACTGTAGTTCTTTCCAGATCTACTTTTGATAGGCGTCTCTAGCACTTTAGCCATGGCCGCTAGCTTGCTCGCAGCATTCATTATTTTCTTTTCAGCCCTGCAGTCGACAGTAAGATCAATACAATTAGCCTGAGAAACCATGATGAAACAAGCAAACAAGTTTAAGACAATTATGGTTTCTTGCCCTGTAGTTTTTCCTCCATCCTCCAGTAACTCCTGCAGACAGGTAAGATAATAGCGCCGCATCTTTCTAGCAGTGTCCTGTCTCTCCCTCTGCAGTTCCATGCGGATCATTTCTGCTGCTCGCTCTCGACTCTCCTGGAGGTAACGTAGCATGTCTCCTGCCATAACAAACACAGTCGCAGTCTGTTGTTTACATGCAGGACGGACTGACTTGGTGAGGTTTGATGCATATGCATTGAAAATGGGAAAAGTGAATTAATGTGGACACAACTAAAGAGATATCTCAATTCCTCCAGTGGGAACAAAATGCCCAACACTGTATTCTTATGTGTCCAAATACAGAATATTTATTTATTAATATGTAAACCTTGCATTTTTACTAACCTCTGATCTTTTCTACAGTCACCAAGTATTGTTGCTTCATCTCCTCAAGACCTTGCTGAAGATTCTGTTGCTCAGAACTCCTGTAACATTAAATTTGTTGGCATTATTTTATTCAATTTCTCCTCTTGCATCACTGGTTGATGAATCAATTGTTGGAAAAATCATCATCATGTAGTTATTTCCATTTTCTGCCTCAGCTGCTGCTTTTTCCAGAATGTGGGCTGGATTGAGCCAGAACCCGATTTAGTAATAAGAAATGTCAGAATATAATCTCCTAAAGGCCAACTTTAGGAGATTATATTCTGACATTTCTTAGACCAAGTCATTACTCAAGAAACGGATGTACACCTATGTACATTTTTCTGTTTCTCTTTTCATGTTGATGCTTGAGCGTCTTGAAACACTCGATTTGAATAATGCTGAAAATCCAAACTCATTAAGATAACAGCTCGACTTAGTTATAAATATTTCATACCAAATATTTAACATCTGTCTATAAACTAAGCAACAATATACAATACATCCAGAGAAACAATACAGCATTTAATTGGATTTTACTAAACTACAAACAACACAAACCCTGAGGATTGTTTGGCTCTCTTCACTTCTTCCAACTGTTCCACATGTTCCTCCTTCATCTTTTGTAGAATTCTTTCATGCTCATCTATAATAAACAGCGGCGGAGTATATCAACACAGGTGCAGTGTAAATTGTGTAACTGCATTTAGATGCCATTTAAAGAAACTAAAAATAAAATAAATAAATATACCTTTGAGATGCTTCGTAGTGGTTTTGTGCTCTCGAACACTGTGCTGAAGATGACGACAGGCTTTCTGCAAGTTTTTCTGGAGTTCCTGGTTCTTCTTCTGTATCTTACTTAAGGTCTCAGTGCACTCCGTCCTGCAACAGGCTTGTTCCCTCTGGGACAGACAGCCTGGAACCAGCGGATAACATTGTCATCTACTATGTGTACAACGGTACCATAATACTATACCATAATTAAAGCCAAGTTTAGTGATGAGATCATAAGAGACATGAGCAAAAACTTTTACATACTTTGCATTTTGTTGATTTCTCTTTCATGTTGTTCCTGTGTTTCTTTTAACACATGACTCAGTCTCTCCTCACTTATCTAAGAGGAACAAAAATAGAAACAGTAACTTAAATATTGTACCACTTCAGAGACACTAACAAACCATAAACAGCTTAGACTGCTGGTAGCAACACTCAGCAACCTTTGTCTTCTGCAGACCCAGTAAACCAGTGATTCAACAGAGTGAATCTAAATAAATCATTAACAGGTCAAATCTTCAGGACATCAGATAATAAATAACTCACTTCCTTCCACTCCTTCTTGGCCTGGGATACTGCTCTGTTAATTATGTCTCTGCATGTAGTTTGAATGATGTGAGTAACTGTGTTTTCTGATGTGGCCATGATCATCCTCTTTGAATCGTCAATGCCCTGCTGATCTGTTTTGGGATCTCTGAGAAGTTGTTCTTGGACCTCTGCTAGTCCAGTCTGAAGCTCTGCCAATAGTTCATCCCTCATCTGCTGTCTCTGGATCAGCTCCCTTTCTGCATTCTGACATCTCCACTCCTTCTCTCGAGTCTTCACAGTATGTTGAAGCTTGGCCTCCATTTGCAGGAGCAGCTCCTTCTTCTGGACGTCAGCATCCTCTCTGAACTCCTGTAGAGTCTGCTCCAGCTTCTTGTGTTGCTCCTGCAGCTTGGATTGGTACACCTGCTCGCTGCGAATCTGGATGATGGAGATCTCCTGCTGTTTATCTCGGTACCACACTGCTCTGGCTGCAGCTAGCTCAGCCTTCAGCAGAGCAGCTTGCTCTCTCCTCACTTGCTCCAGCCGACTCTGGAGAGTTGCTACTTCCTCTTGGAGTTTCTCCACCTGTAGTTCTCCAGAGCTCCTCTCCTCCAGCTGGTTCTTGTGTCTCTTAATCCATTGCTCCTCTGCTTCCCTCAGGGCCTGGGAGATCTGAAATTTACAAAAAAGACACATTGTGAAAACAACAAAAGCCAATTAATAAAAGTAACACTTCTGAACTCACAAGATGAAGCCCCTGTCATACCCGTTGTTCTGTGTGTTTCTCTTGTAGTTCTTCCCATTTCTCCCGTTCTGCTTGAAGTGAGGCTCGGTATTCTGGTAATGATGTCATATCTTCAATCCAGAGATTGTAGGCCCTGGTCACTGCACCTTCAACCTGTGTTTTCAATTGTACATTCTGGATAAGTACTAAATTTCACCCTTTCAAATAATAGAGGCAAGCAGAGAACTCATTGTGGACCAATGATAGTTTGGGAAGTAAATTAAAGAATGGAAATAGTGTAGTGTAGAAATTAGCATTAACAAGCTTAGTGATAAGTGTAGATGGTTTTCAATTGTTGGTGCCCATACAAAAAGCTAAAAATTAAATTACTTTACATGCGTTAAACACCCACTCACTTGTTCAGCCATGACCTCCAGATGTTTGTCATGAAGCTCTCTCTGAGCTTGTTTTCTGGCTTCCTCCACAGCTTTGCATTTGACTTTGTCAGCTTCCAGTTGCAGCTGCTGTTTCTGGGCACTGAGCCTGGAGTCCAGCTCCTCAACAGTAATTGTCACACTGCTGTCTCCAGTCTTGTCTGTCTGACAGTTTGCCACAGCAGTCTCTCTGGATTCTTCCCTTCTAGCCTCCTCCAGCCTTTGGGTCCAGGTCATCTCCATCTGGGCAGAAGCCGGAAAAAAATACATCACACAGGCAAAACATGAGAGGAAGTTGGACGTTTATGGAACTACGCAGTCATTTTGGGATATTATACCTTTTGCTGTTCCTCCATCCATGTGGCCTTGGCCAAGGCTACTTGAGACTTCACCTGCTGCTGGATCTCAGCCTCCTTCTCTTTGGACCAGAGATCTTGGAGCTGGTTTATTGAAGCCTGATGCTGAGCCTCAAGCTCAGCTTTCAGCTTCTCCACAGCTAGACTACTCTCTTCCCTCATTTTTTGCTGGCAATAAAAACCAGTTGATTATAAGTAATTTTTAACATATGACATACTAGTACAGGCAACGTAACTGCTGAACAAGATGGAAGCAAACTGTTTAAAACACGTATAGCTAAAGCTTCCAGTCAGACCTCGATCTACTCAACCATCTTGTGCAAAGGTATAGAATCCACAAAAGGGGTACGGGGTAAATATTCATCTACTTTTTATGCTATCTTACACAATAGCCTTGGACTATATACCAGTTATATTTGACTTCAAATAAAAATTTATAGATTTCCTTTTTTTATGTAAAGAGCAGTTTTTCCTTTTTTATTCTTCAGTGAGCATGCATACTATGTGCACAGTTTCTCTATTCCCTTTGATTTTATTATGACTGATTTTCAGAATATCTGATGAAAAATCTAACTACTTAGATGTTGATAAAATAAAATAAAAAAACACAACAAAACAAACAGATGAATCAAGTAAATGCCCACATTTTAAAGGTACAACCATCTTAAACTTAAACAGTTAAATGACAGAAAACAATTTGGCTAACTAAATTATAACTGATGTGCACACATTTGAGGAACTTGTATACCTCATTTTGTCTGATGGAAGTCTCCTCCGTTTGCCTCTTGGACATTTTTTCTTCGAGCATGTCCTTCTCCTTGCAGACAGATATGTAACACTCTTGCACAGCTAACATCTTATCATTGGCCTCAGACAGTTGGGCCCTGTGGAGGAAGCAGTAATCACTGTAAACAAGGTGCAAAAGATCCCATATGACTAAACCTAAACTCTGTGACTGGTGCTGAGGACTTACTGTAACTGCTGGACTTCCTGCTGGTGTTGCACAGTGAACTGTTCAATCTGAGTACTGTGTTCCAAACGGAGCTCTGTCCTGATGCGGTTTACCACGTCGTCCCTATACTGCTGATTAATACGTTCAGATCTTCACAAAGAAAAAAGGGTTGTACATATAAATCAATAAATACACATTAAAAGAAAACATTAAATTAGACAGTCGTTTTATCTTCCCTCACACTTTACCTCTCAGCAGCCTCCTGCTTCTCCTGATCCAGTTCCTGGATCATCTCTCTCATCTTGGAGCACAGCTCTGAGTTGGCGAGCCTCACCTTTTCCTCACTCTGTTTTAGCTCCTTGTTTTGCATTTCAAGAAGCTTAAATTAGGACAGAACAAAAATCTTCAGTGATTTAGTAAAAAAAAAAAAAAAAAACAAAACAACCAACAAAGACTATGATTATTGTGATATGTTAAAATTCCTTGTTTAAACCAACCTCCACTTGTTGTTTCAAGTGTTCTTTATCTTCCTGTAGTCTTATTAGTTCTTTTTTAGACTCTCCGGTTGTGTCTAGGTGTTTTATCTGACTGGTCTCTCTGACCTGCAAACATACATAAATATTGTGTTTGTTTTTTTTATGATAACTGTCTGCATTATGGCTATATTGTGCTTTTTTCATTTTGAACATGAAGATGACATTTGCTACTTCAGCAGTGTTGGGAAACATAACATGTATACATGCTTCAAAAAGTTTATTGTCTACAGTTTCCATGTTTTCTAAGAAACAAAACAGGTCTTTTTAAATCTAAAAAATAGCTATCAGACAGTGTATACCAATAATGGTGGTATACCACTAATGGTTCCTCACCGAAGAGCTGAGCTTGGCTTCATTTAACTGGGTCTGCAGTTCATTTAATTGCCTCTGACAGTTCTGGAGGTCCTCCTGCAGCTGACCGATCTTCTGTCGCTTCCCCTTTAGACTAGCCAGGCAGCGCTGCATCTCTACTCGCAGCAGTCGTAAAGCCTCATCCTTCGGCAGCTTGGAGTCCGACAGGTGTGCCAGGGCGGTACTGGTGAAACAGCAGGGAAAGTTAGATTTTGATAGGAGTGAGGATCCTAAAGTAAAAACGTGTTGACAAAGCTCACAGTATAAACTGACAATTACACGCACACGATGATATTTAGTCTGGTATACCTGTGAAGTGTTCCATTTTTCCTGTTTGTTTTCTTTAATCCCAAATCCATACAGGATTCAGACAGCTGGCTCTCCCACTCACTGTTCAGGTCAATCGCAATGACTCCATGTTTAACAGCAGATTCATACAGAGTGATTTGCTCCTTCAAATCAGACAGGTCCTCCTTAAGAAGATGAAGAAAAACATTTAATCCAAAATTTAAGCAGCTGTTTTATCAGTGATAACATTTTCAGTATGGTTCTATTCTAGAGCAGAAATATCACCAGAGAGCAAACCTGTAAGACTTTGTTCATGTTTTCAGTCAGTGCCTTTGCTGATTGAGCCTGTTGTAGTTTGACATGCATCTGACTCATCTCCTGCACTGAATCTAAAGAAAAACAGAACCACAACAGAGAAGAAACAATTTAGACACCTAAAAAATATTTCATAAACGTGAAACACATGTGAATAGAAGTTCGTTTATAATCTGTGATTTGGTCCCCAACAGAGCAATTACATAAAAGGCAAAAATGCAGGTATAACCCACATTCACCCCTTCACTCACTTGTCTGCAGCAGCTTAGCACATTGTTGTTGACTCTCCTCCAGACGCTGAGTGAGGGCATTGATAACTCTGGCTCTCTCCAGTTGCTCTTCTTCTCTTTGGCGCTCCTGTTGCTTCACCTGCTCTTGTAACCTCTGACAAATATCCATCTGGAAGAAATAAACACAACATCATTATAAACATACCTAAAATTGTACTACTTACATGACATTTTAATCTCTTAAAAGATAAACCTCAAACCTGTTCGTTCAGAGCCTGAGAGGTAGAGTCAAGCTTCTGCTCCAGGGCCAACAGTGCAACCTCATGCTGCTCCCTAATCATGGCGAAGTCCCTGTCATGCTGCTCCCGTGCTCTGGACAGGGTATCAGAGTGACAGAGCTCCAACATCTGCTGCTTCATGCTGTCTACTGCAGCCTCTGCAATCCTGTGCTTCTTCATGTTCTGCAAACAAAACAAAGGTTTAAATGTAGATATTAACCCTATCTGAATGAGTGATGCAAGTAAAAGTCCTTAACATCTGTGTTTTTGCATTTACATTTTTTCATTTACATAATAAAACTAATCTGGAATCCCTCTACATTCAATTAAGTAAAATAATATCTTATTGTTTCTTCCTTGATTAGAGGTATGCAACATGTTTCAGCTCAGAACTTACCTCCTGGTCTCGCTCATTCAGGACTTGTATTTGCTGTTCCATTGTCCTAACTTTGTTTTGCATTCGAGCCTCTCTTTCTTTGGCCTCTTCGACCAACCTGCTCGACTCCTTTAGACTTACTGTTAGGCCATCCTTTTCATCTATAAATCACAAAGCATAACTTAACATTTCAATGGACAGCACATCCAGAAACAGAACAAGGACATGCAAAGATCCACTGTTTCTGTACATAGTGCAAGCCCTCTTACTAGCCACAAGAGGGCAGATGCAGATTTAAATAATGAAGACATCTATTTTAAAAATAAATTATATATTGATAGATTGATCAGTTCTTTGGCTTTTAATGGTGTAATGTAACAGCAAAAAGAAAATATATTTCTAATGTGTATGTGTCAAACACCGTCAAGGTCAGACATAGTAAGACACTATTATACGAGGACCTAGCAGATCAACCATGTGTCATTTACTCATGCAAAGAGCAAGTAAACATAGCCAATCTTTGCTTTAAACTGCATATAATCTAAAAAAGACAGGAATTTAAATTCCTGTAAGCATAACAGAATCAGTAATCAGTATACAAGTAATACTTTGCAAAGTCTATGTACTGCAATAAAACGAGCTAATAATTCCCAACCCGTCTTTGAAGGACAGAACTGTGTAAGACACACCTTTAACGATTGCAAACTGGTGCTCGACATATCTCATTTTACGTCTAGAATCTTCCAGTTTTCCTTCCAAGTCTTCAATTTGCCTCTGCTGAGCTTTGTTTAAAATCTGCAGTTGGGCGAGCTGCTCCCTATCAGCAGTTTCTGAAACACAGCACAACATTTACATTCAAAACTTTAATAATAACATGCCTCCAGTTTCAGTGGCAAACTGACAGTAAACCAAGAGATCTCCGTCTGTTTTTCCTCAATTGCTAAGACACACTTAATTAAACTGAGGTACACTTAATCTTCACCATCACCTTGTCGGCACAGCAGTAGTCTTCTCTTGTGAATGTCTTAACACTTTTTAATTAGTTTCACACATTTTTTACATCTTTTTTTTAAACCAGTTAACATATATGCCATCCAAAGAAAAGCCCAAATTCTACTAGATTAACTATGTCAAACAAAAAGAAAAAATGCATATTCACAGCTGATGGAAAGTACTTGCATAATTATGAATCTCTACATGCACATGTCTTTATCCATCTCTGTGTGACCTATGTGTTGCTATTTATAAGCATGGATCAAATAATTTCAATGTGAAGTTCTGAGTACCTCAATTCTTCTTCTTTAGATATATCTAATGTCTATATAATTACCATGTAAAGTAGTACCAAATGACACAAATTAAGACTGAAGCAATTTAGATTAAAAGCTGTATTATATGATATATGAATGACTATAGAAAGATATATAGAAAGAATATACTGGTTTGACCACAAGTTGTGTTGTTTGAGGGAAAATGTTGGTTAGTTCCATTTTTGTTAGCGTTATGCATTTTGCAAATAAAATATGTCATTTTGGCTAGTGATAAATTTCAGACTGTGTGTTAACTGTTTTGAAAATGTGGACAAAAGTGTTTAAGCAAATGATAAAAACTGTAATAAATAATACAACGCAATAAAATGTTACTAAACAGCTTACTGACATGCAGAAAAGACACACATATAGGGGGGCTTTAGAATCTCCATTTCTACATAAATACGACCTAAAACACAATCATACAGAAGCTCAGGTACATTTGTTTTGCCTGGAACCTGAAGCTGAAGTTGAAGTAAACTGAAACTGTGCTGATCTGAAAAAGCACTTAAGTGGGACATGGTTCATGATTTCGATAGATGGAGCTATAAAGCTCATTATTTTTAATTAGTCACACATTGTCAGCCTTTTCAGTCAATAACAACCTAATTTTTGTTCTATTGTCCACTCTGCAACTATGGAGCAGGGCATAGTTAGGTTTAGTGCTCAATGGCACTTTGAACACTAAACTATGATCACAGCGCTGCAATGAACATGAATCCAGAAACTAAATAAAGACCATAAGACTCACGCTGTGTTGAGTCAAGAAACTCTCTTTGCAGATGGTCAAATTGACCTTCTTGCTGAATGGCCTGAGAGTTAAACATCTTGGGCTGATGGGCAGGATGGTGGGGGTTGTAGCAGACCTTGTACTGATTCACTCCTCCATCTCCCACTCCAGAATTCAAATTCTGAAGATCAAACACAAGAAACACTGTTAACACTGTTTAAAATAAAGATATTACTGCAAGGGTATAATTTTTATACTATATGTCCCACAAATATACAATAAAACTGCACAAAATACAGACTGACAAAAAATAAAAATTTAAATTATTAAAAATAAAACAGTACTGTATGAAAAGATTTTCCTAACATTTACATAAAAAGAAATTACTATTACTTATTGAAATTATTATACATTTTGAAAGATGTAGATAGAAAGTTTGTGCACAAGTCTCTTCACTTTATACAAGAACAACCATCACTGCAATGAACCGCCAAATCCTTTATTTCTATTTTTAAAAACTTAGAACCCTGTTGTTACTCACTTGAAAATGATTTCTGGTGTTATGGTCCCCATGGTTTTGCTTGTCCCCCTGTCCGTGACCTTCGTTATGTTCCATATGATTATTGGTGCCTTGAGGGTACGGTTTAGACTCATACTCGTCTGTGGAAAAATCATTTGTCTCTGTAGAATTGTCTGTGCCCATGCTAGTGTATGTATAATCTCCCTGGGTGAATTGATGATCCTGGTTCCAGGTGTGAGGCAGAGGTTGACTTTGCAGGTTCCTGTGATTTCCATTGATCTGAACAGCTCCATCCTAAAGAGCATACTCAGCATGAGAACGCTGATCAAAGTAAACTTCATAGCTCTTCAAAGAAACAATGATATTTTATAAGCTAAAATACACACAAATATCTGTCACTAAAAACAAACACTCTACCTGTGAATGAGAAATTGGCTCTGGATGATCTGACCATTGCTGAGTCCACGTTGACTGTGGACTGAGCAGAAGATGCCCCCCAAAAAAACAGAATTATGTCACAGTGCAGTTATGGAATATGGTAGCTGCTTGTTTTAAAAACACACCCAAATTGCCCAAATCAGCAACAGCAACATGTGCTTACCTGTTGCCGATGTTTTTATTGCTGCAGGTGGAGTACTCCATTTCTGGGGAGGAGGAGTCTCTGCTGTCCTCCAGCATGTCATCGGGCAGGTCTGTAAGAAGTTTGTGCAGCTGTGGAAAAACAGCACATGGAAATGAGTCACTACGGTTGCTCCGCAACCAAGTTATAAAGTAACATAAAAAAAAAAAAGGTATTTGGCGGAAGGTAGAATTGTAGAGTTTTGTTTCAAATAGATTGAAAACATAAATTTTAAATAATATATATATATAAAAATAAGTTAAAATTTGCCTTGCAAGGCACATGGTTCATACTTGTCTTTATGTGTAGAAGTTTCAGTATGTATATCCCATTCTGAAAAATTTATTAGTTTATTGACAGAAAAGCCAACAAGATTAAACAGTGATGAAGATAAGATGCAGCCTTAAAGAAATAAAGCTCTATTTCACAAGATTTGAATATAAAAATGTCTTAGCCCTCTCTGACAAAAAAAAACAAAACCAAAATGCACAGGCCAGACATGCTTAATAACGTGCCATGTTTGAAAGGGGCAAACGAGCCAGCTGGACTTACATCCCACAAGGACTGTTGAATATTCCTCAATTCCTCCAATGTGTACACAACCAAAGGACCCATATTATCCCGTTTCCACACTGAACAACGATTTAAGAGGCAATTGTACTTCAGCTGTAAAGCCACATGACAACCTCCTAGCTTAATCTTTCTGCAGAGAGGACCTTCTGTGAGAAACATCCAGAAAGTGTCTGGCATGTTATCGGCTCCCTGTGGTATTGCTGTGTTTTGCTCCCAAAGAACTCCATTGTTTAGACAAAATATATAGCAAGATTAACTGGGGCAGAAACATTGTAATTACTCGTGGCAAACTTTTTCCACTTGGCCAACTTGCGTATAATGAATAGGCTATACTAAAGAAAAATATCCTTAAAAAGCATCAGAGAAGTTGTAATAATCCATTTAAGAAGTAAATATTCCCATTTATCTGAGTGCTGCAGTCCAACGGCAAAACAATCAGTGACAGTCTCTCCATGCCTGTTTAATTCAAGTATGAGTCAAGCACTGTAACAGAGTAACCTAAATAGAGAGAAATTAGGAAACTCACAGGGCTGGTTTCAGTGTGACACACCTGGAAGGAGGCTCCCCCCCCCCCCCAATGAGCCAATAATAGCATCTGTTCATGGTGCAACAGATTGTAGGCGTGAATAATACACAGCATGCCTGTCTAGCTGAGAGGGTGACAGTGCTTGTGAAATTCAAACAATGCACACCTCAAATGCTTCCTCAACCAACAACTCTAACAAAACAAACCAGAGTCAGACAAGTTTGAGGTTTGAAAAGGAAAGATGACAATTGGCTTGATATACAAACATGGGGCAAACACCACAGTTCTTATTGAATATACATAATCAATAAGTAACAGTGATAGTGATATCACTACAGCACAGACAAATATTGCTTTGATAATAAAGTTATTTTTTTGCTCAGGATATATCCTTTCATGTGATGTTAAGGATAGTGGATGTTTGACAGTATATGAAAATCAAGCAACCGAAGTATCTTCAGCAATTCAGGGGCCACAAATGTAACACAAAGGTTATGCTAACAGCTTTACAATGCTATATCTATGAGCCTTATACCTCTTGTTCTCTTGCATAGTCCTCTTGATCATATTCTTCCTCTTCATGTTGGGTTTGAAGAGCAGCACTGTCAAAATCAATAGACATGACGCACAACCTGAGAAAAGTGATACAAAAACAAACTTAATGGGACAACAAACAATAAGCCCCCTTTGAATGTATATCAATGTGAAATGTACTCTACCAACCTACCTGTACCTTACTTATTCATCTATACATCATGTGTGTACAAAATAGCTCATAGTTTTACTTATACTTTTATTCTTTGACAATATTTTAATCTAGTTTAGTTTTAGTTTTATTATTCTGTAGTATTTCATTTAAGACTTTAAGTCTCTATATCTGCTGGCTGGATCCAAACAACATTTCACTGTACTTGTACAATGTTAATAAAGGCATATCTATATATATGTAAAACTACGCATTACTTAGTGTGAAGCGTGAGATTTAGATTTTAAAACTTGAGAGAACGCAAAGATAACTATGACAAAGCTGGAGTCAAGTAAAGCATACGAAGGAAAAAACAGACAAAACGAGAACGAGAACTTAGAGCCTTGAATTTCAATCAAACAAATAGCTAGTTAGCTTACGTCAATAATCAATGAACACTAACAAGTTAGCTAAAAGTTATGTTACTGTCGCTCTAATAACAGCCAATGAAAACAGATAGTTAGCTTACACTTACCGGCTGGTAAGATGCCACAGACTTTTCCTTTGTAGAGATAACGTAACCTTTTCCTTTATATGAAAAATGATATTTTGTCATTTACTGCTAACGTTAACTTTATTATTGTTTACACTACAGAGCACTAATGCTAGCTAACGGTAACTAGCGTTAACCTGGGCATCGCTGCTTGCCTTAGCAACAAAGAGTCCGACAGATATTAAAACCGCCCTGGTCATGGTTTGAAAAACCTGCGCAAAATATGTGTGGTCGAAGATGTGGATCCGTTAGCTAATAAAAAGTTTAACATTAGTTTGAGTGTGTCTAACCAAATAGTAAACTTTGTGAGGTACAAAGCTAACACCGGGTGCTAACCGGATGAACGTCCTCTTTAAGAGAAAAAGACTCGCCCACTTTGAAAACTCGCGCGCATTAGCAGCGCCAAACCACTTTCTTCTTATTGGCAAACGGTTACCGACTGTACCGTTTCCTTATTACACAATGCGAACAGTATTTCACCAAATTCCTCATTCACTACTTTATTATGCTTTCTTTGTCATAAAGCATCCATGGTAAAAATGATTTGTCAAACATTATGCGCCCGGTACCAACTCCGGAAATAGGGAGCTGAACGTGTCTCCATGGTGACAGCTTTTCTGGAATTTTGGGTAGTGTAGTCACCGTGTTTCCCTGCAAATGAAGATCACATTTCCACTGGTCAGAATTCTATTCTATATTGATATATGATTATATATTGATATTTCTTAATCACAGCCATCATACAGGGATAGGATACCTCAGTGAAGCTACAGATGCTAGAGCTACCAAAGATAGTAAGTCCACTCTGATGTCGAGGTCCATTTAGCTGTTAAAAGTCCATTAACTGTCTTATTTATAAACCAAAACTACAGTAAAATTTTTATTTATTTTACCAAAGGTCTGGGTATACATAAATTTTTTTTTCAAATTATATTTATAATAAAATTAAACAAAGCAGGTTTAGAGAATTTGCGTTTATAAGTAGGCTGTAAACATTTGCTTTATAAATCTAAGTTTGCCGTATTATTGGTTCATAAAACAGAGGGATATCTTTTGGGTTTGACCCCGCCCCTCGATCTCCGGTCTCTTCCGTGTTTTGCAGCTGCAGCCTCAGCTGTTTCAGAGTCAGCTCCTCTGTTTCCATGAGGAAATAACCGGCACGACACGGAGCCGAAATCCTGTTTCTACACTGACCGCAGTTCAGCGACGTGGCATCCGGGAACCTCTTGTGACAGTCAGCTGATCACCGCCAGGATATGCAGAAGCTGTGAGCTCCACTGTCTGACAGCGACAAGTGGATTTACAGATACTCCAAACAGCCAGAAATGGATACGACTCCTCCAAAGATAAAGACTTCTGCTGCTGCTAATGAAAGGTGAGTAGCCTAACGTTGATATGTGCTGATTGTCAGGGAGCCTGAAGAAGGAGAAAACTAATGTTTACTATCCTCTGACTGGTTCTTTCTCACCTGATTTCTTTATTTGGCTTTTCGTTCAGGCTGCGAAAGCTGAAAAACACCTTTGAAACAAAGTATGGAGAATCTCCCTTCTTCTATGCATGTGCACCTGGAAGAGTAAACCTCATAGGTAATTTCGTTGTATATCTGTGAGTGTGTTTTCATGGTGATCATTTGTGTAGTATACTGTATTAGTAGAAGTGGTGGAATCAGCACAAGTACGCAGCCTAAGTAAAATAAGTACATCTTAGTAGTAGTAGTAGAAATACTTAAAATGAAATACTTAAAGGTGAATTACAGAATTTTACTTGAGTAGTACAGAAGTATTAGTGTCAAAATTTCCTTACAGTAAAAGTAATGATTGTGCACTGTCAAATTAAATGCAAAAAATAAACTACTCTTTATGCAGAATGACTCTTTATCAGAATAATGTAGTTTATAGTAATACTAGAGCTAATTATAATTATTTTACTTTATAAACAGGCATTAGAAGTACACACATTAAGTACTGTAAATGGAAATATCCAGCTAAAGTACAAATGCATCAAAAACTCAAGTACATTTGAATAAATATAACTAGTTAAGTATTATTTGTTTATTGTAGATTGAATCTAGATTAGCCTTTGATTTAATAATTTTGCTGAACCGTAGGTAAAATGAGTTCCTATGTTAGCAGACTTACACCCTCTAAGAAAAACTGGATAAAATGTCATTTCATGATCATATTTAAACATATTTAATATTGACTATTGGTAGTTCCAGTCCACTAATACTGCTACTAGTACTCTTATTTATTTAATTTCTTTCACATATTTTCCACATTTCCTACATTTAGGAGAGCACATTGACTACTGTGGCTACTCTGTGCTGCCAATGGCTGTTGAGCAGAATATCCTCGCAGCCGTTTCCGTGAACAACTCGGGGACAATCCAGCTGGCCAACACAAATCCTCATTACAAGTAAGACGTGAAGACCCATGATCACTGACCCATGAGCACTGTTCAACTCTTACATTTCCTTTGTGTTTTCAGTGTAGGGGTCTTGTATTGCACGTGCAGCATCATTACCAGTTCTCTGAATGCTTGTTGTTTGTCACTGTGCAGGGACTTCACTGTGTCGTGTTCAGAGGACATCACCATAGAAAGAGACAATCCACAGTGGCATTATTATTTTCTCTGTGGAGTTAAAGGTATACAGGTATGACATTTTGTTCTGTGTATTCTTCATTCTCATCATACTTCACTGGTTACATTTATGAAGGGAATCATCTTGCTGTGTTTTAATTTCCAGGAGAAGTTTGGGATTGCTCCTGTAGCAGGGATGTCATGTGTTGTAGATGGAACCATTCCTCCAAGCTCTGGTCTGTCAAGTTCTAGTGCCTTAGTTTGTTGTGCTGGTCTTGTAACAATGGAGGTCAATCAGAAGTCCCTATCTAAGGTAAAGTATGTTTCACTTTCATTCCAGCAATGTTACAAGAGTGTTATTTTAATGTTCTATTTAATTATTTTTTCATTACACTGTGTTTCCCTTCAGGTGGCACTTGCTGAAATATGTGCCAAATGTGAGCGCTATATTGGCACAGAGGGAGGTGGCATGGACCAGTCCATCTCATTCTTAGCAGAGAGAGGAACTGTATGTCCTGTTCATTACATGAGTTACTGTATTTGTTCATCCGAACTATTAATAACGAAATAAAAGTTTAAATGAATGCAAGATTAAATGCATGTTTGATGCATAATAGTTAGTTTTCTATAGTTTGTTGCTTTAGTTGTAAACCTTTTTTAACTTGTCTGTCAGGCAAAGCTGATAGAGTTCCAGCCTCTGCGGGCCACTGATGTTAAACTGCCAGATGGAGCTGTGTTTGTAATCTCCAACTGCTGTGTAGAGATGAACAAAGCTGCTTCTTCTCATTACAATATCCGTGTGGTGGAATGTCGAATCGCCACAAAGGTACTGTGATGCTGACAACTCATCTGTAGGGCATTGTACTCTTCAATTCTTCATACGAGAACCACACCAGTCAGTGGAACAATTTTGTCCTTAAACATGATGAGAAATCTCCAGTTCCAATGAGATTTCATTTCAAAAGATTAAGATTTATTGTAGATCCCCTGATGTGGAGAGAACTGTGAGAATTGACGACAACCACAGAAAAGTTATGAGACGCAATAGTTTAACGTGAAAATTTCCGTGCCACCTAGATTGTAGGAAAAGTTTGTCTGTATGTGAGTGAAAATGTGGGTAATATTCCATCAAAACTGTCTGTTGTGAACTCAGATACTGGCCCAGGCGAAAAGTCTGGACTCGAGCAGTTTGTTGAAGCTGGCCCAGGTTCAGACGGAGCTAAAGGCCTCACTGGAGGAGATGCTGGCTCTGGTGGACGAGGTTTTGCATCCGGAGCCGTACAGCCGAGAGGAGATCTGCAAGGTGCTGGGAATCACCTCTGAGCAGTTTTCCACAGAGCTGCTGAGCGCTAACACCCAACATGGTAAGCAAGAACAGCGAGTAGCAACATTTTTGTGTACTGTTTTGTAATAACTGCATTGTGTAACAATTACTCACTTAATACATTTAGATTTAGTGACAATTTTGATAATTGCTATATTGTTTTAAGTTCTTTGTCTTGTAGAAATTCACTCATTCCACAAATGAGCTTTTCCAATGTGAAGACATTTTGAGTTTTACATACATACATTTAATTTGAGTTTTGCAGTGTGTGTAGTATACTAAATAAGGCTTTTGAGAGCTCTAGTAGCCTGTCATACACATTCGACATTTTATAGACAAGAAATTTATAATTACATTAATTAGATGGGCACAGAAGTTGCAGTTTTAATTATATGAACATATAATTGAGTTATATATCTGCAATTATATCTATGGTTATTACATTTCCTTTAAACAGTAAACATCACATTCATGTTCTTTCTGAAAATCAATGGCTTTTTCTTTTGCAAAAGTTTTCTAAAAAGCACCAAGTAACCCTTAATATATGATCACTCTCTGTACTTATAGCCACTTGTTGCTGGACCATAATGTTCATACAGATATGCAATATACAGATTTGACAAACAGCACATCGGCCTCTTCTCTTCTCTCACAGTTACACATTTCAAGCTGCACCAGCGAGCCAAGCATGTTTATGGTGAAGCTGCACGGGTACTGAAGTTCAAGAATGTGTGTGACTCTGAACCTGCTGAATCCATACGGATACTGGGAGACTTGATGAACCAGAGCCATGCAAGTTGCAGAGACCTGTATGAGTGCAGCTGCCCTGAACTGGATCAACTGGTGGACATTTGCCTGTGAGTACAGTGACACTTCAGTACAGTCACAGTGCACTTCAGTCTCTGCTGTTACAGACAGGATGTGATGCAGAATGGAATAAAATGTGACTTCTAGTAGAAATTCTAGTGGCAGATGCATTTAAGGGTTCAGTGTCTTGTCCATGGACACTTAAGACATGTGGCCAGGAACTAGGAGCTGAACCATCAACCTTGGGCTTCATGGACGACTGCTCTACTGCCTGCATTAGCGAATGAAAGAATTGGATGTTGTAGAACAGCAAACATGTGAAATATCCTAACAGCTTATTGATGGATTGCCATTAATTGTTATGCCAACGTTGTCCAATTTAGGATCTACTGTAATGCCACCATTGCCACCACCTGGTCAAAGACATTTATATTAGCCTCAAATGCACAGTGTGTCTAGTGCTAAGTAGTAAATGTTAGCATGCTAAGATGCTAAAGTAAGTAAGACTATAGACATGTAGGTATAAATGTACTGTATGGGGACTTTTTTCTTTTTTGCAGGAAGTTTGGGGCTGTGGGTTCACGGCTGACAGGAGCAGGCTGGGGTGGATGTGCCGTCTCGATGATTCCCAGCGAGAAGGTGGAGTCTTTCTTACAAGCTGTGAGGGAGGCCTACTACCTCCCTGATCCACGCAGAGCAGCAATGGAAAAGCAAAGTTTGTTTGTGTCAAAACCGGGTGGAGGAGCCGCAGTTTTCCTTGAAGAGTGAAATTTATCACACCAGTGTGTAGCTGTTTATACAGCTATTATACATTTTCAGATACATATCTGCAGGGAAATCAATGGCATTTTTTGCATGTATTCTTTAAATGAGGCAAAAGGCACATGACAAATGATTGTGTGAAGTTAGAACAAAAGGTTGATCTCACTTTAGCATCTCATTTTACCTCTTTACTTAACATTATTCTGGAAGGGCCAAATATGTACTAAATGATGCATCATTTCTTACAAACTGGATATGCTTTTGTATTAAAACATGTTTGTTTTTTTATCATGAGTAATGGGAGCTTTGTAATTATCAGTTTTGTATTGCCAGACTGCAAAGTGCTGGAAACAAAAAACAAATAAAATAAATAAACTTCCCATTTAATTTGTATTGTATAAAACCCATCCATTCTTTATTAACATTTTAGATACCAACGCTATGCCAGCAAAGGCAACATCATGAGGAATCCCTTACATGTACTTTACTGGAACAGCATCATACATGTTTCTTGTTGCTTTGTCAAGTTTGTTAAAGATGTGTTAACCACTGGGAAATCAGAATAGAAAGCCCTGATTATATGATCACATGCTAGTTTGAGCTTTAGCAACTGGATCAATTTTCACATTTGACCAAAGAGATGGCGGAGGCTTGGTGGTATAAGGCACATGCTACTAAATTGTACTGATCCTAACTGCAGCAGTCGACATTTAAATATGTTCAGGGATCTTTATCACGTTGTACCTCAGCCAGTGATTTCCCTGTCACTCTTCTTCACCAGATCTACTCAAAAGTTTGCAACTACACAATATCTAAAATGATGTATTGGACTTAAGCCATGCATTCCAGTTTCACATTTCTTTCCAACTCAGCCCAAACAACGATTAAATATTAAATAAAAAAGAGGGATCGCCATTTACAGTAATCATACAAGGCACAGCACAAGGTAACAGATCTCAGAATAAGTCCTGCACATCCTTGTCCGCAAATAGTACTAATCCCATATGAGGTTTATTTTATGGTACATATATATACTGGAGAAACAAAAATGCAATCAGAGATTTAAGTCAATAATTAAATTGTGCTTATCATATTCAGCAGCTTTACTTTAGTATTTACATAAATACTTTTTAGCACTTTGAGAGGAGATTTCAGTGCAGAAGTCTGTTCAAGCTTTTTGCACTGATGCCAGCTACTGCCTTTACCTTAAAATGTATCATTAATGTATAACACAGTACTTTGTGACAGCTACAGTTTCCTATTAATTTACTGAAATGCTCCAGCTTTCCTTTACTAATAAGAAAAGGACATGCCACTAAAATAATATTAAATGAATCCACCATCCGCTAAAATTAGATCAGATTCCTTTAACTGTAGCTACACATGCATAATGTTTTCCTAATTACACGGCAAGCGTTTGCAAATTAAACCTATATTTTTGCATGTTACAGATTGTTATTTATTATCTGTTTACAGTCAGCAGTTAAACAATTCATTTAAGTAATCATGTTTTAATTGTCCTTTAACATTCATCAGAGCCAACTTGAATGACACATAGAAAATGAGGTACGTCTGTGTTGTTGGATTGGAGTATGAATCCCCTCAAATGAAGGATACTCTTATCTTGTGCTTGGTCTGCAGGATCCATCCATCCAGTATCTGTTTGTCAGAGGTCAGATTCACTCTGTGTACTGCTGCTTTGGAGTCTGGATTTGTCTTTGGCTGCTTTCTGGTGCTTCTGTGCTTTCATCAGTGATGCAAGAGACTTCATTATTTCTCTTTAACATATTTTCTATCCAGCTGGAACTGTGTGGTGTTCTTTCAAGGGAGTGAGCAGAAGAGACTGTACTCATCCTCATGTTTTTGCCTGAAGTGATCAGCTCTCCATAGCCCTGTTGATGGGAGAAGGCATAGGCGGAACGACGAGAGCTTGTCCTACGTACTCGCCTTAGGTTCTGCTCCTGAGGTCTTTGCTTCTTTCTAGACTGTTGTAGATAACGAACCTGTGGAAAGACACCAGTTGCAGAAGAAGTATTTAGTTTAGATTCTTAAGGCAAATTATATAATATTACATATTATAATGTAAGAATAATGCATAAATAATGCAAACATTCTACATTTAAAATCCTACTCATAGTAAAAGAGAATTAAGTAAAGTAAAGTAAAAGTACAAATTTAGAAGATTATTATACAGTGTTCTTATTATTATACCTGTGTATCACATTAAACAATTGAGTTAAAACAATACTCCACAAGGATCATGAGCTATAGTTACAGATGCATATTTATTATTTAGATTCTTTTTCAAATTTTATTTTTAAATAAATAAATATTTCTATAATAATTTAGCTGTTTTGGGTTTTAAACAGTAATTTAAAGGAAACCATGTCAGACATTCAGAGGGGAAATGTCTTAACTGTTAACAAGTCAAACATCTGAAATGTTTCACGCTCATTTTTGTAAGAGGCAACACGTCAAAAACTTCAATCAATGGTTTAATTTTTAACAGTGTTTCATATTTTATTAATTTTGTTATGCTTTTGGTAAAATCTTAATGTAAGAAGCAACTAATGATAGCTCTCAAATAATTTTAAGAAAGAAAAAAGTGAAGTATTCCCCCCTGAAATGCAGTGAAGTAGAATCATAAAGTAGCACAGATGGACGTAAAATACTAGTACCTCAAAATGATACTTAAGTTCAGACTTAGACCAAGTATAGTTAGTTAGTGTCCAGTAAAGAAACACAGTCATTTAGGAAATGTTATTAACACATTCATTGTTAGAACACTGTTTACAACATCGTTTACTGTATGTATCAAAGATAATGTACAGTACCTTGTCTGTGAGAGTTGGGAAGAGGTCTACTCTCAGGAAACTGACTGCTAAGCCAGGCACAACACACACCACTGTGGTGAGCAGAATGATCAACCACACAATCTTCTCCGACAAACAGTTACGGGCTGTGCCTGAGACAACAGACATTTTGTACACAGTATCAGTGCATCAACATTATTTTCTTACATAGATCATATTAAGTCAAACTTACCTATGAATGGGAAATTGCTTGGAAAAATGCCAAATAAGCCATCGCTTTGCATTGCAAACAATATGGCAAAGTACACTGTCAGACTTCCCCATATAAAGAGGTGATTGACAGCTGTCCAGTAGCGTGTGTCAAGTCCAATCTAGGAATAGACACGTGAATCAGAAACACATTCATACTGTTCACTTTTTATCAATAGGACTATTTTTTCGGTTTCTAATTACCTGAACACTCACGACAATAACCAAGGACATTGCTATAGTAACAGCAAATGTTTGCTGGTCGGAGAATTGGGAGCCATCCTCTTTCACTATCACAGAGAAGGCTCCGTAGGGAATAAAAAAGAGCAGGAATGATGTGCCCATCCCCTGTAGTGTGTAAAGGAAAAACTGGTGTTTGTTGAACAGAAGGTTTTGTTGGCCGGGTTTGTAAAGGCTCGGGTAGCGAAGGCTGTTCTGGTCATTGACGTCCTTCAGGAAATAGAAACAGCATGAATATTATGTGAAGTGTGTAACTCAGTAAGAAATGTGTTAAATAATGGTGAGTAGAGTGTTAAGTAATGAGGTATAATGAGTAATAATGTTAAGTAAAGATTATGGATGAACAATTTTCAGTTTTGTTGTATACTGATATGGGTTAGGTTTGAATAGGTTATAGGTTCTAATCACATGTGGGTTGAAATTAGTGTAGTAACTAAATTAAGATATTTAGGTACCTGTGTTAAATTATGACACAGTAAAGGATGTCTAACCATTTACTATAATCTTAACAAAATATTCACCTGTATGACTTGACAGTATCTTGACAAGAAAAACAAAAAGAAAAGTATAAGATTGTTCTGAAAGTTTCCTTTGGAAACTGCTGAAAAATAAAGTGACTTTAGTCCTAATTTAGAAATGAAGATTTCTTGAAAAGATTTAAATAAAAGTGTTTTTCATGTGTTATCATCATATAATCAACAGTAATAATACCTGATCAAAAAGTCCCATTGCCAACACTGGCAAAGATGTATAGACTATATTGAAGAGGGTAATGAACCACTGGTCATACACAGTCTGTGGGAACAGTAGCATTCATACATCATTAATTATTACAAAAGGAGGCACCTTCAAAAATCATTCAGGCTTTGAAGTACAGTATAATACAGTATTCTTACCTGAGCTGAAAAACCACAGAAGAAGCCGTACCAAAGGTGTACAAGTGTAAAGGCAAAGTTCTTGTAGAAAAAGTAACACAGGAAATTACACATGCGAAAGTAGGACCAGCGTCCATGCACCAGCAAGAGCCGCTTCAGGAACTGAAACTGAGCAAAGGAATAATCTGATGCCAGAACAGCCTGCATCCCCTCCTGTCCGCTGATGCCAACACCAATGTGTGCAGCTGAGGGAGAAATAGTCAGTTTGCATCACAGGCATATGAAACTAGATTATTGAAAATCCTTAAAGCATTAAAATATTTACTAAAACGTACAATGTGTGATCCTAAAAATAAATGAGTTAATAGAGCATTTATTTTATCTACAACTCAAATTAACTTTTAGTTTAGTTTGTGTTGTGTAACTTGAGATTTCAGGCTACCATATTGGCTTAGATTAGGAAAAAAGACGTACAACTTGAGAAACAGGTAACACAAACAGGTTCACTTTTTCAGTGAACTCAATATTTTCCCATATGGGTGGTTAGGAGAACCCAAGATGATTTTATAAATACCTATATATATACCTATATATATATATATATATACCTATATAGAACAGTGATAAGTGTTATTGAGTAGCTCTCAAATATTTCTATTTGTAGGAGAACAAGATGCCTGGCTTTGTCACTCAAATGCATTATTAATGAACAATAAACTGGGGCTGTGCTTCACGCTGCTGTTTCTGAACAGGATGTTTTTAATGCGCCAAACCCTTGGGTCTAAACAGTGATCGATCCTGTGTCTTACTCTTGATCATGCTGACATCATTGGCTCCATCTCCTATGGCCAGAGTAATGGCTCTCTTGTGTCTCTTCACCAGCTCCACCACCTGAGCCTTCTGCAACGGAGTGACCCGGCAGCAGATGACGGTCTTACACAAACAGGCCAAATCCAGCAAGGTGTGCTCGAGCTGTGGCTCCAGAGCATGAGCCTGCAAGGAGAAAACACATGCATGACACCAGTACCAACCTATAACAACAACCCCCTGCAGTGGCAACACCAAGCAACGTTTGTAATCAGTGATCACGTTTGTAACTGTAACATTTTCACCGAGCTGTTGCAGATCACGCACAGCACTCAAGGCACAGCGAGGGAGCAACTCCTCTGTGAGGAAATGGATGCTAATCAAACCTTGTAATAGAGCTCAGGGCACTCTGGAGCACAGCAGCTCTCTACTCATTACAGACTCAGCAGCAGCTACAGGGAAGCTACACTCAGCAGAAAGCAACACAAACCTGCAGGCATCAGTACTAAAACAAAAACAAGCATGAAAAACAAACACAACAGAGGATAGAGTTTCATTTACCGTAACACATTGGAGTAACTTACCAAACTGTGCCCATTGATGACTAAGGCATATTCTGCAATAATGGTTTCTTCAAATACAGAGTCATCTGCAAACACATTTGTCTTCTCAGCATCTCCTGCAGCACTTGTAACACGACTCAGGCCCAGGATGTGCTCCTTAGCATTCCTGAGGACACAGCAAACATACATCGTGAATATGTTTACAAAATTTAATAAGCTTGTACTGAGTGATAGTATTTGTACAGATATTACTCATAGGCGTATTTCACAGATTGACTGAGGTGGTAGAGCAGATTGTTATCAGAATAATGCATAATGCATAATTTGTCACCTGAGCTGTTGCTGCACCTCAAGTAGTGTGTAGCCAGAGATCACAAACACCTCATTCATGTCGTCTCGCAGCATGTTGCAGGAGTAGCCGATGTTCATCGCTGTCTCTGAAATGTCAGACGCAGTTTACAGTTCTGTAGTTTTTCACAAATAGAGATGTAGTTTTCCTAGTCAATAAAATCATTCAGGTGAGTCATGTTACCTAGTTTGTCTCCTGTGAGGACCCAGATCTTGATTTCAGCTAGATTTAGACAGGCAATAGTCTCTGGAACTCCTTCCTGAAGTTTGTCCTCTATTGCTGTGGCTCCTAAAAGCTTCAACCAGGACAGCAGTGAGTCTGCAGAAACTAAATAAAATTGATGGTTTTGAGGATGTAAACAAAAGGTTGTCAATGTTACCTTCAAGCCCTGTTCGATCTCCTCATAGAGAACAGCCAGCTGATCTTCCCGATTCTCAATGACAGTGCTGGCAAACAAAAGCTTCTTCATCCAAACTTCAAAATAATCTTCATCAAGATCTTTGTAAGCCAGAGCTAATGTTCGAAGCCCTTCACCTGCAAATTCCTGCAGAGAAAAAAAGTGTAAAACATACATGTAACTGCTGTGTGTGCAACACAATAAGCCACTGTATATGTTATCATAAGTGCATCATACACTGAATTTATATGGGAGAAACATTACCGATTTACAGAACATTACTTTGTCCTATCATTCATTAACATGACAAAGGACACACATATAACACACAGCTGTTGATCTAAATGTTGATTATTACCCACACCAGTTGATTCTCTGAGCAAAAACTGCTACATGAGTGATCAGTGTTACATAAGAATTTTGATGCTCCTTCTAAATGTGACAATAAATATATAGTCCACTCACTGTCTTTGAGTGATGTTATCTAATAAAAAAACACTTACACTGAGATGCTCTAAGGTAGTGTACATGAGGTCTTCACTGGATGGATCCAGTCGCTCAAAGATAATAGTGTCAGCTCCTTTGGAATAAAGTTTAATCTTGCCCTGTGAATTTCTCACTGTAAAACACACAGGAACAAAACAGAACATTATCTTTTGATCAAATTCTGTTGGATTATTGATTTATTGACTACAAACAGACACAAGCAAAGGCTGGATGGATGGTGTCTTATCAGAAGTGGAGCTTAAAAAGTTCAATAAAAAATTGAGAAACAGTGCATAAACGTGAATGAAATGTCAAGTTGACTACTTTTAGAACTAGATCATTGCTGTTATAAGTGAAGACCTAACCAATGACACTCATTCTCTTGCGCACGTTGTTGAAGTCCAGTATGGCCAGCAGCTTGTAGGTGACAGAGCATCCCATCTCACACAGCGTGATGGTCTCGGGGGTTCGGGCCCGGAAGACAAACCCAAAGTTTCGTGCTGCGGTGACTAGGGCTCCCTCATCAGGTGACTGGGCCTGGTACACCAAATGTCCTACGTGTTAACAGAAACATCAATCAGAAGACACAATTTCTGTCTGCTGTTTTTGTGGCGCTTCTCCTGGACCACATGCACATTTACCTTCACTCTTCTCCTCTGGCATGACAGTGTGGCACAAAGCCAGCAGCCTGAAGAACTCCTTCACTGCAGGATCCTCCAGTTTAATGGCTTCAACCAGGCTGCTGTCGTAAAACTTAAACTTTCTGTCACATAGAGGGTTGAAGGAAAAGTCCACACAGGGTGTTTTCTAAAGAGACATGGACCACCAACACTGTTATTACATAAAAGTATTACAGAGTTAAGACGTTTTTGTTCTTAAGCTTTCCTTACTTCTGTTATTTCCACCTTCTGGTCAAATTCATCATAGACGTCACCTAAGAAAAAAAGAAAGTCTAGGTAATTAATTAAATCTCTAGTCAAAGATTATAATAGTATGACTCTGCCACGGTTTTAATTTTAATTAAAGAATTTCACGGTACGATAGGCAGACCACTGAAACAGCATCTTAGACTTAAGACTAAAATTAATGCACTTTACTGGTTGGAAGAACTTTAAAGTAAGGTGCATTACATTGATTATCCTTTGGTAGGACATAAAATAAAAGTTGGGGTATCAGCAAGTCAGTGTGGTCTTATGTGGTATGATCCATACATTATGTTCTGTAAATCCATTTCATTAAAAAAGGGAAATTTTATGTTAAAATTTAATTGTTTTCTCTTTCTTGGTGCAAAGTGTTTCTAAATTTAAACATTAAGCGGTTTTAGAAATATATATTGAATTTAGAATATACTGTATTAAAGAGATTCGAAGAGCTCCTTACCATAGGTTTGTCCATTAATGGAGCACTTGCTGAACACCATGATGTTCTGGGTGAGGGTGCCAGTCTTGTCAGAGAAGACAAACTCCACTTGGCCTAGCTCCTCGTTCAGAGTGGTGGTGCGAGCTTCAGCAGCAGTGTTGGCCCGATCATAGTACATCTTCCGGTCCCAGTTAATGAAGTAACTGTGACCAAGGCGCAGAACCTCCACACTAAAGAGTAAGCATTCATTACATTTAATTATAAAGTATAGCTTTGTGAAATATTAATTTCTTTCAAAATAAAATGTCCACTTCTTGAAAAAAATAATAGTGCTTATAAAATGATTTAAATATTAGACCTTGGAAGACAACTGTATGTTATGCTTACCTGACATACAGTGAGATGGGCACCACTGTGTTGAGGATAATGATGTAGGACCAGAAGGTGAGAAAACCAGAGAAAACAGCATTCCTCTGAAACTCATTCCATGGCAAAAACACCTGGAAGTTCCTGCCAACCTGATTCTCCCATATAGTGTTTCCAATGGCTAAAATGACTCCCATACATATGAGTAAGGCGAAGATCTGAAATATTGAAAATGCATTTTATGTTCAATGGGAAAACTGTGTCTAATACAAAGACCTTTTCTAGCACTGTCATTATCAGCAGAACAATGTTATGTTTCCAAGCATTTTTCATTTAGCATCCTATGCATCCTATGAATTATTAGAATCATTAGACCTCTTCTCTGGACTGTGTGCGTGTGAACAGACTCTTTGCTTTTCTCCTCATTCTTATTAAAATTACACTTTATAAATTCACAGAACTCTAACTAAGCAAAATAAGTGAAAACACCTGTGCGGAAACATTTTGCAGACACAGACTTTATTGCAACTTGCCTGAAAGTGTTATTGTTTATTAATAAACACCTATGTTGGACTACCAAATATTTCCTGTGCAAGCAATAGCCAAATGCACTAGAAGCAATAAAAGCCTTACCCACAAAACCAAAGTATTCATAAGTTTGTCGAGACTTGTCCTTTTAAATTTTGTTCTTCCACAGTTCTGCATCAGTTTGGTTTGTAACCCTGTTGTAATGACAGGAGAACCGCTATAAGTGTTGAAAGAACATTAACGACAGCATGGTTTATGAGCTGAAAACCGACATGGCTAGTGGATTTGGAGAAAGAAAATAAAAATATCATACCAGCAAAGATAACCATTCCAAAGCACCACTCCGTGTTTCTGAGAACACAACCTCGCAGCAGCATTTTTTCATTATCCAGAGGGTATTTATTGTCTTTCCAGTATAAAGTTCCAGTAAATTTATCCAGCTTGTTGTTTGGTGGTTCACAAATGACTTCTCCTGATAGAGAGCAAAAAGAGATTCACAGTCACTAATGCAGAAGAAAAACCATTGACTTACACCCACACAACAAACAACATCCTTACATAAATGTAAAAAATAAGTATTTCAAGCATCACCTCACCATCAAAGTCCATCAGTTTTGAAATATCTCCCAAATCTGAGGTGACAGTCAAGGCCTGACGTACTTTCAGATTCGTCTCTCTGTATGTGGAGAAATGAAAATACCAACTTTACAAACCTTTGTTTCTATGGTGACACAGAAATGTCAAAACATACCATTACACCAACTGTAAAGAAAGGTCACATTCACTTTGAAAATAATCAAATCCGTGACTCATATTCTCACAGTTTGCTTCTTCACACAAATGATACAGTGTCTTGTTCATCTGCAGTTTGGATTCTTCAGTTTTATTTTACATAACCAGTGCAGCACTTACCCATCTAGCTCTGCAGTCTCAATATAGCACAGTCCATAGGGCTCACTACTACTGAGAAGGAGGATGTCGGCCTGTGTATTAAACCATTACAAAATACTTGGTGAGAAAAAGCAATAAATCAATCTCTGCACCAATAAACCTGCAACAGCAGTCAGAGGCCTGTGAATCTCCCAAAATGAATCTTTACTTGTTAACCTTTTCTCACTATTTCCTATTATTATTACAGAATATAAGAGACAAATAACTAAACAGTGCACTCACTGCAACAAACTGATTGTTCTCTAGTTTGATGATGTCTCCCACACGAATGTTCATCCATTTTTCATTCTGAAAACTTGGAAACAAGAAACACACAGCTTATAATTAATCAAGATAAATGTCCTTGAATATACTCTCTATCTCTTTATATATATATATATAGATATATACAGTATATCTATATCTATTTATCTCTCTCTCTATATAAATAGATACGTATAGATAGATAGATAGATAGATAGATAGATAGATAGATAGATAGATAGATAGATAGATAGATAGATAGATAGAT